>CM056052.1:311513436-312713436 GCA_029574335.1 Rana kukunoris | reverse complement strand
GCAGTGACGTACAACACGTACAACGGCACTATGAAGGGGAAGTTCCATTCGCCTTTGGGCTGCTTTAGCTGATTCCGTGTTAGTAAAAGACGATTCACGCTTTTCTGTCTGTTACAGTGTGATGAATGTGCTTACTCCATTATGAACAGTAGCTTTTCCAGAACAAGCGCTCCCATCTCATAACTTGCTTCTGAGCATGCACGGATTTTTAACGTTGTTTTAGCCCACACACGATCATTTTTTACAACCCGAAAAACGACATTGTTTAAAACGACGTTAAAAAATTCAGCATGTTCGGGGAAAAAAATTGTCGCTTTTTAGAACCTGAAAAATGATGTGAAGCCCACACACGATCATTTTAAATGACATTTTTTAAAAACAACGTTTTTTTTCATGCAGAAAATGATCGTGTGTACGTGGCATTAGGCCTTGTACACACCACTAGGTTTTTTTTTTGTTCAACCTGACAACTCAGGTCGGAGTCACTTACAGAACACTCTGGTCAGCACTCCCAGCCATTGGCTGAAAACGCTGTTTGGGAGACGGTCGGCAGCCTTTTTTCGGTTATGAGCCTTCAACAGAAACCAGCCGTTCAGACCTGCTTCCATACACACGGTCCGAATGTTCAATAGAAACCAGCCGATGCTGGCTGACATTCTGCCTGTGTGTACTAGGCTTAAAGTGATAGTAAATGATCACCTTGTGAACAATCCATTCCATTCAAAATAGAAATTAAAGGTCACACAAAATTGCACTACATTAAAGCGGAGTTCCACCCTTAAAATCACTTTTTTTCATTACATCCAGCATACTGGCGTCAGCGCCAGTATGCTGTTTTTTTTTTTTTTTAATGCGCGTACTTACTTTATATCACAACATTGAATTCCAGGCGCACCGCGGAGTGTCGCCGCTATAAGGCGTCACGCCTTCCGGAAACAGCCGATTAGCATTCGGCTTTTATTTGCCGCCTGCGCACAGACCCAGGAGCTGACTGCGCAGGCGCCGAAAATAGCCGGTCCTAGTTCGGGTTTTTTCGGAGGGCGTGACGCGGCTATATACGGCGCCTGCGCAGTCAGCTCCTGGGTCTGTGCGCAGGCGCTGAGTAAAAGCCGAATGCTAATAGGCTGTTTCCGGAAGGCGTGACGCCTTATAGCGGCGACACCCCGCGGTGCGCCTGGAATTCAATGTTGTGATATAAAGTAAGTACGCGCATTAAAAAAAAAAAAAAAACAGCATACTGGCGCTGACGCCAGTATGCTGGATGTAATGAAAAAAAGTGATTTTAAGGGTGAAACTCCGCTTTAAGCAGGTAGAGTGTAGGCATTAAAATAATCAGCGTCATTCACAGTTGTACAGTACTGTGCAAAAGTATTTAGGCAAGAGTGTGAATATAAATGCTGTAAAAAGTAAGAATGCTTTCAAAATTATATATTTTAATTGTTTATTTGCAAAGTGAGCAAACAGAAGAAAAACCTAAAGCAAATCAATATTTGGTGTGACCACCCTTTGGCTTCAAATCAGCATCAATTCTTCCAGATACACATGCACACAGTTTTTGAAGGAACTCTGAAGGTAAGTTGTTCCAAACATCATGGAGAACAGATCTTCTGTGGATGTAAGCTGCCTCAAATCCTTCTGTCTCTTCATGTAATCCCAGACATACTCAATGACCTCGAGATCAGGGTTCTGTGGGAGCCAAACCATCACTTGCACTGGTCTTTTGCCATTAGCTCTGCAGAGTGGTCAATCTGCCATTGCTCACTACCCAAGGAACCCCTAGCAACCTATAGAAGAGTCCTGGTTGAAAGGCTGTTATATATGCATTCAAATTATTATTATTATCAAGGATTTATATAGTGCCAACAGATTGCGCAGTGCTTTACAATATAAAGGGAGACAGTACGATTTCAATACAGTTCAAATTCAGAAGGAATAGGAGGGTGGTGCTCATGGAGCTTTCAGTGTAAAGGAAGGAGGTACAAAAGGTAATAGCTGCAAGGGATAATCTGATGGAGGCCAAAGTTTTAAGCCCTTCGTGCCTAAGTTTAAAAAAAATGGTAAAATAATAAGTTTGTCTTTTATAACGTGTTACATGTTACACCCATATTCAGGGTATAACATGTAACATGTTACAAATCCACCGGTCCCCGCACCTCCCTGTGTCACTCATTAACAGAGTTCTGTGAATTGAAAACAACAAGATCTGGCAGCCTTTGCAGCTGTCGACTTGTAGTTCCCAATGAACTACCATGGTGCTCTTGAGCGCTGTTGTAGTCCATTGATGCTTAATGTTAATGTGTAACTGCTTGGCCATATGATGTATGACCAAACAGCTTACACGCTAGCCTGCAAGAGCTCTGCATAGCACCCACGATTTGCTGATTTACTGTACCTGGAAAAAGATGATAAATAATAAAAAAAAATTAAAAAGGCGAACTTATCCTTTAAATGTCCAAAGTCCGGCCCACCGGCCAATCGCGGCCCACGTTCCGGTTTTGAAAGGCCGGCTGGGTAATTTAGACATATATATCTTTTGTTGCCCCTGACGATCTCCCAGTGCCGGGGCCACAAAAGATGTATATGCCTTGGAACAGGACAGGGAGTAGGCAGGACAAGTGCCGCCGCCGTACACACACAGGAGTATTTCCTGTTTACGGGCGGCCTCTGTAATAGGAAGTCCCACGCTGCCATTGGACGACTGTTCTGTCCATCAAAGGAAGCGGGACTTTCTATTAAAGAGGCCACTGTGTAAACCTTTATCCTATTTGTAATTTTGGTACCAATGACCTATTTAGATAACCTAGGGACTGTAATTAAATGTGCTCAATAGTTGACCTAGTGAGTCTCTATAGGTTCATAGCATGTAATTACCCATTTTTACCAAAGGTGGAGCAAGCCGATGCTCTCTTCATTGTCCTTTATTATATGGTGTAATTTGTTTTTAATATGCAGTTGTATTTTGTAAGTGTATATGGAATTAAAGTTGTTTTTTCGTGACAGTTTTTAATGGTAAACTACCACTGTCATAAAGCTCAGAAAGGGAAACAATAACTACAGGTAGATATTGATGGTCGGACTTTGAGGCCAAGGAAATCGGTTAAAAAATATCAAATTTTAATAGCACCAAATTAATACAGAGAAAAAAAGCACATATAAAATACAAATACAAAAATAATAATATATGGATGGACCACTGTATACAAAATTCTTAAAGTTGCCGACGAACGTTTCGCCGTGGGTCTTCTTCAGGACGGTTAGTAAGGATTTTGTGGAGAGATGTATAATAGAAAACAAGTGGTTATATAGCCAACGATCCTATAATGAATGCATCCGATGGCACACACAGTAGGCGGATAATCAGCGGCCGGTTAGAAGCTTACTTAAAAAGTCCTCAGAACTTGGAGAAGGTCTTTAGTTGACAAAAGAGTCAGAATAAGAATATCTTTCAAGTTTAGACGTCACGTTATTGGCAGCCTCCACTCAATAGGGAATAGCCTTGCAGCCAACTGGGACAGAGAGCCACTTTCACTCAGTGTCACTCAGATGTACACCCTGGGACACTGACCTGATCTCTGGATAACCATTCGATAGCATATACATTGGCTCCAACTTTAAAGCCTAATACAGGAACCTGCCCTGCGGTTGTCTAGTACACTAGGAAGGTATCCAGTCTGGTCATTTGAGAGTGTCTCTCTGTCCCAGTTGGCTGCAAGGCTATTCCCTTTAGAGTGGAGGCTGCCAATAACGTGACGTCTAAACTTGAAAGATATTCTTATTCTGACTCTATTGTCAACTAAAGACCTTCTCCAAGTTCTGAGGACTTTTTAAGTAAGCTTCTACCCGGCCGCTGATTATCCGCCTGCTGTGTGTGCCATCGGATGCATTCATTATAGGATCGTCGGCTATATAACCACTTGTTTTCTATTATACATCTCTCCACAAAATCCTTACTAACCGTCCTGAAGAAGCCCCACGGCGAAACCTGCGTCGGCGACTTTAAGGATTTTGTATACAGTGGTCCATCTATGTATATATATTATTATTTTTGTATTTGTATTTTTTATGTGCTTTTTTTCTCTGTATTAATTTGGTGCTATTAAAATATGATATTTTTTAACTGATTTTCTTGGCCTTAAAGTCCGACCATCAATATCTACCTGTAGTTATTGTTTCCCTTTCTGAGCTTTATATACACGGATGTGGCCCATGTGAGTGCAATCCCCCTGTATCTCCATACTTATTTCTATCCACCCCTCCCCCCCTCTCCTTCCCCATCACCAGCTTTTTGCATTTATACCACTGTCATAAGTTTCAGCCGCAAATGATGTAAGTTGCCTACGAGCTCCCTCTGTTGCATACTCTTCCGGGTACACTAAGATAAATGGCCCGCATGATGCGCTCCACAATCATTTCCCATGAGTAAGTCACGTGACCGTGATGTAACACGTAGGGGATGGAGCCACACGTACGGAAACCAGCGGAGGTTCTCTCATATGTTACTCAGCACTACTGAGCGGCTTTTACTTTAAAGGGGATTCGTGAGTGTAACTTGTTACGTGCCCCTTTGCCGGAACTGTTTGTTAAACAGTATTGTGCTATGGTATGTTTTTTCTTTACATGTACCGTGGACCGCATTGAGGTATGTCAGTACGTCTACATGAGCCAGACCTTTTTTTTTTTTTTAATCAGTAAAATGGTTTATTGTGCCAAAAACAAAATAAAATACAGAGATACAAGTCAGCATATCTACCAAATATAGAACTTCAGCACAAAGAAAATAGTACCTTACATATGCCAGAACATAGGCACTTAGAAGATCACAAAAACCATAAACTGTCAATGAAAAAAGTTAAACAGTGCTGGGTAGGCGAGAAACCACCACGCCCCCCAACTCAAACATAGACTCGGCCAACAGGCCACAGCTGAAAGTCTGCATTCTACAGTCTGCCCGAAAAATAAAAAGATAAAAAATAAAATAAAAACCCTTCCCATTGCCCATCTATCATGAAAGCACTCATGTCCACAGTGTAGATCTTCTTGAAAGAAGCACTTCAAGCATGGTCAAACATTTGGCACCCGGGTGGAGAGCGTCGACTATATCTGCAACAGCCGGGTCATTACCAATCTCGGTGGTGCCAATCCAGGCGTCTCCAACCAGGGCTGCCAAATGGAGTTACATTTCCTGGAGGCATTTCTATGCTGATATGTATAGTGCTCTCTCACAATAATAAGGTTCACCTGTTCGATCCATTGTTTCTTAGTCGGGACGTGTGGGGACAACCAGAATCTAGCCAACAGTTTCCTTGCTAAGTATAAGAGCCTGATTACTGCAATGTTAACCGGAGGGGGGTAAACCTCTTCATCCACCGCACTTAGTATGCATACCAGGGGATCCAACGGAACCCGAACCTGGAACACAGAGGAAATAACCTCAGTGACACTCCTCCAGAACCGATGTAATTTGGGACAGCGCCACATTAGGTGAATAAGCGACCCCTCCTCCCCACATTGTTTAGGGCACAAGGAAGAGTCCCGCCTCCCCCATCGGAACAGTTGGATGGGTGTACGGTAGACCCTGTGTAGCAGAAATAGGTGGGACAACCTATGTGCTTGCGAAACCGAGGTAAGAGGACCAGCCTGCAAACATGTCTCCCAGGTCTCACCATCAATGTCCCCCCAGGTCCTCTGTACCAAAAAATATATTGGTTATTAGCCTGTGGCTAGATAGTTGAAGAACAGACACCGACCCCTGAGTCTGCAGGGCGTGCCTGAGCTGCAAGTATCTGTAGAATTGCTGCCTGGGTAGATTAAACTCAACCTGCAATTCCTGAAACGACTTAAGCACATTATTATGATAAATCTGGGCAATATTTTGAATCCCCGCCAGCTTCCAGGCCAGGAAGCCTTCGAGTTTGAATATTTCCATCAGGTTTAAGTTGTCCCACAGAGGAGTGTCCACTAGAAATCCCGAGACACCCAAAGTGGACCTAACCACGGACCACAGCTTCCTAAGGAGAATTACGGTGGGCGCCGCCCGAGGCAGGTGCGGAAATCCCGCCTCCAGACACGCCAAGACCGTCGCACTCCCGGATCCCACTCGTAGTAGAGTGTCAATGGAGTCGTTGCCATTGACCCGCCCCATGCCACACAGATGCTGCAACTGAGAAGCCAGAAAATAAAACTTAGGATTGGGGACCGCCGCCCCCCCCCTGGTCTTTATCGTATTGTAATACGGGCCACCTTCTTCTTCCAAATCAGTGATCTAAATAAGGAATCTATCCGAGAAAACCATCGACGAGGTATCCATTGAGGGGAGTTGTGCATGATATATAACAGTTGGGGGCCCCAGACCATCTTAATTAAATTTATCCGTCCTATCACTGACAACGGAAGTTTACACCAGGTATTACAGGTCATTTGTAAGCGTTTAAAAAGGGGAAGGAGGTTCTCCTCCAAATATTTCTGTGGGTTAACTGACACCTGGACACCCAAGTACTTGAAAGACTCCACCACCTGCAAGGACCCCGACGTCTCCGGCAGCGAGGCGATCGGACCATCCACCGGTAAAATAACGGATTTACCCCAATTTATTGAAAAACCCGACAGGGAGCCAAATCGTTGAATCAACTCCATAGCCGCCGTAAGGGATGTATCCACATCCCCCAAATACAATAAAGTATCGTCCGCATAGAGGGAGATCTTCTCTATCTGCTCGCCCCTCTCGAAACTAGCTATCTCAGGGGAGGACCGTATTTGCGCCGCCAGAGGCTCAAGGGCTAGTGCAAAAAGCAGGGGCGACAAGGGGCACTCCTGCCTCGTGCCTCTGTGCAAAGGAAAGGGGTCCGTAAGGTCCCCATTCACCCGCAGCCGAGCCGTGGGGGCAGCATACAGCAGCCGTACCCACTTGATGAAGTTGTCTCCCAATCCAAATCGACCCAGGACCTCCCACAAATAGGGCCATTCGACGCTGTCAAAGGCCTTGGCAGCGTCCAATGAGAGGATCGCCCTCTGGCCTTCATTGTCAGCAGGTATCTGTAGATTTAGAAAAAGGCGCCTGATGTTAATGGCTGTGGATCGGGAAGGAATGAAGCCTGACTGGTCCGTGTGAACGAGTTTGTTTATAACTTTAGCTAGTCTGGTGGCCAACACCCTGGCCAATAATTTCACATCTGTTGTCAATAACGATATGGGTCTATAAGAATCTGCACACCGAGCATCCTTACCAGGCTTCAGTAGCAGCACTATTATAGCTTCATTCATAGATTGGGGCAGGGAGCCCCCTTCAAACGCATCCACAAACACCTCCCTCAAAAGAGGTATCAGACTATCCGAGTAGCGCTCATATACCTCCGCCGGCAAGCCATCCGAGCCCGGAGACTTGCCAGGAGAGGAGAGTGCCAACGCCTCCAGCAACTCGTCAGTCGTGAGCGGCGCATTCAGTTGCACCACATCTGCGACCAACAAACGCGGGAGATGACACTGATCCAAAAAAGAAGTAATTTCCCTTGTTGTAGGCGAAACCTTAGAGGAATACACATCAGCATAAAAATCTTTAAATGTGGACAGGACCTCCGCATGAGATGATACCAGTATCCCTGAGACAGTAGTAATCGTCTCTATCAATGGCGAGCCCCTCTGTGATCTCACCATCATGGCCAACATGTGACCAGTACCCTCCCCGTCTTCAAAGTAGTTCTGTTGGAGGAAAAACCTTTTGTTTTCGGCCCTAGTCAGAGTCACATGTTTAACCATATTCTGAGCCTCCATCCACGCCCGTTCGGTGTTTTCAGAGGGGGAGTCCACGTAAGCTGACTCAGCCCTCTCAGCCTCCCGAAGCACAAACTGCTCCCAAGACCTCGTCCCCGTTTTGATGGAGTTAATGGTTCTAATAAACTGACCCCTCAGATAGGCCTTAAGAGTACACCAAGGCCCGTAGAGTTCCTATTAACCTTAACAAAATTCCCCAGCTCAGCGTGAATGGGATCTGGGGTCGGGAACAGCGACATCCAAAATGGATTAAGCCTCCAGCAGGTACGCTTAGGAACTCTAGATGCCAGTAATTCGACACATAGAGGTGAGTGGTCAGACACAGTCCTGGCCTCGTACTTTACGGACGAGACCAGGGGAAGCATCTCACTGTTACCCAGACTCAGGTCAATTCGAGATAGGCCCCTGTGTGAGGCTGAGTGACACGAGTAACATTTCTCCTGTGGGTGGCTAAGCCTCCAGACATCCCTCAACCCCAGCTCCTGCAGTAGCCGAGCAAAAGGCGTCTGTCTCCCTACCGGGGTGGCTGCCCGCGCCCCAGGAGAAAACTTGTCAAGGCTGGCACACAAAAAATTGTTAAAATCCCCCACTACCAATGTAGGGACACCTGGGTGACGTGATAGGAAGGTGGCCAGGGTCTTAAGGACCTCCACTGAAAAAGGGGGTGGTATATATATGTTTGCTATAATGCATTGCATACCATGTAGGGTGCAGTGCAAAAAAACAAAACGACCTCCAGGGTCTATAATAGAGGAAGTGAGGGCAAACGGGACATTCACGCCAATAAGTGTGCTGACTCCTCTGGCATATGATGAAAAGGCAGAGTGATACTGATTGCTATACAGCCTAGAAGAGAATGGGGACTCCTGGCCTGGGAGCAAATGGGTCTCCTGCAAGCAAACCACCGAAGAACCCAGTCGCTTAAGTACATGACCTACTGCCAGACGTTTCACTTTATCCCCTAGACCTCTCACATTCCAGCTAGTTAACACAAACCGTGCAGCCATAGTTTAAGCGTGTAAATATATATGCCAGAAATAGTAGTAACCCCCCCCCCCTCCCAGGCATGGCGAGTTATGAAAAAACAGTGATTAATTAGACAAGGCAAAATTACATCTCTAACACCGTGGAGAGCACAGCAAACAAGGGAAGGACTCCCTGATGACCAAGTCCGGGTAAACTGAGCATAACCTGTGGAAGCAAAAGTTAGGCAGACCATAGATACATAGTCTGAAAGGACCCTTATTAAACTCAAAAAATGTAAAAAAGGAAAAAAACCATCGCGTCCATGAGGGACTCATTGCTACGGGGCTAAGTTCACTAGCCAGCTCAAAGTCATCCGCAGACAGCAGATCGTCTTTCAAGGAGCAACAAAACGAGTTCAAACAGTGTAAACACCTCCTGTGGGAGCAGTCCTCCGCCTTAGTAGGAGATTGGAACAGGATACCGTCTCGGTCCCGCCAACAAATAAAGCAATTAGCATCAGCAAGCTAGTCAGGTGACAGTCACTCATTTCTGCATCTTCTCCCCAAATCTTCACGCAAAGAGCGCTCCTCTCTATCCATCCACTGCATGGCCTGGGCAGGTTTCTCAAAAAAGTGAACTTCATTTCTGGCTACTACTCGTAGCTTGGCTGGATAAAGCATTGCATACTGCAATTCTAGGGAACGCAACCGCTTCTTGACATCATTAAATTGAGCGCGTTGTTTTTGCACCTCTGCCGAGAAATCAGGAAACAGGGAGATCTTGGAGTTGTCCGTCACTAGAACATCCCCCAGAGTGCGCGCCTTAGATAGGATGACATCCCTGTCCCTGTAGTGTAGCAGTTTAAACAGGAAGACCCTAGGAGGATTTCCAGGGGGTAAAGGCCGCAGGGGGACACGGTGTGCGCGCTCCACCGCAAACATATTGGAAAAGGAGCCTTTCCCGAATTTCTCCAACAACCATTGCTCTATAAACGCCACCGGGTTCTTCCCCTCCATCCTTTCCGGAATCCCAATAGCTCTCACATTATTACGGCGCATTCTATTTTCGAGTTCATCAATTTTTGCCGCATGTTTGGCGACCATTAATTGCTGGGCATGAGCCTCCCGCTGTATAGGAGCTATGTCATCCTCTAGTACACTCACACGGCCCTCAACATCAGTAGTGCGATCCCGCATCTTCTGCATGTCCTGGCGCATTAATGACATTTCTGCCTTGACCCCCTTGAGTTCTGTAGCCAGATCAGTCACCGAGGCATTACAGGCTGTAATCGCCGCGAAAATATCCCTTAGCGTGGGTTCAGGCCCGTCCGAGCCTGAGGCCTCCTCTGCTCCCAGCACGTGGGACCCCAGTGAGCTACTCACTGCGTTCCATGACAGCGCTGGTGCGGATGGATCCTCCAGAGGCACCGTATCATCATCTGACTGGGATCCGCTATGATTCCCTCCACCTTCTCCAGGGATCTCCAGCAGCTCACAGGTACTGATCGGGGAGAACAGCCTCTGTGCAGCAGCCTTGTATTTCTCTTTCGCCGACTGCGTGGCGCCGCCATCTTGGCTCGCGGGGACCGGAGCTGTGCAGCTTGGTGGATTGCGCCGGGACATCGTTCTAAAACCCCGATCCGGAGTCTCCGAGGATATGTGGGGCAACGGGGGAGCTGAGGAACAGCGTGGGACCAACAATAAGCCGCGACAGGCTTGTTAGCAGGATAAACGGGCGGATTATCGGCGGAGCTCACAGGACATGCGACCGTCTACATCCCCAGCTTAGCCACGCCCCCTGAGCCAGACCTTTAGATGCACATGGTTAGAGAACGCTGTCATCTATAGTTGCTGAATTGATTTGCACACCTTTTGGATCCTGTGGAGCTGGGATTACGGATACGATCATTTGCTACAGGACTGTTCTTAGCACTTACACGTTATGTGACACTTTATTATTTATATATTTCTGGTTATATACACCTTGAACCTGTTGAGTTGGCGGGATTCACTGGTTATTAGACACTGTTTGGCCTTGATTGGCTATCAATGAATGTTTGTTAGCACTATCACAGTGCTTATTCACTGTACGTTTTCACAATATTAGTTGTAATTTAGCGCATTTATATATTATATCATACATTTTTTTGTTGATGCACCATTCATTCTAATGCAGCTTGTTACATTTGGTGATTCATTTTTTGTGGTGTAATTATTAGTTTAGTAGCGCTGTATTATATTTATATTCTGTGTAAACATGAGATTCTCCTGTAATTAATTTTTGGCGCTTGTAAGTGCATTCCTGGCAAATATGGTGCTGCATTCCTGATAAATATGGTGCTGCATTCCTGGCAAATGGTGCTGCATTCCCTAGCAAATTGTGCTGCATTCCTAGCAATTATGGTGCTGCATTCCTAGCAAATTGTGCTGCATTCCTGGCAAATATGGTGCTGCATTCCCGGCAAATATGGTGCTGTATTCCTGGAAATGTTGCTGCATTCCTGGAAATGGTGCTGCATTCCTGGCAATGGCGGGTGCATTCCTGGCAATGGTGGGTGCATTCCTGGAAATGGCGGGTGCATTTCTGGCAATGGTGAGGCTACATTCATGGCAATGGTGCAGATGGGCACTTGTGAGGCTGCAGATGGGCACTGACCCTTATTTTGCTTCACAGTTCTTTATTAAAAAAAAATCCTGAAACGTCGCTCTTAAAGTGAAGGTGTGTGTTATACGCCAATAAATATGGTATATCCAAATAATACGCCCAAGCTCATCTCTGGGGTAGGCTTCCTTGAGCTCGCACAGCGTAGGAGCTGACCAGCCATACTGGGTTAGATAAGGAGTTCCCAGGAGAGGTTCTGGAGAAGACCTGGAGGCGAGCGTGGGAGGAGGTAACACAGGAGTTAGAGAGGAAGATCTCCTGGAAGGAGTGAAGAGGAGGATTTGGGCGGTAACTGCAGATGAGGGTGGTGATGTAGCTGGGGGCAGAGTTGTGGATGGCTTTGTATGTTGTGGTTAGTATTTTTGATTTTAAATATTGGGCTGGGTGAAGTCAGTGAAGAGATTGGCAGGGAGGGGCAGCAGCCATGGATTGATTAGTAAGGTGTATAAGTCTAGCAGCAGCATTCCTGATAGACCGAAGAAGGGAAAGCCTGTGTAAAGTTAGGGCAATGAGTTGCAGTAGGTAAGGCGGGAAATAACCATGGAGTGAATAAATTGTTTTGTGGAGTCATTAGGCAAATTCTGGAAATGTTGTGGAATTTAAGGGGGCAAAATATAGCCAGTGAGAGGTTGTGGGCTCCAAAGGAGAGGTTAGAGTCTAGGATTACACCTAGCACCCCGGGGTGCGTGGAGGGACCAATAATTGTGCTATTGATCTTAATGGTAAAAAGGGGCGGGGGGTGTGTTGTTGGGGATCAGGGGAAAGAAATTGCAACAAGAAAAAGATTTTCAGTGCCCCTAGTATATTAATACACAAATTGCATGTAATATAATACATATAATCCATCACAGGCCGAGTTCAAAGTCAGCAAGCATTTTTATTTATATCTTCGGCATACAAACACAGTGGACACAAACAGCATTGACGTATGTCTCAAATGTGAATAGCGCCCCTTTTTTCACTAATCACAATATCAATACAGTTATCTGCATTTTTAGGGAGCAGCTTTTTATATATATTTTGTATATATCCACTATTTTCTGGCACAAGTTTTTTCTTTTCTTTTTCATATGTCTCAAATGTGCTTATTCATAAGGCTATTCAAACTAACCTGCTGCTAATGTCTCTATAATAAAATCCTAAATTAACTCCAACATCAAAGACCAAAATTAAATACAGTATTAAGGCAAAAAACAACAATTTAAAACATTGTAAAACGTGTATAATAGCAAATGTATATCATACTTTATCCGTATAGTCCCCATTTGTTATAAAAAACATGAAACCTCTATTAAATTTAAAGTTGTTAGAAATGATAATATAGTGGTTTCTACTTCACAAAAGCAATGAAAGACGACGAGGACATCTAGTGGCTTCAAACCATGATTACACATAATGTGGCTGATTTACTAAAGTAGTTGATCATGTTCATACAATTGTGTGAATATTCAACTCAATTATCCAATTATGTGCAGATGAATAGCTAAACAGGGATTTTATTTTCACATGATTGGTTAATTTAGGTGAACTGTCACACAATTGATTATGTGAACATCATAACTTGTTTAGTAAATGTAGTAATGTAATTAAAACTCGGCAGGGAGAGAATGCTTAGCCTAAAAATATGTCATAAAAATGATAGACTTCCCAATTTAAATTAAGGCCATCTAGCTGGCAAGTTTTTAAGAACCAATGAATAGACTTTTCTCGTTGAAGAGTTTCAAAAGCACATTGCGATCTCGTGTGGATGAAAACACTTTCTCAGTCATCTGTATCGAAAAGGACTCCACTTTGTAGGTGTTATAATCCCTGAAGTGTTTCAACACATTTGTTAATTTTCTATTCCCAATGTCCTAATGATTACACATTACCAGTGATAGGGGTGCTTACAATGACCAGCTTTTATTTATTTATGTAAAATCTTTATTATTGAATTTGTTAGTGTATCTAAATCTGCTAGTGCATCTAACCTTCTCCCTAGCCCCAGACTGCTGCTGTTCAAAGGTGTTCCTGTACTCCTTTACCCTGATGTACCAAAGGTGTTCCTGCACTCTAATACAGGAGGTGTGTTACTAGTCAGATCATCAAAAAGAAAAGAAAACTAATGCAGCCAACCACGTTTAAAGGGTTTGTTAACCCATAAATGTGGTCAAGTGGTTTCCTTACCCAAGGAATGAAAACAGCGCCCAGAGGCGATTCAGTTCGCATGTGTTGCGATTTTGCTACGTTTTTCACTCACTCACTCATAAGTCTGCTTCCTTCTAAACTGTAAACAAAACTCCCTGAATCTGGCACTTCCTGTATCCACTCTCTATACTGACCACGAAAATCAGGGCTGCTCAGCCCTGACCACCGTGGTCAGAGTACGTCTCTCCTTCATACGCTGCTGCCCCCTTTGCTCTCCCCTCTCCCCTCACCCCCTCCTTCCTGCCTGTCATCTCCCTCTCAGTGTCTGTCTCCGGCCCCGCCCCCGCTGCTATTCTTGAAAATAAAAAAGGTAAAATTGTCACTGCCAGCTCCTCTATTCGAGGCTGACATAGCACACTATGTAAGTCATTTAAAAAAATTATCATTCTAAATACCAAATTTTAGCTGTCTTCAGGCCAGTCACGTGACTCGCGGCCGCTTTACAGCTGAGACAGAGCTTCTGCGGAGGAGACGAGCGGCTAGGTGATCTCCGTGGCTGACGTCAGTTTAGAATGCTCGTTTTTGAAAACTCTTAGGCCTCGTACACACGAGCGGACAGATTTGTTCAAATCTGTCCGTCCGACAGATTTGAACAAATCTGTCTGCTGGGATTTTGGTTTGCTCGCGTACACACGAGCAAACCAAAATCCCCAGCCAGCAGAGAGCGCGCTGACGTGTCGGTGACGTGGCGGTGACGTTGACGCTGCCACGTCACCGCACCAGGAAGTAAAACACTTCCGCGCATGCGCCGAATCCATTCGGCGGCGGTGCGGCGGCGGTGCGGGACGACATGTCTGCTGGTAAGTGTACTAACCAGCAGACATGTCGGGTGGACGGATTGCCACCCGATAGATTTCAAAGCATGCTTTGAAATCTGTCGGGTGGCCAAATCCGTCGGCTCGGCCGTACACACGATCGAATCTGTCTGCTGAAACGGTCCAGCGGACCGTTTCCAGCGGACAGATTTGATCGTGTGTACGAGGCCTTAGATTTTCTGTAGATTTTTGTCTTCAGATTTACCAAAACCATATAATAGGAGGTCAAACCTTAAGGCTCCGTACACACGTCCGAGAACCTCGTCAGGCTAAACTCATCGTTCCGCCCGTCGAGGTTCCCAATGAGCGGTCGAAAAGGTAGTCGAGCCAAATTTCCTCATTGAACAACGAGGAAATAGAGAACATGCTCTCTATTTTGGCTCAACGAGCTTCCCAATGGTTTGCTCGTCGAAAGTGTACATACGACCGATTTTCTCGGCAGAATACGTCTCCCAGCGAGCTTCTCGCTGGATTCTGCCAAGAAACTCGGTCGTTTGTACAGGGCCTAAGAGTTTAAATTTGAATGCAATCAGGCAGCATGCGCGTGGGAGCCGCCACTCACGGCATGACCTCCTTTAGAAACGGCACAATCGTTGTTTCTAAAGTGCGCCTGCGCCGTTGTCTATTGTAAATATCTCTTAAACCACGGAGGTTCAGGAGATATTTCCAGCACCTACAGGTAAGTCTTAATCTAGGCTTACCTGTAGGTAAAAGTGGTTTACAGGGTGTACAACCACTTTAAGACATCATGGTAAGGGGAGGGGGGTGCAAAGTTCTGGAAAACACAGAAAGTGATCGGGCAGCTACATGCATTAGAAAGTTGACAGTCAACTTGTGGAGTGTACACACATGTATGTAAACCTCCCCTGCTGCCATTACCGTATGATATACAGTGGTTGTGGTAAAAGGGTTAAACCATATTTTGGATTGCTGTGTCCATGGCAGTCTGAAGATTGTTTGGTTTGCAGTTAGAAACTGATTGGTTTCTATGCAGAAGTGAGCCTGATTTTGCACTCTCTGGCCCAGATTCACAGAGCGATTACGCCTGCGCAACAGGAGATGCGTGTGCGTAAGTCTAAATGTGCGCGTGCGTTTCGATGCACGGCATCCCCAGAACGAGATACGCAAAAAATCTACTTTTTTTGGTCCGGCGTAATTTCGTTAAACAGGCGCATCCGTCCGCGCAAAACTGCGCTAGACAGACCATTGATTTGCTAGTCAAATATGCTAATGAGGGACTTACGGGGATCCACAAAAGAACGTTGGGGCAGCGCAGGCTACGCAGTGTGCGCAACAGCAAAATGTCCTGTCTAAAATTAGAGCATATAAAAGCTGGTCTAAAAAGAGAAAAAAAGTCTACTTGTTAGATAAAGCAACACTGTTAGTGAGGAGCTCAGCAGTCACACGTGTTGCACAACAATCTGTATGCCAACATGCCAGGGGCATCGTCGCACATAGCTATACTACTGACTTTAGATGAACAAAGAAGGATGAGGGCACGGAGGATGGCACAGAGGATGGCACGGGAGAGGATATACCGCACACGCATAGACCTGTTTGGCATGAGTGATTCTGAGGTGTATCGCATCTTCAGATTCACCCCTCATGTCATCCTGGAATTAACCACAACCCTGCAGGAGGACATCACCAGCCGAACACACCGCTCACATGCAGTGCAGCCTCTGGTCAAGGTCATGGCAACACTCCATTTCCTTGCCAGTGGCTCTTTTCAGCGTACAAGTGGAGTGGTGGCTGGGATGTCACAATCCTCCATGAGCAGATGTGTGCACCAGGTTGTCCCAGCAATCCTCAGACGCATGGCCAACCAAATCATCAAACCCACCACTGAGGACCTGCGGCTGAAGGCAATGACAGATTTCTACAGAATTGCCAGATTCCCACGCACCATCGGGGCCATTGATTGCACACATGTGGCACTCCAGCCCCCCCAGGAGACAGAGCACATGTACCGCAATCGGAAGCATTTGCACTCCATCAACGTACAGGTGATAGTCGATGCCCAAGGCCTCATATGGCACGTCCGTGCCAAACACCCAGGGTCCAGCCATGACAGCTACATATACAATCAATGCCACATCCGAATGGAATTCGAACAGAACGTGTATGGGGACACCTGGCTGGTTGGTGAGTGACATGGGTGGCAGGCATGACTATCCCCTCCCATGATGCACACATCACAAGGGGCACATGCATGACTAACATCCTCCTGTCTTTTCCCTTACAGGTGACTCTGCATATCCACTGGGACCCCATCTCATGACTCCTATCCGGAACCCCCAAACCCCAGGAGAGGAAAGATACAATCAAGCACATGCCCAAACACGAGCAGTGGTGGAGCGCACCTTTGGCCTCCTGAAGTCACAATTCCGATGCCTGGATAAGTCTGGGGGTACCCTCTTTTACTCCCCAAACTTTGTGTGCCAGATCATCGGTGCATGTTGCATGCTGCACAACTTCGCAGTAAGAAAGGGCCTGCAGATTGACCTACGTGATGACCTGACCCCTGAACCAGACAATTCCCCCCTAACCGAGGCTACCCCGTCTTCTGAGGGAAGAGCAGCCAGGAGACAACTCACATTGGGCATCTTTGCATGTTAAACACACACATTAATCATGGCACAATGAGAATGCATGCATGCACACCACTGTGGTCCCTAGCACACACACCCCACATCCACATCAAATTGGATTGGCACCAGTCCACCATGCAGGACTTGTGAGCAGCAACGCCACGCCAAGGCTCCAATTATGTCACTGTACATTCATACACCATTCACACGGACCTGGGGATCACTTCTCCCTGGTCCTGGGGAACCCTTCTCCACCAAA
This sequence comes from Rana kukunoris, assembly GCA_029574335.1. Classification (NCBI taxonomy): domain Eukaryota; kingdom Metazoa; phylum Chordata; class Amphibia; order Anura; family Ranidae; genus Rana; species Rana kukunoris. The sequence goes on along the minus strand of CM056052.1, from coordinate 312,696,190 downwards.
ATTGAGGGTGACACCCCTTTTCCGGCAGGAATGTCACCCCCACATTCAAACAGCATTCACAACCCAAAAAAAAAAAATTACCAGCCAAATCAAAAAATTTCCAGCAAAAAAAAAAAATCAAAAAAGGGGAAAAAAATAATTATTGCCCTTTACGTGAGCCACGCCTGGGGCGCCCCCGGCCACGGCCCCGGCTCCTCAGGGGAGACTCATGGGAGGGGGAAAACCGGGGAAGGAGGAGCAGCCCCTGATCTCTGCCCACCTGGCGGCCTGCCCTCCAAGGCCACGGCTATTCTGTCCAGGGCAGCACCAAGTGTTGCCGTGTTGGCCTGGATAGCCTGGGTGAGGGCCCTCACATCCTGCCCAAAGCCTGCTGATGTAGTCTGCAGGTCGTTTAGGCAGGTTGTGAAAGCCCGGGAGTGGGAGTCCAGGTTCCCCAGCGTATCCTTGATGCAGGACAGGCTCTCCTCCATCCGCACCAATGTCTGGCTGACCTGTCCCAGATGGCGGGTCTGAAGGGCCTGGTCCCTTCTCAGAGTGGCGGGCAGAAGATCGGCCACCCCCCTGGTGTTCCGGGACGAAATCCTGCCTCCAGCTGATGCTTGTGGCCGGGGAGAAGGGGAGGCCCTTGGGAGGGGAGCCATGTTGGGGGAGGAGGGGGGGCTCCCCCTTAGGGAGGGCTGCCTGCTGCCAGCCAGATGGGAAGAGTCCTCAAAAACCACAAGTCCAGTGCCTGACATGGACTCCTCCTCCTCATGATTCTCCTCCTCCTCTTGAACCTCCTCCGCGGACTCCGGCCTTGTTGGGGGGGCCTCATTAGGCTGCTGTCCTGGGGATGGTGCGGTCAGGCCAGATGGCCCTGCACCCTCCTGCACATCTGTGGATGACACAAAACATTCACAGGTTGGGGGATCCACACACTTGCCACATATTCCCTTTCACCCCCTCCCCCACACATGCTACACACCTGATATTAAAAAAAATACTTACCTGGCACCACGGGCTCCGGACTTGAGTCAAAGCCGGGCAGGCCCTCAACTTCATGCCGATGAAAGGTCAGGGCCACCGCACGCTCCTCCGCTGTCAGCCTAATACGGCATGGTGGGCCCCCTCCTGTGCCCCTGGCATGGGCATGCATTTTGGACAGCTTCTGTTTGACCAGACGCCGGAGGTCATTAATTTTTTTGTCAATCCCAGACCGGGTCCGTGTCTCCCCCTCCCCCGCTGAATTGACCTGCTCAGTGATGAGGTCCAAAATCTCCCTCCTCCTGGCCGGGGTGGTGTTGGCACTGTCTGGGCCGTGGAGGAATCGCTAATGGCCCGGGCAAGAATTCTTTTTTCCCCCACAGTAAAATTGAGCTTTCGTTTTCTCTCTGTCATACTGGAAAAAAAAATCACTCCCAGTCAACAAAAATCTGTCACAAAAACAAGCCCAACCAATCAAGCAAGAACCCACACAAAGAGAAAACTAACACCCAAAAAATCACACAAGCACTCAGCAAGAAACAGTCACAAAAACAAACAGCAAAAATTCAGCAAGAAAACAAACGAACAGAAATATATCAAACAAACAGTCTCTCAAACACTTATCAAAAAACACTTTCAAAGATCTACTAACAAACACTTGTTCACACAGAACACTAATCTGACAACTACAAAACACAACGCAACGAACAACAGGACAAAAGCACTTGTTTAAATGGGAAGGGACAAAGGGATGTACTTTTGCAATGGAAGTGCGTTTGTGTCTGTCTATTTATGCTGTTTGCGTAGTTCACAAAGTTGCCCTAGTCCATTTCCAATTTCACTGATTGCGCCGCTCCCGAGTTGTGAGCATGCGCACAGCGGAGCCGGCCGGCCCTTCATTTGCATGGGGTCACGGCTCATTTCAATGTAACCCGCCCACGTCCTTCCCAATTTGTATTACTCCGCCTTACGCCTCTGAAATAACGTTACGCATGCGCAATTTTCTGCGCAAGAGCTACGAGAATAGGGTGATTACGCGACAAAATTGCGCAAGTCTAACGTAAAGGCGGTGCGCTACGCCGGTCCAATAATGCGCAGATGTACGTGAATCTGGGCCACTGGCTTTAATAAATAAACTCCATAGTCACAAATGTCAGAGCGAGAGCAATAATTTTAGAGCCAGATCTCCTGTGCCACTCTAAACTGGTGACCTGTAAAGATTTTTAAAGCATCTCCTATGGAGAATTTTGAGCGCCGTAATTTGCTGCCATTCCACGGTTAGACGTTTTTTAAAGCGTGAACACTTAGGCCTCTATTTACATAACATCATCTTTCACATATTACAAAAAAAAAAAAATGGGCTCACTTCTAAAGTAGGTTCACATTGCGGCAGCACAACTTCAGGGGCGACTCGGCAAGTCGTCCTTAAGACGACTTCAGAGGTGATTAGCAAAATTACTTCTGTATAGAAGTCAATGCAAATCGCTCTGAGCCGCCACCGAAGTCGTACAAGAACCTCTTTCCAAGGCCGCGTACACACGATCGAATTTATCTGCTGGAAACGGTCCGACGGACCGTTTCAGCAGACAAATTCGATCGTGTGTACGGGCGGACAGACAGGTTTTTCCAGCAGACAAATTTTAAAGCATGCTTTAAAATCTGTCTGCTGGGAACCCGTCTGCCCGACATGTCTGCTGGTTAGTACACTAACCAGCGGACATATCTGTCCGCACATGCGTCGAATGGATTTGACGCATGCGTGGAAGTATTTGTTGTTGTTTTTTTGTTTAAATGCATTTGAAAAACCTGTCCTGTCAGTGGGGGAAACGCTGATCTTCTGTTCATACAATGTATGAACAGAAGATCAGTGATTTCCCCTAGTGAGGCTACCCCCCCATACAGTTAGAACACACCCAGGAACACACTTAACCCCTTCCCTGCCCCCTAGTGTTAACCCCTTCACTGCCAATGGCATTTTTATAGTAATCCAATGCATTTTTATAGCACTGATCACTATAAAAATGCCAATGGTCCCAAAAATGTGTCAAAAGTGGCCAAAGTGTCCGCCATAATGTCGCAGTACTGAAAAAAAAACGCTGATCGCCGCCATTACTAGTAAAAAAAAATATATAAATAAAAATGCCATAAAACTCCAGTCTATCTCCTGTTAGACCGGAGTAATTTCAAATTATCATTACTTTGAATCCTCAAACCATGATATGACGGCTTCGGGCTTCGATCCGACAGGCTTACGTCCAGGGCTGGTGCAAGGATTTTTGACACCCTAGGCGAAACCTAATTTTGCCGCCCCCCTGACTCCACCCCCTTTGCCCTGCCCATGTACACCCCACCTTTTTAATGGCTGCTACTATTTTGCATGCAACACTTTCTAGACCAGCTAATTGAGGAAAGTCTCACCTGTACCCATCAAATACAGTCTCACCTGTGTCCATCAAATACAGTCTCACCTGTGCCCATCAAATACACAGTCTCACCTGTGCCCATCAAATACAGTCTCACCTGTGCCCATCAAATACAGTCTCACCTGTGCCCATCAAATACACAGTCTCACCTGTGCCCATCAAATACAGTCTCACCTGTGCCCATCAAATACAGTCTCACCTGTGCCCATCAAATACAGTCTCACCTGTGCCCATCAAATACAGTCTCACCTGTGCCCATCAAATACAGTCTCACCTGTGCCCATCAAATACAGTCTCACTTGTGTCTATCAAATACAGCCTCACCTGTGCCCATCAAATACAGTCTCACTTGTGTCCATCAAATACAGCCTTACCTGTGCCCATCAAATACAGCCTCACCTGTGCCCATCAAATACAGCCTCACCTGTGCCCATCAAATACACCATTAATGCTGCTTCACCTGTGCCCATAAAATAGTCTCACCTGTGCCCAAATGCAGTTTCACCTGCTCCCATTAATGCTGCATCACTTGTGCCCATCAAACACAGTCTCACTTGTGCTCATTAATGCTGCTTCACCTGTGCCCATAAAATAATCTCACCTGTGCCCATAAAATGCAGTCTCACCTGTGCCCATTAATGCCACTTCACCTGTGCCCATCAAATACAGTCAGCCATGCCCATCAATGCTGCTTCACCACTGCCAATCAATGTAGTGGCGTCACTAGGGTTGGTGTCACCTGGTGCGGTGAGACATGGTGTCACTCCCCCCTTACTCCCCATATTTTATTTTTTCCCATATAACACTGCATATAATGGCAATAGTAGTGCTGTTAACAACTATAAAGCAATTAGCAAGTTTACCTAACAATATGATATAAAAAAAAATTAGAACTCCCCAGGAAATAACCCCCCCCCCCCCAACCCCCAGATCAGTGCCTGTTTCAACAATAATAACTGCCAGTATTGGTGTCAGTTTCTGCAATGTTTCCCAGTATCAGTGTTGCCAACCTACCAGATTGAAATTTACTGTCACGACACCTAAAATTTACTGGCACCGCCAAGTTTTTACTGGCATTTCACATAAGTTACAACATTTAATTTTTAGTTGCAAATTTCAGTATTTAGGCTACAAACAAGTACCCAAGGCAAATAGCAATGTGATTTAAAGGAGTTGTAAAGGAAAACATATTTTTTTCCTAAAATTAATGTCTGCAAGGTAGACAGATAGAATAGTGTAATGATTCTGTTATTAAATTCCTTCATCTATATCCCCTCCGGCGTTCTACTTTCTGTTCTCTCATTCACTTACTGGTTTGCGGCGCTCGTTCATATAAGAACTACATTTCCCAGCATGCATTGCGGCACGCCCAGTAATTCACACCTCCTTGAAGTCTCTAACACGTAGAGAGCGTCCTACCACACAGATATAGTTCCCAGGAGGGGGCATGGCACGTCACTGACCACCGCAGTAAAGCCTCCCGTCACGGTGGTGAGTAACAATCAGACAAGCAGGAAGTGAACAGAATAGCGAAGAAATAGAGCAACTTCTGAGCAAAAACCAACAATGAGGAAGTGAGAAGAGGAATGCTTATTATGATAAAAAAATGTTTCCTTTACAACCCCTTTAAGGTGGATATTAAGGCAAAAAAACGTATTTTTGTTAGTTTCGACATAATTAGGGCTAATTATTTTGTCCAATCACCACCTGCCTCCATCACTTGTCACAATCGCCCCCCTGCCTCCAATTATCCCCTGCCGCCAACCCCCTCCCTCTACCACCAACCCCCCTCTCTCTGCCACCAGCACTACCTGCCACCATCACACCCTGCCTCCATCCCCCTCTGCCACCATCAGACCCTGCCACCAATACCACCTGCTACATCCCCCCTCTGCCTCCATCCCCCTCTGCCACCAATACCACCTTCTCCATCCCCCTCTGCCACCATCAGGCACCATCACGCCCTGCCACCAATACCACCTGCTACATCCCCCCTCTGCCACCATCACCTGCTGTCACCGTCGGCTGGGCTGTCACTCCGTCCCTGACTCCCCCCGACCCCTGTGGACTCTGGAATCTGGATTGCAGGGCTCCTCCATTCCAGGGTTGAGTGCTGCTCAGCCTCCTGCTCTAGTGCTCCTGGTAGTGATTTTTAAATGCTGGCACGCCTGGTGGGATGTGCTAATACATCACTTGTGACTCGTCTCACTAGTAAAGCGTGCCAGCGCCGCATAACCTCTGTGAGATCCGCCCCCCGCTGGCCGAATACAGGATCTGCTCAGCTTACTCCAGAACTGTGCATGCGCAGTTCCAAGCCAGTCTGATCACGGCTATTTTTTACTGGCACATTCCCGCTACTACAGGCATTTACAGGCGGCATTGCAGTGTCAGTTTCTGCAATGATCCCCAGCATTGGTGTCAATTTCTGCAGAAATAATTGCCAGCATTGGTGTTCATTTTCACAATGATTCCAAGCATTGGTGCAGTAGCTGCAATAATAGCCCCTGGCATTGATGGTCAGTGGCATTAATGCTATTTTAAAGCCCTGCAGCACAAGGAGTTAATGGACACTGCCATTGATCTCTAATGCAGTAGTGCCCAGTAGAAGTTAATTAACCCCCTTGTGCTGTATTAGTGGTCAGTGTTAATTACCCCTTTGTATTGCAGCAGGAATGGTTTAATTAACACTGACCACTAATACAGCACACAGGGATTAATTAACTTCCACTGGGCACTACTGCATTAGAGATCAATGGCAGTGTCCATTAACTCCTTGTGCTGAATTAGACATCGACCAGTCCTGTGCGCTGGAAAAAAGTCACTGCAACCATGGGCGTCCGCTGAACTTTTTCCAGGGGGGGGGCATAATTTTACAGTCACCTATGCTCAGCTTCTTTGACAATGTCATGAAGGGGCTTAGTCATTATCCCATAAAGCGCAGGCATGTGCCCATGATATGCAGCCTCACTGTGCTGATCAAATGTACAATACAGAGGGTGTACAGTATGTGTATATAGAAGGGGTGGATGGTATTGGTATATAGAGGAAGCTCTATGTACAGGACAGATGATGTATATCTGCAGTCAGTGATGATGGAGGAATACAGGAAGGAAGATGGGTGTATAAATCTGTATACAGGACAGGACAGATTATATGATCTTTCCTATATCTGGCACCCCCCCTTCACTGATCATACCTGTATGCACTCAGCTGCCCCCCTCATCTGTATGTATGTCAGCCCCCCTGTACACACACAGGCTCCTCCCTTCACTTGTAATCACAGCCCCCCCTTGTAAGGTCACAGTGGTCTTCTTTCTCCCAAGTCCTGTTTCCACATGTCCCTTTGAAAATACATTACAGGCAGCAAAGCAAACACGAGGGCGCACATACAGGAAGCGGCCAGAGGTGGCAGTAAAGAGCTCTGTAATCTCTGTGATACTGATCTTGCAACAGCTGTGGAGCCGACTTACACAAACACAGAGAGTCAGCACAGCTACAGATGCGAGCATGGCAGACCCTTGCCGATTTCAGGGGGGGTCACTCGCCCCCCCTTAACCCTATGAGCGGACGCCCATGACTGCAACATATATTTTCCTCTGTCTGCCATTGCTCACTTACCTAATCCCAGCAAGATGTACGTTCCCTTGCGGTGCCTCTCTCTCTCTCTCTCACACACTTCCTGTCCCGGCCTCTGAATGACATCATGTCAGAGGCGGGGACTAGAAATACAGTAATCTGTCGGCTCACCCGCCCCGCAAGCCGCAACTGTTCGGTGGACACCCCCCCCCCCCCTCACCTGGAGAAAGTGAAAGTACTGTGACAGGCACAGGCTGTGCTGAGGCTCGCCTCGCCGCTCTCTGGCTGGTGGCTGGCTCAATAGGGGAGCGGAGGACAAAATAAAAATCGGACAGACACACACGAGGCGGCATGTCAGCCAAAAAAAAAAAATCCTTAATGTCGGGATGGTGTACCTGGCTCTGTCTACAGCGCTCTAGGCTGCAGTGCGCTCTAGACGGCTGCCTTATCCGCCTAGTGGTAGCGCCGGCCCTGCTTACGTCTTCGTACGCCATCGGATCTACGCTGCAATCTTTTCCCGCCCCCGCTGGGTGGAGTTCGCGTTGTTTTCAGCGACAGGTATGCAAATTAGCTTTTTCCGGCGATCCACGAAGTTACGATCGTCCGTCGCATTCTCTTACGGCATCTGTAGTCATCTTTTTGCTGCGTAAAGTTAGGGAAGCAAAAATCTGGTCGATAGTTAGACAGCCCATGTTAAGTATGGCCGTCGTTCCCGCGTCAAATTTCAATTATTTTTTTTGTTTTTGCTTAAGTTGTCTGGGAATAGGAATGTACGTAAACGACGCAACTCAAAAAAAACTGACGTGGGGGGTGTGGCCACGCATGGCCGTGTGAGGGAGTGTGCTGGTGAGCTCCCGTCTTACCTCCATATGCGGGACTGATTGCGCTTGCCGTCCGCTCTGAGAATTGTATCTGCAGCGGTGGGGGGGGTGCGCGATAGGCAGAGCAACGGAGCGGTGAGGTGTCCGTGGGGGCTCTTGGACTTGCTTCTCAATACAGCGGGACCAGGGACCGGGAGCGAGCCGTGCCTGAGCCTGAGCTGAACGCACGTGGTGGCTGCACCCACCTATCGGCGCTTAGCTGTGTTGGAGCTGTGCTGGAGATGGGCGCTGAAACGTGGACACACACAGCAGACGGAGAGATCCTCTACCCACCGCCTATTGACAGAAGGAAGCCCTGAGAGATCCCGGGTGGACCACGTAAGAACTGCCTGCCATCGTTCAAGGCTGCAAGTACCTTGTCTTTTCATTCCACTGCCTAATGCTGCCTAGTAGGAACTGTTTTGCTATTATTTAAAGCAGTAAGCATTCTCTCCCATCATGTTGCTTTATACGGCTTTATATTGCTTAATATGAGAGGTCAGTGTAAAGACTAGTAAATGCAGCGAATACAACAAGTGCAATAGTATCTGTAATCTAATAGAGACTGTAGTGTGCTGATTCACCTTAGAAGATAAGAGAGTCTATGAACTTTTCAATTTTAGGGGATTGAAACTGACTGACACTCTGGAGTAAGCCCTAGTAACCTAGACTTTCTCGGGTAAATAGGTAACGGTTGTATGAGAGATGTGAGGCATGCAACCTATGAGATTAAGAGAGAGTCGCACCTCACGTAAAGCAGCCGCAACTGCCGCAGCAGCGCAGATATCTCAGATACCTGTAACCAGACCTACCGAACAAACAGGAATAACGAGATACTTTCCGGCTTTGCAGGTAGTGGGTCGGCTCCCGGAAGGTAAAGGGGGGCTGCTGGGACCAGACCTGGAGACAGAATATAGTCTGGGTAAATTATCTCAACCCTGTATGGCAGTCCGAGCAGACGTGGAGGTTTTACAAACCACCCCGCAGAGCCCGCGTATGTCCAACATCTTGGCAGGATCTACTGCCCCCCCACCCCTACGGGAAGATTTTAAAAGCGAGATGGAGACCCTGAAAGTTCTAATACAAGCGCTCCCTACAAGGTCGGATATCGCCGACTTAATTTCCAAAGTAGAAGAAGCGCACTCCAGGGATCTAGAGATGGTGAGATCCGAAATTCAGGGCCTGGAAGCCCGAATGGGAGAGGGGGAAACCGGGTTAAAGACATTGGAGCAACGGGTGGAGAGGATTGAGAAAGCCCACCATAACCAGCTAGATATTGCGATATCTCTGCAACTACAGGTTGAAGACCTCCAAGACCGGGGACGCCGCAACAATATACGCATACGCGGCCTTCCAGAACCGGAGGGGCAAGAAGACCTACAAGCTACAATTAAAAAGATCCTTCAAAGTGTTATGATGGACACTAGTATGCTAAATTACGAGATGGATAGAATACATAGGGCTCTGGGCCCCAAATCAAGAGACGGTGGCCGTCCCCGGGACGTGATCTGTCGGCTACATTACTATTCACACAGGGAGGCAATCCTACGGAAAGCGTGGCAAACGGGTGTGATAGAGTTCGAAGGGACACAGCTCAAGATACTGCCAGATTTGTCAGGGGCTACCCTGCATCGCAGGGCATTGCTCCGTCCTATACTGGAACGAGTGAGGGCCTGGGGTGGGACTTATAGTTGGAGGTTCCCCATATCTGTTCTTATAAAGAAAGGCCCACTCTCGTTCTGGCTACGCTCTAAAATGGATCTCCCTGACCTTTTTTTATTTTTGGAAACAGAACCTTTTCCAGTCCAGGACTGGCTCCAGTTAAACCCCAGACTTTTGGAAGTTAAGAAAATGTGACTTATTTTTTTTTTTTTTTTTCTCTCTGCAAAATTATTATTATCTTTTTCTCTTCCCTCAAGGGTCAACTTGAGGAGAATGGTTACTGTCAATGGGTAGTTTTGAGGATACTGAGAGGGATCAGTTTTCTTTTTTTTTCTCTTTTTTTTTTTTTTGCTTTGCTCATCCTACATTACAAGATTAGATAGGAGGTTCTGTTTGGCTTGGTTTGGCTATTTGTACAGTTCCCTCCACAGTTCCCTCCACAGGGGGTAAGGGTATGGATGGGCAAAAGTGTATTCAGGAGGGTATTATTAGGGTATTATTAGACATTGAGATACTACCTGGAGCAGTGCTGATTGGAAGGGGAGATTGAGAGGGGATGATAGAGGGGGGTTAGGGAGGGGGGCTAGCTAAGGGAGCGCGAGGGGTTCACAGAAGGGCACCAGTCTGTGTATACACAGCAGTTAGGGTTTTGAGGGTAGGGATGGGGGGGGGGACACGGATGGGTTGATGGTTTGATTGGCTGTGGGTGGGGGGGCTAGGCCCACTCTCTTTACCCACAGGCTCTTACAGACACATAGAGGAGGGAGGGGTTAGTCAAATGGGGCACAATATTCAACGCATTTCATGGACGCATAAAAGGGGGATGATCATGGGAGGGCACATACTTTTCTCTTCTACAATAACCCAGTGCTGGGTTTCTTTTCACAATTTTCCCAATTTTTTTTTTTTTTTTTTAGGGGTATAGGGAATGTACACAAGGGTCAATAGGGGGGAAGTTTGAGACAGATTTGAGACAGGTTTGAGTGAAGGGAGCCAATTCCCTATGGGTTGGGATGGGAGGGGAGACAGAGAGAGGGATTTGGTGGGTTTGCTGTTTTTCTGAGTTTTTTGCTGTTTTTTTTTTTCTTTTTGGGGGGGGGGATGGGGGGGGATGGGGGGAGGTGAGAGCACTGTGTCCAGGTATTATAATATGTGGGTATCATAATATGATTAAATGCATGGAACAAAAGATATGGAATATGATAACCATAATAATATCATAATATGTCTAAATGGATGGAATAAATGATATGGAGAGGTTCTATATTTTGTTAGGGGAAGGGGGATGTATATGTATGTATATATGTATATCCAAACCCAAGGTTTCTTTTTTTTTTTGCCACACCATACTATGCCGACAAAGAGATGCCAGGGAAAGGCCTCTATGAAAGGTGGACTGTGGGGTATCCGATTTCTAATTTACCTCAGAGCGGACTCATGGCATACATATGGAGAGAAAAGATGCATGTGGAGGGGACGGGGGATCCCTCACCGGGAGATGCGTGTGATCCTAACCCCCATTAGGCTATCACTCAGAGGGGTGGGTTTGTGAGTGACCAAAGCTTGTGCTTTGCGACACCCTAGGAAGGGAGGAGGACAACGATCTCCTTCCCTCTCTCCCTTAGGGTGTCGGTTTAGATTAGGGGTCAGTGGGTGGGAGGGTTTAAGCCAGGGGCGTTTTTTTTTTTTTTTCTTTGTCTTTCTTGTTTGTTTCTTTGTTCCTGCTTGCTTTGTTTTTTACCTTCTCTCTCCTCTACCTCCCCTCCCTTCCCTCTTGCCTCCCCCTCTCCGGAGACTCGAGGGGCAACCGGAAATGGAGTGTCTATCAGTGATCTCAATTAATGTTAAGGGATTAAACATCCCGGAAAAGAGACGTATCTTATTGGAGGACCTGAAAAAAAGAGGAAGAAATGTAGCTCTGATACAGGAAACACATTTTAGAAAGGGGGGGCTCCCTTTTCTCCAAAGCAAGTACTTCCCGATTGTATACCATGCGACAAACCCGGTAGCGAAAAAGGGGGGAGTTTCAATAATGATATCAGCTAGTATACCGTGGTCTCTAAAAGATTCCCTGGTAGACACAGAGGGGCAGTATCTAGCGGTAAAGGGGACGATAGGGGGAGTGACATTCACTTTTGTTACTTTTTATGCCCCTAATGTACACCAAGACCGGTTCCTGAGAGAACTTTTGGACAGACTGACAGGTTTCCAGGAAGGCCAGCTGATAATGGGAGGAGACCTAAATGTTCCCCTGGATCCTACGATAGACACCTCATCCGGTACCTCATCAGTTACGGGGGGTGTCCGGAGGCGGATCCGGCAGATGTTACAACAAGGGACCCTAATAGATACATGGAGATTGATGCATCCAGGAGAGCGAGACTACTCCTTCTACTCAGTACCGCACAAGATATACTCACGTATCGATTATTACTTTATACCCCACAACCAGCTTCACTCAGTTATAGAAGTTGGAATCGGGGAAATAACTTGGACCGACCACGCCCCAATTATTTTAGAATATAAAATAGGGGATCCTAGATCCTCTGGGCCAAGTACCTGGAGACTGAACGAGAGTCTGTTACAGGATGAGGACGTTCTGGAAGAAATTCGGAAGGAGTTAACATGGTACTTTCAGATAAATGATACCCCAGAATGTAACCTGGGGGTGATATGGGAGGCCCATAAAGCGGTGATTAGGGGTGTCTTGATGAAACATGGGGCAAGAATCAAAAGGAATAGGGAACAGAGAATAACAACTCTCATGTCGGAAATTAGAAATTTAGAAAGTCGGCATAAACAGAACCCTAACCCCAAGGTAGAGAGAGAACTCATGACGATACGTAGACAAATTAATGAACTACTCTTTCATAGAGCAAAAAGAGCGATACAGAATGGCAGAAGGCAGAATTACGAATTCGGAAATAAATGTGGGAAACATCTGGCAAATTCACTGAGAGAGCAACAAGCAAAAACCTATATCCCAATGATTAAGGGGTCGAGAGGTGAGGAACATGTATTACCTAAAGAGATTGCACGGACATTTAGCGATTATTATAGTACCCTGTATAATATACAAACAAGTCAACAACAGTATGAGACACTGGGAAAGTATATAGAAACCTCAGGTATTTCAACATTAACATCAGAGATGAGCCAAGATATGGAAAGACCCATTACCTTAGAAGAATTACAGGAGGCAGTGAAAAAGGGGAAAAGAGGGAAAGCACCAGGAGTAGATGGGTTTACCATACTTTATTATAGACTCTTTCTCCCAGAATTAGGCCCCTTTATGATTAGAATGTTCAATGAATTAGGTGACTCATGCTCTTTTCATTCTGAAACCCTAAATGCAGTAATAGCGGTAATACCTAAGGAAGGCAAAGACCCCTCTCAATGTGGAAGTTACAGACCTATATCACTACTGAATGAGGATCTGAAGCTCTTTGCCAAAATTCTGGCAATACGCATACAGCAACACATACCTGGACTTATCCACAGAGACCAGGTAGGATTTGTGCAAATGCGTGAAGCCAGGGACAATACGATCAAGATTCTGAACCTGGTCCATTGGGCTGGCTCCGGCGGAACCCCATGTGTTTTCCTCAGTACAGATGCCGAGAAAGCTTTTGATCGGATTAATTGGCAATTCATGTTCAAGGTCCTGGAATACATGGGGTTCGGCAATAAGATGTTACAATGGATCAGAAGTAATTATACTCACCCAACAGCACAAGTTAGAGTGAACGGAATTTTGTCACCCTCCTTTAAACTTTCAAATGGGACAAGGCAGGGATGTCCCCTATCCCCTCTCTTGTTTGCTCTCTCAGTGGAACCGTTACTAAGCAGGATTCGATTGAATCCAGATATTAAAGGATTGTTTGTTGGAGGTTCCGAATATAAGATCTCAGCCTACGCGGACGATATGATGTATTCTTTAGTGAACCCGATAGAATCCCTCCCCAATTTGGTACAAGAACTGAAGGTATATGGAGACTTATCAAATTTTAAAATAAATTACGATAAGTCTGAAGCAATGGGGGTGGGGATCTCGAGGGGAGAGATGTGCTTCCTGAAAGCAAAGCATAGATTTAAATGGTCTGATAAATCTCTCTCTTATCTGGGTACCTTCATCCCGGCGGACCTGACACAGGTTTTTAGACTTAATTTTATGCCAATATTGATGAAAACGCGGGTCCTCCTGGATGGTTGGAGGAAGGGGTTCCACTCGTGGTTTGGACGAATCAACATTATTAAAATGAATATATTACCGAAATTTCTGTACCTCTTCCAAACGCTCCCAATCGCTATACCAAAATCTTTTTTTAGACAGACGCAAACTCTCTTTAATAATTTCATTTGGGGCAACAAAAGTCCAAGAATTAAGAACTATACATTATGCTTATCAAAACGAGAGGGAGGCGTATCGGCCCCAGATATCCTCAGATACTACCAGGCGGCTATGTTAATCCGACTGGTAGACTGGGGAAGACATGGCGGGGAGAAAATATGGCCGGGTTTGGAGCAGGCCCAATGTAGTAGTATACTCTATCTGGCTGCGTGGTGCTATAGAGACCTGCCGATACTCACTAAGAAACATCCACTGATAGGCCCAACATTGAAAGTGGCCTATGGGCTATTTAGGAAAGGGGTATTATCCACTTTGGACTCACCACTCTATCCAATTTTGGGGAACCCACAATTTACACCAGGTCTGAAGAAGGGGTCCTTTGATAGACTAATAGACCAGGGTTTAATACAAGTATCTCATTTTTTGAGGGAGGGCCTATGGCATAGTATGCGGGAAATGGTAGAGGGTGGGCTCCCTTATAGATTGGATACTTGGAGAGCATTACAATTGCGGCATTTCTTGGACAATCTAAAACCCCCCAGAAGTTACGAACGTAAACTTACAAGATTTGAGGGGTACTGTAGTGGTAAGGGAGTGCTTCGGCACACCCTTTCAAGAATCAGCGAACTACTGAACACACCGACGGAGGACTCTCAGCTTCCCTTTTTTAACAGGTGGGAGATGGAACTGGGAAGACCCTTTACAGAAGAACAAAAGAGTAAAATACTCCGGAACATATTTGAATCGTCAATTAGTGCGAAAACACAAGAGATGAATTACAAGATTCTATCTCAATGGTATCGTACCCCGGTAGTATTAAAAAGGTGCTACCCAGACACCTCGGATAGATGCTGGAGGTGTGGTAAGGAAGAAGGAACCTTGTTACATATATTTTGGCTATGCCCAGGAATTCTGAACTTTTGGACGGAGGTTCAGGGTATAGTGCAGAGATTTAGTAAAGATAAACTACCAGACAAATGGTCCTTTTATCTACTACAGGATTCGGAGCTAACGGTAAAGAGATACAGGAGTTCTATGGTTAATCACCTTTTAAATGCTGCCCGTGCCTGCATCCCAGGGATGTGGAAACATAAACAACCACCAACGGTAAAGATGTGGCTCAATAGAGTAGAAGATTTGAACAGAATGGAGGACCTTGTATGGACCTCCAGACAGAAACGTAAAGTATATACTGAAACGTGGGCTGAGTGGAACGAGTTTAGATACTCAGAACAAGGGAGGGCTCTGCTGGATGCATAATAAGGAGGGACCGGACTCGGGGATGGGACGGGGAGGGGGGGACGAGTGAGAGAGACGGGTCAGTGTGTTTTTCTTTTCCTTTTTTTTTTTTTTTTTTTTGGTGTTTTTTGTTTTCTTTCTTTCCTTCTTTCTTTTTTGTCAATCTTGCGGGGGGGTGGGAGGGAAGGGAGGGAGTTGGCGTAGCAAGCTAGGGCATAGAGGACATCTGAGGGGCCGGTTTCCCCCCCCCCCCCTATGAGGGGCACAGTGACCCCCCGGGGGGAGGAGGGGACTTGCCGGCGTGAGGGGGTGAAGGGCAATGTACCCACGGAGTCGTGAGTCACTGGAGGTCTAGATGGGGACCAGCGAGAGGGGAGGGAGGGGAGGGGAGGTGCTGGGATGTGCCTCCTGTCTTCTATTTCCGTTTTTCTTTCATTGCTGTTTAAGATACGATCAGGACTCATGTGGGTGCCCCTTTTTTTATTTTGGGTTTTTCCTTCACTTCATTGTTAAAAAATATATATATATATATAATGTTCCTCCAATGCTCCTCGGTTAGAGGAATGGTTTTCCATCTGTATGTCACTTGGTACGATCAAAATAATAAAGAAAATTTAAAGAAAAAAAAAAAAAACTGACGTAAGGACGTTATTTTGCGCAATGCACGGCGGGAAATTTCTGAACGGAGCATGCGCAGTTCGATCACCGCAGGGACGCGCCTAATTTAAATGCTTGACGCCCCCTAATCGCGTATTTCAATTCCGCCGTGAGAAATACACTACGCCGCCGTACCTTATGGGCCGAAATCTACCTGAATTCGTCTTAAAGCCAGGTAAAATATGGCGGCGTAGTGTATCTCTGATACTCTGCGCCAGGGCAATTGTACCTGAATCTGGCCCTATAACTTTTGCGCAGACCAATCAATAAACGCTAATTGCAAAATTTTTTTACAAAAAATATGTAGAACAATACGTATCGGCCTAAACTGAGGAAAAAAAATGTTTTTTTATATATATTTTTGGGGGATATTTATTATAGCAAATTGTAAAAAATATTGCATTTTTTTCAAAATTGTCGCTCTATTTTTGTTTATAGCGCAAAAAATAAAAACCACAGAGATGATCAAATACCACCAAAAGAAAGCTCTATTTGTGGGAAAAAAAGGACGCCAATTTTGTTTGGCAGCCACGTCGCACGACAACGCAATTGTCATTTAAATCGACGCAGTGCCGAATCACAAAAAGTGCTCTGGTCATTGGGCAGCAATATGGTCCGGGGGTTAAGTGGTAAAACATAGATAGATAGATAGATAGATAGATAGACAGACAGACAGACAGACAGACAGACAGACAGACAGATAGATAGATAAATAGATAGATAGATAGATAGATAGATAGATAGATAGATAGATAGATAGATAGATAGATAGATAGATAGATAGATAGATAGATAGATAGATAGATAGATTAGACAGACAGGTAGATATAGATAGATAAATAGATAATTAGACAAACAGATAGATATAGACGGGCTGCCACTGCACCATAGTGTTGGTTCATTGCCACATTGCCACAACCATTTTATTTACTTTTTAAATACCTGAATTTGCTGCATGTGTCAGTAATGTTACAGACACTGGCAGAATTGCTCGCCTGAATAAGGCACAGATAGTTCTTAAGGGAATTACCACCAGAAAAGTGTGTTTAGGACTGTTTTTAATTCCCTTGAAGACAGTATATATATACTAACCAAATTTTTAGCAAAATATAAAAGCTGAGTTTTTTTTTTTAATAACAAACATCTCATACTTACCTGCTCTGTGCATTGGTTTCACACAGAGTGGCCCCGATCCTCCTTTTCTGGGGTCCCCAGTGGTGCTCCTGGCTCCTCCTCTTCTCGAGTGCCCCAAAGGAGAGCCACATTCCATGGGAGCACTTGTGTGGGCGTTGTTCCGAGTCCTGCTGCTGCCACCATTGACACAGACAGCAGGACTCACCTCACCCCTCGTGTCACTGGATTTGATTGACAGCAGCAGGAGCCAATGGCTTCTGCTGCTATCAATCTATCCAATGAGGACCCGAAACAGGGGCTGGAGCTGCTGTGCTCGTTCTCGTTGCTGGAAAGATCAGGTTCAGGTAAGTAAAAGGGGGCTCTAGGGGGAGCTGCAGCACAGGAGGTTTTACAACCCATGAAATGGTGGCAAACTTTATTACCCAAAATCCATGTGACACTTTAAAAGCTTGGAATTAACCATGGCCCTAGAATTAGTGCTCCCACTTGGGCACGCATGGCAATATGTAACACGTGTAGTGACACGGCCATGTAATCTCACCTTTTTTACATACAGTAGCTGCACACAAAACATGTGTACATGCATGTATCTGCAAGTATGCTGGGGCAAGAAAGTGGGGGGAGTAGATTTTCTTCACATGCAGAGTAGCGCAGGAAGCGTCTGTCAGAAGGGCACTTCTCTGTGATGTCACGCTGCGGTTTCTCCTCGCCCCCCGGTGGCCCCCTCTCTTCTCGTCTATCCCCATTTGTTTGTGACATCATCTGGGATGAACGGGAAGAGAGGGGGGCCGCCGGGGGTGGGGAGCAGCCGCAGCGTGACATGACAGAGAAGTGTACTTCTGACAGAGAATAGGGGGGTCTGACAGAGAAGAGGGGGGTCTGTCATTTAAATTGACGGAAAAAATAAAACAAATATATTGAAGTGCATTATTTCTATTATTACATTGTTATATAATATAAAATAGTTCAACTCACCATGATGCAGAATCGGTGGGAACCTGAGCGTGTCACTTGTCACGTCACCTGCCTTCAGATGTGGATTGTGACTTGCCGCGTCACCTGCCACCAGATGTGGATTGTCACTTGCCACATGTTGCGGATTGTCACTTGCCACAACGTCACACATTGCGGATTGTCACTTGCCACGACATCACACATTGCGGATTGTCACTTGCCACAACGCCATATGCCCCACATAGCGGATTTTCATTTGCCACATGTTGCGGATTTTCACTTGCCACGACGTCCCACATTGTGTTTTGTCATTTGCCACAACATCACCTGCCACACATTGAGGATTGTCACTTGCCACAACGTCACACGTTGCGGATTTTCACTTGCCACAATGTCACACATTGCGGATTGTCACTTGCCACAACGTCACACATTGCGGATTGTCACTTGCCACTTCACCTGCCACATGTAGTGGATTGCCACTTGCTAAAACGTCACCTGCCGCACGTAGAAGATTGCCACTTGCCACATATTGCGAATTGTCACTTGCCACAAGGTCACCTGCCACACGTAGCGGATTGTCACTTGCCACGTCACCTTCTACACATTGCGGGTGGTCCCTTGCCACGTCACCTGCCACACGTTGCAGATTGTGACTTGCCACAACGTCACCTGACAGAAAAGAGGGCGGTTTTTACAGAGAGGAGGGGGGTCTGACAGAGAAGAGGGGGGTCTGACAGAGAAGAGGGGGGACTGACAGAGAGAAGGGGGGTCTAACAGAGAGGAAGGGGGGTCTGACAGAGAAGAGGGGGGCGGCTGACAGCGCAGACGAGAGAGATGGACCTCAGGAGACAGTGTCACACAGCGCGAGTTAGGAGTCCAGGAGCATGCAGAGCTGGCGCGATTAGACAGTCCAGCCCTGCATCCACATGTGTCCAGCTCCTCCAAGTGAATCATAGAGCCTCATGTCTGCCGTCCATCCCGCACATGACCTGCTCGGCCAATCACAGGACACCCACTGCTGCCCATTGCTGAACTCGGCTTAAACACAGACCGCACCAATGAATGACAGCAGTGTGAACATTGATAGCAGGCACGGGATAATCGTGCACCCCTCTAGCCAGAGATCTGGCTGCCACAGGACAGGTATGTGTGCCCAGGTGTGTGCACATAAGCAGTGGAACAGGCTGGTGGCCACCATTTCATGGGTTGTAAAACCTCCTGTGCTGCAGCTCCCCCTAGAGCCCCCTTTTACTTACCTGAACCTGATCTTTCCAGCAACGAGAACGAGCACAGCAGCTCCAGCCCCTGTTTCGGGTCCTCATTGGATAGATTGATAGCAGCAGAAGCCATTGGCTCCTGCTGCTGTCAATCAAATCCAGCGACACGAGGGGTGAGGTGAGTCCTGCTGTCTGTGTCAATGGTGGCAGCAGCAGGACTCGGAACAACGCCCACACAAGTGCTCCCATGGAATGTGGCTCTCCTTTGGGGCACTCGAGAAGAGGAGGAGCCAGGAGCACCACTGGGGACCCCAGAAAAGAAGGATCAGGCCTGGGAACATCGGATCCTATTGTAGGGCCGGCCCTGGATACAGGTGATAACATTACCCAAATATTGCAAAGCCTACATTTGGGAAATTACTTATTACAGGGGCTGGTCTACTTGGCTTTGCACGGCAGTGGGTAGATTCTAAAGACTCTGCTAATGGACTGAATAGTACCCACTGCTATTTACTGTCAATTAAAAGTGTAACGGTCACTCTGTTTAGGACCTTTTTATCCACCCATGACAGCTTCCGACACTCCACATTCCGGCAGACACGATCCATTCCATTTCCCATAGTAAAGACAAGACGCACGCTACGTTCTCTCTGGTTGTCAAAATGTATGACTACTTTATTGGCTTCTTAGCTTGCTTATATATCTCAGTACAGCATGTTACAGTTAATCACAGAACAATGCAATCTCCACCCCCCTATTCACACACTATGGCTAATTCTCTAGCAGACATTTCGGCACTGATACTGACAGATCTATCACATTCCAAAATACAATTACACAATGCCTTGACCTCAATCCACATATCTAGACAGACGTACTGTCTCTGACACCTGGGAATCAATAGGCTTTACACCGTGTTATCAGACAATTGAAAAGTATAGCAGCAGACCTGAATTAACACCTTTATACAATGAAATGTCTTTCACAAGCCGGGCCACTTAGAATTTTAAAAGCCTATTATACAGAGGGGTGAGTCACTGTCTTGTTGAACTGGTCTCAAGTCAACATGAACCACTTTGTAATATTCCAGTATCCTGCCATGAAGTATTTTTATGTCCCATCTCATGTAATATATGAATTATGATCCTATTAGCCACCCTACACCCAAAAGGCACAGGGTGGACTTAGACCCAGGAGTTATTAGTGCCATCAGCACAGGAGTATCTCTCATCCTTCCAAAGTCTTTGGTTGTCACAGGTCATTCCGTTACAAAAAGTAAAGTAAACTAACTTGGTAAAAACTCCTTGACCATACACTGGTCAGTGTGACAGGGCCAGAGGTTAGGGAAGGGGGAAAAGGGTGAGTGCACTAAAGCCTGGTAATAATATTTTTTTCTCGTTCAACATAGCGGGCTCTTTGGTAACTATATGATATGCTGCCCTCGGACCTCAGCAGTCTGTACTGGGAACATTGATTAGGGTAATAGCATTGATCCCTACTAGCAGAAATCAGAGAATGTAACACATTTCCAGTTTTATATTGTCTTCTATATCAAACCCCCAACTAAAAACATACAAGGTGTGTCTAAAAAGAATGGTATCAGTGAATAGTATCAGAAAACAAACAAAACAGAAGATAAACAAATGACCTTTATTGGCCTTCAAAATAATGGCCATCCTTCACAACGCACTTTTGTCAACGTTCATAAAGCTTCTGGAAACTGTCAGCAAAGCACTCTTTAGGAATCGATCGCAGAACTGATGTCACACATTCTTGTATTGCCCCCTAAACGTGCGTCTTTAATGACGCTCTTCAGGCAGGGAGATAGAAAGAAGTCCACAGGCGCTCGATCATGTCTGGGGTTTTGCTGGTCGATAGCCAAACCAAACTTGGCTCAACCTCAGTCGTTTCCTTCCCATTGCGAAAGCATTTGAACCAGTCGTAAACACATTTCTGCTCATGGCTTCCTCCCTATACACTTGCACCATTATTTCATGTGTCTCTGTCACTGTTTTCCTCAATTAGTAGCAGAACTTGATGTTCACTATTTGCTCCATTGCACTGTGACCCCAACCTCTCACACTGACTACATTCGACTGCCCACACCGGGTTTACCCTGAAGGTCATATGTACTCCACACTAGGTGAGCTTCAGAAGACAGATAAATACTCTGCTCTTTTGATGACCAGAGAAACAGAAACAACGAGCGCCCAGAGGCGATTCAGTTTGCATGTGCCGCGCTATATACGTTTTTCATTCATTCATTCATTCATAGGTGACGCATCTTGACATGTCTCTGGATTGCCATGTGCATGCGCACGTACCTGGCCCATATTGCCGTTAACCACTTGCCAACCAGCCGCCATAGTTATATTGCGGCAAGGTGGCTCGGCTGCCTGAATCATCATAGCAGTTTGGTGGTTCGTGCACTAGCTTCAGTGGGCATGCGCCGACTGGCCGGCGGGGAAGCCAATCAGCGGGTCTGGCAGACTCGATGTTTGCTGGCCGCCCATGATCATTCCCCGCAGAGACAGAACAGGGATCTGTCAAAATAAACAAGGCAGATCTCCATTCTGACAGGAGATTTTTGCTATGCAGCCCATCCCCCATACAGTTAGTAAATACGCTGGGGGAGGGGGACCCTCAATCGCCCCTGATAACCCCTTCCCTTCCAGTGTCATTAATACAATGTCAGTGCATATTTTTAGCACTGATCACTGTAATAATGTCACTGGTTCCCAAAATGTCAAAAATGTCAGTTAGGTGTCCGATCTGTCCGCCGATAAGTCGCAGTCCCGCAGTCCCGCTAAAAATAACTGATCACCGACATCATAAAACAAAAATTATAATAAAAATTCCATAGATCCCCCTATTTTGTAGATGAATGAATGAATGAATGAAGAACTTGTATAGCGCAGCACATGCGAAATAAATCGCCTCTGGGCGCTTGTTGTTCCTATCTCCTTTGAGATCAAAAGAGATGAGTCTTAATCTTTCTCCTGAAGACCAAGTAGTTCTCCTCCAGTCGAATGCTGACAGGTAAGGCGTTCCATAGTCTGGGACCTTGGACAGCGAATCTCCTGTCTCCTTTGGACTTGTATCTGGCTTTCGGTATCTGAAGCCGATTTTGATTGTTGGATCGTAGAATACGATTGGGATTGTAAATTTTTAATTTTTCGCATAGATAATGGGGAGCATTCCCATGGATACATCTATGCGTTAGACAGAGTGCTTTAAAGGTGATTCTGTCTTTGACTGGTAGCCAGTGAAGGGATCTCAACGAGGGTGAGATTGATTCCCAGGGTTTTTTCCCAGTCACAAGTCTGGCGGCCGTATTTTGAACGGCTTGAAGACGAGCGATTTGGTACTTGGGAAGTCCGAGGTAAAGGGCATTTGCATAGTCCAATCTGGAGTTTACAATCGCTCCCACCACGACCGCTATGTCTTTCTTGGGAATAAAAGGCGTGAGTCTGCGTAGTAGGCGCAGCATATAGTGAGATCCGCTGACTACTGCCCCTATTTGTGCGTTCATTGTCATGTCGGAGTCAAAGATGACCCCAAGACTTTTGACTTTGGCGCTAGGGGTGATGACTTTGCCCAGAATGGGCGGGGGGATCCAGGTTGTTATCGATTGATTCCTATGCTTGGCGTGAAACAGAAGAAGTTCTGTTTTCGCTCCGTTGAGTTTGAGATAACTCTTTGTCATCCAGTCCTCAATCAAAGAGAGGCATGTCTCTAGATTGAGGTGGTGATCCATTTTATTGCAAATGCGGAAGTACAGTTGCGTGTCGTCTGCGTAAGAGTGATATAGCAGTTTTTGGCTGCTGATGATTTCAAAAAGAGGACGCAGATAGATGTTAAATAACATCGGCGACAGGGGAGATCCCTGAGGGACCCCGCACGATAATGTGCGTTGTTCCGAAGTGAATGGTCCTAGCTTAACTATTTGCGATCGGTTTTCCACAAAAAAAGGAGAACCAGGATATATCGCTTTCTGCGACTTTGGCTATTTTAGCCAGCCGAGTCAATAATAGCTTGTGATCAACTGTATCAAAGGCTGCGCTTAGGTCCAGCAGAACCAGAAGAGAAGATTCTCCTTCGTCTGCGGCCTCAAGAACGTCGTCCCATATCTTAAGCAATGCTGTTTCCGTCCCGTGTCCGGGACGGAATCCCGATTGCAATGGATTCCGTCCCGGACGGTAGATAGATGTTATACCTTTTGTGAAAACCAATCAACATGAGCTTATTGGGGGTTTATTTTACCAAATATATGCAGCAATATACATATTGGCCTAAACTGATTAAAATTCAATTTTTTATTTTATTTACTGGGTATGTTTTATAGCAGAAAAAGAAAATATAGTTATTTTCAAAATTGAGTGTATATTTTTGTTTATAGCGCAAAAAATAAAAACTGCTGAGGTGATTTAAATACCTCCAAAAGAAAGCTCTATTTATGGGGAAAAAGGGACATCCATTTTATTTAGGTACAACCACGCAATTTTCAGCTAAAGTAACACAATAACGTATCTCAAACAATGGCCTGGTTATTAAGGGGGTAAAACCTTCCGGGGCTGAAGTGGTTAAGATATCTGACCATTCACCAAACTTTTTAGACACACCTCGTAGCATGTCCACACTGTCTGACCCTCATTTCCTCTATTAGGTCTGCAGTTTCTGACAGTCCTCCCACGCATTACATATATAAATCATTATGTGTGGCCCTTTGGTGATGTCAGGGGCCGCATTTGAGGCCCCCTTTAGCACATAGGATGACAACCACTGATTTAGACAATATTCAGTGATACAAAGTAACATTGTTACTTTTGTATTTAGGCCCCTTTCACATGAGTGGACAGATCGGGTCTGCCTGTCATTTTTTAAGGCAGACCCCATCAGACTTTCCATTTTCCTCTATGCAAAGTTGTGTGTAAATGGACAGGTGTCCGTTTACACCCACGGACATCCTATCCGAACAAAAGCAACCTGCCAATTCGAAAAAAAACACCTTGTTAACCCTTAGTTTACTCTAATTAGTTCTAATAAAAGTGATAATAAACCTTTAAGAAATTTCAGCAGCTAATGAATTCACTCACTGAGCGAATGGCTCTATCCTTTAGAGCAGGGGTCTCCAAACATTCTAAACAAAGGGCCGGTTTATTGTCCTTCAGACTCTTGGAGGGCCAGACTTTGACCAGTGGGAGTGGACATTTTCCTGGCATCATTGTTAGTAAACATTTGGTATTAGGGGGAGGAATAGTGCCCCATTGCTGGTATCATAGGGAGGAATATTGCTCTTTTAGTTGTGTCAGTGGGAGAAATGGTGCTCCATTGTCGGTGTCAGATGGCAGAATAGTGTCTTGTATCAGTGGGAGGGAAAGTGCCCCAAGGGCCAGATAAAGGCAAGCAAAGGGCTGCATCCGGCCCTCGGGCCGCAGTTTGGAGACCACTGCTTTAGAGCCATTCACACCACATGCAGTGCAGTGCTGTTTTTCTGTATCAAAAACACATGGAGGTTCCATTCAGTGTGTTTCGGTTCCAGAAGAAAAAGTACAACATGCTGCTTTTTTTCCTGCA
Organism: Rana kukunoris; assembly: GCA_029574335.1. Taxonomy (NCBI): domain Eukaryota; kingdom Metazoa; phylum Chordata; class Amphibia; order Anura; family Ranidae; genus Rana; species Rana kukunoris. The sequence goes on along the minus strand of CM056052.1, from coordinate 312,671,574 downwards.
CAGAACTGTACTGAAACACGTCAAAAACACATAAAAAAACATGCATGCAGAAATGCATCCGGAATTTTATATTCTGTTTATTGTTTATTGTTAAAGGCCTGTGATAATGTCCCGTCTACCACAACGCACGTGGTCAGACACTATAGCTGGCTACAGTGTTTTTCACCTTTAGCAGCCCCCTTTCCCATAAGGCAAACAGGCCTACCAGTACTCGGTTGCCCCAAGGACTTATATACAATGCTATAGTGCCTGGCCACAACAACAGTGCAGGCGCAAACTAACTATTCCAGACTGGCAGCGGGGCGGTGCTGCAGCTCAATTTCTATTCTCAGCCACTTGTTCTTGGTCTTCTGTAAAATGGCGGCCGGCGGAGACATTGTCTCTGCCGGCCGTGGACCTGTAGCGGAAGCAGCAGCAATGGTGAAAAGCCGGGGAATTTTTTTTCCAGGGACGTTACTCTGAAATCAGGAAAAAGGTCCAAATCCTGGCACTTACAGGACAGTTGGTAAGTATGTGGTACAGGACGAGTTGGCTGTTTTTACAGAACACCGGCAGCCTATACACTACGGTACACGATAGGCTGGCTGTTTTGACAGAACACCGGCAGTGTATACACCAGGGATCCTCAAACTACGGCCCTCCAGCTGTTGTAGAACTACACATCCCATGAGGCATTGTAACACACTGACATTAACAGACATGACTAGGCATGATGGGAATTGTAGTTCCTGAACAACTGGAGGGCCGTAGTTCGAAGACCCATGGTATACACTATGGTACATGACGAGTTAGCTATTTTCACAGAACTCCAGCAGTGTATACACTATGGTACACGACGGGTTGGCTGTTTTGACAGAACGTCAGCCAAGGAGTAAACAAAAAGTTGATGCCAGCTTGGAGGCAGACATATTTTTGGTAAGCCCCCTTTTACACTTGTACGACTTCAAAGTCGCGCGATTTTACCGCGATTTTGCCGCGATTCGCGGCCGCGATTTCAATGAATGCCTGTGTAAGTGGCATCAAAATCGGACCAAAGTAGTGCAAGGACTACTTTGAAGTCGGCACTACTTAAGTCGTGCCAGTATGAATGGTAATCATTGAAAATAATGGAGAATGACTTGTCATACGATTTTGCAGTCCAAAATCGTGAGACAAGTCGTATAAGTGTGAAAGGGCCCTAAGTAGCGGGTGGACAAACAATGTCTACTCATTATATTGTGTACTGTAGTGTATACGATGCCAGTCTTCTGTGAAAACAGGCAAGTCGTTGAAATCTGCAATCACTGCTGCTGGACAGTCACTGGAAGTAAAGTAGTTGAAGATTTTGACGAGTTGGCACTTTTGACAGGACACTGGGACACAAACGTGATAAAGTGAAATTGTTCAACAGAATCAGTGGGAGCCCCGAGTGTGCCACTTGCCACGTTGCCTGCCTTCAAATGGGAATTGTCACTTGCCACCAGATGTCATCAGGTGCTCCCAGCTGAGTCCCTCCTTACATCAGGTGTCCCCAGCAGAGTCCCTCCTTACAACAGGTGCCCCCAGCGGAGTCCCTCCATACATCAGGTGTCCGCAGTGGAGTCACTATGGTACATGATGAGTTGGCTATTTTCACAGAACTCCGGCAGTGTATACACTATGGTACCAGATGGGTTGGCTGTTTTGACAGAACACCGGCTAAGAAGTAAAAAAAGTTGATGCCACCTTGGAAGCAGCCATATTGTTAGGTTAGTAGCGGGTGGGCTAACAATGTCCACTCATTATATTGTGTTCTGTAGTGTATACAATGCCAATCTTCTGTGAAAACAGCCAAGTCGTTGAAATCTGCAATCACTGCTGCTGGACAGTCACTGGAAGTAAAGTAATTGGAGATTTTGACGAGTTGGCACTTTTGACAGAACACTGGGACACAAAGGGAGGAGCCACCTAAAAAACAGGAGTACTGACACAAGCAAGGTTTGCAAGATACAGCAAAGACAGTAAAAGCACACAACATAGTAAAGGCTGAGCTCTGCAGTACTGACTGCTTTCTACATTTATAGCTTTAATAAAACTTTCACACAGCTGTAACCAGTCCAGCCAACTTTTTCTAGGAATATGTATAATGGTGGCACATCCTCCCTCACACACCACAGCTGAGCGCAGCGCTCACACACTGCACAGCAACACATGACCACAACCTCTGATGTGGGCGGTCCCGGCATCTCAGCAAGCCAATAGGAAGCTCGGGCTGTACCATACACGCTGTATCTGGGGGGAAGTTTATTAGAAATCCCCCAATGGCCAGGCACGTATTGCTCGCTGGCATGAAGCTCTTCCTGACGCGCCCCCTGTACCAGGTCCGCTTGGTTTCTCCCTGGCGGCTGCGCGCACATTGCCTGCCCTAATGTGGCTGATGTTTTGAGGCGGGTCTATGTAAACATTCCCCGCCCTCCCTGTGGCATGTTAGCAGTAACCCCGCCTCTTACGGACGGCCAGCTCTGCAGCAAGGCGCTGAACTCCGCCCACTCCATCTTCAGCACCGCCCGCTCAGCCTCACCTGGCCCCTCCCACCTCTGTCTGCACCGTGTCTGTGTATGTCTATGCGCGTCCCCGGCCGAGCGGGAAATTTCCATTGATCACCGAATAACGGGCTGCGGTGGGCGTGCATAGTCGGTGCCGGGGGAATCCGGTGTGTCCCGAGTGCTGTGAGGTCCCTGTGTGAGCGGCATCTCTATGGCGTACAGTCAGGGGGGCGGCAAGAAGAAGGTCTGCTACTACTATGATGGTAAGGGGGAGCAGAGGAGGGAGGAGGGGGGTCCAGGGTCTCTGGTCCGGGCTTTGTCTGCTACAGGTGACAGGGGGGCCAGGCCCCGACTGCAAGGAACATGGCCGGCCCCCTTCCCTTCCTCCCAGGCTCCACAATGTGTCTGTCAAAAGTTTTCCTCTGAGGGGACATCATGGCCTGTGCTGGGGGCGCACTGACAGCTTCCTCCATCATGGCCAGGAGGCATGCCCATCATCACCTATTGTGTACCCAAACATCAGCACCAGGGACATGACTTCAGTCTCAGGTGTCCCTTGTGCTGCCCTCTTCCTCCGAAGGGGATAAATCAAGAGAGCCCAAGTATGCCCACCCAACATCACCGGTCTAACCTTCTATGACTGGACCTGTCCCGTATCCAATCATAGACCTTACAGTGCTTCTATGAATGGAGGGAAAAGAAGCTTGTGGCAGCAGATGTTGGTGAAGGGATTCATCAGATGTATAAGGAATACATTGCACCGAAAGCTAGTCTACACCGCATCTGAGCGCCACGAAGCAAACACGCTATTTCACCACTTCCCGTCCACCATGTAACAGAATGACATACGCAAAGTGGTTAGGTTATCCATACTGGATGGCATGTGACGCCCAGCAGGATAAGCCGATCGTTGGTGTGGTGCATCAGTCTGACACACCGCATTACCGATCTTGGTAAAGCGTAAGAATGAGCTCTGGCGTGTTCGCACAGCCCATGTGCAAACCCCCCCCCAGGAAGTCGGCGCTGCGCTAATCACAGGCAGGAAGATGTTTCCCGATGCTCAGCTGCAGAGATCTGGAAATGTCTATCGCCTGTGATTAGTGCCGTGCCGACTTCCTGGCGGGCTCTGCATGTTTAGTGTGCGAACCCCCCCCCCCCCCCCCCCCGGAGCTCATCCCGGGCCTCTTTACCATGTGATCAGCTGGTTCCCGGCATCCCATTCAGAAAATCGGCACACTCCGTGCGCCGTAGCGTCGTAGACATTGGTGCAGTGTTTTCTGCAAATATCTCCTAAACTGTGTAGGTTAAGGAGATATTTCTTGCACCTACAGGTAAGCCTTAAAGGGGTTGTAAAGGAATTTTTTTCCCCCTAAATAGCTTCCTTTACCTTAGTGCAGTCCTCCTTCACTTACCTCATCCTTCCATTTTGCTTTTAGGCTTCATTTCCACTGGCGTTTTTACAGTCACTTTTCTGAGCGTTTTTTACAGCTTAAAAACGCCTGTCCATGTTTACTTTAGGGGAAACATTTTTTTTTTTTTTGAGCTGGAGCTTTAAAAACGCAGCGGCCGCGTTTTTGGGCGTTTTTTGAGTGTTTTTTAATGCCTGGCGTTTTTTACAGCTCTATTACTGGAGGTTCAGAACGCCCTGGTTTCGCATTTTTTTTTGCAGCTTAGCCATCTACAGCTCAAAAACGTCATGGTGGGCATGAGGCCATAGACTAACATGGACAGGCGTTTTTAAGCTGCAAAAAACGCTCAGAAAAGTGGCTGTAAAAACGCCAGTGGAAATGAGCCCTTAAATGTCCTTATTTCTTCTGAGAAATCCTCACTTCCTGTTCTTCTGTCTGTAACTCACCACCGTAATGCAAGGCTTTCTTCCTGGGGGGGAGGGAGCGAGCAGGAGTGTCAGGATGCCCACTAACACACAGCTCTTTTCTCTATCTGCAAAGTAGAGAGTGTCCTGACACTCCTGTTCGCCCCCTCCCCCCTCAAGAGGCTTTTCCCACACCAGGAAGAAAGCCTTGCATTACGGTGGTGAGTTACAGACAGAAGAACAGGAAGTGAGGATTTCTCAGAAGAAATAAGGACATTTAAAAGCAAAATTGAAGGATGAGGTAAGTGAAGGAGGACTGCACTAAGGTAAAGGAAGCGATTTAGGGAAAAAAATCCTTTACAACCCCCTTTAAGGAGATATTTATTCCACCTACAGGTAAGCCTTAATCTAGGCTTTACCTGTAGGTGCAAGTTGTCTGGTTGGGTTTACAACCACTTTAGGATGGCTACATATGAGAAGAGATTATGGAGAACAAACAGCCACCCTCTAATAGAAAGTCAGATCATGGGAGCAAAAAATAAAATGGAGCAGCTGCTTTCTCACACAGGAGAGTCAGAGCTGTGGGGTCATGTGACCGCACCAGATTCAAATTGGGTAAGTACACAGATCTTTGGAAATACATTGCTGCTTAGTTGTTGTGATGGGAGCAAGCCCTTATAATGGATCTTGCTGAGAGAAGTGTCAGATGTGGCACAAATCATATTTCATAGTATCCTAGTAGGAAGGTTTAATAAAGATACTAGTCCACCCAGTTCAACCTGTGTAGGTGTATGTGTGTCAATGTCCATAATCATTTCCCGTATCCCTGTATATTTAAGAGGACTGTAGGAGTATTGATTTGTAGGGGTGTGATATGCTGGGATTTCTTAGCTCAATGGTAGTGCCAAAACAGTGAGTTTTCCGCCCCAGTTACAGTTTTTAGGGCTTTCCTGCCCATTTTTATTTTACCTGTCCTAGGCGCCCGCGCTGACGGCCCCACGATCGCTCCGGGTCCCGCGCCGCCATTCACACTATGGGAAACAGGCAGTAAAGCCGTACGGCTTCACTGCCCATTTCCTAGTGCGCCTGCGTGAGTCTCACGCTGGCTTGTGAATGGGCGCGCTGCTCTCTGAGAACACACACAGTTCCTGGAAAGCAGCGCGCCCCATTCACAAGGAGAAGGACAAGAAGAAATCAAACCGCGGAGTGGAAGAGGCAGATTACGGACTTCCGCATAGCAACAGCTATTTCGGGTGAGTATTTTTTTTATTTCAGTTTTTTTTTTTTTTTTTTTTTTAAACATGGCAAAATGTTGTTTTCCTGGGTGGAGCTCCGCTTTAAGTGACTTGGTAACCGGTTGTGGGCCACAATCAATGAGCGGAGCGGGTGGATGGCAGGTCCATGTCTGCTCTGCATATCTAAAGTGAATAAGGACACAGCCCACTATACTCCTTTTTTTCGGATTGGATTGGAGGTAGGTCACAAGTTGGTTTACATCTGCCACTCCTTAGAGGTGAATAAAGGGTCCAATTGTGTCAAACTGACCGTGTGAAAGGGACACAACGTTACTTTCACACTGATTTGCTGCGGTTTACCAATGCAGTGTACCTTTTGGCTTTCCTGCACTTTGCAATAGACTTCTATTATATTCTGCAGGTGTGGTGCACTTTTAGAAAGCTCACCAAACTCAGTACAGGTAACCTGCAGGTCAGTTTGAAAGCGGCCCAGTAACCACTGCATAACAGATATGCCCATACACATTGTGATTTTAGTAATAAACTGAGCTTTAATGACCGTATTCTATTCCATCCCAGAGTAGAAGGTCGCAGGCCACATCAGAGGGTTCCACGAGCCACATGTGGCCCCCAGCCACTAAGTGGGCACCCCTGCTTTAGGGTCTTCCTGAACATTGGTACCTTTTTTTGTCCTCCTGACCATGAAACCCGTCCCAGTGTTTAGGCACAGACTCTGGACCTCAGCTCTGTGTCTTCCTCTGTCCCTCAGACTCACTCAGGCTTGGACCTTGGTCTGTCCCAACCTGGACACCATGATGCACAACCGCACCTCTCAAGGCTCCCTTCACACACTGACCTCCTCAAGCGGTTGGCTCTCTGAGCTCTATCTCTCATATGAAATCGGCACACACCTGTGCCATTATTGTACTCGCTTTTTAGAAAACTTGACACAAACCACCATTTTGCACAGTGGCACTGGAGAGGTGCGCTTACAGGATGTTAGAAAAAGTCTTGCAAGCGGCAACTTTCACGGCCTTGCCCTTTTTTCGACCACTAGCAGGGGATAAAAGCGACTAAAACTAGCGGGGCATGCTGTGAATGTAAAAGGGGTCTTGGGCAGCTTCTTTTCCTCAGGCCAAAAAAGAGATTGAACTGACTCTGAAAAGTAAAAAAAATCTAAAGTCTTTCAGAGGGATGCAGCATCTGCTAAGACATTGGCGAGTGATCACACAACTATCAAATGTTTTGTTGCAAACAGTGAACAGGGTCACAAAAAACGCATTGCGAGAGAAGGAAGAGAAAGACACAAATTAACTGCCATAGATTTAAGAAGAATCAAATATGAAGTTACCAGGAAGCCATTATCCTCTAGTGCTGTCATATTCCAGAACTGCAACCTACCTGGAGTGCCCTGAAGTACAAGGTGTTCAGTGCTCAGAGACATGACAAAGGTAAGGAAGGCTGAAAACCGACCACCACTGAACAAGACGCATACGTTGAAACGTCAAGACTGAGCCAATAGCTGAAGATTTTTGAAAGTTTTTTTTGTACTGATGAAATGAGAGTGACTCTTGATAGACCAGATGGGTGGGCCTGTGGCTGGATCAGTAATGGACACAATGCTCTGCTTCCATTCAGATGCCAGTGAGGTGTGTAGCTGGTACTATTAAAGATGAGCTAGTTGGACCTTTTCAGGTTGAAGATGGACTCCATCAACTCCATAAACCCAAAAAAAAACGAATAAACCTATTTAAAAAATAAAATAAATCGACTCGACCCACTGCCAGTTAATTCAGCGCAACTTCAAAGCCTACTATTCAGTGAGATTTTATTGCGGCTTGCTGCTACTCTGCAACTTTATTTAAAGGATGTCGATGTAAGTCGTAGTGAAGTCACACAGAAATAGCGCCGGAACCGTTTTGAGTTGAGTCACACCAATATGAACAAATCCATTGCCGCAAACGTGGTGCGACTTGTCATGCCACTTTGAGCTGTCAAGTCGCGTTGCAAATCGCACTGGTGTGAACTAGGGCTAAGAGAAAAAATTATGGGAAAAACATTTTAAGTTTGTCACAAAATTAGGGGGTAAAAGTAAATCTTTCAAAAGGGACACCGGTTCCAGTGATGGCTGTCTCAGAATTCTCCTAATTGTTGTGTCTCTGGAACAAGAAGTGAAGGGAATTCTTTCCAATGGGGCACAGACTGCAAAAGAGAAGGGAGATGGTCTTCTAGAGAGAGTACCCAGTCGATATCTGAATTTGGAGATGAGGGTTTATATTTTAGAGATGCACTGAAATTTCAGCTGCTGGAATGTGTCCGCTGAAAATTTTGTTTTTGGCATTCTGCCAATAATGAAATGGCGCGTAAACGCACACAATTTTGTTGTGATTTTTTTTTTTTTTAAACCACGATTTTACTTGTGCATTTTTCATAGGTCACGTGACTCAAAAAACGCATAAATGTAACACGGGTACATTATTGATGCGTCCTTACCACGATTTAAAAAATTAGTTTTTTATGCGTTTTTTATTAATGGACCAAAAATGCAGCAAGATTTTTAACATCACAATGGAAGCACAAAAGACCAGTGTGAAGACATGCATAGAATTCAAAGGGATTTCTTTTCCTTGAGACTTTCTTGCGCTAAAGGTGCCGATAATGGCTGACAAATTCATATTCTTTCAATTTTATGATAATTTAAAAAGTTTAATATAATGAAATTGTATAATAAAAATGTAAATGTTTTCCATTTCAGCCAAATGCATCTTGAATTTTCAGTTTCAGCACCAAAATTTCCATTCGGTGCACCTCTAATTTTAAAGATCCAATAGACTGATTTGTAAAGAGACTAAGGGCCCTTTCACACTAGCGGACGAACGGTCCGCTAATTACAAGTCCGTTAACGGACTTGTAATGGGCCCCTATGGGAGTGAATCCGTTAGCGGATGATGCATCCGCTAACGTCCGCCAGATCCGCATCCGTTTTTTCGGATGGAAGAATGTCCTATTTTTCTTACGTCCGGCCAAACGGATCGGATGCAAACGGACAGACGGTCCATTTCCATCCGATTCCCCATAGGGGATAGCGGAGGAGAGACAGGGCGGTCCCTGCACAGTGTGCGGGGTCCGCCCGACAGCTCAGCGGAGACCCCCCGCTGAGCCGACGGACACACAGAGCGGACCGAAAAACGGACCGCTCCATGTGAAAGAGCCCTAAAAAAAACACATGCTTGTTACTAAAACTGTACAAAAAAATAAATAAAATCGTAGCAGGATTTGCCTTACTTTTGATCCCACTTACTGGCTACAGCAGGGGTAGGCAACCTTTGAGAGATGGAGATCTAACTCGAACAACATTGAAGAGATCAAAGAGCGCTTCCCCCCTTTTTTTTTTTTTTTTTTTTTTAAAGACATTTCCTAGCAAGCCCCACCCAGTTAAAAGTAAAAAGACTGCATGAAGAAAACCTTGAAAAATCTTCTAAAACTAGTGTCACTTTAACCACTAAAGGTCTATTTTTCAGACTTGTGTTCACAAGTTAAAATAACTTTTTTTTTGCTGGAAAATTACTTGGATATATATATATATAATTAGAAATATAATGTTACACTAAGTAAATTGATACCCAACATGTCGCGCTTCAAAATTGCACCGCTCGTGGAATGGTGACAAACTTTTACCCTTAATCTCTATAGGCGACGTTTAAAGCTTTCTAAAGGTTACCATTTTTGAGTTGCAGAGAAGGTCTAGTGCTAGATTTATTGCACTCGCTCTAATGATCGTGGCGATAACGCACGTGTGGTTTGAACACAGTTTTCATATGCGGGCGCGACTTGCGTATTCCATTCTGGTATCACCCACAAGGCCCTTGGATCAGGGAGGAGGGCTGGTGGGGATGACAGCAGAAGGGCAAGAGCTCAGGCGTGCTGGGAGAAGAACCTGAACCTGCCCGAGTGATTCCGGAAGCCCCCCCCCGCCCTGCAGCTGCACGTATGCAAGGGGCGGGGGGCTTCCTTCCGCAGCCTAGAATTGGGTGCCCATGCACCACACAAGCATGGAGCTCAGGAGAAAACAGTGGCGGCAACACTGGGAGGTGTACGCGAGCTACCTGTCGATGGGTTGCCAACCCCTGGCCTACAGTTACAATAGTTGCTCCTCATTAAAATACTGCATCAGCCGCTGTATGTATTGGCATCTTCATGCTGTAATTGTTTCACAATGTCATACTTGCTCGAATGCAGTGGATTTGTACAGAGGGGCCCCAGTCCTCCTCTTCTCTGGTCCCTCTTAACTGCTCCTGGTCCCTCCCTCCTGTTGAGTGCCCCCACAGCAAGCAGCTTACTATGGGGGCACCTGAGCTGAGCTGCAGCTCTTTGTGTCCATTCAGACATGGAGCTGCGGTTTGGCCCTGATCTCTCTATCCTGATTGGTTAACTGACTTGGACAGCCGCGAGAGCCAATGGCACCGCTGCCGTGTCTTACCCAATCAGGAAGGAGAGTCTCAGATGGCCGATGCACTTGTGGACAGAGGGGGCTTGAGTAAGTATTGGGGTGGCTGGTGCACACAGAAGGCTTTTTATCTAAAGATAATAAACCTTCTGCCTTTACAACACCTTTAACACTGTGCACTACATATATGGCAGTGGGCTTGAGCTCTTTTATGTAAGGCCTTACATACAGCAACTTCTTCTTATATCTAGGCTTTGCGAGCCGGTATTGAGTTGCATTTGTCCTGTCAAAGCTTTGAACAATTACACTGAACTGTAGTAATCCTCTCATGCTGATGCACTTTTATTTGAAGAAGATGCAAGAAACATCGTAGATGAGAACAATGACTCCTCAGTCCCCTTCAAAGTAGGCACCTTGGAACCTCACGCTGTTCTCTCAGCATCTCTTCCACCGTTCAAAAGATTCTGCACAATCCTTTGTTGGCATCACCATCAGCTGCCTTGTCGTATTTTCCTGAATCTCATCAACCGTCTGGAATCTCTTCCCTTCTAAAGGTGATTTTAGCTTTGTAAAAAGCCAGAAATCGCTGGGTGCCAAATGTGGGCTGTAGAGAGACTGAGTCACCTTGGTGATTTGATGTTTCACTAAAAACTCTGCACGAGACGTGTTGCATGGGCAATCTCATTGTTGTGATGAAGCTGCCAGTTGCCCATAACGTTTGACAGTTGAGAGATGCAATATGATAAAAACAAAGAAAATGTGGTAGTACTTTTTATTCTGTTAATTGTTTGGCCTGGAGGAGTGTACTTGTGATGGACAACACCTTCTCAATCTAAAATCACAGTTAACATGGGCTTGATATTGCTGCGACTTTGCCGTGCCTTCTTCAGGTGTGGCGAACCAGGCGACTTCCATTGGGACGACTGAGCCTTTGTTTCTTGATCATAGCCATAGACCCACGATACATCTCCGGTTATGACCTTGAGAAAATCTGCTTCATTGGTGTAGCGGGTTGAAGCCAGTCATTAGCAACTGCAGCATCATGCTTGTTCTGCTCTGGTAGCAGAAGACAAATTTTGCCACAACACCATTCATGACAAGAGCCTGCATCAGAATCTCGGACACGGTTTTTGTAATCCCCATATCTGCTTCTCGTTCTTGTCTGCTGTCGATCTTTGTTGATTTCAGCCCATACACATTTAACATTCTCGGGTGTTCTGCTTGCTGCAGGCCTTCCAGAATGTGGATCACTTTCAACAGATTCTCTAGTATCTTTGAAACGTTTGTGCTGCACTCATTGCATCGTCCCCCGAAAGTCTTTCGAGTTATCCAAATAGTTTCTGCAGAGGAATGTTCAAGCTTAAAGGGTTTGTAAAGGAATTTAATTTTTTTATCTTAATAGCTTCCTTTACCTTAATGCAGTGCTGGTTTCGTGTCCTCATTTGTTTTTGCCCTCAAGTTGCTGTAATCCTTCTCTGATCTCCACACTTCCTGGTTGTCTGTTTCCTGATGACCACAGTGCTGGGAGCTTTCTCTCTGTGGTCACTAATCAAGGAGGTGTGATTACTGTGTTTCTAGTTTAGTTTTCCAAACCATCACTGCTCTATGGCTCTGTATGCTCTGTAAGGCAGAGAGGCAGGAACAACATGCAAAAACGAAACTAGAAACTGTAGGTACATTATATGATTGTTTTTTTATCTATTTTTAATTGTTTTTAAAAGGAATCAGAACTTTTATGTCTCTATACCCTGTAAACAGTCATTTCAGCAAAACATTTTTTTTTTTTTTATTTACAACTCCTTTAACACAAAATTTGAAGCAGATTAGGTGCTCCACTTGCTCAGTCATTTTGACTGCGGCAGCCACACAGTACACATGCTCACTTGAGTCTAGCATCCTCACTGGCTAGTACAGTGAATTTGTCATTGTTCAGGCATGTGCATTCCTTTCCTTGACTGCCAGGTTACATCTCTGTTTCACAAACCGTTTTCGTTATACAGTATTTTCTGGATTGTGTGTGTGTGTGTGTGTGTGTGTGTGTGTGTGTGTGTAGAAATGCTGTAAAGTAAGAATGTTTTCAAAAATTTTAGATTTTAGTTATCAGTTTACAAAATGTAGAGTGAGCATATAGAGGAAAAACCTAAATCGAATCAACAACCGTTAATCAATATATTTGATATAGTTTACCAATCAGGGGGCTAAAGATCATCAATTTCATATTTAATATAATATTTTGACAGGGTTTGACAAAATTAGTTTGAATCTAGGAGCCAGCTAAAAAAGTTTTTTTAATATGGGGGTACTTTCACTCTGGGGCGTCGCAGGCGTTGGCGGTAAAGTTTACCGTAGTTTTTGCCACAATTTTCAAAATATAGAATATGATAAAGCGGCTCAGTGGCTGCCGCGCCGAGCACTCTTGCTGATCCACCCTCCGAGCACTCTTGCTGATCCACCCTCCGAGCACTCTTGCTGATCCACCCGCCGCTGACTCTGGAAGGCCTACGAGGCCTGGGCAATGTCCACCTTCCCAGCCAATACCCCACTCGCCAGGACACTTTCTTTCTCGTACATCACGGGACACAGAGCAGCATATTCATTACTATATGGGTTATATGGAGTACCTTCAGGTGTGGACACTGGCAATCTCAAACAGGAAGTCCCCTCCCTATATAACCCCCTCCCATAGAGGAAGTACCTCAGTTTTTTCGCCAGTGTCTTAGGTGTTGGTCACGGAATAGCTTTGCCTCCACATCCTTGGGATTAAGGCGGGCTAACCGGATCTGTCCAAGGAGCCTCAGTGCCAAAGTGGACAGTACCCGGGCCCCAAACTGTGGGGTTTTGCCTATAATGCTCCTCTCTAGAGGGCTGGGCCCAGGACTTGGAGTTTTCTAAACCAAAAGATCCTGTTTGCCAGGGTGCTGTATAGGTCCAGGACAGCGGCTCCTTCCAGGACCCCAGTGCCTGAAGGTCTACTACGCTACCCACGGAGATGGGAGAAGATTGGACCGTTTTGCAAAACGTCCTGCGGCATGGAGCAGGTAAGAGGGGAGCCTGCGGGACTTTGTTCGACAGCAGGCTCTCCAGGGGAGATCTTAAGGGGGGTAGCCTGAGTATGCTCTGCATTGGCACCATGGTCACTATGTCTGATGGACAGGATGCCCTGAAATGTTTCCCCCCCCATCACTTGATCCCCCTACCTATCTATGTTTGTTTGCTGGCTACCTGCTGCTCGCTGGTTGAAGATCTTTTAAAAAAAAAAAAAAACAGATCTGTCTCTAGGCTAAAGGGGACTCCTTAGGGGCCTGTTTTAGCCTTACCTTGCCGGGATTCAAAATCTGCCGCCTGATGCGTCCTCCAACCTGCATTCCCCAGAGTGCGTCTCCTCCTGGGCTCTCCTCCCCCGACAGTCACGCGCGCATGCATATAGAAAATTTTCGCGCCGTTCGGGAGGGGGGGGGGGCGGGGAGCGTGACTGCAGTGTAGAGTGGGCGTGCCTTCAATTGCTGTTATACACAGCAGGCGCGTTCTTAGCTCAGTTCAAAGCTGAGCTGGAGAGAGAGGACGTAGAGCTGGCAGCACAGTGACTCCCGGTGGCGAGAAGGGGTACTACATGCTGGAGTCAGCTCCAATACTTTTTGTTAAGCCAAAATCCCCTTGGCAACAGGTTGAATGCTGGCAAACATGTTGGGGGTGGGGCTGTATGTTGTGAATAATATTATAAAGGAAAACATACTGAGCCCCACCGTTTTTGGGCATTAGTGATCCTATTGTCCCCTAAACCTTATTTTTTTGTACTCCGCTTACAACAACAGACTGTTATAGCCAGGAGTCCTTCGGTTTTGTATTATGGCTTCGATGGACGATGCTAGCCGTCACCCTAGGGGGGCTAGAGAAAAAAGTTAACAGCTATGATCGCTGGCTCTTTTTTTCTGGCAAGAAGCGGACTAGATCCCCATCGCCAAAAGGGACAGAACCTAGAGGAAGGATCTACCACTGAAGAATCGTTTTCAGCCTCCCAGACGGAGAGTCTGTGGGTCCAGTCTTTGAAAGACATGGTCCGCTCGGCATTTAATTTGCCATTTCCAGAGCCTCAGGTTCCTGCGGTATCCTCTTTGGGTTCTTTTAAAAGCGCCTTTAAGCAACGAAGCTTTTCCGGTCCATCCTCTGTTAGAGGAATTGGTTTTTCCAGGATTGGGACGACCGGACAGAATTTTTTCTGCCGCCTAAAGCTGACGAGAGGGTAGTCTTTATGCACGTCTGCCAGGAAATATTTGTGCTTGCAGGCACTCTTTCCCCTGACCAATTGCTCTTTAAAAGGGGCCCGGATGGCTCAGTCGGTAGAGCATCGGACTTTTTGGTCTGAGGGTTCAGGTCCCGGTTCGGGCACTGCTTTTCAACTACCCGTGAGGTCCTTAAGGCCACATCACCCGGAAAGCGCCCGATCTCGTCTGATCTCGGAGGCTAAGCAGGGTCGGGCCTGGTTAGTGCCTGGATGGGAGACCACCTGGAAGGTTTTCTGTTATTTACCCTATGGAAAAGACATTTTTCTAAGAAAGGGGGCGCTCCCAACTGTGGACGCAGCCATCTCATGGGTGAATAAATCATTAACTGGCCTAAGGGGAAACATACAAATGTTTAAGGTCCCGGTCGATAAACGTTTAGAGACACTTTTTCCAGCATCCTTGGCTACAGCCAGCAGTGGCTGCAATTGGAGTTTTGTCAGGCGTTAAAGAACCAGACAAAACGGATGCTTAAGACATCCCTGCCCAATAGGCAGAGGAGTTATTGGATATTCCCAGAGCTCTGTGCTTTGCGGTAGAGGTTATAAAAGGACTCCATCCAGCAGGCGTCTCGTTGTCACTATTTTTAGTGCATATGAGAAGGCTCTTATGGTTGAAGAACTGGGCGGCCGAGCCCCATGTAAAAGACTGCTGGCAGGTTTTGCCCTTCCATGGAAAGATCTGGATAAATACATTCAGACTGTTTCAAGTGGCAAAAGTACCCTTTTACCAGTCAAAAGAAGTTCCGGGGTCCTGCGTTTAAAAGGCAGCTCCCCCCTGTTCCGGAGCCCTCAAATTTCAGGCAGTACGGACCTCCTGCGCGATCAAACTTTTAACAATGGATCGCAAGGACAGGCCTCTGGGGATCGATCCCCGACAGAGGGGGTCCGATCATCTGTGGCCACAGGCTACAGATTAGAATTTCTAAAATTTCCTCCACAAGGAAGGCCTCAATGTGGGCGGCGTTGGATCATCTGCTTTACCAGGGCATAATGGTAGAGGTACCAGCCCAAGAACAGGGGATAGGTTTCTATTCCAATCTGTTTGTCATACCAAGGCCCATCGGCGATGTCAGACCAATTTTGGACCTAAAAGGTTTAAATGCTTACCTAAGGGTTCGCTCTTTCCGGATAGAATCCGTTCGGTCAGCAGCCGCCACACTCCAGAAGGATCTGGCTTCTATAGACATAAAGGATGGTTACCTTCATGTACCAATTCTTTCAGCCACATCAAATATTTTTGTTTTTACGCTTCGCAGTGATACAGCGTCACTTCCAATTCGTGGCGCCCCCCTTCGGGCTGGCTACGGCCTCCGGGTATTCACGAAGGTCCTAGCTCCAATTCTAGTCAGTCTAAAGGATCCAAGGGATCTCGGTCCTAGCATACCTGGACGACCTCTTAATCATAGATCACTCGCTTCCTTGGTGGAATGCGTAGTAGCCCTCATGGTTCAGTACCTCAAGAGGTTCGGCTGGGTCCTAAACCGGGGAAAGATCAGCATTTCAACCTACAAAGCAGTTGGAATATCTCGGCATGAGATTAGACACAGAACAGAAGATGGGTGTTCCTGCCCCTGGTAAAGGTCGAGGCTATCAAAAGATTGATTCAGTTGGTTCTAAGCAAAAGAGAACCAACTATTCGCCTATGTATGCGATTACTAGGCTAACTAATGGCCATGTTCGAGGCGATACCACACGCTTCCACACTCGTGTCCTACAGACAGCAATTCTAGCAGCTTGGTTCTGCCCAGTGGTCTGGAAGGCTGGAGAGCGGTCTTGAACGGGTTCACTCACCAAGGAACTTGGGCAGAGGCGGAGAGGCAGCTGCCCATCAAGGTCTGGGAGATCAGAGCGGCTCGGCTAGCCCTCCTGGCATAGACATCCAGATTACAGGGGTCCTCGGTGAGAAGTCATTCAGACAAAGCCACAGCGGTGGCATATATGTGAACCACCAAGGGGGAACCAAGAGTCAAGCCACTCAGAGTGAGAGGAGCTTGGTTTTTCGGTGGGCAGAGGTTTATGTACCCTGCATATCGGCGACATTTATTCCCGAGGTGGACAACCTGCAGGCGTACTTCCTAAGTGGCCAAACCCTGTCGCCGGGGGAGTGGTCTCTGCATCCACAAGTTTTTTTCAGACAATCTGCCAGAAGTGGGGAGTGCCAGACGTGGAGGTCATGGCATCAGGATTCATCAAGAAGCTAGACAGGTTCATGTCTCGAACGAGGGACCCTATGGCCTGCGGAACCGATGTGTTGGTTTGCCCTTGGCTTCAATCATAACTTCTATATGCATTTCCCCCGCTGCAGTTACTACCCCGCCTGTGGCGCAGGATCATAGCACAGGCCGGTTATCCTGGTAGCCCCAGCTTGGTACCGGAGGGCATGGTACTCACTAGTCCTGAAATTGGCAGCGGGAGGCCCTTGGACTCTTCCTCTATGGCCAGACCTACTCTCACAAGGCCCGATCCTTCACCCTGCATTACGGCGTCTAAATTTAGAAAGCTAGAAAGCCAGCCTCCAGGGTAATTTTGTTACAGGGTTTGGAGGGCCTACGTAGGCTGGTGTGAGGCTAAGAGATGGGTTTCCCGCAAGTATACCATTGATAGAGTATTAAGTTTTCTCCAGCTAGGAGTGGATAAAGGCCTGGCATTAAGCACGATCTAGGGACAGATTTCAGCCTTATCAGTGTGGTTTCACAGGTAAGCTGTATTAAAAAATCTCTTTATTTCTAGTCGCCCTGACGACTGGGATTTGTCGAGCCCTGGTATAGTATAGTTAATGATCATCAATTTCGTATATAAGTTAAAACACAGCTAATGACTGAAATAGAAACTCTACTAAGGTGGGGTTGTGGAAGAGGTCTCATGTTACAGGTCATATACCAGGTAGATACTACATCAGCAAGGTCTCTTCCCAGGCAAAGATTTCAAAGCAAACTGGGGTTTCAAGATGGTGCTGTTCAACCTCTTTTTGAAGACGCACAAAGAAATGGGAAACAAGGAGGACCGTAGGCAGAGTGGTTGGCCAAGGAAACTTAATGCAACAGAGGAAAGACACATGCTTGCCTCCCCTTGACATTGATCAGTACAAAGTCGGAAGAAACGCGTGGGATCCGCATATTAATCTTCTCTCTGGAGATGTCTGACCAGAAGTGGTCTTCGTAGAAGAACTGTGGCCAAAAATACATACTATAAAAATAAATAAATGTGGAAACTCAACTAGATTCCAAGCAAATTTGTCAAGCCCTGCAAATATTGATTTGATTTAGATTTCTTTCCTGTTCATTTACTTTCTTTCCTGTTCATTTACTTTCTATTTTGTTAATTTGATAAAAACAAACACTTCTATTTCTGAGAGCATTCCTAATTTACAGCTTTTTTTTTTTTTTTTTTTTTTACACCTACCTGAAACCTTTGCATAGTGTAAATTTTTCTTTAGTTATATTTATTCATTGACCTGGCATAATTTAGATATTTCTGTAGTGAATTTTGCACACAATGGAGCACAAGTTACTGTATTTCTCAGTAACCTGAATAGGTTTGTATTTATGGGTTGTTCCCGTAAAGTTGAATTGTGTGAAACATTTGCTTGCACTACAGTGTAAACCTGACATACCTTCAGTACTATACAGTAGTGGCAAGCGGTTTGTACAGTAAAAAAAAAAAAAGCCATCTTGTTATATACTGATGAACTACTTTCTGGTTGCTCTGTTTATTATATAGTCATGACCGATCATCCACTAAACCTGGACCTCAAAAGGGATGCTGTATGTTTAGGCTTTTTTGCACACATAGACTTTGCCTGGAGATGGGCTTTTCTCTTTAAGAGTGCTCTGTGACTGACCGGTCACGTAACCAGGCTTTCCTCCTGGCTCCCCCCCCCCCCACGTTTACTTTCTTATGCATTTTTATTGTACCCTGCTAGCTTTGAACTTGGAGCAAAATGGACATTTTGTAAATCGCTGTGCTTTAAAAGCGAAGTTCCACCCAAAAATTGAACTTCCGCTTTAAGTGTAGGTGACCCCCTGACATGCCACATTTGGCATGTCATTTTTTTGGGGGGAGGAGTGGGCACCCTGTTATTAGATTGCCCCAACTCCCTGGCGCCAGAAGGAAGACCCCCCCGGCAATCTTCTGGGACACGTCACAGAGCCCATAAGATTGCTCGACTCATGCATGCACAGTGTGCGCCCGGCTGTGAAGCCACAGCCTGGCGCCCATAGTAACAATGCCGGCCCCGCGGAAGATGGGGGAGAGGAGCGGGGCTCCATGTGCCCACATCGCTGGACTGTGGGACAGGTGAGCGTCTGATTAGTAAGTCAGCAGCTACACTCTTTTTGTAGCTGTTGACTTTTAAATGGGTGGAACTCCGCTTTAAGAGTGCGTCGGCGGTAAAGTGCCGCTATTTTTAGCGGCACTTTACCATTGTTTTTGCTGCGCCATCAAACCACCATCAAAGCGCTGCTGCATTGGCCACTAGCGGGGCGATTTTTAACCCCCACTAGCGGCCAAAAAAGGGTTAAAAGGACCCGCAAAGCGCCAATGCAGCAGCGCTTTGATGGTGGTTTAATGGCGCTGCCAATTGATTTCAATGGGCAGGGGCGATTTAGGAGCGGAGTTCACCACTCCTAAAGCGCTGCAAAGAAGCTGCTGCCAGCACTTTTCTTGACGCTCTGCCAGCGCAGTGCCCCCCTGGAAAAATGGCTCCAGTGTGAAAGGGGTTTTAATAACCATAGGTCATTTTTTTAAAGATGGTATGTGAACCAGTAAACACAGCATCAAGTTTTCACAGGCATATATTAAAGCGGATGTTAACCCTGCAAAGTAAAGGCATAATGTGCTAGTATTCATCACATACTATCACATTATAAAAATACTTACCTTAGCCTGAAGCTCTGCACTGCCACGCTGTGAGCTCTGATGGACGCTTCCATCTTCCTTCCAGATTTGAGTCCTTTGGCTGTCTGGCCACACTGCAATGATGTCACGGGGTGCAGCATGGAGCTCTAAAGGGATGGTATGGGTATACCATTTCTTCCGATCGCAAGTGCCGGGGACATCACTGGCTGCATGAAGTGTGAATATCTCTTAAATTGTGAAGGTTTAGGAGACATTCATAGTACCTACAAGTAAGCCTCATTATAGGCTTACCTGTAGGTACAAGCCTACAGAATTAGTTTACAACCACCTTTTAAGCCTGGTACTCACAGGGGGCAGATATGGACAGCAGCATTGGCAGTTGGTTCGATCTCCAGCTAATTTGTAAGCAGTGACTGTAAATAGATTTTTTTTATTTTGGGATAAAGGTTTTACATGAATCCCTGTAACTGCAAGAGAGCTTCTGTTGAAAAGCAGACTTACTGGTTGGATCACCAGATGGAAATAGAAGAGGAAACAAATACACCAACCGCATCTAAGATTTTGTATGCTGCAATGTAATGTTTGCTTTTGGGTTTACTACTGCTTTAGTTCTGTACTAGCAGCTCATTCAAGATCACTTTCCAAGGTGCAGATGACAACTTCCAGCAGTCCCAGCACAGAGCAGCGTTTGTTTGTTTTTGTTTTTTGTATGTGTTTTTTTTTTTTGGCACATATGGTGCTGCTAACTTGCTTTTAACCTGTAACTTGTCCTAGTATGAGCACAGTGCAAGTTCACTTGACATTTCACCAACTTTTAGTGAATTAAAAACCAAGCTGCTTTAATGACACACTTTTATGGAGGTTAGCATAGTTCTCATTGCCATGCTGTCCATGTAGTAAAAGGATGAATAACTTTATTGGAATCTAGTGGCGGCATCTGTGTGCCAAAACTTATTTCTTTGTCTCCTTTCATTTTGTTCTGCTTGTGGGATTGGTGGGGCCCTGAAAGGGTAGGTTTTTAGATTGTTCGATGCAAGTGTTGGTCACAGCAGGGGATATCTGTACTTGGATAGTTTTTGTGTTTATTTCTATATGCTGTAATAGCTTTGCTGATATTTTGTCATATATTGTAAATTACAGCTGCACGCAATTACATAAACTAAACTTAAAGTTCTGGAAACCTTTTTTTTGATTTCCAGACTACCAGATATCTGCCAACTGTAAGGAAATCTGTACTTGAAGGAATATGTAGGCTGTTATTACTGACCTTTTGTTTCCTAAAATGTTGGTTGCCTGGCTGTCGTACTGATCCAAAGGTGTAAGTCGCCTAAGTTTGCAGCTCGGCAGTTCTGGCTCCTTTTTACCTTGTATATCGAGGGTATTGAATGAAAATTCAAGGATGCCTAGTCACTAAAATGTTTCTTTCAGTTGAGGCCCCGATCTCAAGTTTGTGTGTAATGACTCGTTGTAGTCACTGTATGCATATCAAAAACTGAGAAATGTACTTTGTATAGCTTTCTGTAAATCTGTACGGTGAACTTATACAGGACCCCCCCCCCCCAGTCCCTCTGACCTGGAGCGTAGTGACCTCCCGTTCTGAGCCCTGCTGTAGCCGCGTCACGGGTCCGGGGCTTAGAAATTCCCTCAGCTTAATCGCCAAAGCGTACCCCGTCAGGAGGTACGTTTGGTCAGCACCGACCAATCAGAATGCTCCTAATCAGAACCTGTGTAGCCCGTGCTGTCAGTAGGTAAGAAGAGTGAAAGCCAAGGACAGAAATGCTTATTTGCAGTGTTTTTCCTTTTTTAATAAATAAGCTTTTATTCAATTGCAATGTGAATCTGAACTTGCTAGGACAATTGACTAATCCCCAAAAAAATAGTGAAGAAGAGTGAAAGCCAAGGGTATTTCTAAGCCCATCAGGTATTCCCATCAGTGCACCTATAAATCCCAAGTGAACAGCATACCTGTCCAGTAGCCTGGCAGGCATGGGCAAGAGATGTGAGAAGGGAGGGTCTGCAGGGGGTGGGAGTTGGCAGAAGGAACTCAAGAATCGGGGGGCGCAAGCTAATTTTCAAAACTTAATGGGGGTTGATTTACTGAAACTGGAGAGTGCAAAATCTGGTGCAGTTCTACAAGGTAGCCAATCGGTATTTAAGTTCAGCTTGTTCAATTAAAGGGTCACTAAAGTCAGGGATTTTTTTTTTAAAAAATAACAAACATGTGATACTTACCTCCACTGTGCAGTTCGTTTTGCACAGAGTGGCCCGGAAACCTGTCTTCTGGGGTCCCTCGGCGGCTGTCTGGGCTCCTCCTCGCAAAAGCTTTCCTTCTTCATGCGAGGGCGCTCGCATGGAGGAAAGCTTTTGCGAGCGCGCTCCCGTGATACAGCGGCGGCCATAGCCGCCGACTGTATCACTCGGCTCCGCCCCCCAGCGCGCCGCGTCATCCGCCCTGATTGACAGCAGCGCTAGCCAATGGCTGCGCTGCTATCAATCCGCCCAGCCTAGCCAATCAACGGCCAGGCTGGGAACCGAAGAGGACGACGTGGACGCGCCCGGGAGATTCGAACGGTCAGGTAAGTACAACGGGGGCTCGGGGGGGCCGGTGCTGCTAGATGTTTTTTTACCTTCATGCATAGGATGCATGAAGGTAAAAAAACTTGTACCTTTAGAACCCCTTTAAGCTTTTGACAAAAAAATTGATTGGTTTCTATGCAGAGCTGCACCAGATTTAAACTCCAGTTTTAGTCAATCAACCCCAATATTGAATTTTTTTCTTCTATTTCTCAAGTAACTTGGTAAAGTTGCCCACTTTCTCCTTCCTTTATCTGTATGCATACTAGCTCATTATGAATTACTTACCTGAGATTTAAGCCCCCGCAGCCATCCACATACACTGCTCTGGCGGCCGACATCGCTTCCAGAGTTATCGCAGGCTCGGGCGCTGCGACTGGCCGGAGCCGCCTAAACGGTTTAGGAGATATCCTGGGTAGCTACAGGTAAGCCTTATTATAGGCAAAAAGTGTGTAAGGGTTTACAACAACTTTAACGGACTCTGAGGTAGTCACGTTTTAAACGGACACACATCCATTTACATCTGTACACTTGCATTGAGCTTCTGATCAGGTCCACAAACAGATTTGCAGACTTGATTCAAACCCTGTGTGAAAGGGGCCATGAACTGTTATAGGGCTGACAACAACAAAGTTGTAGCTTATATAAACCATTGTTACGTTGGAACAATGGTATTGCATCCTATAATGTCCATCTTGTTTTCAAAGATGTCCAATTATATGCAATGAATCTAACACGATCGTGTCATGGAGCTGCAGAACGGGAAGCTGCCGGTGTAAACGAGGCATCTCCCTGTACTGCCTTGTGACAGGACACTGATCTTCTGCTTCCTGTCATCGGGATCAGTGTTGTGTCACTAATAGCCCAGCCCCCACAGAGTTAGAATCGCTCTCTAGGACACACTTAACCCCTTCCTTGCCCCCTAGTGGTTAACCCCTTCCCTGCCAGTGTCATTTACACAGTAATCGGTGCATTTTTATAGCACTGATCGCTGTATAACTGTAGTCCCAAAAATGTGTCAAAAGTGTCTGATTAAAAATTGCTGATCGCCGCCATTACTAGTTAAAAAAAATATTAATAAAAATGCCATAAAACTATCCCCCATTTTGTAAACACTATAACTTTTGTGCAAACCAATCAAACGCTTATTGCGTTTTTTTTTTTTTTTTACCAAAAATATGTAGAATATGTATCGGCCTAAACTGAGGAAAAATATTATATTATATATAAATTTGGGGGTATTTATTAACCGCTTGCCGACCAGCCGCCGCAGGTATACGGCGGCAGGTCGGCACTCCTGCGCGAGAGCCCGTAGCTGTACGTCACCACTTTTGACGGCCACTAGGGGGCGCGTGCGCTCGCCCCCGAGTCCCGTGCGTGTGCCCGGCGGGCACGATCGCCGCCGGGCACACGCGATCGCTCGTTACAGAGCGGGGAACGGGAGCTGTGTGTGTAAACACATACCTCTCGTTCCTGTCAGCGGGGGAAACGCTGATTTTCTGTTCATACAATGTATGAACGGAAGATCGGTGATTTCCCCTAGTAAGTCCCCCCCCCCCCCCCCCCTCATACAGTTAGAACACAAATAGGAACACACTTAACCCCTTCCCCGCCCCCTAGTGTTAACCCCTTCACTGGCAATGGCATTTTTATAGTAATCCAATGCATTTTTATAGCATTGATCGCTATAAAAATGGCAATGGTCCCAAAAATGTGTCCGGAGTGTCCACCATAAGTTCGCAGTACTGAAAAAAAACGCTGATCTCCGCCATTACTAGTAAAAAAAAAAATAATAATAAAAATGCCATAAAACTACCCCCTATTTTGTAAACGCTATAACTTTTGCGCAAACCAATCAATAAACGCTAATTGCGTTTTTTTTTTTTTTTTTTTTTTTTTTAACAAAAAATATGTAGAAGAATACGTATCGGCCTAAACTGAGGAAAAGAAAGTTTTTTATATATTTTTGGGGGATATTTATTACAGAAAAAAGTAAAAAATATTGTATTTTTTTCAAAATAGTCGCTCTATTTTTGTTTATAGCGCAAAAAAAAAAAAAAACGCAGAGATGATCAAATACCACCAAAAGAAAGCTCTATTTGTGGGGAAAAAAAAGGACGCCAATTTTGTTTGGGAGCCACGTCGCACGACCGCGCAATTGTCAGTTAAAGCGACGCAGTGCCGATTCACAAAAAGTGCTCTGGTCGTTGGGCAGCAATATGGTCCGGGGTTAAAGTGATTAAAGTAAATAATATTGAGGTGTGTTTTTATTTTTTGCGCAAAAAAAAAAGCTCTATTTGTGGGGGGGGGGGACGGGGACGTAAATTTTGTTTAGGAGCCATGTCACAATTATCGGTTAGTGACGCAGTGCCGAATCGCAAAAAGTGGCCCGGTCATTTAGCAGCCAAATCCTTCTGGGCTGAGGTGGTTAAAAGAAGTACAGCAAGTTTAATTTTTCTGCACTGGAATACAGTGAAAACGCCGTTTTGATGAATATATCATCAAATATAAATGATTGATGAAAATATGCAAACCTAAATGCAACTTGCTAAAGAAAATAAGAGCCGGTTCACACAGTCGCGGCACGACTTCAGAGGCGACCTGCAAAACGACTTGTGTATAGAAGTCCATGCAGGTCGCCCCGAGCCGCCCCCGAAGTCGTACAGGAACCTCTTTCTAAGTCGGAGCGACTTGTAGCTCCTATTAGAACGGTTCCATTGCCGTCTGACGAGTCGCCCCAGTGTGAACCGGCTCTAAAGCTCAAAGGTTGCTTGAGGTTCTGAGCAATTGCTCCTCTCAGATAAGTTCCCATTGATCTTTTTAGCTCTCTAAGAGGGTAATTCTTCCCAATGATCATTAGTATTGGGTCCATTCTTCCCACTGGCCATCACATTACTGTATCATGAGTTGTAAATAGTCATTTTTAGCAGGGGTTCCCCCAGGTTGGAAAGTTTTTTCCAGGGTTCCTCTGTGTTTGAAAATGTTGAGAAAATCGGATTTACACAATTGGAACCAGAGAATATCCCATTTTTTTTTTTAAGTTGTTTTCTTTAGGTGTACTTGGCCTGGAATAATGAAAAAAGGCACTGGGTTAGTAAAAGCCCCTAGAGGTGTCTGCATATTTTCTGCCCTGTGGCTCCCAAGGTGCTCTTTGTTTCCTGTTAGCTTGCTCTCCTTCCCCCCTTGATCCTCCATTTGTTCCAGCACTGCGATAGGTGGCCTCCCAGACCAATAAGTAGTGGTGCAACGGATCGTCACCGATTTGTGATCCGAACAGGTCAACCTGTTCGGATCGGCACACCAGGCTATCCGCGGAGCGCTCCTCGGCCATAGGAAAGGCCGCGGCTTCGGCCTAGCTCCGGAGCGGCGGCCATCTTGGTCCACCCCGTGGCGACGGCCTAGGTGAGCACTGAGCAATAAAATGCAATATATGGTGGCTGCGGTAGGGAATCTGATGAATGGGGGATTCTGATGTGTACATTTATGAATGTGTTTTTTTTTTTTTGCTGATCCGAAAAATGATCCGATCCATGAGTTTTCTGATCCGTTGCACCCCTACCAATAAGTCACTGTCTAGTGGTAAGCTATAGACCAGGGGTATGCAATTAGCGGACCTCTAGGTGTTGCATAACTACAAGTCTCATGAGGCATAGCAAGACTCTGACAGCCACAAGCATGACACCCAGAGGCATGATGGGACTTGTAGTTTTGAAACAGCTGGAGGTCCGCTAATTGCATATCCCTGCTATAGACAATGATCTTGTAGTAATTTTACTCTCGGTTCAGATTCTTCTTAATACCCAACTTCTCAAAAAATATTATTTAGAATAGATGGGGGCATGGTCCTCTCACTTCCTGTTCTATAGAACATCTGACACCTGGTAAGGATGGGACAAAGTGAGGGGTTGTTGTAGGCAGTCTGATCAAGTACAAAGGCTATACCGAATCTTTAATCCCATAAGGTTCCTTCTATGCTTTTATACACGCATAACAATTGCATATTAATGACTTTTTTAAATGTTAACCAACCTAAATGCTGTGATATCTCAGATTACCATCTGGATATTTGTCTATCCCATCACTTATGTTATTACATTAAACCAAATAAACTTTTTTTCAGGTGACATTGGAAACTACTACTATGGACAAGGACACCCTATGAAGCCTCATAGGATACGAATGACCCACAACTTACTTTTGAACTATGGACTCTACCGAAAGATGGAAATATATGTGAGTTTGTTTCTACGTTTTTATTAAACATTTATTTTTTGATTATTTGTTGTAAAATCTTCAGCCTCTAGGTTTTCCCCTCCCCCGATTGCGTATACACTGGTAACAGAGCTGTCCATGAACTCCATAGGCAGTGTCGGGATGACAACTGGTGGGAGATCGGCCAACTTCCACTTACCGATCTCCCCTCTGCTAGAAGATGTAACTACAAATTTAAAAGAATAACGTAAAAATTAAAAAAAAAAGCCCTAAAGATGTTTTAAAAGCAGCCCACTCCAACGCATGTGAACTCAAAACAAATGTGAGGCATGCTCTCGTACAAAAAAATTATTTGAAAACACATTATGGGTTTATCACTGTGCACAAGTAAGGGTTCATGCACACTGGCTTAAAAAAAACGCTAGTAGTCTTCTCTTAAAAAAAAAAAAAAAAAAAAATGTTTTTGTACTAGCGATTTAGTGTTTTTGATTTTTTTTTGGGGGGGGGGGTGTTTGTTTTTTATATTATTTTTGTTTTTTTTGCTAAAAGAACACTGAAAAAACGCAAAACAGACGTTTTTTTTTTCCTGCCTCTGAACACTGAGCTTAAAATATGCTTCTAAAATGTCCTAATGTGCATGCACACATAGTGGTTGATTTACTAAAGGAAGATGTACTGTGCACTGCAAGTGTGGTTGTGCTAGATCTGAGGGGACGCTCTAATTTCTATCATCCAATCATGTGCAAGCAAAAATGCAGATTTAATTTTTAATTTTTTTACTTGCATGTTCCTCTCAGATCTAGAGCAACTGCACTACACAGACTATTTGCCTTTTTAGTAAATCAACCTCACAATATAACATTGAGCTGCTTCTACAGGCAAAACGCTGAACTCTTCTAGAAGCAGCGTTTTTTCAAGCCAGTGTGCATGGATCCTTAAGCCCCTTTCACACGGGGTGGATCCAGTTTAGTGGACTCCGCTAGCTCTGTGGGGAATCGCTCTGTTGATCCCCGCTGAGCAGGCCGGTTACAGGTCCATCTCTACTCGCTGTGCAGAGATGGACCTGTCGAGCCCCTCTGTTCTCTGAGAAGATTGGATGAAAATGGACAGCATGTCCATTTTTCGTCCAATCCGACCTACTGGATGGATGGCGAACGTATCGCCATCTGGCTGTTTTCAGATCGGATGGCAGTCCGGTGTCAGCGGACACATCTCCGCTAAAATCCGTCTGCCCATACAAGTCAATGGGTGGCCCACTCGGATCCGCCTGAAAAACTGACAGGTGGATCTTTGCTGGCCGATCGTGTGAAAGAGTTATAATTCTAGAGCCATCGTTTACAGTGGGCTCTAAACTTGTAAACTTTAAAGGCTTTTAAAAGCATTGCCCATCGACAATTTGGATATAATACTTTTTACCGGCGCACACCATTTTGAGGCGTGGAATATTTATTCTCTATTTGCTTGACACCATCTCATCCATTTTAAATGTAAAAAAATATCAGTGATTATATTGTCTGTCTGCGCTATAACTGATTTTCTTGTAGATTTTTTTTTTTTTTTACTGAAAATATATAGGTTTGTTAAACTGTAATGCAAATATGTGACATGGGGGGGAATGCATTCCCCTGCTTTCAGTAAATGTTTAATACTTGGATGTTTAAAGGAGAAGTATAGCCAAAGCTTGTTTGTCTGTACTTCTATGGATTACAGGAGTGCAATCCGTTTTGCACCCCGTGACCCACTCTCCGCTGACGTCACCAATGTCGGTCCAGACACCACATCATCCTGGCCAAGGAGTCTGGATCCACCAGGTGCCTGGACTGACACCTTGCTCAGCCTCTCAGCGAGCCACTAAGAGCGTGAGATGTCTGTCCTCCACAGCTCAATGCTCTGAGGAGGGGGATAAGCAGAGAGCAGTGACTGACAGTCAGCAGCTCTCTGCTCACAGAGCTCTAAAACCCCAGCGATCGGCAGTGTTTGATCTCGGTGTAGAGGCGTCGGGACAGATGCAGCATCCGACCGATTGTTGCATCCACCTAGGTAAGTATAAAACTGCAAAACTAAATAAATACTTCTCTCTAAGTGTAATTTCATGAAAAAGAGCATTTTGGTATATTTGCATGAAATTGGTAGGCAAAGGGTTAGATGTAGGTAAATCTTCATCAGTATGCATAGCAGGCGCCTCCACGTGAGTATTTATATCTACATCTTTCTTTTGAAATGCTATGGTATACAGATGTCTTCATCTCCTGTAATTGAAAGCCTTGCCCTGCCTTCTCCCGCTGCTCCTTATTTATCAGGGAGGTGGAAGGGGCCCATATACCTACGTAAGTTCTTTACAGTTCAGCCTCACCAAATGCAGCTTTTAAATCACGCAAATACACTTGGGGAGAGCGGGGGCCCATTCATGTTACAAAAGGTGACCTTATCCTTTAAGCAAAACTCTAGCCAAAACCTTTTTGGATAAGGTAAGTGCTGTTTTTTTTTATTTTTATTTTTCTGCCTGTGTTCCATTGGGTAGATTTCACCTCACGTCTTGCAGACACCACAGGAACTGAGAGGAAATCTTCCCCCACGTTTGACAATCATCCAGCTGTCCCCATTTGAAGATATTTTTTTTTTTTTTTTCCATAGCAGCTCTAAAATCTTCTCATAGCTGTCTTAGAAAACAATGGTACTTTGCTCAGTGGAGGCACAGATTGCAACAAAACCCAGATATTTTTACTCTTGTCCATTATATCCAAATCTTAAAAAAATAATCCTGGCCTAGGTCAAAAGGGGGAAAAACATTTTTTAAGTTATTCATTTTATTTTTTATTTATTTTTTGGGCAAATGTGAAAAGGGGAAGAGGCCGGAGAGAGTACCTTCCTACAATTCTAAAAGTCCCACTTTAAGTTTATTTTGCAGTGCCTCTGTCAAGTGTGGAGATCAATTAAGTAAAACAGCCTGAGAGGTAACCCTCCCCCACTACTGTATTCAAAACTTAGTATTTTAGTTGTAGTTCTGGGTTAAGCTCTTTTCATTGAAGATTCTAGAGCAATAAATTGCTGTTAAATTTGCTATTCTACTCCTGAAATCAAGTGCAATCATTTTATTTTATACAAAGTGTGAATGTTTAATGCTTTTATGTTTATTTTTTCTAAAGCGCCCTCACAAGGCCACAGCAGAAGAGATGACCAAGTATCACAGTGATGAATACATCAAGTTTCTTCGATCGATAAGACCAGACAATATGTCTGAATACAGCAAACAAATGCAAAGATGTGAGTTCACATTTTTTATGATGCAGAGTAAAGGCATACTAAAGATCCACTATAGCCAAAAATATTGTGGTTACTGTGCGAGGCTAATACCCTGTAGTATTGACTTGATTACCCTTTGTTCCCACATGCTTTAAATGGGTTGTAAAGGTTTGTTTTTTTATTTTCTAAATAGGTTCCTTTAAGCTAGTGCATTGCTGGTTCACTTAACTTTTTCCTTCCATTTCCCTTCTAAATGTTTACTTTGTCTTAATTTCTCACTTCCTGTTTCTCCTCAGTAAGCTTGCCCCCATTATCCATGGGGGTTAGTCAGCCATAACAGCTTACTGAGGAGAAACTAGTTTTGGATAGAGTGAGGGAAAATCAGAGGCTACTGTTAGGATTTTGCAGCTATCTGGGGCTCCGTTGGAGAGATTTACCATGACGTCTGTCCTGCATTCACCAGACAAGAAGTGTAAGAAAATCTGTAATGGGGACACAAATAGAAACTAAATTCTGGCAGGGGTTTTGGCCTCCTTCTACTCTTCTGTCCATGTTACACTGTCCTGCTTTTTAAATCGTTAGCAGGACAGGAAGACTACTTTTTTTTTTTTTTTTTTTTTTTTTTTTTAACGGAGATCCAGATCTGCCGAGGGGCATTGCTGGCAGTAGAGCCACGGTTTCCCATTGCTTTCACTGGGAATGAGTGGTGGAGGCGCGGTAAACACGCCACTCCTCTCACTGCCTCAAAGATGCTGCTAGCAGGACTTTTGGAGCGGCCTTGCTAGCGCACCGCTCCAGTGTGAAAGCCTTCAATCTTTCACACTGGAGAAACAGCAGCTGCTATTTAGAGTCGGTTTGCAGGCGCTATTTTTAGTGCAATAGCACCTGCATACCGCCCCAGTGTGAAAGTGGTCTAAGGCTGGGTACACATGGGCCGAAAACTGTCAGTTCAGCAGCAACCAGCTGACTTTCGGCCTCTGTGTACAGCTCCCTGCCTGACAGAAGCCAGCCTCATGACGGCTTCTGACAAACCTGGCATGCTGGAAAACCAGTGTCCGATCAACACACTCGGCCAATGGCTGCAAACACTGATTGTGTTCTGGGGGGGGGGGCAGGGAGCAGTCCACCTGTCAGAACTCAAAAGCTCAGTGGGGGTAATCACTGTACTAACGTCGCTTATGTTAGTATGGCGATCTGTAAGGTTTTTTCATTCAGCCACGCATTAGAGTATAGGGGGACTTTTTTTTCTCTATTAAAGCTCCGGTGTGTGCAAGTACTGGCAAATGTAGGTTTTCAGCCCCGATAACGTCATGTCACCCATACTCTTTAGCACACACAGAAGCAAGCTAATTCTCCAGATGAGGCCTTGCTGTAAACTTCTGTGAAGCTTAGCCACCTGTTTAAGAGGGATATTGCTGCCAAACCTTCCTCCTGCGTTGCTACAAAAAGGATGCATTAGAGCGATGTCGGATGTTCTCTATAGAGGACTGCTGGTTCCCAAGAAGTTCTGAGCTGTGTTCACAGAAGGTCACCTTTTGTTCATGTCCCGTAATAAATAACCACTTTTTGACAAATGGGCATTCTGTCAAGTGTGAACCCTTGGTTTTGTTATAGTGATGAATTTTCTAGTCCTGGGCAACAGCTTTCCGACAAAGAATAGCGCCTATTGCTGCCAAAAGTGAAAAAATGTAGCACAGTATCTAAATTGCATTTCATAAATACAATGATGCATGTTTCTTTGCTTCTGTTTAGTCAACGTTGGTGAGGACTGTCCGGTGTTTGATGGCCTTTTTGAGTTCTGTCAGCTTTCCACTGGAGGCTCTGTGGGTAAGGTTCTTTTGATTTTCTATGATTTACTATTTCTAGGATTTTAAGATATGTAGATTTTTGAAAATCACAGAGTGACTGTTGGAATAACTACAGAAAAAAAGCTCAAACTTGCATCTTCATATAGTCCATAAAGCTCATTAGTCTCTAAAAGCATCAGTCGCAGATCTTGCTGCTTCTCATTGATCACCGCTCCAGGTGGGTCTTGTAGGCAATTGAGGAACCTCTCGGAACACCAAGGTGCCGGCAATGCACAAAGAAAATGTGGGAAGTAGGAAAAGAGATGGGACAGCCGCACTCCAAGGAAACTTCAAATAAAGTTGTCTTTATTAATAAAAAATAGGCATGCAAAACAAACACAGCCACAGTCTACAACATGACTCACATAGGTGAATTGTTTCTGGAGACCAATAATCTTATGCAGAACGCAAAAGGAATCGCCGCTCCAGGTGAGATCAGTATGACTAATGGCAATAAGTCCAGTGCTGCCAGAAAACACAGGATGAAAGAAAAGCAGATTACCGCATTCAAGGGTAGAAACTTTTTATTGCAATTCCATAAAACCATAGTTCAACAAGCAGGGAAGGCGTTAACGCGTTTCACACAACATGCACATACTCCTAACTCTACATATAATACTATAACTCTTATGCAAGTGTGATATTTTATTTTGGAATAAATTCAAGTTTTGACACATTTCCTGTGCCGTAAGTAGTGTACTGCCCAAAGAAAATAAACCCTTCTGCTATGATGCCACCACTGCACATGGAAAGGGTGCCGGCCCTGTATGCATCGGAAGATATGTAGTGATGGCCACACTCAATGAAATCACTTTTTTTTTTATAAAAGTGTTACTAAACCCAGTAATATGAACCGTTCATCAGCCCACACACACATGGTGACCACAGCTTATAAATCTTCTTTTTACATGAAAATACTGCCACTATATACCTTTTTGGCTGATCTGTATACCATGGTTAGTGATAAACTGCACAGTTTCTCCAGTGCTGAGAGTTCAGGAAGGAGATTTCCACTTCAGCCTGTATACACGCCCACATATGTGATGTCAATATCATGTGACCTGGCTATCTCTGATCAATAAGTAATCTCTCCAGCATAAAATACACAACTGAGAATATGCAGGTCAGCTACTCTGCCTGGGTTAGCTGGCCTTCCCAAGATAAACCCTGCAGGAGGGGGAGGAACTGAGCATACAGGATAAAATGGCCTTTTTACACAATGCAGAGGATTAACCCCTTAAGTTCCACATTGAGTATAACAAGCATGCTCTGCTGCATATACAGACAGATTTTACTGTTGTGGGTTTAGTAACACTTTAATCCTTATATGTAAATGACAGTCCATACACCAAAAATTAGGGTAAAAAATACAGCACAGCTAACGCATTTCACACCTCTCCTGGTGCTTAATCCATGGCTGAAATGATGAATGAAGATGTGTAGATATACATACGTATTTAAATAGCTCAGATGCATGGGTTACCTTGATTCTAAGATTGAATGTATCTGAGCTATTTAAATGTATCTATGTATATACAGCTGTGTTTTAGTTCATAATGTTATCTATGATTAACCACTTAAGGACCGCCTACTGCACATTTACGTCGGCAGAATGGCACGGCTGGGCACATCAACGTATATATACGTTGATTTTAGTACACAGCCGTGGGTCACGGGCTCGCGCCGTCCCTGGAGCTGAAGAACGGGGAGAGCCGTGTGTAAACACGGCTTCTCTGTGGCCGCAGCATCGATCGCGTCATCCCTGTTATAGGGGGACGCGATCGATGATGTCACACCTACAGCCACACACCCCTACAGTTGTAAACACACACACAGGGAACACTCAAAGTCACAGCGCCACCTGTGGTTAACTCCCAAACTGCAACTGTCATTTCCACAGTAAACAATGCAATTTAAATGCATTTTTTGCTGTGAAAATGACAATTGTCCCAAAAATGTGTCAAAATTGTTCGAAGTGTCCGCCATAATGTCGCAGTCACGAAAAAAATCGCTGATCGCCGCTATTGGTAGTAAAAATGCAATAAAACTATCCCTTATTTTGTAAACGCTATAAATTTTGCGAAAACCAACCGATAAACGCTTATTGCGATTTTTTTTTTTTTTTTTTTTTTTTTTTTTTTTTACCAAAAATACGTAGAAGAATACATAACGGCCTAAACTGAGGAAAAAAATGTTTTTTTTTATATATTTTTGGGGGATATTTATTATAGCAAAAAGTAAAAAATATTGCATTTTTTTTAAAATTGTCGCTCTATATTTGTTTATAGCGCAAAAAATTAAAACCGCAGAGGTGATCAAATACCACCAAAGGAAATCTGTATTTGTGGGGAAAAAAGGACGCCAATTTTGTTTGGGAGCCACGTCGCACGACTGCGCAATTGTCAGTTAAAACAACGCAGTGCCGAATTCGCAAAAAGGGGCAAGGTCCTTTACCTGCATTTTGGTCCGGGTCTTAAGTGGTTAAGCACCAGGAGAGGTGTGAAACGTGTTAGCTGTGCTGTATTTCTTATGCTCTATTTTTGCTGTATGGACTGTCATTTACATATATTGATTAATAAGTGATTTCATTGGAGTGCGGCCATCCAGACTTTTTTCACTACTTTTCCTGTGCCCTTGTCTGTTTCTACTTGTGCTATAGAACGAATGATTGTGTCTTCAGTAGTTTGCACATGACAAACCAAAAGCATTTTCTGTAATTTTACTAAATGTAACACTTATATTTTCAGCTGGTGCTGTAAAACTGAACAGACAACAAACTGACATGGCAGTAAACTGGGCAGGAGGACTTCATCATGCAAAAAAATCTGAAGCATCTGGGTTTTGTTATGTGAATGACATTGTTCTTGCCATCCTTGAACTCTTAAAGTAAGTGTCTATGCATATGTGTCCTTAAAAAAAGTCCTGATCTGTTGGCTTGTCCAGTGGCAGTAGCTCTAAGCATCAAATCCAGAGGGTCAGTATGGCAGCTAGGCAACCAGTATTTTCCTTAGGAGAAACAGCAGCCTCCAACTTTTTATCAGATCAGTGTACTGTTGCTTCTCCACCCCCAGCTCTTTAAGCCCCTTAGGGCTGATGTACACAGGGCAGCTGAAATAATTTCTGAATGCTGGAAACTGATGGTGAAAAATCATTAGTTTTTACAGCTTTTACATACCAAGTTTATGCCAGTTTAGCAGCAGGTATGATCATTTAACGTCGGAAGCATTTTTCTTTATCGTACATCACGGGACACAGAGCGCATAGCCATTACACTTGGGTTATATGGGTACCTTCAGGTGTGGACACTGGTGTAATCAATTTCACAGGAAGTTTCCTCCCTATATAACCCCCTCCCACTGGGAGTGCTTCAGTTTTTTCGCCAGTGTCTTAGGTGTTGGTCACGTCTAGCTGTCCCTCGGAGGTCTCGGGACCCAGGATAGCTAGCCGGATCCGTCCGAAGTGCTTCAAAGCCAAGGTGTACGGTACCCGGGCCCTGCTGGAGTGGGGTTTTGCCTATAATGCCTCTCCTTGGAGGGCTGGATTCTGGGCTCCAGTGCCTTAGTCTCTTCCAAGAACTAAACGCTACTGATGCCAGGATGCTATATAGGTCCAGGTGTGTGGGTTCCTTAACACAGGACCCCGGTCCCTGAAGGTCCAAGACAATACCCATGGAGATGGGGGAAGGTTGGGCCTCTTGCATTTTGCAATACCCTGCGGCGTGGAGCAGGTAAGAGGGAACCTGCGGGACTTGGTTCGACAGTAGGTATCCCCCTGGGGGTTCTGGGTTGGCTAATGGTATGCTTGTGCATCAGCCACTATCTCCACTATGTCTTTTGAGGCAGGATGGGATGTACTAATGTTTACCCAGATAACATGTAGGTATATGTATGCTTTTAAAGATATGTATTTGCTACTCCCCCCAGATCTGCCTGTTAGCATGATACTGCAGCCCCACGTGCTATAGGGAGGAAATGCTGGCAAAACTCCTGTTTCTTAGGAAGCCTATGGGGACAGCTTCCTCTATGTGTGCACTACAATAAAGATTAGTGTCTTGCCTGGTGTCTGTTGGGTTGCTAGCGCTGGTCCAGGCTTCTCCTCTGCTTTCTGCTTCCTCCATGTTGGTTTCAGCGTGGGGGGGGCGCGCGCGCGCGTGCGTGCGCGCTACCTTTTACAGCGTCAGCGTGCGTGGGGGGGGCGGGCCAGCAGCGTCAGGTCTCAATTAAAGCAGCAAAGCATTTCCTGGCTGGTCATTCCCTCCTGAAAGCTGAGGACACAGAGCGCGCAGCTGAGCTATTTCTGGCTAACAGTGACACCCAGTGTGGTGGTTTGTGGATCTTCAGGTCTGGACTTAGCTCCATACTGACCAGAAAAAAAAAAAAAAAGTTTTTTTTTCTTAAAGGGACTCAGCCTTAGATCTGGCAGTATCTGAGTCGGTGCAACCTTGGGCTCCAGCTAACGGGCATTGGTGTGGCAATACTCACAGGACCTTCCTCGGTATTGCCGCCTTCTCGGGCGTATGAAAATGTGGACATTTTTTACCATAGCCTGTTCTTATTAATGGTTCACTTCTAGCTACAACAGTTGGGTGTTGGCTTTAGGGGTGTCTCAAGGTTGTGCAATGGCTCCCAAGGGATCAGGACCAGCTAAGGCTGCAAAAGGTACCAAAAAACTAAAGGGGTCTCCATCGGGGTCAGAGGATTTGGGCCAGGCTCTAGCGGTCCCACCCTCACCAGATAGACCACCGAACAGCATGTTGCAGGAGCCGTTGAGGGTGCTAGGGGCAGAGGCGGCCCCCAATCAACCCATTCCCGTTACGGAAGAAATGCTAGCGACCACCCTGGGTGGGCTAGAGGAAAGGTTAACTGCTTTAATTGCCCGCTCTTTGCCAGGTGGCAAACGGGCTAGATCCCCGTCACCTAGATTGGTGTTTTCAGATGCAGAGGTCCTCTCTTCGGAGGAATTGGACCCACAGGGGGATCAAGCGGACCCGAGTCCCGACGGTTCAGACATTGAAGGTTCCACTATAGATGAAATTTTTTCGGCTTCTCAAGCAGAGAGCCTGTGGATCCAGTCTCTGACAGATATGGTTCGCACTGCTTTTAAACTTCCAGTGTCAGAACAATTAGCCCCCGGGGTATCCTCTTTAGGTTCCTTGAAGGCACCGTTGAGTGGTGCGTCTTTTCCGGTTCACCCCCTTCTGGAGAGCGTGATTTTTCAGGATTGGGCTCGACCTGATAGGATTTTTATCCCTCCTAAAAGGTTCACTATTCTCTATCCTATGGAAGAAGAATTTGCAAAGAAATGGGCACTCCCTACCGTGGACGCAGCCATTTCCTGCGTAAATAAATCCCTGACCTGTCCGGTTGAAAATGTCCAGATGTTTAAAGATCCAGTCGACAAAAAGTTGGAGACCCTACTGAAGGCTTCTTTTACCACAGTAGGTGCCGTGGTTCAGCCAGCGGTGGCAGCCATTGGCGTTTGTCAGGCTTTAAAGGATCAGACTAAACAGATATTAAGGGACATACCGGCTCAGCAAGCTCGTGAATTGGCTGACCTCCCAAGGGCTCTCTGCTTTGCAGTAGATGCTATTAAGGACTCCATTCAACAGGCGTCCCGTTTATCTCTGCTGTTGGTTCATATGCGTCGCCTTTTGTGGCTGAAAAACTGGTCAGCAGAGGCACCCTGCAAAAGGCTTTTAGCAGGATTTCCCTTTCATGGTGGGAGACTATTCGGTGAAGACCTAGATAAATATATCCAGACCATATCAAGTGGTAAAAGTTCTTTCTTGCCTGTCAAGAAAAGATCGCGTGGGCCCGCGTTTAAGCGACAGGCCTTCACAGGCTCGGCCCCTTCAACTTCCCGTCAGTATCGACGGCCTCCTGGGCGTTCAGCATTTAATAGCCGCCCACAAGGACAAGCCACGGCAGGCAAGAGGCCATGGTCTCGCAAGCCGGTTAAACCAGTCATCAAGTCAGATTCATGAAGGGGCGCCCCCACTCTCTTGGGTGGGGGGAAGGCTTCGGTTTTTCTCCGAAGTGTGGAATGCCAGAATTCCCGACTCTTGGGTACTGTCCGTGGTAGCCACGGGCTACAAGCTCGGGAAGTCCCCCCTCCTCATTTTCAGGGGTCAAGTCTTCCAAGCGACCCATTAAAGAGGGCCTCTCTTGTAAAAGCATTGGATCGTCTCTTGCTCCAAGGAGTAATTGTAGAAGTACCAACCCAGGAATGGGGTCTGGGATTCTACTCCAACCTTTTCATAATACCAAAGCCCAATGGCGACGTCAGGCCTATCTTAGACCTCAAACGCCTAAATCACTTTCTAAAGATTCAGACCTTTCGTATGGAGTCCATACGTTCGGTGGCAGCCAGCCTACATCAAGACGACTTTCTAGCATCTATAGACATAAAGGATGCGTATCTGCACGTGCCGATCTACCCGGCACATCACAAGTTTCTTCGTTTTATGATAGATCACCGCCATTACCAGTTCGTAGCCCTCCCTTTCGGTTTGGCAACAGCTCCGCGGGTATTCACAAAGGTGTTAGCCCCGGTGCTAGCCGTCCTAAGGACAGAAGGCATTTTGGTCCTGGCATACCTGGACGATCTTCTGGTTATCGACAGCTCAGCTTCCAGCCTCAATCATGCAGTAGTTCGCACAGTTCAGCATCTAGAGGAATTCGGGTGGATTGTGAACCAAGAAAAATCGATATTGAAACCCACAAAGCAGTTGGAATGTCTAGGCCTTCGGCTAGATACAGACTGCCAGAGGATATTTTTACCTCAAGCAAAGGTCAGATCAATAACTCAAGCAGTTCAAGTGATCTTAGGCAAGAAGAGGCCGACTATTCGCCTATGTATGCGACTGCTGGGGAAGATGGTGGCCGCCTTCGAGGCAGTGCCCTACGCCCATATCCATACCAGATATCTTCAGGCAGCCATTCTCTCTGCTTGGAACACGTTCATTCAGTCGTTAGATCGTCCGTTAGTGCTCTCCCCAGGAGTCCGGCGCAGCCTGTGTTGTTGGCTGGTCCCTCAAAATTTGTCAAAGGGGAAATCCTTTTGCCCCATCATGTGGAAGATAGTAGCCACGGATGCCAGCCTGTCAGGTTGGGGGGCAGTTCTAGAAGGACAGACCCAGCAAGGGCAGTGGTCGGAGGCAGAAAAACTGCTTCCCATCAATATCCTAGAGATCAGAGCTGCTCGGCTGGCCCTGATCGCCTGGACTCTCCCCCTTCAGGGTCTGCCAGTAAGGATACAGTCCGACAATGCCACTGCGGTGGCATACATAAACCACCAGGGGGGCACGAGGAGCCTAGCAGCCCAAAGGGAAGTAAACCTGATTTTCTCATGGGCCGAAGCCCATGTACCCTGCATCTCGGCGGTGTTCATCCCAGGGATAGACAATTCTCAAGCAGATTTTTTGAGTCGTCAACAGTTGCTCCCGGGGGAGTGGTCTCTTCACCCCCAGGTATTCCAAGAGATTTGCCAAAGATTCGGAGTCCCAGATGTGGACATTATGGCAACGAGATCCAACAAAAAGTTGGACAAATTCATATCCCGAGCCAGGGATCCCTCGGCCTACGGGACCGATGCGTTGGTTTGCCCCTGGCACCAGTTTTCTCTCCTGTATGCGTTCCCTCCACTGCAGATGATTCCCCGCCTTCTATGGAGGATCAGGGTGGAGCACAGGCCTGTGATCCTGGTAGCCCCAGCCTGGCCCAGGAGGGCTTGGTACGCACTCATCGTGAAGATGTCAGTCGGGGCGCCGTGGCCGCTCCCCCTGCGCCCAGATCTGCTGTCTCAGGGCCCAATCTGCCACCCTGCTTCACGGCAGCTAAATTTGATGGCTTGGCGGCTGAATCCCTAATTCTTAAGGGCAGAGGCCTCTCAGATCAGGTCATATCTACGTTGATTCAGGCTAGGAAACCGGTCTCCAGAAATATTTATTACAGAGTCTGGAGAACCTATGTGGAGTGGTGCGAGTCTCAAAAATGGCATCCTCAAAAGTTTTTTATTGACAGGATCTTGCGATTCCTCCAGGTTGGCGTTGACAAAGGGTTGGCTCTTAGTACTCTAAAGGGGCAGGTGTCGGCTTTATCGATATGGTTTCAAAGACCCTTGGCCACCCATTCGCTTATGAAAACCTTCTTGCAGGGGGTCTTGCATGTGAATCCCCCTATTAGAGCTCCCCTCTGCCCCTGGAATTTAAATCTGGTCTTGTCAGCTTTACAAAGGCAGCCGTTTGAACCTCTGACAGAAATCCCTCTTGTGCTACTAACCCGAAAGTTGGTTTTCTTGGTGGCTATGGCTTCGGCCAGAAGGGTTTCCGAGCTGGCAGCCTTGTCATGCAGGGAGCCATACCTTATTCTGCATAAGGACAGAGTGGTTCTGCGGCCTCAACCTTCTTTCCTTCCTAAGGTCATATCCAGTTTTCACTTGAATCAGGACCTAGTCCTACCATCCTTCTTTCCTACTCCCCAGTCCAGAGAGGAAAGACTGCTTCATACTTTGGACGTGGTTCGAGCCATGAGGGTCTATCTCAAGGCTACAGAGAAGATTCGGAAAACAGATGTGCTTTTTGTTCTTCCGGATGGCCCCAAAAAGGGTCAGCCGGCTGCCAAGTCTTCCTTGACTAGGTGGATTAAGCAGCTGATTTTTCAGGCCTATGGTCTGAAGCGCGTTCCACCTCCCTTATCAGTTAAAGCCCATTCTACGAGGGCCATGAGTGCCTCCTGGGCGGCACACCATCAGATCTCTATGGCACAGGTTTGCAAGGCGGCAACCTGGTCTTCCGTACATACGTTTACTAAATTTTATAAGTTGGACGTTGCAAAGGGTACGGACGCAGCATTTGGGCAGGTGGTCCGGGTCATGCCCCCTTTTTTCTGTTGGTGGAGTTACTTTACTTCCTGATAATTTTTTGTTTGGCTATTCTTGGCCTTACGGTCTCCCTACCTTCATAGAGCATTGCTTTAGGACATCCCAAGTGTAATGGCTATGCGCTCTGTGTCCCGTGATGTACGATAAAGAAAAAAGGATTTTTAATAAACAGCTTACCTGTAAAATCCTTTTCTTGAAGTACATCACGGGACACAGAGCTCCCACCCCTCTTTTGGGGAACATTGTGTAACCTCGGAGGAATTGCTTGCTACAAAACTGAAGCACTCCCAGTGGGAGGGGGTTATATAGGGAGGAAACTTCCTGTGAAATTGATTACACCAGTGTCCATCACCTGAAGGTACCCATATAACCCATATGTAATGACTATGCGCTCTGTGTCCCGTGATGTACTTCAAGAAAAGGATTTTACAGGTAAGCTGTTTATTAAAAATCCTTTTTTTTAAATGAGACCCTCCCAAATGCTGGCAATGCATGAAAAACAAGTAAATTATTAACTATTTTAGCTGTTCTGTGAGAGAAGAAAAAGCAGCAGCAGTGTGCTTGTAGAGGGGGGTCTTTTCTTTTTTTTTTTTCTTTTTTTTTTGTGTGTGTTCATTATGGATCCTAACATGAGCATGTGTGAGAGAATGTTCTTGATGTTTCTGTGTCTGAGGCTCCAAAGGCGTAGAAAATTGGGTGGGAGCACCAGAGTTTGTTACTGGACTCCTCTATTGATGCAGGCATCAGAATCTGGTGATATTTTAGTTTTGTTTGTTTTTGTCCAAAAATGATCAGAAAGGTTTTCCCTTTTTTAAAAACGCTTATAAATGCTCAACTGCCTCTAAACTACTATAAACGACTGAGTGTACACATAGAATAACATAGAGGAATGTTTGGAGGCTGCTGGGGAAAAAAATTCAGTTTAGCAGCTGTAGTGTACATGAGGCCCTGTGCAGCTAAAAAATGGAGATTGTGATCACTTATTTACAAAAAAAGAATAAAAAAAAGTGTGTGTATGTACGTATGTGTGTGTGTGTGTTGTGTGTTTTTTTCCCTGCAGTACAAAAATAAATGCAAGAAGTTTTTTTGGTGTAAAACATTTGTTGTGCCGATTTTAACAAACTTTCACACCATCGAGGCGAAAATTGCCAAACTTCTCTATTATGTGCATTTCCTATACTGTCATCGTCCACACGTAGCTGCTATAGTGCTTCCTTACAAATGTATTGTGGCCACTAGATGGCGCTGTTTATTTAGGAATCTCACACAGTAGAGGAATTTGGAAATTATTTGAGTTAAGTTTTACAATCCGTGCTTATATTTAGTGTCTTGCAAACCACTATAAGGGTCCTTTCACACGTGCGAGCCGTTTTTTAGATCAGTTTTTTTATCATCCGTTAATCCTTTTTTTTTTCATCCGTTTATTTTTATTATTTTTTCATCCGTTTTTTTCATCCATTTTTTATTGTGGGTTAGAACTTTAATCGGCTTTGTGAGAAAAAACGGATGTTAGCGGATCGTCCGCTAACATCCGTTTTTCGTCCGTTCCGTTTTTTTGACGGAAGAAAATAGGGTTTTCTTCCGTTCAAGGAGACGGATGTTAATGGACGTTAGCGGATGCTCATCCGCTAACGTACAATATCCCATAGGGAAGCATTGCGGTCCTTAAACGGATGTCTAAAAAACGGACGAACGGTCCGCACGTGTGAAAGGACCCTTACTGATGTCAAATCTATTTCTGTAGATACCACCAAAGAGTGTTATACATCGACATAGATATTCACCATGGTGATGGTGTTGAAGAGGCTTTCTATACCACAGATCGGGTCATGACCGTTTCATTCCACAAATATGGGGAATATTTCCCTGGCACCGGTGATCTCAGAGTAAGTTTTTTTTTTTTGTCTTTTTACATTTCATAAATTAAAATAAGAATATTGTGATTCGACTTTAGTTTGCTATAGTGCAATAAACATTCCTATTATATTGAATTGGGCCTGGTTACATAACAGGATATTCACTTTTCTAATTTCAAGTCATAACGGCTCTAACATTAACTTTTTAAAAGAAATTGGAAGTGCAGCATGGTGGATGGAAGGACAAATTCATGCCTATTACAGGTTATCACTTTAGTTTGCTTCTGAAGGCTTCTTAAACAGTCTGTTTTATCCACTTTAATAAAATCAAATTTCCGATGATAAATTCTGTCACTTTGACATGTGGGTGGGAAAGAACCCTCAGCCCTGTATGTAAGTTCCAAGTAATGACCCACACAAGGCTAACTCTTCATTCGCAGCAGACTATTCTGTCAGCATGGAGCAAAGGGAAGGTTTACTTTGATTCCGTTTTGCATGTTCATATTTTATTTTGTGCATCTTTAAAGGCTTTTCAGAAATGTTTTTCTTACACTTTTGCAGGATATTGGTGCTGGAAAAGGCAAGTATTATGCTGTCAATTTCCCAATGAGGGATGGAATTGATGATGAATCATACGGACAAATATTTAAGCCAGTAAGTATCTTTTAGATTCGGACTCTTCCTTATTTTAAAAACCGCTGCTGCAGGCAAGATACAAAATAATCTAACATATGTAGTGCGTGAGGAAGGAGATTTGTGTGCTTTTTAGTAATTGGATGCTTTTGGATAAAGATCGTTCCAAAAAGTTTTGGCCTGCAACAGGAAGGAAGCCTGTCTACGGCTTGATACTGCTTCTGTTTCAGAAGTGACCATTTAGTGTAATAACAGTGTAGTCTGCCA
The DNA here is from genome assembly GCA_029574335.1 of Rana kukunoris. Lineage (NCBI taxonomy): Eukaryota > Metazoa > Chordata > Amphibia > Anura > Ranidae > Rana > Rana kukunoris. The sequence continues at coordinate 312,628,924 of CM056052.1, read as the reverse complement.
CTGCTTGTTTCTAATGAGGGTGAGGGGACATTAGGGGAAGAATAAATAAATGTAGGTGGACATTCAGCTTGGGGACTAATGCAGCTCACAGTGACAGTAAAACATCAGGTGCACATAATTTGTTTTTTTTTGTTTGTTTTTTCACAGTTCTCCTTTTATTACCTAGCATGTATGCTTGATGTTTGCTGTGTATATAATGAATATGATCCCAGATAATTGTACTTTTCCCACACAGATAATTTCCAAAGTAATGGAGATGTACCAGCCCAGTGCAGTGGTTTTACAGTGTGGTGCCGATTCATTGTCTGGAGATCGCCTTGGGTGTTTCAATTTAACAGTAAAGGGTAACTAAGATTTCCAGTTGTGACCAAGTAATGATTTTTAGCATCTACAAGGCTTCTGGCATTGGACTTTTAAAAATGTATTTTCCACATGGTTCATTGTCCAAAATAGACACAGACAGTATACATTGCTTTATTTACATCTTTCTCATACTGCAAGGAGTGGGGGGGAGATATCCAGACATCCATCTACATTTTTAAATACCCGGAATGTCTCAGTATAGGAGACAGTCAAAAATAGAGAAGTGGGGCTATATATAGGTAAAGAGACATATGCAAAGACAACAATAAAAAACGTAATTTAGTTCAACCCATCCCTACTGTGAGAAAAGGCTATGACTCGCTGAATCAATTGGAACTGTATTTTTTGATGTCAGAAAAAAAGAAGCAACATATACAATGGTACCATAAGTACTGTATGTGTACTTTGTTTAATGAGGTGCTATTGTATATGTTGCTTTTTTTTCTTTCTCTTTTCTGACATCAAAAAACACTGTTTTAATTGATTCAGTGAGTTATAGCCTTTTCTCACAGTAGGGATGGTTTAACTAAATTACTTTTTTTATTGTAGTCTTTGCATTCATTTACGTCTTACGTTGGATTTTATGGTAATTCATTCTCCATTAACCATTTTTATTTATTTTTTCATTTAAAATAATAAGCAGTTTTATGCTTGCCTGCTCTGTGCAATGGTGTTGCACAGAGCAGCCCCGATCCTTCTCTTCTGGAGACCCTAAACGGTGCTCTAGGCTCCTTATCTCTGCATGCCACCATAGGAATCCACTGTCTATTGTGTCTCGCATGCGGGTGTGGTCCCAAGCCCTGCTGTGTGCGTCCATAGATGCACGCAGCTTGGCTCTGCCCTTTGGTCTATGCTCACAGGATCCAGTTGATGGCAGCAGAATACATCAATTAAGGGGTCAACTAATGCAGGGTAGGGGGAGTGTTATTCAGGGAAAGGGTTATATCGGCTCAGCACTCTCTGGAAGACATGCAATACATTTAATAGACAGAGTTTCCCAACTTCTAGCATAACTAAAGTCAGCTTAGCATTTTTCTGCCTGCAACATGTTTTCCTTTAATAGTTTTCTGCTGCATAGTTTATAAAGCAAAATGTATAATTGGACATGGATGAAGTTCAACACTTTCAGAAGCATTTTAGAAGCAAATGTGTTTGAGATGTATTTTACTTTTTAAACTTTTATACAGTCAACTCTTGTTAATTACTCCACTGAGGTAGACTCTTTATTCTTGAAATTACTAACGCATTCTACTTTCTGCAGGTCATGCTAAGTGTGTTGAAGTTGTTAAGACTTTTAACTTGCCTCTACTCATGCTCGGTGGAGGTGGATATACTATTCGTAATGTTGCTCGCTGCTGGACATATGAGACTGCTGTTGCACTGGATTGTGAAATCCCAAATGGTAGGTTTAGTTAATATGTAATTGACTTTTATATAAGTTTTAATGTTTTTTTTCCTTTCCCCCCCCCCCCCCCCCCCCCCCCAATATTTTAAAATATAAAAAACGTTTAAAGAGGTATAACTACAGTTAAAATAGTTTTAGAGTTAAAGCTGAAATCTGGGGGGAAAACGAAAAATACTAGCAGAGGGGTAAGCAATATGGTATTGGCATGCACGGTAATCTAGTTAACGGAGGTCACTACTTGTTTGGGATCCTGCTGCTATATTGATAGCAAACTTGCGGGAGTGCCAATGTTTATGCATGCACTTTGCATATATGGGGATTTGTCCCTGATGTTTCTGGTGTCTGGAAGATTATTGCCTTTCAGCAAGCAGTCAAGCAATTTGTGTTAAGATGAGTTGGGCTTGTAAACCTGCAGTCACATTTCAGCTGCCCATACACTTAGTTATTCTTTTTTGTTCAGCCTATTGACCAAAAAAAAAAAATTCTTAATCCACACAAATGAGGGAGGTGGAGGAATTTCTGACAGCGGCACATGGGTGTATATCCCTGAAGCAAATCCACACGTAAATGCTCTTCATGCTGCCTACAGCAAATTTACATGTAGGCATGTTGAGGCATTATATAAAAGCTATGATGGGGCAATGCAGTAAGCATGTGTCCACATAGCAGGAGTCTCCTTCCTTCCCCAGTGCCCTCTTATTTTGCAATAGTTTTACTTGCTGCTCCCATGCTATCTGCCGGATAAACCTGGGTTCCAAATCCGTGTTTTACAGCACACAGAAAACTTGATATTCTAGACTACTTTGGTTATGCTTGGAAAAATAAAATGTTCCTGGACTGCCGCACTCTGATAGGTGATTTATTGAAACAAAATGAACAAAGGATAAAAGCGGTATAACATCCAAAAATTCATGCAACATTGCAATCAATGGTAGAAAGTGGACAAAGGGGACACAAAAGCTAACATGTTTCACATCATGGATAGATGCTTATTCCTTGCCCAGTGCCCTCTTATTTTGCAATAGTTTTACTAACTGCTCCCATGCTACTTGCCGGATAAAACTGTGTTCCAAATAGTTTTTTATACAGCACTCAGGTTATTGGTTATGCTGCTACCTTATGGCCAAAAAAGGCAGGAATCTCCCACCAGTCATAACCCCTCCCAGATCAGCCAAGCCCCATTTTTTTTAGGTAGTGACTTTAGGTGATGGATGTGCCTCCAACATTTTTTTCTTTTAAGCACATAATTACGATTTCCTAACTTATGCCTAACACCACTGATGAAATAGTTGGGTTTTGCCATGATCGGTCACTATGGCCGAATTGCTGAGAGGAGGCTCTACCTCTACCCCACATACAACAGCCTTTAAGGTCTTTTGGTCAGCCATGGATCCTGCTAGCAGCGATCTCGGTTGTATAGTATATCTGGTGTGACCTCACTTCCAGGGTGCTGTACAGGTCAAAGGCAGTGAACTCCCTGAAGGAAGGCCCTGCTGTGCACCCACCTTGGTGTATTAAGATTGGGCCTACTGGCCCTGCACCTATGGGTTGGTGAGTGCTTCTTTTCCAGTGGAGAATGTGGACGTCCCCCTGTCGGTCTTTCCAGTCGTCCCTGTCTGGGGCATTTTTTTAATGCGAACAACATATGGCGGTGATGAAACCCAAAAAGGGACGTCCAGAGTGGCACATGTTTAAGGGGATGTCATGCATGTATCGGTGCCATTCCAATTGGTTTCTAGGTGCGCACAGTACACATGTTCCTGAGGTCTTAGTCCTGCAATGTCGCTCACACTAGAATCCACAAGTCATGAGGGATACCTGATTTAGTGCTCTTCTGCCTTCAGCCCTGAACAGCTGCTGTTGGTACCCTTGTCCACATAGGTAAGTATGAATCAAAAAAACATACTTTTCTCTTTTTAAAGACACCATATGGATCAGATGATGAAAGCTCTATTTAAAGTGTACACCTTTCTGATCTTGTCTTCAACAATTCAGCAACAACTTTAACTTTAAAGGGGTTGTAAAGATAAAAAAAAAAAAAAAAATCCTAAATAGCTTCCTTTACCTTAGTGCAGTCCTCCTTCACTTACCTCATCCTTCCATTTTGCTTTTAAATGTCCTTATTTCTTCTGAGAAATCCTCACTTCCTGTTCTGTCTGTAACTACACACCGTAATGCAAGGCTTTCCCCCTGGTGTGGAGTGTCGTGCTTGCCCCCTCCCTTGGACTACAGGAGTCGGGATGCCCACTAGCACATGGCTCCTTTCTCTATCTGCAATGTAGAGAGCGTCCTGACTCTCCTGCTCGCCCCCTCCCCGTGCTCTTGCGCAGTGCTTTAGAACATCCCAAGTAGTTGGGAATATCATGTCCACGGAGTCAAAGACCTTCCTTTCTTTGTGTGTTCCACATTGCTTCCTACAAAACCGAGGCTTAGCTGAGTTGGGAGAGGTTATGCCTGGGTGGAGATGATCCCATGTATTTGGCCAGTGTCTATTTACCTAAAGGTGACAGCAACCCAAATAGTCATGAAGCATGAAATTCTTTGTGTCCTGTGATATATTCTAAGAAAAGGGCTTTACAGGTAAACCAAAAATCCAAATTTTTTGTCTAGTTATTCAGAGGGATGTTGCAAGTCAGAGTATTCGGAGTCGGGATGCATCTCCTGAAGTTATGTCTTTCATTCATGCAGAACAAAGAATATCAATCACATAGTGAACAAAAAAGTGCTGCTCAAACTATTACTTGATGTCATATTTACACTTTACAAATATTCTTTGTTCCCTGCTTGTGTTTAATTTTGCATGTACTTTCTTTTTCTCAGAGCTACCATACAATGATTACTTTGAATATTTTGGGCCAGATTTCAAGCTTCATATTAGCCCTTCCAACATGACCAATCAAAATACACCGGAGTACATGGAGAAAATAAAGTGAGTCGTCAATCCTCGCTGTTTTATATATTACCTTTTCACTTAATGTTTGCTTTCTTAGTGCTTGATACTATTGGACAAAAGGCAGCCTTACTTTATTTGTATTCTTTCCAAGTGGTACTATACCTTTCTGGTTTAAAACTGTAAAATAACATCTGTTATTATTCTTTAAAAACTCAACAATATATTAAATTGGGTAGGTAAGGTTTTTACTACACTTTGTCAATGTTTAGATGATTTTTTTTTTTGTTTCTTTTCCACCTATCACTGGAACAGGAAATTTGGGAAAAATCTAACAGCAATACAATAGTTAGCCACATGGAAAGTAAGTGAGGAATATTCTGCCCAATCAGTTGACAGACTGCAACAAAGATCTGTCCGCCTTTTTTCACTACTGAAAGCGAAAAAAATATGGTTTGGCTGAATTTGGATATTAAAAGGTTGACATCTATAGACCTTCTAAAAATGTAGGGAGTGGGACGCTGAGACTCATTTAGGCTGTAATTGGTCTTGTCATTTTAAAGAGGCAGGAGAAATGCCATTGGGACATATTTGAATGTCTATCTATCCCGATTAGCTGTGAGAACTGCCTTGGGATATATCGTCTGGATCTATTTATGCTGTTATTGGGCTCATCTCTGGTAAGCCTCAGTCTATGTGGGGGTGGCTCACGAATCTTCTACATCTCACTTGGGTGCTGTTGATGTCACATTCATCATTTTGTTTTGGACTTATATACGTTTTTTATGGACTTTATTGTTGGCGCAAATTTCTTTTTTATTTCTGTATGCTTGTGTTAGATCACGTGATTGCTGCCTTCTGTGATTTCGCTTATCACGTTATTGTTTTATTATTGGTTTAGCGCAAAATTTTCCCTTTTATATTTGAATGTGTTTATTTTCAAACAGTTGCAAGGACCTTTCCACTAAACCTGCTATGTAAAGTATTCGTCTTCACAGACTGGACCCCACCTGCAAGTGTGTTGGAACTGTTCTCCTATGAGAAGTTCTTTGTTAAACGTTGGTCTGTACACACGGAATTGATTAGTGACCCATCTTGATGGAAAAACTACTAGACAAGTGGAGAGGTGTGCTGATCTTTCTAGGATTCTACAGGCAGGCATTTGGAATCCTTTCCTAAATCCCAGTTTACTCTGGCAGGTTCCTCTCCAATCTATACTGGCTGTGACCCAAATCTGTCAAACTATGGCACAATGGGTAAGATTCATTTAAAAAAAATATCTCTCTCTACTGCCAAGTTGGACCGTTTCTTAATGGAGCATGTGAAGCCGATATTTGGAGCCCGTCACTTACGCCCTCCTCCTTTTGTCTCCTTGCTCCAGCTACTTTTTCAACTCATTTTCTGGCAAGAGAATGCTCCGTCCAGACCACCCCTCTTTCCCTCAGGTAGATTACATGTCCTTGGGACATGAAAAGCCCTTAAAGCAGAACTATGGGCAAGAAAAGGTTATAACACTTGTCAGATTTTTTTATTTATTTTTTGCCAACTGCCCCATGCAATGATTTTCCTTCCAGCCAAACTGGAAGAGAGAGAAAATCCATGCAAATTAAAGGGGTTGTAAGGGTACAATTTTTATTTATTTTTTCTTCCTAAATGGCTTCCTTTTTACCTTAGTGCAGTCCTCCTTCACTTACCTTATTCTTCAGTTTTGCTTTTTAATGTCTTTCTTCTGAGAAATCCTCACTTCCTGTTCTTCTGTCTGTAACTCCACCCAGTGATGCAAGGCTTTCTTCCTGGTGTGGAGTGTCGTGCTCGATCCCTCCCTTGGACTACAGGAGAGTCCCCTCCACACAGGGGATCATGCCTTGGGAAGGTCTTTTTGGTTCAGACACTGTTGGACACCATCTAGGTCAGGGGTGCCTAACCAGTGGCCCCTGGAGCCCTCTGATGTGGCCCACGACCTCCTGCTCTGGGATGGAATAAAAAGAATAGAATACTGTTATTAAAGGTAAGTTTATTACTAATATCACAGGGTATATATGGGCATATATGTTCTGTGGTGGTTACTGGGCTGCTTTCAAACTGATGCACAGGTGCAGAGAAGAGCACCTGTGGGTTACCTATACTGAGCCATAGACTTCTATTACCTGTGAGTTTGGTGAGCTGAGAGTAGAGTGGGCTCTATAGAGCCTAGTGGGCTGCCATCCACCCACTCCACTCATTGTGGCCTGCGATCGGTTACCAAATCGCTTAAGTGGCCCTTGCTCTTCAAAAGGTTGGGCACCCATGATTTAGGTGCTGCCTTGCCTTCATCACTGGAAAGAAGAGGGAGTTTCCTGTTAGGGAGTTGGGCATTATCCCATTCAGAATTCAGGCTTTGGACCTTGAGCTGGCTCCTGGGCTATAGGCAGCCCCTAGTTCTCTTGTTGGACCTGTTACTGATCGCTGCTGTGTTGCCCATTTCTCAGTTGGACTGATTTTGGACATTCCATTAGTATCTGAAATCTTGTGTCTTAATAAAGGAAAAGGAGAAAATGTTTGAGGCTTTTTCTACTTTCAGTGAAATCCCTTTCCTGAAGTCTTTTGAGGAATCCCGGTCCTGCCTCATTATCATGCTATTGGTACTACTTGCTACAAGCTGGGGCATGCTGGGTGAAGGAAGGGCTATCCTGGGGCTGACCTGCAATTTTTTTGTTTTGCCAGCACATCGGTGAAAGAGACAAATTATTTACTTTTTATAACTAAAATGTTTTTTTTTAACACAACGCACTGGTGATTAAATGCCACCAAAGAAAGCTCTATCTGTCTCAAAACTTAGTTTGGGTTGTGTTGCATGACCGTGCAATTGTCATTGAAAACGGAGCTGCAATCTGAAAATTAGCCTGGTCAAGAAGGGGTGAAATTGCCCAGTGGTTAAAAAAAAAAAATGATTCTGTTTCAGTTGCATCATTTGCTCCAATTTCTAAACTTTATTTTGCGGCATTATAAATTTTGTAAGTGCTAATTTTTATTCAATGTTTTGCACTTTAGGCAGCGCTTATTTGAGAATCTGCGTATGCTTCCCCATGCGCCGGGTGTACAGATGCAGGCTATACCAGAAGATGCCATTCAGGAGGACAGTGGAGATGAAGAAGCGGAGGACCCAGATAAGCGTATTTCTAGTGAGCAGTACTGCCAATTATTATAAATAGAATGACTCTATTATGTATGCATTTGCGTTTTTAGTTGTGTAAAGAGGAACTCCGAAACAAAACATTTTGTAATGGCACAGATATCTAAAGAATAACCGATCATATAGATTTTTTTTCTCTCCCCATTTTAAACTAAATATCCCTAATAAATGATTGGCTTGTCTTCCTGTAAAGTGAACTTGATCAGGTCAAAAATGTTTCTCCATGTAACTGTGACTCTTAAATACGGGCATCCTGTGGTGCGCCTCAAATGTTTTAGTCCTAACCACATGCCGACCGCCCACCGCAGTTAAACAGCGGGACGGTGGCACTGCTGCGCGAGAGCACGTAGCTCTACGTCCTATCTTTAGCGGGCGCGCGCCCCCGCTCGTCCCCCGAGTGTGCCCGGCAGACACGATTGCCGCCGGGCACGCGCGCTCGTTCGTTACAGAGCTGGGACCGGGAGCTTTGTGTGTAAACACACAGCTCTCGGTCCTGTCAGCGGGGGAAACGCTGATCTCCTGTTAATACAATGTATGAACAGAAGATCAGCGATTTCCCCTAGTGAGTCAACCCCTCCATTAAGTTAGAACACACCCAGGAACACACTTAACCCCTTCCCTGCCCCTTAGTGTTAACCCCTTCACTGCCAATGGCATTTTTATAGTAATCCAATGCATTTTTATAGCATTGATCGCTATAAAAATGCCAATGGTCCCAAAAATGTGTCAAAATTGTCCGATGATCGCCGCCATTACTATTATTAAAAATTTCATAAAACTACCCCCTTTTTTGTAAACACTATAAATTTTGCGCAAACCAATCAATAAACGCTAATTGCGATATTTATTATAGCAAAATGTAAAAAATATTGATTTTTTTTCAAAATAGTCGCTCTATTTTTGTTTATAGCGCAAAAAATAAAAACCGCAGAGATGATCAAATACCACCAAAAGAAAGCTCTATTTGTGGGGGAAAAAAAGGACGCCAATTTTGTTTGGGAGCCACGTCGCACGACTGTGCAATTCAGTTAAAGCGGCGCAGTGCCGAATCACAAGTGCTCTGGTCTTTAACCAGCAATATGGTCCGGGGGTTAAGTGGTTAAAATCAGTATATGCGGAGCCCACTTGGATACCAGGTCCACATGCACATGGATCTTAGACCTGAAAATAATTTTTTATACAGGTGGTTCTCAAAAAATTAGCATATTGTGATAAAGTTCATTATTTTCTGTAATGTACGGATAAACATTAGACTTTCATATATTTTAGATTCATTACACACAACTGAAGTAGTTCAAGCCTTTTCTTGTTTTAATATTGATGATTTTGGCATACAGCTCATGAAAACCCAAAATTCCTATCTCAAAAAATTAGCATATTTCATCCGACCAATAAAAGAAAAGTGTTTTTAATTAAAAAAAAGTCAACCTTCAAATAATTCTGTTCAGTTATGCACTCAATACTTGGTCAGGAATCCTTTGGCAGAAATGACTGCTTCAATGCGGCGTGGCATGGAGGCAATCAGCCTGTGGCACTGCTGAGGTGTTATGGAGGCCCAGGATGCTTTGGTAGCGGCCTTAAGCTCATCCAGAGTGTTGGGTCTTGCGTCTCTCAACTTTCTCTTCCCAATATCCCACAGATTCTCTATGGGGTTCAGGTCAGGAGAGTTGGCAGTCCAATTGAGCACAGTAATACCATGGTCAGTAAACCATTTACCAGTGGTTTTGGCACTGTGAGCAGGTGCCAGGTCGTGCTGAAAAATGAAATCTTTATCTCCATAAAGCTTTTCAGCAGATGGAAGCATGAAGTGCTCCAAAATCTCTTGATAGCTAGCTGCATTCACCCTGCCCTTGATAAAACACAGTGGACCAACACCAGCAGCTGACATGGCACCCCAGACCATCACTGACTGTGGGTACTTGACACTGGACTTCAGGCATTTTGGCATTTTCCTCTCCCAGTCTTCCTCCAGACTCTGGCACCTTGATTACCGAATGACATGCAAAATTTGCTTTCATCCGAAAAAAGTACTTTGGACCACTGAGCAACAGTCCAGTGTTGCTTCTCTGTAGCCCAGGTCAGGCGCTTCTGCCGCGGTTTCTGGTTCAAAAGTGGCTTGACCTGGGGAATGCTGCACCTGTAGCCCATTTCCTGCACACGTCTGTACACGGTGGCTCTGGATGTTTCTACTCCAGACTCAGTCCACTGCTTCCGCAGGTCCCCCAAGGTCTGGAATCGCTCCTTCTCCACAATCTTCCTCAGGGTCCGGTCACCTCTTCTCGTTTTGCAGCGTTTTCTGCCACACTTTTTCCTTCCCACTGAGGTGCCTTGATACAGCACTCTGGGAACAGCCTATTCGTTCAGAAATTTCTTTCTGTGTCTTACCCTCTTGCTTGAGGGTGTCAATGATAGCCTTCTGGACAGCAGTCAGGTCGGCAGTCTTACCCATGATTGCGGTTTGGAGTAATGAACCAGGCTGGGAGTTTTTAAAAGCCTCAGGAATCTTTTGCAGGTGTTTAGAGTTAATTAGTTGATTCAGATGATTAGGTTAAGAGCTCGTTTAGAGAACCTTTTCATGATATGCTAATTTTTTGAGATAGGAATTTTGGGTTTTTATGAGCTGTATGCCAAAATCATCAATATTAAAACAAGAAAAGGCTTGAACTACTTCAGTTGTGTGTAATGAATCTAAAATATATGAAAGTCTAATGTTTATCCGTACATTACAGAAAATAATGAACTTTATCACAATATGCTAATTTTTTGAGAACCACCTGTATATAAAAATGTGTAAAGCTAAAGGGTTCTACCAACTACGCCCCCTTGTATATCTCTACCCCACTAAATAACCAAGCTTGTATAAAGTGTCAAATAAGGGAACCTAAGTTGATATTTTATTGACATACATTTTAAAAGCTATATAAATTGTTTATTATAATAAAAGCTAAAGCACATAAAAAAATCCTTGGCCACAAAATATTTACAGTAACATACTGATGCCACAATGCCTCATATATGATGAATATTAAAGTGCTTCTAAAAGCTCAAGTTTTTATTTTTTACCTTCATGCATTCTATGCATGAAGATGAAAAACCACCTGTGTGCAACAGCCTCCCTCTAATACTTGCCTGAGCCCCATCGCAATCCAGCAATGTCCACGAGAGACTCGGCTCTCTGGGAACTCTCCCTCCTTGTTTGCTGAGATGGCAGCGAAAGCCATTGGCAATCGCAACCAGAGAGCCAATGAGTAGAGAGAAGCGGCGGAGCCAAAACCCGGCTCTGTGTGTGAATGGGAACGCACACATTGCAAGCTACTTGCTCTGAAGGCAGGAAGGAGGGGCTAGGAGCACCAGAGGGCAATCGAAGAAGAGAAGGCTCTGGGCTGCTCTGTGCAAAACCACTGCACAGAGCAGGTAAGTGTAACATGTCTGTTTAAAAATAAAGCCTTTAATATCTCTAAGTGATACTATAGGATAAATCAGCAATTCTGTTAGAATAATTTAAAAATGCATATACCGTCTTATAGAGGAGTATCAAGAGTAATCCTCAAGCTGACTAAGAGCCTATAATGATCTCGCATCAATGTTCCAAAGAGTTCTACGTAAGGGCTAAATATACTTTATATTATACTTTATATTTAGCACTTGCATAGAATGTTTTGGAACACTGCACTGAGGCGGGATCATTATAGGCTCCTAGTCTGCTTGAGGATTACACTTCATACGCTTCTATGAGACTGTATATATGTTTTTGAATTATTCTAGCAGAGGTGCTAATTTAGCCTAAAATATTACTTAATATTCATTATGTATGAGGCATTGTGGCATCTGTATGTTACTGTAAATATTTTTTTTATGTTCTTTTAGCTTCGAAATGTATTTCAATAAAATATAATTTTAGGTTGCCTATATGATCTTGCTTTTTTAGTTGGTAGTAGTCAAAGTCTGGTGTTTTTTAATTTATAGTGTATAAACGCAGGTGTTTGCAGAGAATTTACTGATTTAGAGGCTCCAATTATTATAATCCGGGTGTAAGATCTTGGGTCTCTTCTCTGGTATTAGTCAACTGAAATCAATCATGGGCACCACAAATTGAAGAGCAATGTTAGTTTGTACTCTTTTTTTGGTGGACATGATTGATTCATAGTATTAGGATGACTCTTAGCATCTGATTCCAAGTGTGCCCAATGGTGGGAAGGTATCTTTTCCAAGAACCATGAACAAAGCGATAATCGCCTACCTTAGGGGCTAGTCACTGGGGCACTGGACCTGGCATGATTGTCAGACAGAAATGATGCTGATAAGTAAACATAGTACTTTAATTGTGGGAAAATTGTGCATAATAATTTTTCAACAAGCTGAAGAATGTGTAGGACAGGGATATGCAATTAGTGGACCTCTAGCTGTTGCAAAACTACAAGTCTCATCATGCCTCTGACTCTGGGTGTCATGCTCGTGGCTGTCAGTCTTGCTATGCCTCATGGTCCGCTAATTGCATATACCTGGTGTAGGAAGTACCTACAACTCCTTTGATGATCAGAAGCAGCCCTATAATTGCAAACCGTGCCCAAATAGGGCTTTTGATTTTTAGGTAATTTATAGCCATGCCTAATAAACCTTATGCTTTGTATGTATGCTTTGTATGTAAGTGATAAGTGGAACTTGAAATGTATGGTCTTTCCCTTGCGCATTGCGAGAAGTTGCCTTTTAAACTGGTAGAAAAGGAAAAACTGTTTACCTTTTGAAATAAGCAAAGTCAATATGCCAGCTTCAGTTAGAATAATCAATAATCGAGTTGACATAACCATGAAAATGTTTATTGACTTCCTAGGGGCCGATTTGACCTTTTTTTTCTAACTACATGAAAAATGTATTTGTGTTCTTTTGGGGCCTTACTATCGTTTTTTTGTTTTGTCATTTCCGTATTTTAGTACGAGCTTCTGACAAGCGGATAGCCTGCGAAGAAGAGTTTTCAGACTCTGAGGATGAAGGTGAAGGGGGAAGACGCAATGTTGCCGATCATAAAAAGGGAACAAAAAAAGCGAGACTTGAAGAGGATAAGAAGGAAAATGACGACAAAAAATCGGGTTAGTACATCTGGACTCGGATCATGACATAGCTTTTTCATATCTGTGTATTTTTTTCTTCCTTCAAATGGACTTTAGCCTCTACTATCTTCTGAAAAGCGGTTTGAAACGTTTTTTTTTGCAGAGGGTGGTAAAGCAGTGTCTTCCAGGCATTCAGGAGGTGATGCTGCTGCCTCCTAAATTTTGTGTTGAAATGTTGTGACACAACCGCAATACAAGCATTTGGCTTGTAGTTGTATTGTCTTCTTATTGACTCCAATAGGCGAGTTTTACAGGCGGCGTTAAATTTAGCGATAGGCAAAGCATCAGAGGCCACTGCATATGTGCCAACCCATACACATGTTGAGATTTAGTTTGGGAGGGGGAGGTAAATTACAAATTGCAGATCAACTGCCTGTTTTTACCAACTCATTTCTCTCTACATTCTGACTTTCTTTACACTAAAGAGACCCTTTACCAATTTTCTCATGTGTGATGAACTCATTTTGACTTATTGTCAAACTTCGTTTGGTTTGGCCAATAAGCTTCATCTTTTGTTTTGTACATGTATTATTGCAGTCTCGCAGGAAGAACACGTGTTTCTTAGTGGATGCTGTGTGGTCCATAACCAAGTATAGGAAATGGGTGCATTGACGATACCAACCAGGCAGATTCTAGCTGTTTTCTGTATTTCATTGGGGAAAACGGTATTATGTCTGGTGGCTTTGCTTTTGCCTAGAAGTGGTTTATCTCTATAAAACCTTGGTCATCTGCCTTTGCTTGTATATCACAAAAGCAACTCCTCTGTTTTATGTATACAGCATGTTTTTTTTTGTTCAGCCTTTCAGTGATAGGCCAATTCTGTGCCCTAATGACATTACATTGCTCTAAGTACAAGAGGAACCTTGGGGATTTGCTTCACCTTTTCCATGGGTTTTTACAAAGTTTAGAGTCACCCTATATACATTTTTTTTTTTTTTTTGTAATACTGCCAGATTTTTTTTTAGTCCGGTCAAAGGTTCACAAGAGAGAATACTCTGTACTGTATCATCACTTCTGTATGACATCTCATGGAAGTGGGTTGTTGCAGCTTTTCAAATGTGTCTTTGGTAGAAACCCACAAATCCTCCTTGTGTTTTTTTCTTTTTCTTTTGCTGTTCATGGTAGCATACACAAAGAAGCAGGCTGAACAACAAATATTGCAGTTTTGTTTAGGTGTGGGAAATCTAACTTCTAGAAATGTTATACGCATTTGAACCATGCAGGTCTCATCAAATAAAATATTCTTTGGACAGTCTATTATGTGGTATGGGATGTATGTTAATGATCTTCTGGTGATATGTGGTTCATTGGAACAGTTGGTGAAATACTGTAACGATAACAAGCTAAATGTAATTTTTACATCCAATAAGGGTCCTGTGAAACCTAAATTTATGGATGTTTCCCTGGTAGGGCTACGAGTGAGATTTCTACCTATTCCTGAATGTGCTAGTAATACTCATTGAGTTGTCATTCCCTTCACACAATGGCCCGGATTCACGTAGCACTTACACCGACGTATCTACAGATACGCCGCGTAAGTACAAATGTGCGCCGTCGTATCTATGCGCCGGACCCACAAACTAAGTTCCGTCGAAAAATAGGCTTCTTCCGACCGACGTAACTTTCCTACGCCGGCGTATCGTGGGCGCATATTTACGCTGGATGCATATGGAAGTTTCGATTCAGATATGCAAATCAGGGAGATACGCCAATTCACAAACGTAGATGCGCCCGGCATGGGGTCCCGCTTCATTTTAATATATCACACCCACTTCCACCTACTTTGACTTATGTCGGCTTACGCCGACAACTATACGCTACGCCGGCGCAATGTTGGGCGCATTTTCTTTGTGAATTTCATACTTGCCTCGCAACGTTGCACCGGTGCAGCGTAAAGAAGATACGCTACGCCCGCATAAAGATGCGCTGAGATACGTGAATCTAGCCCAATAAAAGCAGTTCTAGTAGGGGAATTCACTAGAGCAAGAAGACTCCGTTTTAAAAAAGAGTATGTACAGAATAGTTTACAGAATAGAGGGTTACCCTTTGTGGCTTATTCAGAGCGCTAAAGCCATTGTAGCTGCAATTCAGATTGTGGCTCAAGTTAAAACAGAACTTCACCCAACAGGGGAATTTCACTTTAAGGCCTCCTCTCTGACATTTAGGTTTTTGCCTTTTTGGGGGGAGGACATACAGTCCCGGGTTTTGACAGGTACCTGCTTCCACTTTGATCACCTTGACGATCTGAGAGGAAGTCTACCCCCTCCCCCCCCTCCTTCTCCTCCTCAGTCTAATGGGACATTAGAAAACAATGCGGCTTATGCATGCGCAGTGGGCACCTGGCTGGGTAGCCACAAGCTATCGCAGCTGGGTGCCCACATTTAAGATGCCAGCGCCGAGGACCAAAGATGATCCTCAAGTGAGCACAGCACTGCTGGAACCTGGTAAAGGTAAGTGTCTGTCTAATAAATGTCAGCAGTTAGTTTTGTTAGCTGGTGACTTTTAATTTTCAGAAAACGGACTGGAACTCCTCTTTAGAAAACATTTTACTTTTTTTTTTTTGATAAACGGCTACAGAAGATTTAGCAAGATGGCTATAGATTTTCGAGTTGCAAAGCACTGACCTTGTTTCATCCTTTTTATAATAAGAAGTCGTCCCAGACCTGATTATCAACTATAGGTTCTTATAAACGTGAAGATGGAATTGAAGAAGTTAATCTGTATAGAGTTGGAGATCTGCATAGGAATTGCTTGACCTCAAGGTTTCCTGGATACATTGGGTACAAGAATACCATCTGTACTCAACCACCACTGGGATGTGGATCTGTTTCTTAATGATTAATAATGAAGATCTCTCTCTAACTGACAATCGGTGATACTAGTCAGCGGTGTACTGCGTCGTAGCTGGGCGAAAAGTTTTGAGAATTTGGTCCCGTCAGTACATGACAGACTTCTACCACTGATTGTCAGTTAGGGAGAGAACTTTGTGGATTGCATAAATATATCTTCCCTCTTTGGGGGGGGGGTACCCACAATACACTTGAGTTAAGAGCTTTTATAAGAAAATAGCAATTGGAAATTGGAGAAAGCAACGCAATCATTTCTTGGTGTATTAGGATACTTGTTTACCGCAGCGTTGGCCTTTATATAGTGATTAATTGATCTTCAGGATAAAAGAATGGCACATTACTGAACTAATAGAGGGATTGCCAGCTGTTTCTGCTGCATTATGAATGAACATGCTTCAGCTCATTAGACCCAGGTTCAGCGGGGGAATATTTTTAGTACACAAAATTATGTATTGTGTGGGAAAGCTAAAAAGCATTCCATTTTGGTGCAAATAAAACAATTTCTTTAATCCTATATTTTATCTTGGCAAGTTGTTTTCTACAAA
Source organism: Rana kukunoris (assembly GCA_029574335.1). Classification (NCBI taxonomy): domain Eukaryota; kingdom Metazoa; phylum Chordata; class Amphibia; order Anura; family Ranidae; genus Rana; species Rana kukunoris. The sequence goes on along the minus strand of CM056052.1, from coordinate 312,612,592 downwards.
TGAGCTCCTTATAACAATTAGTGATAAAGAGTTTAAAGCCCAAAGGAACCTTTGGTTTTTTTTCAGCCATATACATTCCATTGTAGGACATTGCATATGACTTGTAAGCACTCATTTTATTTTTTTCACTGGTCTGATTGGAATATCTTTTGGGCTCAAGAGCAGTAAGTATCTGTTTGTGAGGCTTATTGTGACTGATTGTAGGGAAGAAAGGGGTGATCTTGTGGAAGAAGCACTCTTCTTCATGTGCCTCTTCTCATTTTCCGGGACCTGCTGCACCTTTCCTTCCCAACTTTGGCATGGTGGGAAATCTCTGCAGATGTGAAGTGCTTTGCTGGCCATGTTTAGCCCTTTTATGTACTATTGTCATTTACAACTATTGCTCAGATAAGTAATGTTGCTTGCATATTTCAGGCCATCAATCGGTCACTGTAGCCAGGCATCAATATTGGATACATTTCTGGTTTGCTCATAAAAACTCTCAACACCCAATTAAGTATGCAGAGCTGTGTATTTATTTCCTTTTGATGTGGCGTGATCAAAGAGGTTCTAATGGATTAGATGAGCCACTTGCAGTTTCAGTGTACCAGCCATGTTTACTAATTAAACCTGATCTGGCCTAAAACATCCATAGGGATAATAGTGCTGCATTGCATGCAAATAGGAGCGTTATTGTTTTGTTTTTTAAATAACATTAAAAAAAAAAACTGTTGCTGCATCTGTTTATTCCCTGGAAGAGCAAGTTTATCCCAACCCCTGTTATTTTAGCTAGGCAGCTAGTTCTGCATGTAAATGTGGATAAAGCCATTATGAAGTATGTGAAAATTATACTGAATTTGGTCATTGCATGTATCAACTGTATACAGGTATGTACAGTGTTTTTTTTTATTTTTTTTGTCACAATTGTAGTCCCAACTTCTGTTCCCTTCTTCAGCCCCATACCCACGGGCAGAATGTCGGGACATTTGCCGATATAAAAAATAGCAGATGACATTCTGTCCGTGTGTATGTCGGTCTGACGAATGTGCATGATGGAAAACCAGCAGCTGACCAACTCCTGATCAGAGCTCTCAGCCATTGGCAGAGGGCACTGATCGGAGTGTTCCGGTGGTGGGGGCGGTCCCCCTGTCAGAACACAACAACTCGGTGGGGGAGATCGCTGCACTAACCTTGCATGGTTAGTACAGTGTCTCCGATTGGAGCTGTTTTTTTGTTTTTTTTTGTGCAACCTGTGAGGAGTCCCCATCCCTGTTCATAGGTTAAGTTGCAGAAACTGATAGTAGAGGTCGACCGATATATCGGTCGGCCGATATATCGGCCGATATTTGGCCGTTTTCGTGAAATCGGTATCGGCCGATTGTTGCAAAAAAATCGGCCGATTCGCGGCTAAAACACCCGGCCCGCATGTCACCAGTACCCCCCGCATTCATAAGGCTCCATCCGCATGCCCCTTCTCCTCACCGCAGGTCCGGTAAGTCTATAGATTAGACGCGCGTACGGCGGCGAGTAGGGGCGTGACATCACGTACCTTCCCCCGCCCCCTGCAGCTCGCGGTCCACTCGTTGCTCGCATTGGGAGTGGGGGCCACGCCTGTCTCACGTCACTGCTCCTGGTTCCCGGGTCTTCTTGCAAGTAGAGGCGTGCCGCGTGACGTCCAGTGTGCGCCCCGCCCCCTGCTACACGTTCCCGGCTCTTGCTGCATTTGGTATGTGGCATATGCGTTTTTTACTATGAATGGGCATATTAATATTGTCAACACCAACACTGATGGGCAGTTTTTTTATGTTAAGGGGCACGCTGATGGGTGTATTTTTAATGTGCTCACTGATGATCATATTTTTTTTAAGAGGCACACTGATGGCCACATTTTGTTGTGCCCATCAGATTGCCCCTTTACATAAAATATGCCCATCAGCGTACACATTAAAAATATACCCATCAGCGTGCCCCTTAACATACGTTTTGTTGTGCCCATCAGAGTGCCGCTTAACATAGAATTTGCCCATCGGAGTGTCCCTTAATAACAAAAAATGTGCCCATGTTATGTTATTAAGGGACACTCTGATGGGCAAATTTTATGTTAAGCGGCACTCTGATGGGCACAACAAAACGTATGTTAAGGGGCACGCTGATGGGTATATTTTTAATGTGTACGCTGATGGGCATATTTTATGTTAAGGGGCACGCTGATTGGGTATATTGTATGTTAAGGGGCACTCTGATGGGGAAATTTTATGATAAGGGTCACGTTTTGTTGTGCCCATCAGAGTGTCCCTTAATAACAAAAAATGTGTCCATGGGCACAGTTTATGTTATTAAGGGACACTCTGATGGGCAAGTTTTATGTTAAGCGGCACTCTGATGGGCACAACAAAACTTTTATGTTAAGGGGCACGCTGAATGGTATATTTTTAATGTGTACGCTGATGGGCATATTGTATGTTAAGGTCCTTAAGGATCACATTTTGTTGTGCCCATCATAGTGTCCCTTAACATAAAATGTGCCCATCAGCGTGACCCTTATTTTATGTTAAGGGGCACAGTGATGGGGACACCTGATGTAAAGGGGCACAGTGATGGGGACACCTGATGTAAAGGGGCACAGTGATGGGGACACCTGATGTAAAGGGGCACAGTGATGGGGACACCTGATGTAAAGGGGCACAGTGATGGGGACACCTGATGTAAAGGGGCACAGTGATGGGGACACCTGATGTAAAGGGGCACAGTGATGGGGACACCTGATGTAAAGGGGCACAGTGATGGGGACACCTGATGTAAAGGGGCACAGTGATGGGGACACCTGATGTAAAGGGGCACAGTGATGGGGACACCTGATGTAAAGGGGCACAGTGATGGGGACACCTGATGTAAAGGGGCACAGTGATGGGGACACCTGATGTAAAGGGGCACAGTGATGGGGACACCTGATGTAAAGGGGCACAGTGATGGGGACACCTGATGTAAAGGGGCACAGTGATGGGGACACCTGATGTAAAGGGGCACAGTGATGGGGACACCTGATGTAAAGGGGCACAGTGATGGGGACACCTGATGTAAAGGGACACAGTGATGGGGACACCTGATGTAAAGGGACACAGTGATGGGAACACCTGAAACTTGACAATAAATATGGAAAGGTGGCTGTGGAGCCACCTCTCTGTACCCCCCTCCTCCACAGCCACCTCTCTGTACCCCCCTCCTCCACAGCCACCTACCCCAGTGGCGGTGCATCTATATGGGGCACACTAGCGCCGCCACCTCTCTCCTGTCACTTCTCATGCAATGCATGAATCTATCTGTCAGGCACCTGAATTACAACGGCGTGGTATTTTTTGGAAGCACCTGATTAGAGCCATAGGCATCCAAAAAGGTGAACAGCGGGCGCCATGCTGGGCGCTCGCTGTTCACTCAGAGTTGTGTTAGGAAAGTGATCAATTCGCTTTACTAACACTAAACCGCCTCTCAGCCAATCAGGTGCTCAAGTCTGTTACCCGTCATCTGATTGGCTGAAACGACAGGTGCTGTGATTGGACACTTATACAGAGGACGGGAGAAGACATTGAGGATCGTGGAGGACACCGCTGCCGTGACCTGCTGGCCCACCGAGACGAGGCAAGTGCCGGGCGGGGAACGCACACTGGTGGCAATTGATGGGGCACACTGGGGGGCTGCGCTTGGTGGGTTTTTTTGTTTACGCCCCCCAAAAATGTTGAGCACCAGCCGCCCCTCCTTTTAAAATGACTTATTTTTCTTTTTTAATGATTACAGTCTAATGATGGCTGGAAAGAAATCAAACCCAGTATGGCAGTATTTCAGCGAGTCAACATCGGGGAAGGCCAAGTGCAATATCTGCCAGAAATTGCTGAGCATGGGAGCAGAAAAAGGAAAGGCTAAAAATACCACAAATATCTGGAATCATCTGAAAGTCCACCACCTCCAAGCTTATAAAGACGCACAGAGGGAGAAAGAAGATGCAGCTGCTTCTTCATCCAACTTTCAGCCCACTGTAGTACAGATGTTTGATGCTAAAAGAAAATGGCAAAATACTGATCCCCGGTCCAAGAAAATTGATACCCTAATCACAGAAATGATTGCCACGGACAACCAGCCCTTTACAGTTGTTGCAGATAGTGGCTTCCAACGTTTGCTGGCAACAATAGAACCAAGATATTCAATGAAAAGTGAAAAATACTACCGCACAGACATGCTGGACAGCGTGTACAAAAAGGTTACACAGAAAATTAAGACCCTAATTGCAACAGAGAATGCTGGCCCCTATTTGTCCTTCACAACAGACTGTTGGTCTGGAGAAACAGAATCGCTTATGAGCCTAACATGTCATTTTATAGACAATAACTGGGAAAGGAAACAAGTCATTCTAAATGTCAAGGCTATGTCTGGCTCCCATACTGGGGACTATATCAGGGAGATGTTTCTTAGCATGCTCAATGATTGGGACATCAACCAAGACAGAGTGGTGCTTGTGCTGCGAGACAGTGGTGCCAACATGATTAAAGGCCTCAGACTGGCAGATATACCAGACTTAAGCTGCAGTGCACACACATTACAGCTTGTGGTGAAAGAGGGCATCAGCAGTCAGCGAGTAGTGGGGGACATCATTGCCAAATTAAAGACTTGTGCTACACACTTTAGCCACTCTGTGCTTGCAAAGCAGCGTCTTGGAGCCATCCAAAAAGATCTTGGCCTCCCCCAGCACAGCATCATTCAGGATGTTCCCACCCGCTGGAACTCCACATTGCACATGTTGCAGAGGATGCTGGAGCAGAAGCGTGCCCTGAATTTCTATGTAGCAGAACATGGCAAGTTTACCACACCTCCAGCAGAACAATGGGATATCATCTCAAATTTAATAGATACACTGGGCCCTATTGAGGAAGCGACCTTGGATATCAGCAAGGCAGAGGCCTCCATCTCCTGCATTATCCCATGCATAGCTGTGCTGAAGATGGTGCTTCAGGCAGAGGGTCACACCACAAGGGGGATAAAAACACTTAGAGAAACCATGTGGCAAAGCTTGGAGAGACGGTTTTCTAAGATCGAGGATACCAAATGTTTGGTGCTGGCAACACTTCTTGATCCTCGATACAAGGGCCATGTATTTGCAGGGGACATAGTCGGCAAAGCAAAAACTTGGCTGCGAGAAGAGTACGCCAGCATTGTGTCCGAGCAACAAAAAAGTAGAGATGAAGGACCAGAACCAAAACGGACCAGGACAAGGGTAGAAGAGGAGGAGGAACCCAGTCCCTGTGGTCTTCTGGACAAAATGTACGAAAACATTTTGGGGGCTCATGGTCATGGAACTCCTGCTGAAGAAAGTGACGAGCACTTAATTTCCGAGCAGTTGGAGAAGTACCTCCGAGAGCCACTCATAGACCGACGGACTGGTCTGCCACTGGAATGGTGGAAACAGAATGCATCCCGTCTGTGCCACCTTGCACCACTGGCAAGAAAATTTCTCTGTCCACCTGCCTCTTCTGTTCCCAGTGAGAGAGTGTTCAGCGAGATTGGGATTATCTATGATAAGAAGAGGAGCAGACTCACTGGAGAAAACGCAGAGAGACTGTGTTTCCTCAACTACAACTTGAAGCTTTTAAACTGGGAGTACTAAGAGAAGAGAAGAGAAGAGGGACTGGAACTAAAGAAGAAAGCCTAAAACTAAAGAAAATTTGCACTTTTGTATTGTTTACAAACTTACCTCATTAATGTTCATTATCTATTGCTGTTGATTTCTTGAAAAAGTTTTGATTACCTCACCTGTTTTTGTGTATTTGTAAGATACATGTGCACTGACTGGAAGCTTGTTGTGTACTTCTGTTGTTTAATAAATGGTTAATTTTTGCAATTTTCTGTATTCCTTCTTTATTATTTAACGAAACTGTTACATTTTCCGAAATGGGGGGGGGGGGGGGGCAATAAATAAATCGGCCTAAAATATCGGCCGCAAAAATCGGCATTGTATATCGGCCATCGGCCTCCCCGATTTCTAAATATCGGCATCGGCATCGGCCATAGAAAAACCCATATCGGTCGACCTCTAACTGATAGAGCAGCAATCTCCCCTGCTGTGCCATTGTGTGCTGACCGGGGAACCTGGCCGCCTTCCCGTGGTGCAAGAACACACTTATCGGCACATCATTAGACCTGCTTATGTCAGACAGGCTTTCCTAGACACTGATCAAATGTTGGCCAGTTTCTGTTGAACCAGACAATATTTGTCTCATATGTACCCAACCTTAGAGCCAGGAGAAGAAAGGTCTTAAAGTGGTTGTGAACCCTTTCATATACCCGGTGAAGTAAGTGGCCTCCGGTGATACAGAAAGATGAAACCAATCCTCCTGCATAAGTTGTACCTGTCCATCTATAGCTATCTTTCCCCTACATCCATTCAAAGTGCATGATTTACACAGGATATCTCTGTTCTGAAAAGCAGGGAGTGGAGAGCTGAATTTACATCAATGATGAGAGCTCTGAGAGCTGATTGGAGTTAAGGGACACATCAATAGAGCTGAAACTGCTGGAGGTTCCTCCCCTGTCACCATTTTTCTCTTGGTGTCAGGAAAATTCATCAGGGGTGACTCATGCTTCTAGCATAGGAACAAGTCCACAGGCAGAAATGACACTTGGTGCTTTGGACTGGGACAAGTACACACTGTATAGAGTGATATGCTTTGTTCATATTTCATGCCTGAGGTTTACAACCACTTAAGATTGGATTTCTCCCAAAGTTATTGTTAAAGTGCAGCCTGGGCCTGTGACTTTATAGTGACACTGATTTGAAGAGTATAGAAAAGTGTCTAAACCTCCTGTTACTACTTTAGGCACTTTTAGGGAAAGGCAGGCTCGCTTTAAGTTTACATGTACCTGGTTGATTCTGCATGAATGTGCTTCTCTAAAAGATTCAGGAGTGCACAAGAATATACACTTGGCCAATAAAGTGAAATTGCATATGGCTTATTTTACAAACTGGGTCTTTTAATCTATCTAAATCAGATTTGAAGAGTACCTAGTTCTTGACCTATTTTTTATTTTATTATTTATTGGAATTTCACATGTTCTGCCATCTCACTTGTAAACCATCAAATCAAATAACCTGGTTTTCCTACTCATCTACCGTATGTCTTGTAGCACACACAAAACCAAGAATAACACTTGTTTTTGTTCTTAGATGTGAAAGAAGAAGATAAATCTAAAGACAATACTGTGGAGAAAATGGACACTAAAGGGTAACCTTTTTTATTTATTTATATGTTCTTGAAAATTTTAAAGCGGTGTTCCTAAACTATGATCATTGACAAATGCTTAAATTGTACTTTTGTGGCCATTGGGAATATATGACTCTAAAAGCTGTCAGTGCTTATTCATCTTGGAGGCAGAAGTTGCTTATTGACCAAGGAAATCAAGCTACACACTGAGGTGTTTTTTTTATTTATTTTTTCATTTAGCCAGTGATCTGGACAAAAAAAAAAAAAAACTTGGATTCCTACATCAATGTGAGCGATGTGAATGCAGGGATCTCCTCTGCTGCGCTATTGTATTCTGACAGCAGGGACTTCTCCCCCTGTCAGAATACACTGATCAGTGCTGCAGCTATTGGTTTCCAGCAGGATCATTTGACCGACACCTGTCTAAGGCCCCATGCACACGGGACGCTGGTGCAAACTCTGCTGAACATACGTTTTTAAAGGCTAAAACCGGTGTTCGCTGCGCTTTATCGCGTTTGCGTTTATAAGCGTTTAGTTAAGAAATATCATAAGACCCTCCCCAAGCTCAAAAAAACAGTATTTAACCATTTCAGCCATTGTGTGAGACCAGAGTGAGTAGCAGCAGTGTACGTGTATTTAGCGTGCCACTTGCCACATCACCTGCCACAAGCTGCGGATTGTCCACTTGCCACGTCACCTGCCACAGGTTGTGAATTGTTCACCTGCCACGTCACCTGGTCATGCCACCTGCCACAAGTTGTGGATTGTCTGCAATGCAAGCTATTCGTTTTTTAATGGTTTTTCATCATTTGCCATAATTTTTGAGATTTCTAATGTAAAAAAAATAGGTCCCACGTTTTGCGTCTGAAACGTGGAAAACTTTTGCTTCTGAACCCATTTTTTTTGCTTCTGGAAAAACAAGGGTAAATGCAACTGCCTAAAAACGGCAATAAACTAGACTGTGTGCATGGACACATAGGATAACATTGAACGTGTTCAGGGGCAGTTAAAAAAAGCTGTCCAACTGCCTCTGAACACGTGTTTACCAGCGTCTCGTGTGCATGGGGCCTAATGGTCGGCTTCTGTTGACCAGACAGGGCTACACACTGATCAAAATGTGTCTGGTTCCTACTGAATCGCATGAATTTCAATCTGTGTGCACCCAGCAGAAGCCTCTGGCGGAGCCCTGGTTGAGGAAGGCTGCTTTAGAGTCTTGTAGAAATATGTTTTATATCCATTTTTCTTTTTTCACTCTCATTAACAGTGTCAAGTCAGATCAGCCAAGTAATCCCTGAGCTTTCAGAAATGTCTTCAGGATGCTGTGTTCAGAGATGAAAGAGTCTGCCTCATCCCTCACTTTTTCTTGACAAGAGACTTCTGATCTACCCCTGTAGCACTTGGCATGGACCGTATTTATTGTAAAACGGTATCGTTTTCCTGGCAGGTCTTATTGAGTTTTCTAATTACGGAGCAACATTTCTTATCTTTGCCTTGCTTTATGTAATAGTATTTAAGATGAATGTGTTATTATGTTTCATGTCTTAAACTGATCTATTAAAATGCCTTTTTTGCCTTTATTAGCTGCTGTTTGTTATGATTTCAGATTTTTTTTATGTTTTGAGTCGCTTGTAATTATACCAGCCTTACCACATTCATTCTGGTATTTTCAGTATTGAATACTGTGTATTTTGTGTAGGTTTTAGCATAAGCAGAGTCTTTAAACCAAATTTTTATAAAAATACGCAATTGAAACTACCACTGCATGACAAGCGGGACACACAGACCACTTTTGACATTCATACCAATGGTACTGGACAAGTGCCTACCTCGCAGTTTATTTAACTTACGTCTCATGTCCTTATGCTCTTTAGTATTACTGCTGAGGCCTTCAATTTTTTTTAGGCATGTAACCAAGTGAATTGCACATAGGATGGAAGTGCAGCTTTATTAACTTTGGTGCTTGGTTCAAAGAGAGTAATATTAAAGCCTTTTTTTTGTTTGTTTTTTAAATAACAAACCTGCTATTGCCTGCTCTGTGCAATGGTTTTGCACACAGCATCCCGGATCCTCCTTATCTCGGGTCCCACATCGGTGCTCCTGGCCTCTCCCTACTGCCAAGCAGCTTGCTCTGTGGGGGGAACACAAGAAGACATGCTCCTGAGCCGCAGCTCTGTGTCCATTCCTGACTGGCTCACTGTCTGTGATTTACAGCAGTAGCAGCCAATGGGTCCCGCTGCCGCCAAAAGCCAATCAGGAGTCCGAGTGCCCAGGGAGACGAGGCTCTCGTGAACATCGTTGGATTGAAAGGGGGCTCGGGTAAGTATTAGGGCTGGGGGGGGCTGCTGCACACAGAAGGTTTTTCTTGACAAGAGACTTCTGATCTACCCCTGTAGCACTTGGCATGGACCATATTTATTGAAAAACAGTATTGTGCCAATGTAAAAAAAAAAAAAAAACCTTGTGCCTTTACAACCACTTTTATTATAAATATTCCTCTCACCCCCTTTTATATAAATCCTGGTATTATGTTTGAACAGTGGACCAGTTCATCAGCTTTTCCTTCCTCAGATGTCAGTTTGTTTATACAGGACAATTTTCTTCTGTGCTTTTTAAGAGAAGATACAATATACCTTTTTATTATTTTCTAGGACTTTTTGATCCTTTTGTGCAAAAGGTAAAGAGGAATACCCCGTTTATGAATAGAATCCTTTAGCAGTGGCGTTTACCACAATAATGTGCCTGTATCGCATGGTTATTTAGCAATTGCAGCAATTTTTTGCAGCTTTTTTGTCAGAACCATTTATCCAGCTTCCTGTGTTGCAAAACGGATTACCTGCAAGCCAAATATCGGAGATTAGCAGCAGCGTTTGGAAATTTTCTGATACTGGCTTGTTCACCTCTAAGGTTGTAGTGCAGATTTGCTTAAAGGTTTTAAAAAAAAAAAAAAAAAACAGGCAGATGCGATTTACCTTCAACATTTAGGCATCAAATAATGACTTGATTATTTAATGTACTAGAACTTCTAGGTATGTTAAGATTGCCCCAGGCACATATGACGACGGGGCGGGGGCTCTGAGCTGGAAGTGATCTGGCATTTCCAGGTAGGGGGCTGCGCCCACGCCCTTCACTCCCATCTGTGCTTTGATTTGATACAGCACAAGTCGGTCAGCAAGTTCTAGCCAATTATTTATGGCTGGGACCTGCTGATCGGCTTGGCAAAACACAGTACAGAGCCCTGCGTTTACTAACAACACAAGGCTCTAGACACGGAGCAGAAAGAAAAATCAGCCACATGTACTAGTAAAAGCAGCACATATTGCAAACATTACACTAGTTGGGACACGGTTACCTTTTAATTGCCTCTAGATGTTAACCCTTTCTCAGTCTGTCATTAGTACAGTGACCGTGTATAGTTTTAGCACTGATCACTGTATTGGTATCACTGGTGATGTCATTGTCAGTACTTCGGTTCCCACCCAGCATCAGATTGCCTGTCGCAGTCCCATTATAAGTTGCTGATAGCCACCATTACTTGTATATAAAAAATATATATATTTCAGCATCTACGATGCTATAATTTTCATGCAAATCAAATAATATACATTTATTAGGGTTTTTTATTCTTTTACCAAGACATAGCAAAATACAATTTGGCCTAAATTCATGAATAAATGTAATTTAATTTTCATTTTTTATTGGATAGATTTTATAGAAAGAGGTACAATTTATATATATAATTTTGTTTTAAAAATTATGGGTCTTTTTGTTTATATAATATAAAAAAAAAAAAGCGGTGAAACATGTCACCAAAAGAAAGCTCTATTCATGTGAAAATTTACATCCATTCTTTTGTACAGCATTGCATGACCGCGCTATTGCTAGTGCAAAATGGCAAAAAAAGCTCTGGCCATGAAGGGGGGGTAAAACCTTCCAGTGGTTAATATTGTGTTTTTCCCCCTTTATCACCAATGACAGCATGCAGTCTTTTGTGATAGTTATGGCTACAATCCCTTATTTATATTTAGTAAAGCTTCCAGTTCTTAAGAAAAATCATCCAAGTCCTTATTTTTATTATTTGGCTATCCAGCACAAACTGCATGTTGGATCTCCTCAATGTGACTCAATAATAATAAAGGTCAGGGGAGCGTGATAACCATTCCTGGGTGTTTTACTTTTTTGGGCTGCAACCGCTGAAGGTTAGTTGGAAAGTGCAAGTCCAAGCTGATAAATGCAAATTCCCCTCTTCCCAAAATGTTCTGATCACATGCTGCATTCATCTTGCAATCCAAATTTGACAACCAATCCTGTGCTGCTGTAGCTCACGCACCATCAGAACATTAGAGATCCACCTCTATGCTTCATGGTTGTGATCATAAAATTCAGTTTTGGTTTAATCTTGCCTAATGATTTGGTTCCATAGGTTTTGAGACTTCTGTAGGTACTGTTTGCTGTATTGTAAGCAGATTGTATTTTGTTGTGGCTACCTCCAAAAATAGTTAACATTTTGGGAATGTTGCCAACAGTTTGTAAACGTATGAGCACAACTGTATATGATCATGTGTGCATATAGCATTCTTGAACAAGAAAATACTATTTTGAGTCCTTTAGCTTTGGTGGACCTACTTTTTAGCATAACATTTTCATGATCAAAATAGATTTTCAGTCTGATATTGTAATAAATTTAAACAAACAAAGTGACTTAAAACTTGCTGAAAACCAAGCCTTGCCCTTCTATACAAACCTTTTCTACGTGTCCTATAGAATCTGCAGTAGACTACTTTTTGGTATAGACTGTTACCAATTACTACCACTAGATGGCAGTTGTAGTACATTCCCAACATAACTAGGGAGCTTGTTTCATGATAAGGATGGATGTTTTGATACATGGATTTAGCATAGAGAAAGTTCAGAAATCGAGAATCTCTGCAGTACCCCAATTTATTTACAATATATAGCTTCAGAAAGTAATTTTAGGAAAGAAAGCTATTGGCTTCATAAAATAAGTTTAATGCTAGAAAAGTGTACTTCGTAACAACGTAGGGGTAGTAATGTTCAGCTTGGGGTCAGAAACCCAACTTAAAGAATCCTGCATTAGTGTTGCCACAACCTATCAAGTCCACTGGCGTCTTTCTAAATCGGAGGGTTACAAAATATTGTTGATAGAGAGGCCTCATATGCTATGTTGTGCACTTCATGATACCTGTCGTAATCAAAATGGTAAAACTTTGGAAAATGTACAGACTCTGTGTTCTCTGACCTCCTATTGAAAATTCTAATTGACCGTGATGCAGTTTATGGTATTGCCCCTTGGTGTTTACATAGTTCTAATATCCTTGGTTACCCCAAGCGCATATATATAAAAAGCCTCTACTGCAGCCGTCCTAATCCCATGTTATGTTAATTCTGCACAAAAGTACTAAACTGGACTGAGACCTGATCCTTAGTTGCTAATTATGTGGGGTTTTTTTTTCTCATCAGGACATAATCCCGTTAAAAGATTTTACCCAGACTTGATCTCATCACAAATAATCTTCTTAATAGTTGATCTATCAGTCGGATACAACATAGAATAATCTCCTTAACCTTGCTTGGTCTTGCACCTTTTACTCCACAGGGAAATTTCTAAAGCACATTTTAACACCTTTTAAATGGTTGTAAAATCCAGCTTTCTAGATTATTGGTTGCCAGAAGCAATTTTGTTAAAGTGGGTGTGACATCTGAAAGTGAATTTCACTTACTTGGAAGTGCCAGATAATTGCCTTTCACAGTGATGTAAAGAGTGTTTAAGATTTTATATTTCAGTATGTAATATATCAGAAATCGGCGATTTAAAATATCTTTTAAACAAAAGTGTAAAAGGTCCATGCACAGAATTAAATCCTTTAAATGTTTAAGGGCTGAATGCAGTTTACTAACTTAAGAAAATTGATATCTAGTACCTCATACAAATTTTGTCATCTGCTGTCAGGACTTCTATAAATGCAAGAACTTCAGTTCATTCAAATTGGCCGTATAAAAGACTTAAAAAATCTCCTTTACAGTATCACAACAGCGTTTCGAGCCAATCTGGACTCAAGGATTTCCCAGCTTGAGATATTGCCTAGAGTGGCTTGAAATGTCTCCCTAACGATGCTGTAATGGATTTTTTTTTTTGCCTCTTATATTGTGCATTTGAATGCATTCAAATTAGAGTTGTTTTTGCACGAATAGAAGTCCTGACTGCAAAATTCTAATTTGTGTGTCTTCATTTAAAGTGGAAATGTGACTAGATCTATGCACATTATTTTACATATTCTAAGCAAGCAATAATTATTATTTTTACCAAGTACTGAGTGATCTTTGTAGCTGTAAGCATTGTGCAGTAATTGATCCTCAAAAGCTCATTGAAGCACTGCAATCGCAGCTCCTTTTTCCCCTCTCTGTTAGCAGGGACTTGAAGGCCTGCCAGCCTACTTGTGTAAAAACAAAAAGCAGGTAAGCTGCTAGAAATAGACTGAAACCTGACTTCAGTTGTGATTTTTAGAGATGAATTACTCCACTGAACCTGCAGCTACGGAAGCTTTTTAACCACTTGCTTTCACAACTGTGCTGTGTTCCTGTTTATTTAGCAATAACTTTGTCAATACTTAACTACTAAGGGACTGCCCCACGTACATATGCTGTGGCAGGATAGCCCTTTAGCGTGAAAATTGTGTACCTGGCTAAAATGAGAATCACAATTTATTGGCTTAGAATAAATATCACAATTCTCACGGTGTAACATCTTTCACAATATACAAAAAATTGGACTGACTTTACTGTTTAGTTTTTATTATTCTTATTTATTGAAGTGAATTGCGTTTGAAAGACTGCTGTGCAAATGCAATAATCGCCATGATGTTCTCTACGGTGTGTGTGTGTGTGTGTGTGTATATAAATATATTTGGGGGGTCCCAAGTAGTTTTCTAGCAAAAAATATTTTTTTCTTTTGTAAGAAATGAGTGTTTCGTCTTTAAGAGGTTAAACTTTCCTCATCTACAGACCTAAGTTCATTCCTTTTTTTCTAAGAGAAAGTTACAATGTTTATAGTTGTCTACCACTAGGACAATGTTGTGAAAAACTTGGCAGGCTACCTTTTTTTTTTTTTACAGCTGAGTGAGCAGAGAACTCTCTACACTTGTTACATGAATGAATCGGAAATTCTGCAGAGATGGTAAGGGGGGTAAAATGATTAATCGTTTAGCTCTACTTAACGTGATTTTTTTTTCTGGGTCCGGGGTGCGCATGCGTGCTGCTAGTGACCCACTCACGCTGTGATTGGACACAGCAGGAGCCAATCCGCGGGTCCAGCGAACCCACCAATCTATCCTGAGCCAGACAGAAGGCTGGTTGGCTTATGTAAAAACAAGGCAGATCGTCATTCTGTGACGGAAAGACCAAGATCTTGTGTTTCTGCTAAGCTGGAACACGGATCCGTCGTCTTACAGTACAAGCAATCCCTACAAAGTTAGAAAGCACCCCTCCTAAGGACACAATAACCCTTTGATTGCCCACAATGTTAACATCTTCCCTGTCCAGTGTCATTGGTACAATAACCGTGCATATTTTTAGCACTGCTCACTGTTTTTGTGACTGATCCCCAAAAAAGTGTCACTTGGTGTCTGATTTGTCCACCGCAATGTCGCAGTTACGCTATAAGTTGCTAAGTTTGGAGATGCTATAACTTTTGTGCAAGCCAATCAATATACGCATATTGGGATTTTTTATATTTTTTTACCAAAAATATGTAGCAGAATACATATTGTCCTAAATTGATAAAGATATTTTATTTTATACCTTTTTTATTATTATTATTATTATTATTATTGGGTGTGTTTTATAGCAGAAAGTAAAAAAATATATATTTTTTTCAAAATTGTCTTTTTTTTTTGTTTATAAAACTAAAAACCGCAGAGGTTATCATATACCACCAAAAGAAAGCTCTATTTGCAAGAAAAAAAGGACTTGCGTTTTATTGGGGTAAAGTGTCGCACAACTGCGCAATTGTCAGTTAAAATAACTCAGTGCCGTATCCATGTAATTTTTAATATTCAAAAAGAAAACGTCCCCATCAATTTATGTCTCTATGCTTTATTTTGTTGAGAAATCATTTACAACCCCTTGGCACCCCAGATGTTTTGGAACTACATTTTCCTTAATGCTCAACTACACTGCATGAGCATCATGGGAAATATAGTTTCAAAACCTCTGGGTGCCAAGCTTCGCCATCACTGATCTAGAGTAAGTGCAAATGCTTCATGTAGAATTTACTTCCTGGAGTCCATCTGCCCTTCTTAGCTCAAGCATGCAGGAGGGCGTGCTTAGCTGAGAAAACTCCTCTTCCCTCCCCTGGAATGTATGACATTTACCTAGGCAAGAAACTAGGAAGTAGCTGAAGAAATGCAAAAAAAAAACTACTTTCCTATCAATTTACTAATTCTCTAGCAGCATAAGGAATAAAAATTAGTGTTTGGGAGAGTAAAGTTCCACTTTAAGATGACAAAGTAATACATACGTTGTTTACGCACTTGAGTACCGGCAAGTGTGAGAGGGGGAGTTGGGCACAAGATCTGGACATGCTGCACACATTCAGTGTACTTTGTGGAAGTTTTCGTGTTGCACATCAAGAGTCCTCAAAAAGCGAAAGCTGGGGGGCGTGGCTTGCGCGCGAGCGAGATGGCAGCCTAGACACTGAGCTCCAGCCAGCCGGAGACAAAGCGACGACCATCGGACAGTTTTCCGGCCCTACCGAGACTCCTATCCGCACGGAGGTTACCCTGGGAACGTGGAGAAGCGATGTCCCGAAAAAGAAAAGACGATCGCTTCATTCAGAAGCTTACGGCCTTCTCGTTCAGGCCGGCGCTGAGGGGAGAACCTCAAGATGGCGCCGACGGCACCTCGCGGCGCGCCGCCTATACAGATCTCCCCAGCAGCGATCCTGATGGATGCACGGAGGGTCTATCGTCCCCACCCCTGGTCGGCACCCCACCGCTATCCCCTGACACACGGAGCCCGGCGAAAGCGCGGATGCGCTTGGATGTCCAGCACCACGCCGCAAATGTGAGTACCACTGCACGAGGCACTGACGCCATCTCCTCACTGCAATCTTCTATCGCAGCCTTCCCAACCACGGGCCAGCCAGTTTTAGACACCACAATGAAGGACATGTTGATGCTCCTCCAGTCCTCATTAATGTCTAACCTCTCATCTCTGATTCACAAAGTCTCTGTTGATGTGCAACATATGGGGGACAGGGTCTCTTACATGGAAGAGAAAATGGAGGAATGCACTGATGTTGTTAATAGTCTGGTTGACGCCAATGAGGTTCAAAGGGAAGACACTGACTGGATCAAATCTAAACTAGCGGACCTTGAAGATAGATCCAGACGCAATAACATAAAAATACGCGGCGTCCCAGAATCTGTACTCCCAGCTGACCTCCGCTCATATACAAATACTCTGTTTTCAAATTTACTGCCTGACCTGTCCCCCATAGAACTGACCATAGACCGCATCCACAGACTACCTAAGCCGCGCCATCTTGCTGACACAGTTCCAAGAGATGTACTGCTGCGCATTCATTTCTACCAAGCAAAAGAACAGATCCTGGCCAAATCCCGTGAACTTAGAGACCTTCCCGCTCCTTATCAGAACATACAACTGTATGCAGACCTGTCCCAATTTACACTCCAGATGAGAAGGAAGCTGAGTACCGTGACCAAAGCCTTATCAAACCACAAGATAGTCTACAAATGGCGTCACCCTGCCACTATTCTAGTGACTCACAATGGCATTCCGCATACCATATCCACTATGGAAGGGGGCACCAAATTGCTACTGTCATGGGGCATCATTCCAGATCCTCCAAATGCTTACGCTGATCCACGGGGAAAACCTCCCCTGCCCCGCAGGAACCCCCGGAACAATCCTCATACTGATGACCACCACCCAGATAATTCGCGCTGATTCCATATGCCTGTTCCTGTCTACAGTAGCCCACCGTTTAATCCGGCTGGCTGCTCGTTATGCTCCATTTGTTGCACCACTGCTCCTTGAGCCTGAACTGTACCCCAAGTTTGCTCAGCATCAGGATATCCTCCGATTTGCTGATTGTTATTGATATTGTTTTACGTTAACCCTTTTCTTTTATTCTTTTGTTATTCTGACCACCCAGTGGATGGAGCTCTAGCAGAGATACTTTTCCGCACGCCAAGACTCAGATCTACTCACCACAAACTACACGTATCCAGATCCCAAGCACTCCGCTTCCTCAACCATCCTACCAGGAGATCTACCGCTTAGTGACAATCCGTTGAGACTACTTCTCCTAACTGTGAGTTGTATCTATACACCTTGCACACCTCTCACCACACCATGTCCTTTACCGTTCTGACCCTAAATGCTAAAGGTTTAAACCATCCGGTTAAACGTTCGTCCTTATGGAAATCAGCTGTATCGCTCAAATGCGACATCCTCTGCGTTCAAGAGACTCACTTTCAGCAGGACTCTCACCCCCGTTGCCAGAACCACCAATTCCCCCATGTTTTCACATCCTCATACAAGAAAAAGCAGAGGGGTGTTATGATAGCCGTCCGGAACACGGTAACTTTCCAACTACAGACACTCGTGGCTGATCCGGAGGGTCGCTATATCATTTTGGTCTGCTTGATTAATAATGTTCCATACACACTTGTTTCCTTGTATGCTCCGAATCAACGCCAAATGCCTTTTCTTAAATGTGTTATGAAAAAAGTTAAGACCCTTCAATCAGGGTATCTTTTAATGTGTGGTGATTTCAATCTTGTACCAGACAATGACTTAGATTCCACAGCATACGCTAGGAGACACACATCTCCTCTGAACAGATTTATCTCCAACAGTGACCTATATGATGTGTGGAGGTGCTGTCACGCTAGCGAGAGAGACTACACTTTTCTCTCGCCGCGCCACAATACCTACTCACGCATAGATTTGTTCCTAACAGATAGGCCATTGCTACAACGGATCTCGGCCTCGGTGATCCACCCCACCACCTGGTCGGACCATGCCCCTGTTAGCATCTCCATAGATGCAACTACCCCACAATCTAACTCGTACCTTTGGCGAGTCAACAATGCCTTGATTAGGGATCCATCCACAACAACCCTCTTACATCAACGATTGGAGGAATACTTCTCCATAAACTCAAACTCCGTATCCGACCCGGGGGTGGTGTGGGCCGCCCACAAGGCCGTCATCAGGGGTGAGTTTATCCAATTAGGGGCTAGGATCAAAAAATCCAGAACGAAAAAAATTGACCAAATTACAGCTGAAATCGCCCTTCTTGACTCACAAAACAAATCTCGGCCCTCGCCCTTACTGCAAGCCACTATATTTAACCTAAGACACGAACTCCGTTTGCTCCTATTAGACTCCTTTGAGAGGGCGTGTACAAAGGTTAGGGCCACCACATATGCTACAGGGAACAAAGCGGGCAAGCTACTAGCCCTAAAGATAAAGGGGCGGAAGATCAAATCCAAAATCCCTTACATATATCACCCTCACACAAAAGAAAAACTAATGAAACCACAGGAGATAGCTAATGCTTTCAGTACTTACTATGCTGGATTATATAACATACGCGACGATCTCTCCACACACCAACCGACACCACAGGACATTGAGACCTTTTTAGGAAAGATTACCCTCCCTTCTTTATCTGACGACCAATTGAAATCTCTTAATTTACCCTTCTCAGAGACTGAACTGGACAGAGCTATAACCAATCTCCCCAACTCTAAATCCCCGGGACCTGATGGGTTCACTGGGGAATATTACAAGAAATTTCGACGCATTCTGATCCCTACCCTCTGCGAAGTTTTTAATTCGGCCGCATCTAACTCATCATTCCCCTCTGACATGCTAAGAGCAGTAATTGTCACTCTCCCGAAACCGGGCAAAGACCCAACCACTCCCCAAAACTTCCGCCCCATCTCTCTCCTGAATGTGGACGCTAAATTATATGCCAAGTTAATAGCGATTAGAATGAATGATATCCTTCCCACACTGATACACAGGGACCAATCGGGATTCACCAAAGGCCGGCAGGCTTCAGATGCCACAAGGCGAATGATCAATGTCATACACCAGGCGAATCTCTCAGGCACCCCCTCTGTACTCCTGTCCCTTGATGCTGAAAAAGCATTTGACAGAGTACATTGGGGGTTTCTATCCTCGGTCCTTTTGAAATTTGGCTTTACTGGACAGATTCATAGAGCAATCATGGCCCTTTATTCCAATCCCTCGGCCCAAGTATATTCAGCAGACTCGTTATCACCTCCCTTTGATATTACGAACGGAACTAGACAAGGTTGCCCCCTTTCCCCCCTAATTTTTAATTTACTGATGGAAACCCTGGCACAATCCATACGATCAAACCCGCTTATTACAGGTATCACTATGGGAAGCTGTGAACACAAGATCAGCCTATTCGCTGATGACGTCATACTAATACTATCTGAGCCATCCACATCACTCCCAGTGGTCCAACGAGAGCTAGCTTACTTTAGCAAAGTGTCCTACTATAAAATTAACGAATCTAAAAGTCATGTCTTAGACCTAGGAATCAACACCCCCACCAGATTATTGCTACAGGGCCAATTCCCGTTTACATGGGCTGATCTAAGCATCACCTATCTGGGTATCCAACTGACCAAATCACCCGAGCAGCTCTTCCACCAAAATTACGTCCCTTTCCGGAATAAACTTCAGGCCCAACTCCAACATTTGGGATCTCAAGAACTGTCTTGGACAGGCCGCTTAGCGGCGTTTAAAATGTTCCACTTGCCCCAACTCCTCTATCTTTTCAGGACTTTGCCAATCCCCATTCCCGTCCATTTTTTTAAATCACTCCAATCAATCTTATCTTCCTATATCTGGCAAGGCAAGAGGGCTAGATGTGCCCTTACCACCCTTGTTAAAACTCGTAAAGCGGGTGGCACGGGATACATAGACTTCCACCATTACTACCTAGCCTCGGTTCTCACCCAATCTAGAGAATGGTTCATGACCTCACCACGAACTACCTGGACACAGATGGAAACTGCCCTAGCACCTGGCAAGGGCCTTTCTCCATGGTTACTCTCCACCACTTCATCCACTAAGACCCCTTCATCAATATCTCCTACGATGCTAGCTACCATTAAGTCATGGCACAAATTTATCTCCTTAACCCACGACCACCCTGATAATGTTAAACTGAAAATCCCGATTGAGTCCCTGCAACACCACATAGACCTGATTTCCTACAAGCAGTGGCACGAACATGGTATACTCCATGTCAACGACATTCTGGTTGATGGAACCATTGAACCGTTCCCAATCCTGCAAAAAAAGTACAATCTCCCAGATAGCGACTTTTACCTCTATCTTAGAACCAAACACTTTTTATCTACATACCCCCACTGGGAACGCCACATAGATCGGTCCACTTGGCTCTTCCTACAAAACCCTTCCCCAAGGGTGAAGGGCATATCACTTTTCTATAATACTTTACAGCAGAAATCAATTTTCATAAAATCACCCCCCCTACTTAAATGGGAATCAGATCTTGGAAGCTCCTACTCAGATCAACAGTGGTCCAAAGCTTGCAAATCTGTTTACTCTGTTACCAGCTGCTCTACCCTTTGGGAACTATCCACAAAAATCATGTTAAGATGGTATCTGACCCCAGCAAAGCTGTCCAAATTTGGTGCATTGCAAAGTGACAGATGTTGGAGAAACTGTGGCTCCCAGGGGACCTTGCTACACACGCTCTGGAGTTGCCCCAAACTAGCACTATTCTGGTCGTCAACCTTCAAAATAATCTCAGAAACCTCCCACTTAATAGCTGACCCCCAACCTGACCTAGCCCTTCTATCGCTTGATCTAGATAAATTTCCTCATGAGTCGAGACACACTGTCCTGCATATTCTGTTATCAGCTAGACTGTCCATAACAAGAAAGTGGAAAAACCCCCTACCACCCACCATTGGGGAAGTTATACAAACTACTCACCTGCACTACACATACGAGACCACACTGGCGCTCCAGGATGCAAATAGAGATAATGCTCGTAAGAAATGGCTTAGGTGGACATCCTGGTACGATAAACATTGCCTAACTCCAATTGTCCTACCTTGAAATGACTGCCTGAACTACACTTGGAGGGGGACCATGCCGAGCCTTGGCCACAGTTTAGTCCCCACGTGGGGTGGCCGAGGCAAGAGCGGGTCCCACCCGCTAGAAGCAACCTCTGACCCCCACAAATAAGTCTCTCTACACTCTATCTATACATTCACACACTCTATCCTATGGGTACAAATTAGTCAACCTGGTTACTGTTTTTGATATTAAGCTGTTATATATAAGGCGTTGTTCTACCGCCGCAATGTTCTTTGAATATATCTAAGATCTATTAGTCCTACCTCTTCGGAGGAAATGTAATGTTTGTCACTATGTGTAATTCAAAAACTCAATAAAAATCTATTGATTAAAAAAAAAAAGCGAAAGCTGTTTTACTGCATGTTAATACTTTAACCACTTCCCGCCCGCTGTATGCAGAATGACGGCCCGGGAAGTGGTTCTGTTATCCTGACTGGGTGTCGGATGAAGTCCAGCAGGATAACATCCCAGCACACTTTTTCACATGTAGAGGCAGCTGTGCTTGTGGGCTTATTGGTTACTAAAGTGCTGTATTTAGATGTATATAAAACTGTTATATGCATCGAAATGAAGCATTTTCTTTCTGCTCATGTGAAGGACAACTTTACCTTTTTATGAAATCCATCCTATACCAGTCTATATAATATACAGTATGTGCCTTTCAATAGTCATATAACATTGCTATTTCATGAAACCAAAATTACAAAACAACCATGTGATTATGCTACCAAATATGTATAATATATGAAAAGAAAAGTGATTGTATGAAAAATGATGTTATGAATAGTCCTTATAAATGTGAAAAATGCAAGTTGTGTCCTCCTTTAGGAGGTACCTAAGGGTCATAGTTCAGTTGCCTCTGTCTTCTTTTGCTAACAATTTATGTCCCCTATTGACTCGGTTACAACTACAAACGAAATAATGGATGCATTTACCTTTTTGAAACTTATGGAAAGGGCCAACATACTTAAAACTGTATATTTACCTAAGCTACTCCCCGTGTACTATTCCCAAATCCGCTTTTAGGCGTATAGACGCAATCTGCACAGCTTTTCTGTGGAATGGCTGTCAACCTAGAGCAGGGGTGGGGAACCTGCGGCTCACGGGCCGCATGCGGCCCACAAAATCATTCCATCCGGCCCCCCGTGCCAGTGTTGCCAACCGCACGTAGAATTACGGACAGTACGTTAAAACGGTGTACTTTTTCCCTGTACGTAAAAGTCCGTAGTATAAGAAATCTGCCAGTAAAAATTTTGGCGATCAGCTTGGGTCCCCAGAAAGCTCCAGAATCTGAGCCGCCGAATCAGACTTCTGTACAGTCTCTGCCCAGCCCACCCGCTGTGCGGCCGATGACCTTAGCGCATTTTAGCGCCAACATATACAGGCAGGAGCAGAGTGGGCGGGTGGAGAAGGCTCGTGGGGTGGAGAGCAGAGGTCCACGTGAGCTGAGTGGCGGGACTCGGGAGCCTGAGTGTCAGTAACTTGACCAGTCGGGAGTCTCAGAACACACAGCACACTGGCATAGTAGCAGCACACATACCCCCTATGGAGCAACGGACAGACGCCGGACCCCTCCCTATGCCTGCTGACTGGACTGTGTGGAGGCTGCTGCCTGCCAAGCCGTCGCTGTGCCCGGTCACTGGTGTGTGTGTTTGTGTGTGTGTGTGTGTGTGTGTGTCTTGGACCTGTCCTGGTGAGTCAGTCAGCACTCAGCAAACCTTGTGTACATACTGTATGTCTGCAAATAATTGTAAAAAGTTACACTTTCAGCAAGCAAGATAAAACACTACAGATAAAACAAATTAGAGTTTGATGCAGGTTGTAAATTTTAAAATTGCTCTGTGTAACATTCACACCTTATAATTTCCCAGGTGGCTCATATTGCAGGTAGAAAACTTTTTGTAACTGCTTAATTCTGATGTTTTTGTTTTCCTGTACTACTGATTATTCAAAACAATAATACAACTTAGTGGTGGCAGGAGGAGCTGGTGGGGGCAGGATGTGACAGGAGGAGCTCGTGGTGGCCGGAGGAGCTTGTGGTGACAGCTGGTGGTGGTGGCAGGAAGAGCTGGTGGGGGCAGGAGGTGACAGGAGGAGCTGGTGGTGGCCGGAGGAGCTTGTGGTGACAGCTGATGGTGGTGGCAGGAGGAGTTATTATTATACAGGATTTATATAGCGCCAACAGTTTACGCAGCGCTTTACATCAGGGAAGACAGTACATTCACAATACAAATCAAAACAGGAGGGATCGGAGGTCCCTGCTCGTAAGAGCTTACAATCTAGAAGGGGGGGTGAAGTGGAACAAAGGGTAGTTAGCTGTGGGGGATGGTCAGATGGACTCAAATGAAAAGTGCAGTTGCTAGGTGTGGGAAGGGTAGGCTTCTCTGAAGAGGAGGGTTTTCAGGGATACTCTAAAAGCTAATAGGGAGGGAGATAGACGGATAGATTGGGGTAAGGAGTTCCATAGGCTTGGAGAGGCTCTGGAAAAGTCCTGGAGACGAGCATGGGAGCAGGTGATGAGAGAGCTAGAGAGTAGGAGGTCTTGAGAAGAACGAAGAGAGCGATTAGGTTGGTATTTAGAGACTAGGTCAGTGATGTAGCTGGGGGCAGAGTTGTGGATGGCTTTGTAGGTAATTGTTAGTAGTTTGAATTTAATTCCTTGGGTGAGCGGAAGCCAGTGGAGGGATTGGCAGAGAGGAGCAGCAGAGACAGAGCGGTTGGTAAGGTGGATGAGTCTGGCAGCAGCGTTCATGGTGGACTGAAGAGGGGATAGAGTGTGCAGCGGTAAGCCAGTGAGAAGGGAGTTGCAGTAATCAAGGCGAGAGATGACCAGGGAGTGAATTAATAGTTTTGTGGTGTCATTGGTTAGAAAGGGGCGTATTTTGGAGATGTTGCGAAGGTTGAGGCGGCAATTTTTGGACAGAGATTGAACGTGAGGTTTAAAGGACAGTTGAGAGTCCAGGACTACACCTAGAACCTTGACATGTGGGGATGGGCTGATAGTTGCCATCAATTTTGACAGAGAGATCAGGGGAAGAGACACGTGGGGGAGGGAAAGTTCCGTTTTGGATAGATTGAGTTTGAGAAAGTGGTGCGACATCCAAAGTGATATATCTGATAGTAAATTAGTGATACGGGAGGAGTTGGTGGTGGCAGGAGGTGATTGTGGTGACAGGAGGAGCTTGTGGTGACAGCTGGT
This sequence comes from Rana kukunoris, assembly GCA_029574335.1. NCBI lineage: Eukaryota > Metazoa > Chordata > Amphibia > Anura > Ranidae > Rana > Rana kukunoris. The sequence continues at coordinate 312,587,968 of CM056052.1, read as the reverse complement.
GGGGGCAGGAAGAACTGGTGGTGTCCATTGTGTTTGCTTTGTTCTTTATTTGTAAAAATGGAGTATATAAATAAAGATTATACCAAAAAAAATCTGACCAAATATACCAGGCTAATTTTTAAGTTGATCATTTTGTACGGCCCCGAATGATGTTACAAAAATCCAAATGGCCCTTGGCAGAAAAAAGGTTCCCCACCCCTGCCCTAGAGTGACCCTTGAAACACTAAGGCTGCCAACTCACCTGGCAGGTTTGGCGTTCCCTAACTTTTACCTGGCATTGCGATTGGTCCCTTTCATGACTGACCGCACCCGATGGCAGCGGACACCTGTACTACTGCGGAGGGAGCCATCTCCTCCTCTTTGGGAACACATCACAACATTATATACAGAGGTCGTGTCCCAGATTGTCCGGGCACATCTATGCTAAAAACATCCCTCTCCATATTCCAGTCCAAGCCTCATGCCGCGTACACACGATCATTTTTTGTGATGAAAAAAAACGATGTTTTCTGTGAAGTAAAAAACGACGTTTTTGAAACGTCACTTTTCAAAGACGATGTTGCCTACACACCATCGTTTTTTTCACAAAAAGCGAGGTTACGTTCACCACTCTTTTCCATTGAAGCTCGCTTCATAACTAGCTTCTGGGCATGCGCGGGTTGAAAAACATTGTTTTTGCTACACACGGTGACTTTTTGTGAAACAAAAAACGACGTTTTAAAAACGACACAAAAAATTCAAGCATGTTGGAATTTTTTTTTGGTCGTTTTTTTGAAGACAAAAAACAACGCTTTCCCCACACGATCAATTTAAATGACGTTTTTTTTTTTCATCGCAAAAAACGACTGTGTGTATGCGCCATCATGGTCGACCTCTCCCAATAACCACTAGTGGTTCAATCCTAACCTACAGGAACTATACTCTCTGCCTGACCCACAACAATGGTACTCTAAAGGGGCTAAATATTTGTCATTTATAAAACGTTCACGGTTTTAAGTCCTTTTACAAAATGTACATTGACTTTTAGTTGCCACATATCTAGAGCTGAATATATTATCGATAAATAATAATAATCGATAATGAAAATCGTTGTCAACGATTTTCATTATCGAATAATCGGTCCGCCCTTCCGCCCATTCAAAGCCGCGGCCTCAATTACCATTTGCCGCGGGCACGCCGCGATCGAGCAGCGGGGGAGGTGGGGGTGCACGGAGGCACAGGATCGTGTGTCTCCGTGCGCCCCCACCACCTCCACCGCGCGATCGCCGCGGGTCCGCGGCAAACGCTAATTGAGGCCGCGGCCTTGTGAAGTCCCAAGCTCTTCCTTCTGTGAGCTGGCGCCATCTGGTGGTGGCCGTTTGACATTACAAGTTAAACAGCAACTGTAATGTAATTTTTCACTGCCATCTCCTTCCCTATAATTAGAACCCCCAAACATTATATATTTTTTTTATTCTAACACCCTAGAGAATAAAATGGCGATCGTTGCAATACTTTGTGTCACGCCGTATTTGCGCAGCGGTCTTACAAGCGCACTTTTTTGGATTTTTTATTTTTTTAATTAAAAAATAAAACAGTAAAGTTATCCCAATTTTTTTTTAGATTGTGAAAGATAATGCTACGCCGAGTAAATTGATACCCAACATGTCACGCTTCAAAATTGCGCCCGTTGATGGAATGGCGTCAAACTTTTACCCTTTAAAATCTCCATAGGCGAAGTTTAAAAAAAATACAAGTTGCATGTTTTGAGTTACAGAGGAGGTCTAGAGCTAGAATTATTGCTCTCGCTCCAACAATCGCGGTGATACCTCATGCGTATGTGTTCGCTTCTGCGCGCAAGCTCGTCGGGATGGGGCGCATTTTCTGGCACCTAACTGCCGTGAGGGATAGTGCCCCAGCATTGGTGTTCCCGTGAGGGATAGTGCCCCAGCATTGGTGTTCCCGGGAGGAATAGTGCCCCAGCATTGGTGTTCCCGGGAGGAATAGTGCCCCAGCATTGGTGTTCCCGGGAGGAATAGTGCCCCAGCATTGGTGTTCCCGGGAAGATTAGTGCCCCAGCATTGGTGTTCCCGGGAGGATTAGTGCCCCAGCATTGGTGTTCCCGGGAAGATTAGTGCCCCAGCATTGGTGTTCCCGGGAGGAATAGTGCCCCAGCATTGGTGTTCCCGGGAGGAATAGTGCCCCAGCATTGGTGTTCCCGGGAGGAATAGTGCCCCAGCATTGGTGTTCCCGGGAGGAATAGTGCCCCAGCATTGGTGTTCCCGGGAGGAATAGTGCCCCAGCATTGGTGTTCCCGGGTAGGAATAGTACTGCTGCAAAGTTGTGTAATGTTAATGTTAAACGTTTTTTAATCTGCCGTTTGAGTGTAACATGTTTTTTCATTATTACTGTTAAATAAACGAAAAAATTTCACATTACATTTTTTTAATGCTTTTATCCGATTAATCGATTAATCGAAAAAATAATCGGCCGATTAATCGATTATGAAAATAATCGTTAGTTGCAGCTCTACACATATCTACCTATTCTACTACTACCAACTACGACATGCTGTTTGTGCTCATTTTAGTTTACTAGACAACCCTATCACAGTACCCCCACTGGAGAAACTGTGGAAACACCCTGACACAACTAAACTTAATTACACATGCTATGCTGCCCTCACTGACTGTAACCCTAGATTCCAGCTGGCACAGACAAAATGGACTTCCATGGGCATTTCCTTTACAGAAGATGGCAGGTCGGAATTCAGTAAAATGTATAAATCCTCAGTCATCTCCTTTTGGGGATCACATTATAAAATATTTCACCACTCTCATTCTAACCCTGCCAAGCTGCATAGAATGGGGCTGTCTCCCTCTGCTGACTGTTTCAGAGGAGAATGTGGTTGGCTGATTTCCTACACTGTTTCAGGCCTGGATCTTGTGTTTCTGCTAAGCTGGAACACAGATCCGTCTTCTTGCAGTACAAGCAATCCCCACAAAGTTAGAAAGCACCCCTCCTAAGGACACAATAAGCCCTCTGGAGTCTATACTCGGAGCGCAGGCAACCTGCGTTCCTTGCATAAGACTGATGGCCGTTTCAGCCAATCAGGTTTCCGGATTCTGGTTATCAGGAGCCTGATTGGCTGAAGCTTCACCAGGGCGGCAAAAGACATCTAAGGAGGACGTGGAAGCTTCAGGTAAGTGCTTGTTAATGGATGATGGGGGGTCACTACATGCTGCCTGTTAATGGATGATGGGGGTCACTACATGCCGCCTGTCAATAGATGATGGGGAGGGGGGGGGTCATTACATGCTGCCTGTTAATGGATGATGGGGGTCACTACATGCCGCCTGTCAATAGATGATGGGGGTGGGGGGTCACTACATGCTGCCTGTTAATGGATGATGGGGGTCACTACATGCTGCCTGTCGGTAGATGATGGGGGGGGTTACTGCATGCTGCCTGTTAATGGATGATGGGGGGGTTCACTACATGCTGCCTGTCAATAGATGGGGGGGGGGGTCACGACATGCTGCCTGTCAGTAGATGATAAGGGGTCACTACATGCTGCCTGTTATTAGATGATGGGGGGTCACTACATGCTGCCTGTCAATGGATGATGGGGGGTCACTACATGCTGCCTGTCAATGGATGATGGGGGGGTCACTACATGCTGCCTGTTATTAGATGATGGGGGGGTCACTACATGCTGCCTGTCAATGGATGATGGGGGTCACTACATGATGCCTGTTATTAGATGATAGGGAGTCACTACATGCTGCCTGTCAGCATTTGATGGCATGGCACAGTGGTGACAATTGATGGCACAGTGGCTGCATGTGATGGGCACAGTGAGGCTGCATTTTTTTTTTTTTTTTCGTTTGCGCCCCCCAAAAAATTTTGAGCACCAGCCGCCACTGGTCTATAGTATTGTCCCTTTTGGTTGAAATTGCTCAATGACTCTATACCGTTGTATAAGCTCACATTTGATATTCGGAAAAGAACCAAATCTTTAAAAAAAATATGGGGCGGTGGATAGCTAACCCTCTGGGCCTCACCCAGAGGGTTAGCCACATGGTTGTGCCACATAAATTAGCCTGCTAATCTCAAATACTGCTTTATAGATTTAAAGAAATTGGCTATCCTGTTCGATAAAAAATAAAATTGTGACTATGCGTTTTAATAACCACAGGAGACAAGTGAAGTAATGTGTTTTATTGAATGAATGTATTAGCATATTCTTGAATTCTGCATTACAATAAATAACCAAAAGTTTTACTCTCTGTATGTTAGTTTGTCTTTAAACTTGATAAAAATATCTTTAAAAAGATAAATGTGCAAAATTTAGTTCTTAGATTGCTACACCCAAAACAGCCATCAAAATACTTTTCTACCACATGGTCTGTGATATCCACCTAACTCGCCGGATTCCAGTGGTCCCCTTAATGTACAGCAAGAGGAGTCATGGTGCTTTTTCGGTCACTATGGGCTGGAATTTCCATCAGCCTCTGTCTTGGATTTTGTTCCCGCCTTATGTTGGTCTTGGTCTTCCTCCACTTGATTCAATAGGTTCAAATGAAGAAGAAAGGAGTCCGCTCGCGTAATGTAAAAAACATTTAAAATGTTATAAAATTGCTACAAAGCCACAAATAAAGAAGTTACTTTTGAACACGCGCACACACAGAGGCTGATGGAAAGACCAGCCAAGGTCCCATAGTCACCAAAATGGGTTATTGACCCCTCTTGCTGTGCAGTAAGGGGGTTGTTTGAATCCAGTGAGTGAGGTCAAGAGCACATGGTAGAAAAGTATTTTGTTAGTTGTTTCGGGTGTAGAAATCTAAGCACTCAATTTTGCACATTTTATAGAAACTATACAAAACATAATTTTCATACACTGACTTTTTTCTTTTTATACGGGTGATACTCCAAAAATTTGAATATTGTGCAAAAGTAAATTTTTCACTAATGCAATGTAAAAGGTGAAATGAATATACAAGAGTCATTACATGCAACGCAAGATAGTTCAAGCTGTGATTTGTCATAAGTGTGATGATTATGGCTTACAGCTCATGAAAACCCCAAATCCACAATATCAGAAAATTAGAATATTACATGCAATCAATAAAACAAGGATTGTACATAGAACAATATCGGACTTCTGAAAAGTATATGCATGCATTTGTACTCGGTACTTGGTTTGGGCCCCTTTTGCAGTAATGAATTCCTCAATGTGGCGTGGCATGGAAGCTATCAGCCTGTGGCACTGATGAGGTGTTATAGAAGAGTCGGATGCTTCAATATCAGCCTTTAACTCTTCTGCATTGTTCAGTCTTGTGTCTCTCATCGTTCTCTTGGCAATGCCTCATAGATTCCCTATGGGGTGCAGGTCAGGTGTGTTTGCTGGCCAATCAAGCACAGTAACCCCACGGTAATTGAACCAGGTTTTGGTGCTTTTGGCAGTGTGGGCAGGTGCCAAGTCCTGCTGGAAAATGAAGTCAGCATCCCCATAGAGCTCGTCTGCAGAAGGAAGCATGAACTGCTCCAAAATCTCCTGGTAGATGGCTGCAGTGATCCTGGACTTAATGAAGCACAGTGGACCAACTCCAGCAGATTACACGGCTCCCCAAATCCACACAGACTGTGGGAACTTCACACTGGACTTCAATCATCATGCAGTGTGTGCCTCTTAATTCTTCCCCCATACTTCCATGCCAGTCGTATGCTGACGATACCCAGTTGTATACCAGGATTGATGCCGGAGGGCCAAGGGCCGAGGCGGATCTTCTGGAGACTCTTGGGGCCATCAAACAATGGATGGCCGACAATTGTCTCCAATTGAACCAAGCAAAGACCGAGGTACTCCGGACGGGATCGGTCCAGAACTTACACTGGGTATTGCCTTGGCCGGACGAGGAGGGGAGATTCCCTGTAACTGCCGAAAAGGTGAGGACCCTAGGCGTTCTGTTGGACTCCGGTCTGTCCCTGGATGCACACATCGGCAGTATTACCCAGGTATGTTTCCTCAAGATGAGGCTGTTGTACAAGGTTGTACCCTTTCTGTCAAGCTTTGCCAGAATTGCTGTAGTTAGAGCACTAGTCTTACCCCATTTGGATTACTGCAATGCTCTTTTCATGGGCTTGCCTCAGACCCAGATTAGACGCTTGCAGAAAATCCAAAATCAGGCAGTTCGGCTGGCACTCAGGTTACCAGGGCGGACGTCCATCTCCACCCACCTGAAGAGCCTCCATTGGCTCCCAATACGGGAGAGATCAGAATTTAAGGTTCTTTGTATTGCTTACAAAGCCTTTAATAATCTAGGCCCATGTTATATCCGCAAGAAATTGCGGCGACAGTTTGTGACGTGAACCTTACGGGCCACATCACAAACTAGATTGGTGGTTCGGCCTTATAGGCTGAAAAAATGGGGGGGCAGAGCTTTCTCAGTTCAAGCTGCCCAGTTATGGAATCTGCTTCCATGCCACCTGCAACAACAGGAGAAGTACCAGGTATTCAGAAAAGATCTGAAGACCCTGTTGTTTACTAGGGCCTTTAGTGGTTTGGGGTGAGATATCTCTTTCTTTACCTTTTCCCCTTCCCTTTTCTCCCTTTCCTTCCTTTCCCCTCCCTTCCTTTTTTGTTGTTTTTATGCAGTTTTTAACGTTTTTATTATGCATACATGCAGTACCGAGTTTTAGAATGTCTATATATTTATTGTAACCGCCACTCGATTTTATGTTGTTTTTAAAGTTTGTTCTCTTGGCATGTTTTTGGTAACGTGATTGGACGGGAAGCAGGCGCATTGATGCAAACATGTTTTGTGAACTATGCGCCTTGTATAAGAAACAAACAATAAACAATAATAAACAATAATACTCTGGGTCCTTGGTTTCCAAATGAGATGCAAAATTTGCTCTCATCAGAAAAGAGGACGTTGGACCACTGAGCATCAGTTCAGGTCTGTTTCTTTAGCCCAGGTAAGACACTTTTGATGTTGTTTGTTGTTCAGGAGTGGCTTGAAAAGAGAAATATGACATCTGAAGCCCATGTCCAGGATCCGACTGTGTGTGGTAGCTCTTGATGCACTGACTCCAACCTCAGTCCACTCCTTGTGAAAGTCCCCAACACTTTTGAATGGCCTTTTCCTGACAATCCTCTCTGGGCTGCGGTCATCCCTGCTGCTTTTGCACCTTTTTCTTCCACACGTTTCCCTTCCACATAACTTTCTATTAATGTGCTTTGATACAGCACTTTGGGAACATCCTACTTCTTTTGCAATTACCTTTTGAGGCTTTCCCTCCTTTATGGAGGGTGTCAATGATGGTTTTCTGCACAACTGTCAGGTCATCAGTCTTTCCCATTATTGTGATTCCTACTGAACCAGACTGAGACCGTTTAAAGGCTCAGGAACCCTTTGCAGGTGTTATGGCTTAAATATCTGATTAGAGTGGGACACTTTGAGCCTAGAATATTGCACCTTTTCACAATATTCTAGTTTTCTGAGATTGTGGATTTGGGGTTTTCATGAGCTGTAAGCCATAATCATCCCAATTATGACAAATCACGGCTTGAACTATCTTGCTTTGCATGTAATGAGTCTATCTTGTATATTAATTTCACCTTTTAAGTTGCATTAGTGAAATAAATTAACTTTTGCACAATATTCTAATTTTTCCAGTATAACCTGTATATGGACTATTTTTAATACACATGTTCGGTAATATAATCACATGGTCGTTTTTGTAATTTTGGTTTCATGAAATAGCAATGTTATGACTATTGAAAGAAGCACATACTGTATATTCTATAGACTGGTATGGTTTTGCACATAGCAAGCGCTGTTTAGAATTATCTTCTGCATTTAATAATGGGAAACTTAACTAAGGTTTTCCTTTGACTGTCCATAGTCAGGGCACTGGTGCACTTTACCTCCCAGGATTGCCTAAGGAGTGGTCATCCTTGCACAAGGTATAGCCTTTGTGTACTGCACAGCCTGGAAAAGGAATCGTGATAAGAAAGCAGGGCAATTGTTTTACAGCATTACACAATAACTGTCCTATAATCCTGGTGTGACATCGTAGTTACTTGAACTTTTGATACACAGAGCATGCCATCGGCAGCACCTCCTTCCCTGGCTTGCAGCCAGTGACCTCTTTCTGTAGACTCTTGGAAGAGCGATTTATTGTTACAACTGTATTAATCTGCATACTGTAGCTCTGAGCTCTGTTTACTTATGCAGCAGATCGTGCTGAGACAAACTAATCCAGCATTCAACTTAATCTTCATTTACTACTGGCATTTTTTAATTCTGTGTGACCTGACAGATTTCCTTTTGCAGTAACTTATTTTCATAGCTTCTTACAAGACTTGTCACAAGTAAGTTTTCGGTTTCTCATTGTGTATCCGCTCAGTTGCTTCAAATTGGTGTTTGTCTTCTGCAGTAATGTGTCAATTACCAAGGGAAGACGAAAAAAGTGTGATTGCTGTACATTACCAAGACAAGGTCTACATACTCTTAAGCCTCGTAAATACAATCAGATTATCCAATGGGAATTGTGTGATGACAGGAAAATCTGACCGTTTGTACGCTAAATCGGACAATTGTTGTTGGATTTTCCGCCAACAAATGTGGGATAGCATGCTTTTATAAGTGTCCACCAACAAATGTGTGTTGTTGGATTATCCGATCGTGTAAACAAGTCCGTCGGACAAAACTCCAAAGTACAAAAACGCATGCTCAGAAGCAATGCTCACCATAACACAACATTAGCAGAATTTGCCCAAAGGGTGGCGCTAAGGAGCTGAAAAAACACGTAGTTTCATGTTTGTTGGCTAACAATTCTTTGTCTATTGTATGCAAACGCCCTTCGGATAAAAGTCCTACGCTTTGTTCAATGAAAATCCGATCGTGTGTACCAGGCTTTAAAGTCCTGCTTTTAAAAACTGAGAGCAGGCAGGTTCTTTATTGCTGATGAGGCATGTAACGAAAACTACCCGCCTGCTCATTCTCCTTTGGAATGTACACTGGGCTGCACAGGCACAGCTCCACTTACATTCTGGCACAGCGCCTGTGTGCCAGGATTACTGCACTCTTGCGCATACGCAGAAGTGAAATCATCCCTCGCCAGCCAATGGGAACAGCCCAACATCAGGATGAAGCTGGATAGATGATATCGACATCGGTTGTTGCACTGTTGAAGAGGCAGGTAAGTATCATGCAGTTTAGCTTCATTTTAATCACTTAAAGACCACAACATAGCAGTTTTACTGCTACAGGGCGGATCTCCTGTGCAGAATCGCGTATATATATATTTGATGGTTTAAGAAATGTTCCTTTGATTTTTAAATCGAACCTAACATGACAGCAAAGGTGAAAAATTTCCTCTACCATACATCAATAAAAATGTATTTGCCAATGGTAAATGTGGCCAAGAATATGAAAGAAAATACATTTTTAGCAGCAATTTCTTTTAATTTACATATTGTAAATTTTATTTTATGACCAAGATCATTTATTTTAAAACATTGTGTGAGTGTGCCTATGATCTGTGATATGTACATTTCAATCATAGGCACTGTGTAAAATGCCAATCAGAGTCCCTCTGTGCCTTGTGATTACTGTGATGGCCCATTTCGGCAATCTCACAATTGCAAACAGTAATACATTTGAGAGCCCTCCCCTTCTTTACACCACAAAGGAGAGATAGGAAGGACAATCTTTTAAATGAAGATTTAACCACTTCCCGACCAGCTCGCGTACATAAACTGCGGCAGGTTGGCAGCCCTGCGCGAACCGCCCAAGAGGTACATCGGCTCTTTTTAAGAGCTTTAACAGGCGCATTAGGAACGGCGATCAGTCTCCACCGGTTAGTCCCATCCCCCCACAATTAGCAACACCTAGTAGGTAACGCAATAAACCCCTTGATTGCCCCCCCCCCCCTAGTGTTAACCCCTTCCCTGCCAGTGACATTTAAACAGTAATTGGTGCATTTTTATAGCACTGATTGCTGTAATAAATGTCAATAGTCCCAAAAAAATGTCCGATCTGTCTGTCGCAATGTAACGGGCCCAATAAAAATCGCAGATTGGCACCATTACTAGTAAAATAAACTTTTGCGCAAACCAATCAATATACGCTTATTGCGATATATTTTTTTTTGTTGTTTACCAAAAATATGTAGAAGAATATATCGGCCTAAACTGATGAAAAAAATTGTTTAAAAAAATAAAATAAAATTGCATATTATACAAAAAGTAAAAAATATTGTTTGTTTTTCACAATTGTCGCTTTTTTTTTGTTTGTAGCGCAAAAAATAACCACAGAGGTGATCAAATACCGCCAAAAGCAAGCTCTGTTTGTGTGTGTGTGTGGGGGGGGGGGGGGGATTGCTTCAAACTTGTTTGAGTGCAACGTCACACGACCGCACAATGGTCATTTAAAGCGACACAGTGCTGTATCGCAAAAAATGGCATGGTCATTAAGGGTGTCAAATCTTTCCGTGGCTGAAGAGGTTAATCGTGAAGAGTATGCAACAGGAGATTTTTATTAATTTATGATTTATTTTAATGTGGATTTATTTTTTGCTTACTCTTTCACCCACCTGTTCTCCTGTACATCTTAAAGTCCTCTGACGTCACAGAGCCAATCCAGGCTCTGAAAAAAATCCCAACCATATGGTCGGGATCCACCCAGATGGCTGGACCTCTGTGAGGCGCTAAGAGCCTAAGCCAGCCACTCCCGCCCCTCCACAGCCCAACACTCCAGGGAGCGCTGGAGGGGCAGAGCGGAGAGCTGCTGAATGACAGTCATCGGGTCTCTGAAGACCCAGAGCTGAGTCGGCGGGGAACAGATGCAGCATCAGACCGATGCTGCATTCACCTAGGTTAGTATAATTTTTACAAGAAAGAAAAGATGGAGTTGCGCTAAAAATAAAAAATAAATGAAAACAAAAGTATTGAGTGATGACCAAATGGTTATAATACCATGTGCAAGAAAAATATTATGTGAATCTAAAGTCCAGGTGTACTCAAAAAATTGATGAAAATCAAAAGAGTATAAGTGGAAGACCAAAAAAAACGTTAGAGTCCTTGATGGGCAGTTGTGTGAAAAAAAGTTGTTTACTCTGCTACAAAACTGTAAATATGATAAACAATGGAGGCTTACCAGAAGGCAAGCATAACGTGCTTCCGGCTACAACCCAGCCAGGGCCTTTAGGAGTCCACAGTAGGTTGATACAGCAGGAAAGAGGGTTGAGAGGTTGTGGGTAGCTCCACGTGTATCAGCAGTTAATTGCCAAAAAAAGTTATTAAATAAACATAGTGAAGTACGTCAAACCAGCACATTGAACAATAAAAAATAATATATAAGGATGTCCTAGATAGTGACTTGAAATAACACCACCACCGTGTCACCAAATAAATTGAAGGCTTACCAGAAGCCAGATAGATATCGCATAAGAGAGGAAGCCTTGATTAAAAAAACCAGTGGAGCAGCTGTTGCCAGGGTGTATTAAAGATCATTTGGAGCTTGGCAGAGAAGCAGTCCAGGAATGCCGTTATTTAGTCATCCAGCCCTACTCACTGTCTTCTATGGCATATACAGCGCCAACACCGTCAAGAAAAGAAGAGTAACCCCTGGAAGTCGCACATCTATGGTGTCTTCTGAACTTGTTTAACCCATCCCGTTGACTCACTTTGTAACTTGTACAACAGGGCTCGCCAAACCCCAGGAGTCAGGTTCACCATAAATTTCACCCTGGGCTGCCACCTTAATGTTCTACACAGCCCGCAATGTAAAAATAATGTTTGGGGGTTTTATGTAATCTTTTTTTTTTTTTTTTTTTTAAACGTCTGCAAAAAAAAACGGCTCTGGCTGTGAAAGGGTTAAAGGATCGCCTTTGGGAACATGTTACATGTTCCATCGCAAGCTTTGTTAGTTAAAGGGGTTGTAAAAGTTTTTTTAATTAAGGTAAAAAAAACATCTGACATCACCGCCCCCCCCCCCCCCCGAGCCCCCGTTTTACTTACCTCACCCCTCGAATGTCCGGTGCGCGTGCGTGCGCTTGTCCTGTTCGTTTCCCCAACCTGGCCGTTGATTGGCTAGGCTGGGTGGATTGATAGCAGCGCAACCATTGGCTGGCGCTGCTGTCAATCACAGCGGATGACGCGGGGGGCTGGGCCGAGTGATAGTCGGCGGCTATGGCTGCCGCTGTATCACGGGAGCCCGCTCGTAAAAGCTTTCCACCTTGCGAGCTTGCTCGCATGATGGTAGAAAGCTTTTGCCAGGAGGAGCTGAGACAGCCGCCGAGGGACCCCAGGAGACAGGATTCGGGGACACGCTGTGCAAAACGAGCTGCACAGTGGAGGTATGTATAACATGTTTGTTATTTTTAAACAAAAACATTTCTGACTTTAGTGTTCCTTTAAACAATGGTTCCTAACTTTTTTCAGTCCTAGATTTAAAGTTGATTTGTTAAGCCCTGTTGTATGTACAATAACCCCTGTAATCCCTTTTTGTCTCTCCATATATGACCAGTAAATTAATGATGCTCTGTACCTGCTGTACAATTACCAAACCCTGTTTTAACCACCTTAATACTAACATTGTGTTTCTTAATTTCCAAAAAGTTATGGCAAAAAATTAGATCACCTTGGTGTCTGCTTTCCAAAAAGGGGATATTTTATTATTATAATTATTATTATACAGGATTTATATAGCGCCAACAGTTTATACAGCACTTTACAACGTTAGGGGAAACAGTACAATTACCATACAATCCAATACAAGAGGAATCGGAGGGCTTGCTCATTAGAGCTTACAATCTAGGAGGGAGGGTCAAGTGATACGAAAGGTGATAACTGTGGGGGATGAGCTGATAGAGAAAATAAATATACATTTTGTTAGGTGGAGGTAGGGTAGGTTTCTCTGAAGAGAAATGTTTTCAGGGATCGCTTAAAAGTGTCCAAAGGATGGGAGAGGCTCGGGAGAAGAACATTTTGGGGGAATTTTTTATTTAAATTTTTTAGTAATTGTCAGCCAGACTACCGCAAAAAATAAATAAAACAAATGGCCTAGTAATGAAACGGTATTACAGGGGGAAAATTACGTGAATAATAAAGGTGTACAGTCAATTTTTGTGCTCCCGTAAAGTATTTTAAGGACTACATCTTTAATGGAATGTGTCTGTGATCTCTGGAAGATGTCTTTTTAAGAATTTCTTTGTGTGCCTAATGGTATCCATTATTGCTATTCTGGATCTTCCCTGGTCCTGTACACTTAGTCATAGTTTACAATGGCAGCCCCCATATAAACTGAAAATATCTTCACGGTCATGTACATATCGTGCAGGAACATCTGGAAACCAGCAATAATGGTTTATTGTAGCTGCTATTCTTTGTTCCTAGGTTCCCTTTTAGTTTGGAGAGGGTATGACTGAATTAATGGCTTTCTTAAAGCATTTAAGCACCGTGCTTTCCAACCAGGGACATACAACATGCAATGCTTCTGTTTAACTAATCCATCTTTTTTTTCTCATTTTTTTTTCTTTCTTAGTTCTGCTCTCTATATCAAACATAATAAATGTATTGTTAATTTGTGCAGGCTGGTATGTAGCGGAACAAGCATTGGGGTCACAGACAAAATGGCTGTTGAGCAAAGGAAGTGACCTTCCGAGCAAGTTTAAATATTCTAAATTGTTTACAGTATGTCTCTTGGGAGAGTGGGAGGAAACTATTCATACAATCTGCACCCAATTTTTCTCAGAATTTTTTTTTTTAATTCTTTTATCTTTAATGGATCCTTTCAGTAGCCTCATTAAAAATGTAGCCTCTTGCTAACCTGCAATTATAGCAGCTTTCTAGTACAATAAAAATAATAATCCATTGTGTATGTTTAGAGGTAGTTGTCAAAGCTTTTGAATGTACAGTAACTACTACAATTTAGCAGCTAATAAGTCTTGAGTTATGTAAAGGGAGATACCGCTTTGTGATTTGAACTATTTTATATAGTAATTATATAGTGGACCGCTCAATGCATGCATTTTTTTGATGGTATATATCTGAAAATTGGTCAATCCTGAAGCACGGAGGGCCCATCATTTCTTGACGCCTGAAACACCAGGACCGTACAAATATCCCCCAAATGACCAATTTTTGGTACAGTCCAAGGTATTTAGTAAGAGGCAAATCAAGTTTTTTGAAGTTCTAATTTTATGTCACAATGTTTTGTAAGGTGAAGAAATGTTTTTTACATACTGTCACAAGTGCAATATAGCGATATCATACAAGGGGTGTGGCGGTGATCAGGGACACTGCTGACAGATTGTATAAAAACAAATGTAGCTCTGTGTCACATGACCCAAACGAGGAGGAAAAAAAATGTGCTAAGAGAGGGGATTTTGGGGTGGTAGAAGGTGTGTGTGTGTGCTAGGAGAATGATGTGGGGGCAGGTTTGTGCTCTGAGGGGGAAAGGATTTGTGTTGGGGGATTTGCCCTAATTGGGGTGGGTTTAGTGGTAGTAAGTTTATTGGGGGCAAGGATATGTGGTGGGAAAGTGAGATTTAGGAGAATTTCTTTGGGGGGGGGGGGGGGGGGAGATTTTTGCTGGATGAAGTTGTGGAGGCAGGTTTGTGCTGGAAGGGAACATTTGGGAGGGTAAAAGTATTTGTATTTGGGAAGGGGAGGGGCTTGTGTTAGGTGGGTGGGTTTAGTGGTAATAAGTAGATTGGAGGAAGAGGATTTGTGGTGCGGAAGTGGAATTTGGGAAGGAAAGAATTTGAGCTAGGTTAAGGCATTAAGGGGGGGGGGGGGGTAAATTAGTGCTAAGAAGGTGGATTGGGGTGAGGAAGATTGTGCTAGGATTAGGAATTTTGGGAAGAAGAATTTGTGTAAGAAGGGCAATTTGAGGTGGGCGTTGGATTTTTTTTGTACTGGGAGAAGGGGCTTTTGGGAGAGTGAAAGGATTTGTCTTGGGGGGGGGGGGGGGTTGTGTTAGGTGGGTGGTGTTAGAGGTGGCAAGTAGATTGGGGGAAGAGAATTTGGGAAGGAAAAGTTTTGTGGTAGGTGAAGGAATTTTGAGGGAAGATTTAGTGCTAAGAAGGTGAATTGGGGGGGGGGTTGTGTTAGAAGGGGGAATTTGGGGAAGGGGGATTTCTGGGTGCTGGAAGGGGGAATTTGGGGTGGGTGAAAGGATTTGTGTAAGGGGGGGGACACGTGACTGTGCTAGGTGGGTGGTTTTAGTGGTGGAAAGTAGATTGGAGGAAGAGAAGGAAAGGTTTTGTGCTAGGTGAAGGAATTAGAGGTTCGAAATAGTGCTAAGAATGTGAATTGGGGAGAGGGGGGGTTGTGTTAGAAGGGGGAAGTTGGGAAAGGAGGATATCTGGGTGCTGGGGGGGGGGGCATTTGGGAGGGTGAAAAGGGGTTTATGTTGGGAGGGGGGGTGCTTGTGCTTGGTGGATGGGTTTAGTGGTAGAAAGTTGACTGGGGGGGGTTGGGGATGAAGGAATTAGTGGGGATAATTAGTGCTAAGAGGATGGATTTGGGGTAGGATGGGAGATTTAGGGAAAGGAGGATTTGTGTAAGAAGGGTAATTTGGGGGGGGGGGGCTATGCTGGTAGGTGAGATTTGGGAGATGGTGGGCAAGGATTTTGGGGAGTAGGAGAGAATTTGTTTTGGGGAGTGGGGGGCGGTTGAGTGGAGAGAGGACTTGTGCAGGAGAAGGGGTGAGATAGGATTAGTGCTAGAAGGGGGTGTTGGATAATTTGGGGGGAATATTATTTGGGCAGGGAGAAGGAACTCTCAACTGGCTTCTGTGTAAATTGGACTTGGTACGTATTTGAGTGCAAGAGCCTTAGATTGGAAGTTCCTAGAGGGCAGGGACTGATGTGAATGTACAAAATGTAAAGTTCTGTGTTACTTTAAACAAATAACAAACTACTTCGCTTGAGCAATCTTTTCATCTTTTTTATGCCATCGCCCTTCCATAGGCTTCCAGTTCAAGTCATATGAAGGGTGTTTAATGCCCACCATCAAGAAAGTGGAGTAATAAATAGTGTAAAGTAGTGATCGGATGTAGTTTTTATTCAGTTCCAGTGCCTGTCTGTGGGATTCTGTTAAATGTAACTGTACAGTCTGGCAGTGTTTATGGGCCTCTTGTGGAATGCAGACACATTCCAAATACATGCACATTCAATTACAATGTCAATACTGATTGTACTGATACCACACAGCCATAATGGTTTCATTTAATAAAATGTCACTGGATTTTTCATAAAGTTCAGGGCTCACACATCATGAAAAGCTGTATGCTGTAAAATGTGAACACTGATGTAAGAAAGTGGCAGAGCCTTGTCCCACAACACATGTCTAAGTGCTATGCAAACAGCTCTGTGTGCACTAAAAGCTGGAGATTGCTGCTACTTACATAAATCCATGCTATGCAGCCCTAGCAGGCACCAATCTCACAGACTTACAGGCCAGTCCAAGCAGCTGTCATCGTAGGATTTCCTCATCAACTCGGCAGATTACATTTTTTCTGCAAATCCAGCATAATACTATTTTGCTACTCTTTTCGTTTCTTTTGTAAAAATCCAAGTGAAGTAACATGGCTGGAAAGAGTTTGAAGGGTCGTATTTTATCGTTTGAGAGATCTTCAGATGTTCTATCAATTCAACAGAGAATAGGGAGTCCAAGTCCAGTTCCTTCAAATCCAGTATACAGGGATCGTTTTTAATGATACGGTCTTTAGGTCTTTGTCAGGGTGGCAGTACATGTGAACTTTTTTCTTCAATGTGACTTCCAAATATGACTTTACCTGCCATTGTTCACGCTAATAACAAACCTCTTGGTTTGGAGGCCAGTGGTCTATTTTGTTCTCGCATTTGTACCTCCTACTTACTGGTCGCCTACAGACTTCTGTTTCCTGGTGCCTCCATGGCAGCATACCAATGGTTGGTGGCTCTGCCCTCGACCAACCCACAGGACCACTTAATTCTATAAAAAAAGAGTTGCTTCCCCCTTAGACATTTAACCACTTCAATACAGGGCTTTTATACACACCTCCATACCGGGCCTATTCTGGCACTTCTCTCCTACATGTACAAATCATAATTTTTTTGCTAGAAAATTACGCAGTACCCCCAAACATTATATATGTTTTTTTAGCATATTTTATCTTGCACGGTATTTGCGCAATAATTTTTCAAGCGCCTTTTTTGGGGGAAAAAATTGTTTCATGAATTAAAAAAATAACAAAACAGTAAAGTTAGCCCAATTTTTTTGTAAAATATGAAAGATTAGGTTGCACCGAGTAAATAGATACCTAACATGTCACGCTTTAAAATTGTGCACACTCATGTAATGGCTCCAAACTTCGGTACTTAAAAATCTCCATAGGCAAGGCTTTGACATTTTTTACAGGTTACCAGTTTAGATTTACAGAGGAGATCTAGTGCTAGAATTGTTGCTGCCACTCTAACGCACGCGGCGATACCTCACATATGTGGTTTAAACAGCGTTTACATATGTCGGCAGGACTTGCGTGTGCGCTCGCTTCTGCGTGCAAGCTACCAGGGACAGGGGCGTTTTAAATTTTTTATATATTTATTTATTTTTTTACACTTTTTTTTTATTTTTTATTCCTATTACAAGGAATGTAAACATCCCTTGTAATAGGAATGTGTGTGACAGGTCCTCTTCATGGAGAGATGCGGGGTCAATAAGACCCCACATCTCTCCTCCAGGCTGGAAACCATGAGATCGGTGAAAAAAATTCACGATCTCATGCATACTGTGGCTTAGTAGCCGCAATCATAGCTTTGTTTACTTAAGGGACCCGGGCGTGACGTCATCACATCGCGCCCGGGTCCTCCGACGGTCATAGAGATGACTGGTGACCATCTGGTCACCAGTCATCTCTATACTTCCTGCAAGCGCCGGACGATTCATTCTCCGGGCCCCCGATGGCACGGGAGAGCCCGGAGAAGCACCGGATGTCGGCGGGAGGGGGGGTGTCCCCTCCCTCCGCCTGTAAGAACGATCAAGTGGCGGAACCACCACTATGATTGTTCTTATGTTGTGCAGAATCGCCGGCACAAGAGATGGATATCTGGATGATGCCTCTCGCTGCAGGCATCATTCAGATATCCCCCCCCCAAAGTCCAGGACATCATATGACGTCCACTCTGGATGGGAAAGACACTTTGTGGACGTCATATGACGGTGGCTGGTATTGAAGGGGTTAATGACGCACTATAGCTTAGATCCCGAGATTTTGGGAGAATGACCTTACAGTTATCAGTTCTGTAATCTCATTAAATTTATTATTGCAGTACCCTCCCTGTAAGTGAGTTATTTACCATTGGTATGCTGCCATGGAGGCACCAGAAAAACTGAAAATGTAATACTCCGCTTTCCGTAATTTTCCCTTCCTGGTGCCTACCCATGGCAGCATACACCCTCCCTTCTACAGGCAGTCCCAGAGTTACAAACGGGTTAGGGACTGTAGGTTTGTTCTTAAAGCGGATCTCCACCCTAAAGTGAAGATCCGCTGATCAGAACCCTCCCCCCTCCGGTGTCACAATTGACACCTTTCAGGGGGGAGGGGGGTGCAGATACCTGTCTAAAGACAGGTATCTTCAACCACTTCCGGCCCGCAGTCTCGGGCAAAAGTCGGGTTTTTTGGCGACATCCCGTCGCCCCCCCCCCGTTGTGTGCTGGGAACTCTCGGCTCCCAGCACACAGCGGGAGCCAATCGGCGGGCGCAGCGCGACTCGCGCATGCGCCGTAGGGAACCGGGCAGTGAAGCCGCAGCGCTTCACTTCCTGGTTCCCTCACCGTGGATGGAGGGGGGAGCAGCAGGGTGAGGAGCGATCGCTCGTCCTCTGCTGTGGACGCCGCTGGACTCCAGGACAGGTAAGTGTCCTAATAAAAGTCAGCAGCTGCAGTATTTGTTGCTGCTGGCTTTTAATATTTTTTTTTTGCTGAACCATCCGCTTTAAGTCGAATGTGTTCGTAAGTCAGAACAACATCCGCAGAACAACAACGTTGTTTTCTGATGTTCCGTCGAATGTGCCCATTGTCTAAAAGGTCCCGTCGAATATGCCCGCCTTCTAAAAGGTTCCGTCAAATGTGCCCACCGTCGATCAGTGGCCACGCAGCCTCCCGTTCGTAAGTAGGAGTTGTTCGCAAGTCGGATGTTCGGAACCTGGGGACTCCCTGTATCATCCTTTAAAGTTCTGAAGACTAGTTACAAGAATGCCACACAACTCAAATTTTGGAAGAAGTTTTGTGTTTTATGTCTTGTTGGAGAAAGAGAAATAAATGCAGGCCATATAATAACTTTCCCCTCTAAAGCCGTGTGTATGCTCCTCGCAGTTTTTCCAACAGGAAAACTGCCCAAAAACCGCCAGACAAAAAAAGAGAACCAGTTCCCTTCTTTCCTGCCGGGAAATCCGGATGACTTTTGCCTGGCGATTGGAAAAACTGCGATGGAGCATACACATGGCCAGGATTCCTGTCCAAAGCTCCATCACGGTTTTCCTGTCGGGAAAACCGGCCGTGTGTAGGGGAAAGACTGAACCGAGCAGCTTCTCTGCTTTCCCCTCTGGATTTCCGATGGGAACTTTTCCTGTCGGAAATCCCATACGTGTGTACGAGGCGTTACCCCTATTCACCCACTACGGACCACAGCATTTTTCTGTTTATTTAGCAATAACTTTTTCAATACTTAAAAGAACAAAGTTATATTTTACACTTAAGGCCTGTACACACGATCAGATTTTCCGACAAGAACTGTGTGATGGCAGGTTGTTGTCGGAAAATCCAACCGTTTGTACTCTCCATCGGACAATTGAACAAATGTGGGATAGCATGCTTTAAAATTTTCCGAAAACAAATGTCTGTTGTCGGATTATCCAATCGGTGCGTACAGAAGTCCTTCAGAAAAAAAATACAAAGTAAAAACACGCATGCTCTGAAGCACACGGACATTCCCGGGTGCGCGCCCCAGGGGGTGTGCGGTTCTGGGATCACGTTATATAACGGTGGCTAAGTGGTTAAAATGACACAAAACTTTTATAATTCTGGTACAAAGCTTTGCAAAGTTCTTTTTCTCAATTATAAATATGGCACAATTTTTCTTTTTTTAACGAAACAAACAAAAGTTAAAATATAGATGGTTATTAAAAAAGAAAATGACCACAAATAATCAGCTGGAAAATATTCATGGAGTTAAGGGGAAGTGGGGGTTGATTAAGGAAAATCAAACTTCATTATATTAAAAATCAATATATATATATATATATTTTTTTTTTTTTACTTCAGACAGGTTGCTTTGGCAAACGGCATCTGCAGAGTGAAGCTTATCCCTATGGTCTTCAGATGAATGAATCAGAATAGATACAAAAGTAACAATGTTTCTTTGTATCTCTAGATTTCCTGTCTGAGCAATGTTTATAAACAGGGTTTTTTTTGTTTTGTATTTTTTATAGTAGCAGCAATGTTCTAACAACAACTCCTGGCTTCATTTTCATAGTTGGTAAGGTTGAACTTTCTGTTCAACCTTACCAACTATGAAAATGAAGCCAGGAGTCCATAGTCCATTCAGTTCAACCTGTGTTGATGTACTTGTGTCAGTGTCGATAATCATTTCCCATATCCCTGTATGTTGTGTTCACTAAGATGCACGTCCAATAGTCTTTAAAACTAGCAATGCTTCCCACTGACACCACCAATCGTGGAGGAGAGTATCAAATTCTTAACGTTCTGACGGTGCAAAACCCCTTATGAAGCTTAAAGTGGAAGTAAACCCCCCTATTGTTTTCAGCCAAGGAAGCTGCCATCTTTGCCTCTGTTTAATCTACAACTGCCATGATGCTGCACATCTGATCAGTTATGACACCAGC
The DNA here is from genome assembly GCA_029574335.1 of Rana kukunoris. Lineage (NCBI taxonomy): Eukaryota > Metazoa > Chordata > Amphibia > Anura > Ranidae > Rana > Rana kukunoris. The sequence continues at coordinate 312,567,085 of CM056052.1, read as the reverse complement.
CATTGGATGGTTTGACAGTTTGGTTGAGAGCACAACCAATTGGAGTGTTAAATTTCCGGCATGTGCCGGAAATGAAACTGTTTTATGGATGGGTTTACTTCCGCTTTAATGTTAAACCTCTTCTCCAGGCTCCAAACTATTCCGAGTGTCACCAGCGCCCCCCGCACCTCTGGCCAAATGCGGTACTGCACACCCCATTGGCTTGAATCCTGCTCGTTTTGTGAGACAACACTCGCAAACCGAGTCGGGATTAAAAAAAAAAGTTTCTTGTCTTTCAAATCGCTTGTTAACCACTTTACTTGTTAACCAAGGTTCCACTGTATTGTTAGGATATCTCCTCTCAAGCGTCTCTTCTCCAGGGAGAATACATTTAATTCTTGTAGTCATTCCTCTTAATTGAGGTCCTCCAATCCCCTTATTTATTTTGTTGCTCTACTCTGGACTCTTTCCAGCTCATCTTTTTTGGAGAAAGTAGTTCTAAAGGCAAAGCATATTTAACCTTAATGTATTCCCTGAATTTGGGTAAAACATTTCCAATTGGTAGTATTGTCCCCCTCAAATACTTACCAGAGCCCTGTATCGATCCAGCGTTGTGCTCGTCTGCAGTGGGTCTCTCCGGCAGAAGCAGGAGTCATTGGCTTCTGCTGCTGTCAATCAAATTCAGTGAGAAGAGAGTGGGGGGCGGGGCAAAGCCAGAAAAGGAGGGTGGGGGGCACTATGTGCAATACCATTGTACAGGGCAGGTAAGTATAAAAGGGTCGTTATTTTACAATAAGAAAACAAACATTTTGCTTTACAACTGCTGAGAACTGCCTGGGAGGAAGAGGGTAAGATTTGCCACACATACCCTTTATACTTTGATGATGTTTTTTTTTTTTGGGGTGTGTTGTACATGACCAGTGTCCCCAAATAGTTAACCCCTGGCCCCCATGTAATGCATATGTGCAGCAGCAAAGTGGGTGGGCTTTAACACCCACTGCACATATGTCTCTTTGGGGTGGCAAAGGTTTTTGTGCTGAGAGTGCTCACTGCACACTCCTAGCACAGAGTCCAAGCGATCAAAGACAGCTGTCAGTCAATACTAATGATCGAGAACTGGTGGGACTGGCTCCCGGTGATGTGACCACTGTGACAGCCAATCACAGTGGTCACATGATTGGACAGACCAACCTTCCTGCCCCCCCAGGCAGAATGGCCCAGTTAAAGGGATGCTGGGGAGGGCGATAAGGGGTTAAGATACACATTCTTCCGATTTCAGGGTTTTAACAGTAAAATTATTAAATTACTTTACAGCAGGGCTGACATTTGGAAAATGACTGTATACAAAGAATGCACAAGAATGAGTGTATGTTGGGACTACAGAACATCTTAACAATATAGGGGGTGGTGATCTCCAGTTAACTGAACAGGACTAGTAGGGCGCCTTTTACACGGACGGCTGTTTTTCCGCAATTAAAAGCATGTAAATGTTCTGTGAAATTCAAGGCTCCAGGCACTGCGATTAGCTGCATTTGTACATTGCGATTACATGCGGCCGCGTTTAGCTGCGGTAGTCATTCCCATAGCAACCCTTTTTATTTTATTATGATGTGTTTCCTGTTCTTTTTTTTTTTTTTTTCTCACGCTGCTATCCGCAGTTGACACAAAAGACTGTGGTTATGTGCATATAGCTGCACTAAGTCGCTCCTGGATGCATTCAATTCTATTTTTTCTATTTGCACCAAACCACATGTAATGAAATCGTAACTAAATGCATTGTGTGCTTTTAGCTGCGGAAGACAACTAAAAAATCTGCAGCTAAAAGCACCCATTCTATCCATCCATGTGAAAGGAGCCTAAGAGTGCTGAGATCACACTGCTGAGTACACAGGGAAGATATAACCAAATGTTTTTAACCACTTCCCGACCGCCGCATGTACATATACGTCCACAGAAGGGCACGTTAAGGCAGATGGACGTATATATACGTCCCTACCTTTGCGCGGGTCAGGGGTCCGATCGGGACGTGCGGCGGTCGGAAACCCGTGGGGAGCGATCCGGGACGAGGGCACAGCTATTAGTTTCTAGCCGCCTGCTCGCGATCGCTCCTGGAGCTGAAGAACGGGGAGTGCCATATGTAAACACGGCTTCCCCGTGCTTCACTGTGGCGGCTGCATCGATCGAGTGATCCCTTTTATAGGGAGACTCGATCGATGACGTCAGACCTACAGCCACACCCCCCTACAGTTGTAAACACACACAGGGAACACACAAATCCTACAGCGCCCCCTGTGGTTAACTCCCAAACTGCAACTGTCATTTTCACAATAAACAATGCAATGTAAATGCATTTTTTGCTATGATAATGGTCCCAAAAATGTGTCACGAAAAAAATCACTGATCGGCGCCATTAGTAGTAAAAAAAATTAAATAAAAATAATAATGAAATAAAACTATCCCCTATTTTGTAAACGCTATAAATTTTGCGCAAACCAAACGATAAACGCTTATTGCGATTTTTTTTTTTACCAAAAATAGGTAGAAGAATATGTATCGGCCTAAACTGAGGGGAAAAAAAATTTGTATATATGTTTTTGGGGGATATTTATTATAGCAAAAAGTAAAACCTATTGCATTTTTTCCAAAATTGTCGCTCTTTTTTTGTTTATAGCGCAACAAATAAAAAACGCAGAGGTGATCAAATACCACCAAAAGAAAGCTCTATTTGTGGGGAAAAAAGGACGCCAATTTTGTTAGGGAGCCACGTCGCACGACCGCGCAATTGATTGTTAAAGCGACGCAGTGCCGAATTGTAAAAACGCCTTTGGGCATTTAGCAGCATATTGGTCCGGGGCTTAAATGGTTAATGGTATATTTAACAGACCAACAGGAAGCAAATAAGAGATGTTCGTTGTTTGGGTTTTTATGCACCTTAAATTAGCTTGAGATCTTTATTTGTCCATATTTCCCACGTTTTGACAGGTTTACACTAAAAGCCACAGTGTCTATTGCACACTGATTTATACATTGTGTGAACCATGATGGTATGGAGAGCCATTTCATGAGGTATTATGACAGCACTGCATGGTTGTATAATAGCCAAAGAAAATGAGACCATGTTTTACAAGACCAGGTGCACCCTGTGGTGCTAATACCGTTCCATCACAATGTTCCCATAATTCAGGATGATAATGACTTCATACTAACTCCTAAACACAGTCAAGGGTAGTTTCATAAATTCCAGGGAGAAGTCAAATATTTTTCCCAGTCAGCAGAACTAAACCTCATTAAACCTTTATGGGAAGTTCTGAAAACTGGATGAATCTCCACCTCCATCCCTTAAAGTGAATGAAAACCCTAACAATTAGCTTCTCCTATTTGGTCTGTTTATTATACAGTTGGAAGCATTTTGTTATTTATGTTAGATATACACAAAAATCCTGTAGGGTTGTATTACTAATGGCAAATAAATTGTTCACTTTTCAAAGGAATTTTCCCCAGAGCTTAGTGAATGAGGTGAAGCTCAAGTTTTTCCTTGCACGAGGTCGGTTATTTTTTGCAAAATTAAACTTCACTACATTCACTAAGCTCTGAGGGAAATTCTCTTGCAAAGTGAACAACCTATGTGCCTTTAGTAAAACGAGCCCTCAGCCCTGTGTGTTGTCAGCCCCAAATAGTTGATCAAATAAGCTGTAAACATGTAGCTTCTTTTTTTTTTTTTTCCTATTCCTGGAACCCTGCCAATCCAGTTATGCAAATCACGACTTTCTCAAAGTCACTAATTGTGAAAGCATAGCCATACCTCCACATTACAACACCTAGCCTGCCAGTAGGTTGCACAGGGACCAGGCTTCCCATTGTGGGATGGGAGAAGATGGGTATGCCTAATCTCACATATTAAACCGCATCCAATACGCAGAACATTTCTAAATACATTGTTTTCAATGAGGCTGGTTCACATATGTGCGATGCATTCGCACTGCGCATTGCAGAAAAAAACGTGTGAGGATTTTATGCCTTGCGGTGCTAATTCAATCCCATTATCTTCTATGGGTACACAGCTGATTCACAGATGTGTTCAGTTCTCTTCAGAAATTTCTCTCATTCAGCTCAATACACTTCTCCCCCACTCTCCTCTCACCCGGAACTTCTCCCAGGTCTCTAAATTTGCAGCTAAAATGTTGCTAATCTGCTGAACACTTCTCTTATCTCCCTGCAAAGATAAGAGAGCTGATATTCGCACCTCACAAGTGTGATTCCAGCCTTAAGCCTATTACATTCACATGTATTTACAAATGCATTAAAAATGTTGTTTAGTATCCTGTTGAGTTTCTGAGTTGGAGAGGTGGACAACAGCTGTAATCACATGCATAAACAAATTCTCCAGCACACCTTGCAGATATGTAATTTGCTGTCATTTACAAGTATCAGCATGACAGTCCAGCAAATAGCATTATTAGAAGAAGGTTAGGAATAGCATCCTACATTTTTCTTGTAAGAACACATTTTAATTTAAGGCTAGGTACAGACAGTGACTGTCCACCATCTTGCGGTCATGGCCTGTTACAAGTGCTGGCAACCATCCAGGTAGAAAAGCTAGTAATAAAAACAGAAAGGGACACACTATCTGACAGTGTGTACTAAACTGACAGCTCAAGTCGGAGCCACTGTACTAACAATCTAGCGTTAGTACATCGCCCCCATCAGAACACTCAGCCATTGGCTGAGAGTGCTGCTCTGGAGGCGTTTGGCTGCTAGTTTTCGAGCATGCGCATCGAACAGAAGCTGACCTGGCTCCTATACACACACGGGCTGAATGTCAGACATTTTTTATTGAACCAGCCAATGTCGCCCGACATTCAGCCCATGTGTATGAGGATTTAGTGTGCAGCACTCTGAATGACTGCATGTACAATTGTAGTTTCAAGCAGGGGCATGCATGTAAAGGAGAGACAGAATGGGCCCTGGCGGCACACGGGCCACAAATCTAGCAAGTATTAGGGGGCAGATTCAAAAGCTCAGAGGAGAAAATGTATTTATTTTAAATGCACATAAGTTATGTTATTAGAATTTGACTTATTAAATAATAATTTACTTTATGTGACTTCAGTCCTGTGGATTGTTTAAAAAAAGCATTTATTTAACCAAAAAAAAAAAAGCAAACCAGTTTAAGAAAAAAATAGAATTACATTTTTTTTTTTCCACAGATCACAGGTCAAAACAAAACTGTGATGGGGGCAAAATGTATAACTGATAACTGACCTGACTGTTTATGCCTTTGCCAACACTATCTTATAAGCTGACAATGGAGAAGCTTTTTGGTACTGATTGGTTTTGATTGATGACACAACCCCACCCTTACTGGTTCTGTAAGGGGCATCCAGGTACAATTGATAATGAGAAGGCATGAGATACAGCAGGGTGAAGATATCAAAGGTGACCAGTTACTGAAGGTGGTTCAAACTGTTTTGCCACAGATCACCAACAGTTTGCCGATATCTACCTAATGTAATCAATGTTGGATCTGTATTCACATACATAACCATTGCACTCATCTCTGTTTATGACAGTACCCCATTTTCGTTAGTTAGAAATACTTTGTTACAGCACCACTGATCTTTATTAACCACGTGCCGACTGCCTTGTACTGTGGTAGGCCGGCTTTATCGCATGAAATGGTGTACCTGTACATTGTTTTGTGCAATAGACACTAGGGGTACGCTGATTGGACAGGGGGGGGGGGGGTAATCAGCGGGTCGTCCTGATGTCTGTCGGCCAACCACGATCGTTCCAGAGAGTAAACAAGGCAGACCGCCGTTCTGACAGTGGATAATATAGAGATCTTGGGCCAGATTCAGAAAGAACTTACGTTGGCGTATCTGTTGATACGCCGCGTAAGTTCTAGGATGCGCCGCCGTATCTTTTTTCTGTATTCAGAAAGCAAGATATGCTGGAATTTTGCTAAGATACAAGTGGCGTAAGTCTCTTACGCCGTCGTACCTAGGTTGCATATTTACGCTGGCCGATAGGTGGTGCTTCCGTCGATTTACGCGTCGAATATGGTAATGAGCTAGATACGCCGATTCAGAAACATACGTGTGCCCGGCACATTTTTTTATGTCGTTTGCGTAAGGCTTTTTCCGGCGTAAAGTTACCCCTGCTATATGAGGCGTACGCAATGTTAAGTATGGACGTTGGGACAGCGTCGAATTTTCTGTCGTTTGCATAAGTCGTTCGCGAATAGGGCTGTGCGTAAGTTACGTTCTCGTCAAAAGCATTGACTATTGACTATTTGCGAAGTGATTTCGAGCATGCTCACTGGCATACGTCCACGGACGGCGCATGTGCCGTTCTTTCGGCGCGTCATTTACGTGGGGTCAAAAGTCATTAACATACAACACGCCCCCTATCTGCCTATTTTGAATTACGCGCGGTTACACCGGCCCATTTACACTACGCCGTCGTAACTTGGAGCACAAGTTCTTTCTGAATACGGGACCTGCCGCTCTCAGTTATGGCGGCGTAGTGTAAATGATACGCTACGCCGCCGTACATATACGAAAATGTATCTGAATCTGGCCCCTTGTGTTTCTGCTAAGCAGGAACATTGATCTCTGTCTTCACCCAGTAAGAGCAACCCCCACACAGTTGGCAAACACCAGCTAGGCACACAGTTAACCCTTTGTTCGCCCCTGATGTTAACCATTTCCCTGCTAGTGTCATTAGTACAGTAACTGCATATTCTTAGCACTAATCACTGTAATAGTGTCACTGGTTTCCAAAAAAAACTGTTAAGTGTCAGGTGTCCAATTTTTCTGCTGCAATCGCCACCATTACTAGTAAAAAAATAAAAAAAAGATACCATAAAAATATCCCATAGTTTGTAGACACAATAACTTTTGCGCAAACCAACACTTATTGGGATTTTTGTTACCACAAATATGTAGGAGAATACGTATTATTTTTGCAGAAAGTAAAAAATATTTTTATTTTTTCAAAATTGTCGCTTTTCTTTTTTTGTTTATAGAGCAAAAAATAAAAACAGTAAAGGTGATCAAAAACCACCAAAAGAAAGCTCTATTTGTGTTCTCTCTTTGTACCACCACTTTATACTAAATAAAAAAAAGTTTGGAAACACAAATAAAAGAAAGCTCTATTCGTAGGGGGGAAAAAAAGGACATCAATTTTATTTGGGTAAAGTGTCACAACTGGGCAAATGTCAGTTACTGTTGCTGAAGTGGTTAAACAGAATTATGATTATTGGATAAATATAAATGGAATCCTGATATAGATTGATTATAATACTGTTTATATATATATATGTATATACAGAGCTTTTTTTCTCAGAAAATAGGTACAGGAACTCAACCACGACCCGTTCAGATTTCACAAACAGTAGAAGGGTCTTAAAGGGGCATTAAATACCAGAATTGCATTACATACAGAGTGCAGAGTTCAGGGGGTTACAAAGCTGTCACTTATAAACACAGAAACCAGATTTCTGTGTTTACAAGTGATTGTGGTGAGCAGGCACCAAAGGGTCTGAGCCAAAGGTGGTGGAACTGAGTTCCCCCAAGTTCCCCCAGAAAAAAAGCCCTGTGTATATATAATATAACCATGACGATAAAAAGAAATGCAATCCTGAGTCTGGATAGAAAAGAAAACACAAAAGCAAAGGTGTAATTCCAAACTGCACCATAACATTCTTACTATAAATTATGTTTTACATGATAGTTTGTAATAAAGCCCACTTGGTGGCGATAAAGAGCCGTAAATGAATAGAGTGACTTGTGGTTTGCTTTCTGCAGAAGGACACTAGATATCCTAGAAAAGACATGTATGTGCCTTATGCTAACAGGGCTCTATAGGCAATCCATAATAACCTTTTATCGCTTTATGGAAGACCATTTTTAGTTCTGGGATGCAGCATATTATATGAAAGGACAAAAGCAAATAAGATTACATGCTGCATTTTTGGCATGGCATTCATAAGTTAAACAAAACAGAATGTCTGATGATTATGGAGAGTAGATCACTAGTTCTGACCTGACCATTCTGAATGAGATACATACAGAAGGATATGTAAGGGTTATACTTTAAGGAGGAAACAACAGTAGGGGAAAACCAGGGCCTGACTGTAACTAGCTGTGGTGGGGTCCAGATCTCCTACTCCACCAAAAAGGTCTGTATTTACAGTAAAACCTTAGTTTGCAAGCATAATTCGTTCCAGAAACATGCTTGTAATCCAAAGCACTTGTATATCAAAGCAAATTACCCCATAATAAATAATGGAAACTCTGTATTTCAATATTTCATTATAATTATAGTTGTAGAGGGATGGTTGTGTACACAATCTGGAAATAAAATAAAATAAAAAATAATTTTTTTACATAATTTTATATGCAGAATTTACTTTTATTCAAGTTGTGTATTTCCATCATTCTAATGGTCAAGCTGAAGACAGGCACTGGGCAGGCCTACTGTAAAGCCTCATACACACGATCGGATTATCTGACGGGAATTGTGTGATGACAGGCTGTTGTCAGAAAATCCGACCGTTTATATGCTCCATCGGACAATTGTCGGATTTTCCATTGACAAATGTGGGATAGTATGATTTAAAATTGTCCGTCAACAATTGTGTGTTGTCGGATTATCTGATTATCTGAGTGTGTACACGAGTCCGTCACACAAAACTCCAAAGTACAAACAGGCATGCTCAGAAGCAATGCTCACCATAACGCAACATTAGCAGAAGTTGCCCAAAGGGTGGCACTAAAGAGCTGAAAAACCACATAGTTTTTGTTTATAGTGTTTGTTGGAAAAGTGTTTGTATGCAAGACAAGTTCCTAGCCAATGCCCTTCGGACAAAAGTCCTACGCTTGGTCCGCTGTAAATCCGATCGTGTGTATGAGGCTTTAGGCTCTGTGAGCAGGCCTGTTTCAGCCTGTGTCATATGATGCAGAATTATATGGAAAGGTGTCATTGTTCTAAGAGATAACTCTGTGCTGGCCTGGGCAGCGTAAACTGCCTTATGGATATTGGGTGACTCTCCAGGGGATGAGGGCGCTTTTCTGATCTTCTAAACTCAATTGCTCATATTTTCTAGTTTGCCTTCCCTCTCTTGGTGTAATAGCTATGCCGGGTGTCTAAATATGAGCGCACGCTCCACTAGGCAGTGTGACCATCCTGATATATTCCCCTCTTTTCCTTAGCACTACAAGTGTGTGAAAACACTTATTATAAGGGCAGTGATGAGAGCTGATATTAATTCATGCCAGCATAGAGTATTGGAGCAAGAAGAAACATTTCCACTAGCAGAAAAAAAAAAAAAAAGATCCTGTTCCTTTAAAGCACAATATACAGTCCCTCTCTATGTTGTAAAATACCTGGTTGATCCTGCTTGTTCCTGTGTCCCCCCATTGTAAACTGATCAAGGTAATCATGGCTGCTGATCCAGGATACCATGGTCAGTTTACATGCCTCCGTCATCCCGCAGTCTCTCCCTCACGAGTCTGTATATGTGAGCTATCTCCTCTCTGCCCCTCCCCTTCTGCCACTATTCTGCTGTGGCTGTAATGTCACTGATCACAAATCCTGGAATCTGTTACAGTAACAGTGCAGTGTCTGTGTCTTATAAAAATGATGCAGCAATACTTTATTTCCGAGCGCCGCTATGAGGTCTTATGACCTTCCACTGCTCTCCTCTCTTCCCAGCTGACATCAGAGGGGAATCTTAACCCCTCCCACTGTAGTCCTTAGATTGGGGAAGGAGAGCGCTAGGAGGTCACGTGAGCACACAGTGGCGCAGTAGAATAAGGTTTTTAGCTGCATCATTTAAAAAAAAAGACATATACACTGCACTGTTACTGTAACAGATTCCAGGATTTGTGATCGGTGACTTTACAACCGCTTTAACTTTAAAGTGCATTTATCTTTTAACAACTGACAAAATGAAAATTATTGATTGAAAGCTAACCTCTAGATAGATATAAAGAGACACACTAATGCAATTAATATTAATATACACCATGAAATGTATTTTTAAATACAAGCAGTGTAACTACTTGACTGTGACCTTGTATAAGCGTCCTGCAGACCCTGTACAGCAGGACCGGAGTGTGACAGGAAGAAGCAATACAAGGAGCCAATCGGTTCATGTGCTGACAAAAGGCATGCTGATAGGAGGAGAGAGGAGTGAGCTAAGTTCATCAATGTGCTGCTTCTCCTTTTATTGTCCAGTCACAGGATGGGGCAGCCTGGGCTCAGGGGAAGTGGGCTGAATGATGCTGACCATTGGACAGCAAAAAAAAAAAAAAAGGATTGTGGGGGAAATATCTAGACTGAAGGGGAACACTGCGTACAAATTTGGTTTTGTTATTTTATCTATTAATTGGTTATTCCTCTTTATCTTTTTATTATTTACATAATCTCTAATCAAATACCACCAAAAGAAAGCTATATTTGTGTAAAAAATATGATATATATTTTGTTTGGGTACAGCATTGCATGACCGTGCAATGACACAAAAGAAACAAAAGTTTCTTGCAAAACATTCTGATGTAAACTGGCCCTAATGCCGCGTACACACGATCAGAATTTCTGACAACAAATGTTCGATGTGAGCTTTTGGTCGGATATTCCGACCGTGTGTATGCTCCATCGGACATTTGCCGACAACAAATGTTTGAGAGCCGGTTCTCTATTTTTCCAACAACAAAAGTTCTTGTCAGAACTTCAGATCGTCTGTATGCAATTCCGACGCACAAAAATCCTACGCATGCTCGGAATCAATTTGACTCATGCTCTGAATCATTGAAATACCTTTTTCTCAGCTCGTAGTAGTGTTGTACGTGACTGCGTTCTTGGCGATCGGAACTTCTGACAACATTTGTGTGGCCGTGTGTATGCAAGACAAGTTTGGGCCAACATCCCAGCTGAAAAAAATCAGTTGTCTAAATGTCTGATTGTGTGTACGCGGCATAACTCTACACTAAACGTACAGAGGACCCCCCTACCAGTTTACTTTTAGCTGCCAATCAATGTCAAATAGCCACTCCATGAAGCTCTAGATCAGGGGTGCTCAACCTTTTGAAAAGTAATGGCCACTTAAGTGATTTGGTAACCAGTCATGGGTCACAATAAAAATATAGTGATTTTCATTTGGATGGGCTAAAATCGTACAAAAAATGGTGACCATGCACTACTTTTCAAAAAGGTACCGTACTACAGGGCTTGACAAATTTACTTTGAATCTAGGAGCCAGCTAAAAAAGTTAGGCGCCATTTTTTTTTTGTATGACTCAGTGATGAGCCCCAGTGTCGTTACTAGGGTTGGTATCACCCCCCTCCACCAACTACAGACCCCCCTCTCTCATTACAGACCCCCCACTAAGTACAGACCCCCTCTCTCATTAAAGACCCACCCACTAAGTACATACCCCCTCCCACAGTATAGATCCCCCTCACTAAATACAGACACTGATCAAAGCCCAGGCGCCAGGGTGAAATTTCTAGTCGGTACCATGCAATCTGGTCAAACCTGTGTTTGGGGTGTTTTTAGGAATTTATTGACACCCATAACAGAATGCACACCCGTTGTGCTTTGAACGCAGTTCGGCAAAGGTAAATAGAACGCGCCTTTCCAGCACTGTGTTCTGGTTTGAACTGGCCCTAAATGAGCATGATAGTTTTAATATGATATGCTTTCTCATCTTAGAATTGAGAATATACAGTATATGAAGTAATGGCGTGATGCAAAACTTAAAGCGGGGTTCCGGGCATAAAACATTTTTATTTCTTTTTTGCAATCTCAATTACATTATTATGAATATTCATAAAAACATATTAATAAAGCACGATCAGTATATAAAGAGTTGCAAAAACTTACCTGATATCATCTCAAGGATCTTGTGCCCGTTCCCATCATAGCTGTAGGCATTATGACGCCCAGTTCATGTTACTTCCTGGATTTTCCAAGAGAGGTGCATGCTGGGATTTTTAGGCACAGTAATGCCCAGAGACTCCTGGGAAATGAATGTCATCATTTCCCAGCAGGCAATGGGGTCTTAGGACAGGAAGTGCTACCACCTTGGACTAGGAACTAGGCAGATTACGAAGTCTGCTTAGTACCTAGTAACAGCCATAAAGAAGTGAGTAAAAAAAAAAAGTTTTTTTTTTTTCTTATTGTTTTTTATATTAAAGGCAAGCTGGGTATTATTTACCCGGGTAAATATGGTAAAATACACGCCCATTGGGGAAGGAAAGGTATATTGTATTTTGTATACTTATTGTGTATATGCAAATTTAAAACCAATAAAATATGAATAAAAAAAGGCAAGCTGTTCATAAAAAGTTTGTTTTTAGAGTGGAACTCTGCTTTAAATGGTGTAAAAAAAAAATACTTGTATTTTTATAAGGCATAGCACAATTATCTCAAGATCACCACATTGATTAAAAAAAAATTGAAATCCTTCCGTTATAGATTTGCAGGTACTGTTAGTGATTCACTTGCTAAACATTTTGTGCGGTAACTTGTGAGTATTGTTTCTGGAATGTATGAGAAGTAAAGAGAGTGACTGATGACTTCCTGCACTGAAGAAAAAGGTATAATAGGTATAATGCTTCAGCTTACCCTTGTATGAATTGATTAAATACCACTGAGATAGATTAGAAGAACTGAGCGTGCTCAAATATTCATTGTGACACTGGGGGCTAGACAAAGGGCAACGGGTAAAATCTGGCTTTTCATTTTCCCAGTTTTGCAGGATTTTCATTTATTTGTTTTTTTCTATCTGGTTTTTAAACATGTGAAATGGCAAATATGGAAAATTAAATGTTATGGGAAAAAAAAAATATTAGAAAGTGCAACATTTTGGGAAAAAAAAGAAATAAAGCCTGAAACTGAGAAAATTTACACCAAGTTGATTTTCCTCTCCAATTTCACTCCATTGAAAAAATAAGATAATGTCTGGTCAAAGGTGCCATAAACAATGTGATGTTTTTAGAGATGAAAACAGGCAAAAAGTCACGTCATCTGTGAAAATGGATTGACCGTGACAATTGTGCGGTCACCAAAAGCAGGGAAATACAGTACTGACAATTAAATTTGACTTTTTGGAAGCATGTGGAGGAAAAAAATAATAACGACCCATTTTAAACAGGTCTCTGTAAATTGGTTTACCAATCACCCATTTGTATTGCTGTAACTTGCATTCTAACCCATAAGCAGTAGTGTATTTAGGTTTTGTGCTGCCCTAGGCCTGACTAATTGAAATATGACCCACCCCTTCCTGTCAAGGCCACACCTCTTGTTGTTTAATATTTGCCCTGAAAATTTCAAGTGGGGACACTAGTTCTGAGGGCCTGTGTGGGGGGGGTGGATTCCCTTAATTCGCATACATTTCCTATCACTTCCTGTTTGGCTATGGGGCAGTAAATGAAGGTAAATCTCTGCAATGGGACAGGGATGGTAAAAAAAATAAACTGTCAGGAGGCGCATGCGCGGAGCTCTGAGGATGGCTGCTTGAGCCGGGAGCTCCTCATCACCCCAGACCAGCGGCGCCCATAAGTCAGCCAAAAACGGGCTGGAAGTGGTGCTTTCACCACACACGGCACCCCCAGACACCAGGGCACCCCCCTATTCTAATTTTTTTAAATGGACACTTTAAAGCCGCTTTTTGATCATTTAAAAAAACGGCAAAAATCCAAGATGGCCGCCGCTGCTGCACCTCACAAGAACGGAGCTGAGGAGATGCCTGAGGGAAGGATTTTTCCAAATATGGTACCCCTGCCTTTTACCCCAAGTCCAAGTAAGTTACCAGCAGGACATGCCCCCCTCAACAACTCCCATAGAACCCCTGGTAGGCAGTAATATGGAGGGCTCTGCACTACCCCTCATAGGACCTAACATAGGAAGCCAGGCTGCTCAATTCTCTGTCAGCACCCTGTCAGCAGCATCTGCATTCTCTGTGACTGACTTATATCAGGCACTGGCTGAACTCCTGGATAGGGGACTCGCTCAGACTGCTACCAAAATAACAGGAGATTTGAAAGCAGATTTCCAGAATCTGGGCACCAGAATTGAAGCGATAGAAGACAAGCTTGATCAAACGGTGGCAGCCACAGACCAGAACTCAGAACATATTCATACAGTACAGGAGCAATTGGATGTGGCCCTTTCCAGGATCGACGAGTTGGAGAACAGATCCAGGAGATACAATTTCCGGATCAGGGGGCTGCCCGAATCCATCACTGACATTCCAGCAGCGGTACAAAATTTGATCAAGAACTTGATCCCAAACATTCCTCAAGACCGCCTAGAGCTTGACAGAGCCCACAGAGCCCTGGGGCCACCCAGAAAGGACGGCTCACCGCGGGACATCATCGCCAAACCCCACTTTTACGCAGTAAAGGATGAAGTCATGAGACTAGCACGTTCTGTGCCCAATGTTTTGTGCCAAGGTCATCCCGTCCAAATATACGCAGACCTTTCTCCCTCCACAATGCAGCGAAGACGGTCATTAAAGCCGCTACTCCTAGTCCTGGTCCAAAAGGATATAAAATATAAATGGGCATTCCCCTTTGCGGTCAAGTTCTCGGATAAAGGGAAAAACTACTCCTTCTCAACCTTTCCTGATGGAGAAAGATTACTAATGCGCCTTAAGCTCATCTCGCAAGAACCCGCCATGGACACTTCTCATAGCATCCCAAACACCTCCAAGAGACCGACCCCCACCAGTCCTAAATCCCTACTCTGGACCAGGTCGAGGTCCAAGAAAGCTAGAGACAGCGGACCCACTTACCCAGATCTCGGCTGACACATTGGTCATATACTCCTTGAACTTTCGAGGTTCTTGGTCGGTCCTATGCCTGAGAATTAGACTTTCTCTGATCAGCGAATCAACTTTTTGGATAATTGATATTTCAACAGTTTTTCTCCTGCTAAAAAGCTCTCTTTATCTATTCTATTTTTTGCAGGGGGATGTCCCCACTTTGCTTCTGAGGTCCCCTCCTCCTCGGTCCCCTTTGGGGGGAGGACGGGGGGACTTCCGGATCGGAATTAGATCCGACCAAACTGGGTTTAGATTTACTCAATCCCTTCTGGTTTCGGTTTTGATAATTGCTGTAACCATTTTTTCAGGGGCGCCCTGGCTGGGGTGGGCCCCATGTACCTCCACCTCTCCCTCGGACTCCAGAAGGTATCTGGGGGCGAGGTCGCTTGTTCTCATTTGGAGCAAGCCCTTTTTTGATCTACCTTGGTAGAAGTTCTCGAGGGGCATCTCCCCTCCCCGAGAATGTATTTTTTCTTATTTTTTCTCTTTTTCTTTAGTTGGATTGGGAGTCCTCTACACCATCTCTTTCTCTCTTTCAAATCTGTCCTTTCCTTTTCTATTCCCCATCTTTCCCACATGAGCCTAACCTTTTATTATTTTTCAGCTTGCGGTACCTACGAACGAGGAGTGTCCACCAGGCTGCCGGACGTCCATCCTGACAAATGGCAAGGTTGGGGGGACAGAAAACATCTAAGGGTGAGTGGAGGTAGAGACAGACATAGTCACTTTTCGGATCCCCATGGCTGATCACGTACAGAGCTCCCTCAATATAGCCACACATAATGTTCAAGGCCTGAACTCCCCTGTCAAAAGGCGAAAGATCTTTGATGGTTACAAAACACTCAGACTTGACATTCTCATGATCCAAGAGACCCACTTTCCTGGGTGGTACAGTCCCAAATTTGTCCACTCTCATTTTCCCCTCTTCTACTTGGCTAATGCCGAGAACAAGACCAAGGGGGTCGCAATCTTTTTCTCCAAATCCTGTAACTTTGAGTATCTCTCTGACTTCAAAGACCCGGAGGGACGGTTTATACTGGTTAAGGGTAAAATTGAGGGTCATCTATACTCCCTGGTCTCATACTATTCTCCCAACAAAGGGCAAGACAAGTTTTTCCAATTAATCTTGGATACTTTAACCCCACTTCTGGAAGGCACAGTCATTTGGGGGGGGGATTCCAATGTGGCTTTTGACCAGGGTTTGGACAAATCCAGACCTCCGTCCGCCCAACTTACTAGACCCACTAGGGTCAGCCTGAAAATTGCCAAACTACTCCATGACAGGGGGTTGACGGATGTCTGGCGGGAGTCTAATCCTTCAAAGAGAGACTATACTCATTACTCTCACCCGCATAATACCTATGCCAGGATCGATCATATTTTAATTCCTTCATTTGTACTTCCGGCAGTGATCAAGGCCCAAATCAGAGACACAGTCCTATCTGACCATTCTATGGTCATCATGTCCATCCGCTCTTTAGCCGGTATGGCAAGGAACGGACATTGGCAGCTAAACGAGTCCATTCTCTCCAATCCAACCACAACAATGGAAATTAATAAAGCCCTTCAAGAATATTTCACAATTAACAATGTTGAGGATATCTCTGCGGAGACCCTATGGGCAGCCCATAAAACTTGTATTAGAGGTAAGATTATTCAGATCTCCACGCAAATCAAAAGAGAACACGAAGCAGAAATTGTACGTCTGGAGAAGTCTTGTAGGACGCTAAGGGCACAACACAAAAATAAACCATCTTTAGCCTTGCTAGAGAATATTGACAAGCTAAGACTAGAACTCCATTTAGCTCTCACAACGAAAGCGGAGAGATCTCTCCGCTGGTGTGGCAATAGGTTTTACACCCAAAAAGGAAAAATAGGCCAGATGTTAGCGACCACACTGTCCCCTAAAACAAGGTTTCACTCCTTGCCCAAGATACGCTTGGCAGGTCAAGAACCTACGTCCAACCCTAAAAAGATCCTGGAGGCATTCAAAACATTCTATTCTGACCTGTATAGTGCCCCTCCACAGATTACCAGGGATTCGATTGACGACTTTTTGGACAGCCTACCCATCCCATCCTTAGACGTAGAACATAGAGACAGGCTGGAAGCACCCTTTTCGGCTGAAGAGGTGGCGACAGTAATCAAGGGCCTCCGAAAGGGTTCAGCCCCAGGCCCAGATGGCCTGTCGGCCCTCTATTATAAGTCATTTGCAGATACCCTAGTCCCACATATGACAAACTTTTTTAATTTCAAGACTCAAGGCACCCCTTTGGGTACACAACTTAATACAGCATACATTACGGTTATTCCAAAACCGGATAAAAACCCAGAAGAAGTCTGTAACTATCGCCCCATTTCCCTGATAAATAATGACCTAAAAATTCTTACAAAAATTCTAGCTCTCCGTATCTCCTCTTTCATTAATAAATATATTCACAAGGACCAAGTCGGATTTATTCCAGGTCGACAAGGCCCAGATCAAGTGAGAAGGGCAGTGGACATTGTCTTAATTTTGCAATCCAACTGGGACGGAGGTCCGAAACAAAAAGGCTTTCTCCTAGCTCTTGATCTGCAGAAGGCCTTTGATTCTGTGTCCTGGCAATATCTTCTCCCCCTAGAACGATGGGGCTTTGGCCCGAGATTTATGGGGGTAATACAAGCTCTCTATTCTAAACCAAAGGCCCAAATTCGAATCCAAGGGTACTACTCTTCTCCAATAGACATAGCCAGGGGTACCAGACAGGGATGCCCCCTCTCCCCAATCATTTTCGCAATGGCAATTGAAACCCTGGCGATAGCCATTCGACAGAACCCCGACATTCAAGGCGTTTCATGTGGAGACCAAACTCATAAATGTGGGCTCTTTGCCGATGACTTACTACTATTTCTAACTTCTCCTATTACTTGCCTACCAAACCTTTGCAAGGTAATTTCGGAATTCTCTAAAATCTCAGGTCTCCAAGTCAATTATGCCAAATCACAAGCCTTGAACGTATCCCTTCCACCTTCTACAGTATCCCTCCTCCAACAGTCGTTCAAATTTGAATGGTGTCCCTCATCTATCAAATATCTAGGGATTTCCTTAACAGCTCGTACAGAATCCCTTTACACAAATAATTATCCTTCCCTATACCGAAAACTTACAGCCGACATGAATAACTGGGCCAAATATGATCTTTCCTGGCTGGGCAGAATTAACTCTATAAAGATGACTTTGCTTCCTAGAATTTTATATCTATTCCGCTCCCTTCCCATTCCCATCAGAAAAGACCACGTGCAGACTTTACAAAGCAAAATACTCAAATTCATTTGGGGCAAGTCAGGTTACAGAATCCCCCAAAACACTCTATATAACCATAGGAAAAGAGGAGGACTATGATTACCGCATCTATATAAGTATTTCGTAGCTGCCAGACTGGCTCAACTATCCGTAGTTTACTCCAAACTGGATAAACCAGACTGGGTCCACATAGAGGGGCAAGCTGTCCCCCGGTTCTCCCTAGAATACTTACTCTGGTGCCCCTAAAAGAGAAGACCACCCATTTTGTCACCCTCCCTTTCTCAATCTTACGCCCTTTGGGATAGATTTCGTCACCTTCCAGCCCTGGTTTCGAAAGGGCAACCTCTAGCCAGTGTATTCCAAAATCCGGATTTCCCACCTGGAATGGACAGGAAGGCCTTCAGTTGGTGGTTGGATAAGGGTCTGTACTGCATAGGACACTTCTTCACAACCAAAGGCCCTCTTACCCTAGACCACTGTGTGACTAAATTGGACCTCCCTGACACTGAAAAATCCAGATTCAAACAAATATCACAATTCCTACACACTTTATGGACGGATAGGCCTCTACCTCCCAAATTCACAGATTATGAGCTCTGGTGCGGGCAGACCAAGGGACAAAGGGGTGGGATATCTGTCATCTACTCTTCACTCACCCGCCCGACTGAGAAGTCTTCTTATATGATGGCTTGGGAGGCAGACCTCCAACTAGGGTGGGACTTGGAGACCTGGCAGGCAGCTTGTTCTGATTCTTTTCAGGGCATCTTAAATACTTCCCTGATGGAAGCAAACTTAAAGGTCCTTATGAGGTGGTATATGACTCCCGCCAGGCTTGCGGCCATCTACCCATCATCAGATCCCAGCTGCTTTAGAGGTTGTCAACTCCTGGGCTCGATGGTGCATGTCTGGTGGGAATGTCCCAGAATCGGACCAATCTGGAAGAGGATTTTTAACCTCATTTGTACAGTCACTGGTTGCTCGGTTCCCAGGACGGCTTCTGTAGCTCTCCTAAATGCTCGGATTCCGGGTATATCCAAGCCCAATCAGAAGCTGATCCGATTTATGCTCCTCGGGGCTAAAATTACCATTGCAAGGGCTTGGAGAAGACCCAGGGTTTCCATTGCAGAAATAAACCGCAAGATTTTGTGGATCATGGTGCAGGAAAAGCAGATTTCGTGGATCATGGTGCAGGAAAAGCCAGCATTCTTTCAAACACGAAACAGAAATTTGAAGCCGTGTGGGGAACATGGGCGTCCCACTGTGGTATATCTTTGGCGAATGGGGTACACCCCGCGCAACCTGCATCCTTCAGCACAAGTTAGGCTCATGCTTCCCTTCCTTTCCCTTTTTCTTACCCCCACTTTTCTCTCTCTCTTTTCTTACTTCTATTCTTTTAAGACAGTTGTATGACTAGAAGGTAATGTTCTTTGTTCTTCGTCCGGTTTTTCATATGGGCAATTTGGTATCACTATAGGCCTATCTTATTTCGTGAGTATGAGCTTGAGGTTCAATAAAGCCAAATTCGAACCCACAAATTTCCTATCAAATACTTTTATAGGAGGAGACGGATTGGGAGGCGCCTGACTGGGACACAGAATGATCCCATTAGGGGTGTCCGGGACAGGCAGGATTCCCCCGAGCGCAAGACCACCATATTCACTTCTTTTTCCGCCCTTTCCTCTGTTATCAAGCTCGCTGGATTCCTTTAATCAGCTCACAGTTGGGTAATTTGAAATCAATTGAGTCATTGTTACTGTCATTATGCCCGGTTTGTTGAACGTTATGATGTTGTAATTTCAACCTTTGGTCATACTATATCTGTATCCTTTATTTGAAAAAATAAAAATCTATTGAAAGTAAAATAAACTGTCAGAGGCTATAACCCTCCCTTACTCTATCCAAAATGAAAAAAAAGTGTTGCCTATAGTTTTACCTTAAGCACAAATTTCTGAAAATTTTGTGGAGAGGACTAAGAAGATATAACCATGCCAATGGTGCAGCAGAAAACATATAGCACAGTGAGGAAGGTTTGTGGTCCAGGATGATAGGACAGTCAAAATGAGGAGAGTCCCCCCCCCCCCACCCCACAGTTGCGGAATGCCAGATGCCCGCATACCGGAAACAGTGCGGCCACTTTATGGGGGCGCTAGACTAATTTGCCTAATAGTGTAGTGCAGGGATCCTCAAACTACGGCCCTCCAGCTGTTGCAGAACTACACATCCCATGAGGCATTGTAAAACACTGACATTCACAGACATGACTAGGCATGATGGGAATTGAAGTTCCTGAACAACAGGAGGGCCGTAGTTTGAAGACCCCTGGTGTAGTGCAAGACGGTGGGGACTCTTTTTGTACTGCCCCCCTGCAAAGTACTGCCCTAGGCCAGGATACAGCGTTGCCAATAAGTACTGTATGTGTCTTGTGGTGTGTTAGCATGCATTGTGATTCTCTCCCCCCATATATGCAGAGCAATATATATTTAAAAAAGTGTGTCTATGTGACCACTCTGTGTTTTTGTGCCCTTCATTGCCAAATATAGCTGCTTTACTATAACATGCCTCATTGCATTAAAAATGTGTACATCAGTGCCCATGCATTCATGCGCAATGGTGTGAATGGACCCTGAAACTAAAAGGATTGATTTTAACCACTTAAGGACCTCTTCACTCCCATATACGCCAGCAGAATGGCACGGCTGGGCACAATCACGTACCTGTACGCAGAGCTGTATCCTGGCCTAGGCCAACAAGGCCCAGGCCTAGGGCAGCACTTTGCAGGGGGGCAGCACGAAAAGAGTCCCCACCGGCTTGTGCTACACTGCTAGGACAATTAATCTAGCGCCCCCATAAAGCGGCCGCGCTGCTTCTACTATGCGGGTGGCTGGCATTCCGCAACTGTTTTGTTTTCCTGGACCACAAACCTTCCTCACTGTGCTATATGTTTCTGCTGCACCAGTAGAACTATGTGCAAAACACTTTTACCATCTCTGTCACATTGCGGAGATTTCCCTTCACTTCCTGCTCTATGGGCAACCAGGAAGTAAGAGGAAATCTAAATTAAGGGAATCCATTGCCCCCCCCCCCCCCCCAGGCTCTCAGAACTAGTGTCCTCACTCGAAAATTTCAGGGCAGGTCTTAAACAACACAGGGTGTGGCCATGACAGGAAGGGGTGGGTCATATTTAAATTAGGGGGTGCACAAGTTTAGTCAGGCCTAAACCTCTGCCTGTATGTGTCTCTTTAAGCCCAGCCATGGGGTCGCTAGCGTGACCCGGTCCTAAGCTCCGTGACCGCGCCCGTGGGACTCATGGACCCGATCGATGCTGGTGTCCCGCGAACACACCTTGCTCGTTCTTCATTGTGGCAGTGTCATTGATCGTCTGTTCCCTGATTTAGGGAAAGACGATCAATGACATCACACGCCCAGCCCCGCCCCCTACAGTTAGAAACACATATGAGGTCACACTTAACCCCTACAGTGCCCCCTAGTGGTTAACTCCTAAACTGCAATTGTCATTTTCTGTTCACACAAATGAGGTGGATGAAGGAATCCCCCAACAGGTACATTGTATTGTAAAAGAAGCACCGTGCCACCTGCCTGCCGCTGATCGAAATTCAGCCGAACCCCGATGAACCAGCCTAACTTGGATCGGTGTATGGTCAGCTTTTCATACATTCTTTGAATTTCCTATTGCGGCCTCCTATTTTATTAATAGTTGAGGCTAATGTGGATGTAAGCTCTAATGAGCAGGGCCCTCTGATTGCTCCTGTACTGTCTGCCCTCAAGTTGTAAAGTGTTGCACAAACTGTTGGTGCTATATAAATCTTGTATAATAATAATAATGTATTATTTGTATAAGACCTCTTGATAGGCTCCTGTTGGACACAGTGTTAATTATTGATTGTTTATTCTTTTCTACTCAATATCTGCTCTTATCCCATGGGGACTTGATTACAGCTATCAGGGCCGATCTGCCCTATAGGCTCGCTATGCAAGCCGCTTAGGGCCCCGCAACGCTGCAGAGGGTCCCCAAATTACTAGAGGCCCCGTCTAGTGAAAAGTCATTTCTGGTCCCTCACCACTTCTGAAATCGCTGGCTGCATGGGAGAAGAGGCAAGAAGTCAGCACCCCCGCTTCTCACTTTAATGTAAGATGAAAAACACCCCCTCAACGCTTCTCAACTTTAATCTTTAATGTGACATGTCATTTTCGGCAGCCCCTCCCCTGCTTCTCAACTTTAATGTGACATGTAATTTTGCTTAGGGCCCTAGGGAGGTCAGGATCGGCACTGACAGCTATACATGACTTTTGCATATATATGCATTGTAGGCCAATCTCTGCATAATTGTATTGTTATAGAAAGGGTTGGAATCGCGCTAATCGTGAATATATATCCAATGAAGGGCACAGTGCGTGCTGTGATTATTAAACAAAATAAGTGAATAGCCTGTGAGCGCATACAATCAAACAATTATAATGAGTACCACGCAGGTGTGAATACAAATATGGGCCCACCAAAAAAAATATACTATTAGGTGACTATGTAAAAAAAGGCACAGTATAGGTGTGGTTTCAGTGAAAAAACCATCAACTAATAAAGCCACACAAGTAATAAAATAGGTGAACTGAAAAAATAAACTCCACCTGATGGACAGGGAGAAAAAAATGCAAAGTCTATGATGTGTTAAAAAATAGTCAATGTGATGAAAAAAACCAGATGAGTAAAAAATGAAAATACAAAGTCTCTGTCTTTTTAACCTGTATGTACACAGAAGAGGAAGGAAGTCTCAAGCTGATGTAGATGTGTCAATCTCCTGGATATCGATCACGAATGAACTTGCACAGATCTGAAACCGCAGGATCTCAGCGCCATAAAAACAAACAAAGACAAAAACAAAAAGACTCGCATAGTGTAAAACCTTAGGGAAACTGAAAGGACTACACCCGTGTGGGACAGTCTTGCGACCGGGGGAGGGAATAGTGCGGACCCACCACCTCTGCACACACTGACCCTTACCAGATCTGAACCCCACAGGGTAGTATCAGGCACTCAGAGAAGGGATCGTGATTCAGCAACCATAGGACATCAACCGATGACAGTGTTGGTGATACCATGTAATATAAAACCGCACATAGTGTAAAATCAAATGATATTTAATGTAAGAAAAGTTAAAGGTTGCACTTACAAAGATAAAAATCAGTAGGGCATTTAAAAAGCAAAGTGCCGGCCGGCTGGATGGTACGCGTGCGTCCTTCCGTCTGGATGTGGTGACGTGGGAACGTCTCCTCCCAACGTTTCGTCTTCGTAAGACTTGGTCACGGGATAAGGACGACGCCCCACGTCACCACAATAGTACCCGTAGTGGGCGGAGTCAGTCAAAGGGCGGCCCCATCATCGCCATTTTGGATATGGGCTATAGTAAGGGAAAGTGGTGTAAACCTACTCATCTCTTATGTATCAATGGAGCCGTACGAGGGATCGAGTGAGAACAGACCAAAAAGGTCATTATATAGGTAAACTGGGATACTAAGTGTACCATGGAGGACAAAATCGCACCAGGTGCATGACAGTACCCACAGTGTTTGAGATAAAAAATAGACTGGTAGTCATAAAGGCTGTCTATCAAACTTAAACCAAGCCTTTTAATGTGATGGTCTTATGCGGAACTCTAATCAAGATGGATAATATTAATTTAGTAGTGAAGAGGCTATGCCGCCTGAGAGAGCTGACTCACAACCACTAAGGTAAACCATCACATAATACATATAAATAAAATTAAAATAAATTTAAATGAAACGGTTAAACATGCGTATCGTTGTGCGCTCATTAATGAATAGATGCACAATCAATTTCATCATTAGAATATGGAGAGGATCGCAAATTTAACCAACTATAGAAAATTGACCCCACCAAATGGACTTTAGTGAACAACATTTGTATGTACTGACAAAAGGTTACAGATGGCCATATCAACATAATTGCAGAGGTTGTATGCAGTAACATACAGCTGACACTAGTCTGAAGTTATACATCAATAAAACCGGGAAAAAAACACACAAAAGAAAGAAAAAAAAAGGGAGGGGAAATCGGGAAAGGAAAGGATTTGTATCCCTCCCTTCCACTTTCTCTACCCTTCCCAACCATTTCAGCACGTGCTATACCTTGATTATGAATAACCCTAGATAAGTAGTTTGACATAGAAATGAATAGGTATTGTGGAACATTATAACTGGGTTAAATTAAATATTATCTGGACTGTATCAGGAATTGTCAATGAAACAGTTGACATCCACCTCAATGTTGAGGCCATGGGGTTCAAAACATCGCAGGGTATGTATCCAGGTCATTTAAGAACGGGAAATACTTCTGACTAAGTCACTCCCCCTCCAGTGGGCCTGATACTTCTCAATCCCTAGGAAAACAGTGCCTCTTGGGTCTTTATTATGGACTTTCAAATAATGGTTAGAAACGGAATGATCTGGAAAGCCATTACAGATATTTGTCAAGTGCTCGTTTAAAACGCACTTGTAAGGGGCGCTTGGTCCTGCCCACATATTGTAGGCCACAGGGACATTGTAACAGATAAATGGAACCCACACTCGAGCAAGGAATAAAAGACTTGATCGGGTAAACCTTGGGTGAGTATCTGGACCTAAAACTCGTGGTTCTTTTAGGGGTATGGTTATTCACCGTACAAACTCGGCATCTTCCGCATTTAAAAAAACCTGTCAACCCTGATGAAAACATGGAAGGCATTCTTGGTGGATCCAAAATGTTAGGTGCTAACTTATTTCTTAAAGAGCCAGCTCCCCTAAACACTACCTGAGGTTTATCAGGGAGAATGTTATTCAAAATCTTGTCACTTTTGAGGACGTGCCAATGCTTCCTGAGGATATGTTTAACGTTAGCGTGTTGGCAGGAGTAATCAGTCACAAAAGGACTTCTAAATTTGTTGTCTACAATAGGTTTCGGCCTATCCTTTAAGATATCTTCCCTGTTGAGATTGGCCACTGTTTCCAGGGAATCTGACAAGAAAGGGCGACTATAGCCTTTTTCTATAAACTGTCTATTGAGTCTTTCAGCCTGTTTTAGAAAGGTTACTTGATCAGTACAGTTTCTTTTTAGACGGAGGAACTGACCCTTGGGGACAGCCTTGAGCCAGCTAGAATGATGACAACTGTCATGCGGAATGAACGAGTTCCTGTCTGTTGTTTTGAAATAAGTAGACGTTGATAGCTGATTACCCTCTATGTTGATGACCAAGTCTAAAAAGTTGATGGTATCAAGACTTGCTTCATATTTTAGAACAATCCCTCTATCGTTATTATTGAGATATTCCATAAACAGGATGAGGTCATCCTCCCTGCCATCCCATAGGAGGAGGATATCGTCGATATATCTGGCCCACAACAAAAGTTGGGGCCTAGAAGAAACATCGACGACATCCTCCTCCCACTTGGCCATAAATAAATTGGCCAAGCTGGGGGCATATTTAGCCCCCATTGCGACTCCTCTATCCTGCCTGTAGAAGTGTCCACTGTGCCAGAAAAAATGGTGAGAAGCCGCATATTCTAATAGCTCCATAATGTAAGAAATCTGTACTTCCATAAGGTTGGAATCTCTCTTTAAAAAATGAGAGACTGCTTCTAAACCCAGTTTATGGGGAATGATGGTATACAAAGAAGTGACATCGGCAGTCACCAACCAAACATTGGGGGGCAGTGTCAATCCTGCCAACAGGTTAATAACATGCTTAGTATCCCGAACATACGAGGGCATGCTTCTAACTAGAGGCTGGAGAAAAAAATCAATATATTTGCCCACCCGGGACGTGATCGAGTCTATCCCACTCACTATGGGACGTCCCGGGGGGCAAACAGGATTTTTGTGTACCTTAGGAAGATAATAGATAATGGGTACACGGGGGGCCTTGGGAATTAAAAAGGCTTTCTCCTTCGTGTTAAGAATATTTAAACGTGACCCCTTATTTATAACCTCTATGAGGGCTTTTTTGTATTTCTCTCCAGGGTTGAGGAGGAGAGGAGTGTAGGTGTCCCTGTCACTTAAGATTTTGGCCATCTCATCCAAATAATCTGACTTATTTAGGACCACTATACCGCCCCCCTTATCCGCAGGGCGGATAACAAGGTCCTTATTGTCACATAAAGACTGACCGCAAAACTATTAAACTTAAAAAACTAGATGATGAGATTAAAACTATCAAGGAAAAACTCTCTCCCTTCATGACCAGTGAAGACTATGCTGATAGATCCAAGAACCTTTTAAGAACACTGGAGAAGGAAGATAGAGAGCAAAAAATCAAGAAGAAAAAGAAGTTCAATAGGGATTTCAGTGATTACCATTCTAAACTAGTTTTTGAATGGCAAAAAAAACTTTTGGCTGAAACTAATAGCTCCAACACAACCGAGATGGATGTGACACCAGCTAACACAGGAGCGACCAATGCTGCCTCTTGTTTGCCTTTGGCGCCAGGAAACAGGGGCAATCAAAATCGCACAAATTTAGGGGGTACACCTAAAAAATACCCTAAATCCAAAAAGGGTTCCATTTATAATAATTCTGGAACACAACCCCCCCATCAAGGAGGAGGAGGTTATGGAAGCCAACGTAGCCAATTTGGCCCCCCCATAAGTCATCGGCCCCAACCTTGGGGACAGGGAGCTGGAGGTGGTATAGCACATCTTCCCTCCCGGGGTCGTGGTAATTATACGGGTCCCCCCCCTCCTGGTTTTCCATTTGGCTATGGTAATGGCCCATCAACCTCACAGGGCCCCAACAGGGGTATTCCATATAATCAGGCACCCAACACCATTCCACCTCATGTCTTTAGGAATAATGAGGTTGTGCATTATGCAGGAAATTTTGAACCTGACTACAACGTCTTGACTCACAACAGTTTTTTACCATTGGGGAATTTGGATAATTCCAGCAATGAAAATTTTTTCCCAAATGGTGACCATTCTACTACTTCAGCCCCTTATGAATTGGGGTATGGAGACATTGGTAACCATTCGATGAATTTTGTCCAGCCTAATTGGGGTTTTCCCCGGGCAACACAAGGGGTAAAAAGACTAGCAGAACTAAAAGAGGGGCTAGAGGGGGGAGGCGTCTTAAGCCCCAAAAGACCAAAAACCTAACCAATACTGGGATATTCAACCTCAGCTCTCATACTTTGACTGAATCCGAGCTGATAGTTTTGGATAAGGGGTTGAAATATGCCCCTCCCAAAAATATTAATAAATTTAAAACATATATGGACATACACAAATTTGTCCGCTAGTTGAATATTCAAAGGTATTTGTCCTCAAACCCCTTTGGTCCCCCTAATGCTTTAGCCGTTGACTACGTTCACTCTAGTCTGGCCAATTCTTCCACCTACAATCCGCCAGGTCATTTGCCGGCATCATTGAAGGTGTTTAGGGACCTTACTCTTAAGGACCTGGATGATTTACGGGTCAAACGAGTTCGTATCAAACATGATATAGAAACAGGTATAAAATCTTTATGTGACAATAAGGACCTTGTTATCCGCCCTGCGGATAAGGGGGGCGGTATAGTGGTCCTAAATAAGTCAGATTATTTGGATGAGATGGCCAAAATCTTAAGTGACAGGGACACCTACACTCCTCTCCTCCTCAACCCTGGAGAGAAATACAAAAAAGCCCTCATAGAGGTTATAAATAAGGGGTCACGTTTAAATATTCTTAACACGAAGGAGAAAGCCTTTTTAATTCCCAAGGCCCCCCGTGTACCCATTATCTATTATCTTCCTAAGGTACACAAAAATCCTGTTTGCCCCCCGGGACGTCCCATAGTGAGTGGGATAGACTCGATCACGTCCCGGGTGGGCAAATATATTGATTTTTTTCTCCAGCCTCTAGTTAGAAACATGCCCTCGTATGTTCGGGATACTAAGCATGTTATTAACCTGTTGGCAGGATTGACACTGCCCCCCAATGTTTGGTTGGTGACTGCCGATGTCACTTCTTTGTATACCATCATTCCCCATAAACTGGGTTTAGAAGCAGTCTCTCATTTTTTAAAGAGAGATTCCAACCTTATGGAAGTACAGATTTCTTACATTATGGAGCTATTAGAATATGCGGCTTCTCACAATTTTTTCTGGCACAGTGGACACTTCTACAGGCAGGATAGAGGAGTCGCAATGGGGGCTAAATATGCCCCCAGCTTGGCCAATTTATTTATGGCCAAGTGGGAGGAGGATGTCGTCGATGTTTCTTCTAGGCCCCAACTTTTGTTGTGGGCCAGATATATCGACGATATCCTCCTCCTGTGGGATGGCAGGGAGGATGACCTCATCCTGTTTATGGAATATCTCAATAATAACGATAGAGGGATTGTTCTAAAATATGAAGCAAGTCTTGATACCATCAACTTTTTAGACTTGGTCATCAACATAGAGGGTAATCAGCTATCCACGTCTACTTATTTCAAAACAACAGACAGGAACTCGTTCATTCCGCATGACAGTTGTCATCATTCTAGCTGGCTCAAGGCTGTCCCCAAGGGTCAGTTCCTCCGTCTAAAAAGAAACTGTACTGATCAAGTAACCTTTCTAAAACAGGCTGAAAGACTCAATAGACAGTTTATAGAAAAAGGCTATAGTCGCCCTTTCTTGTCAGATTCCCTGGAAACAGTGGCCAATCTCAACAGGGAAGATATCTTAAAGGATAGGCCGAAACCTATTGTAGACAACAAATTTAGAAGTCCTTTTGTGACTGATTACTCCTGCCAACACGCTAACGTTAAACATATCCTCAGGAAGCATTGGCACGTCCTCAAAAGTGACAAGATTTTGAATAACATTCTCCCTGATAAACCTCAGGTAGTGTTTAGGGGAGCTGGCTCTTTAAGAAATAAGTTAGCACCTAACATTTTGGATCCACCAAGAATGCCTTCCATGTTTTCATCAGGGTTGACAGGTTTTTTTAAATGCGGAAGATGCCGAGTTTGTACGGTGAATAACCATACCCCTAAAAGAACCACGAGTTTTAGGTCCAGATACTCACCCAAGGTTTACCCGATCAAGTCTTTTATTACTTGCTCGAGTGTGGGTTCCATTTATCTGTTACAATGTCCCTGTGGCCTACAATATGTGGGCAGGACCAAGCGCCCCTTACAAGTGCGTTTAAACGAGCACTTGACAAATATCTGTAATGGCTTTCCAGATCATTCCGTTTCTAACCATTATTTGAAAGTCCATAATAAAGACCCAAGAGGCACTGTTTTCCTAGGGATTGAGAAGTATCAGGCCCACTGGAGGGGGAGTGACTTAGTCAGAAGTATTTCCCGTTCTGAAATGACCTGGATACATACCCTGCGATGTTTTGAACCCCATGGCCTCAACATTGAGGTGGATGTCAACTGTTTCATTGACAATTCCTGATACAGTGCAGATAATATTTAATTTAACCCAGTTATAATGTTCCACAATACCTATTCATTTCTATGTCAAACTACTTATCTAGGGTTATTCATAATCAAGGTATAGCACGTGCTGAAATGGTTGGGAAGGGTAGAGAAAGTGGAAGGGAGGGATACAAATCCTTTCCTTTCCCGATTTCCCCTCCCCTTTTTTTTTTTTTTTTCTTTCTTTTGTGTGTTTTTTTTCCCGGTTTTATTGATGTATAACTTCAGACTAGTGTCAGCTGTATGTTACTGCATACAACCTCTGCAATTATGTTGATATGGCCATCTGTAACCTTTTGTCAGTACATACAAATGTTGTTCACTAAAGTCCATTTGGTGGGGTCAATTTTCTATAGTTGGTTAAATTTGCGATCCTCTCCATATTCTAATGATGAAATTGATTGTGCATCTATTCATTAATGAGCGCACAACGATACGCATGTTTAACCGTTTCATTTAAATTTATTTTAATTTTAATTTTATTTATATGTATTATGTGATGGTTTACCTTAGTGGTTGTGAGTCAGCTCTCTCAGGCGGCATAGCCTCTTCACTACTAAATTAATATTATCCATCTTGATTAGAGTTCCGCATAAGACCATCACATTAAAAGGCTTGGTTTAAGTTTGATAGACAGCCTTTATGACTACCAGTCTATTTTTTATCTCAAACACTGTGGGTACTGTCATGCACCTGGTGCGATTTTGTCCTCCATGGTACACTTAGTATCCCAGTTTACCTATATAATGACCTTTTTGGTCTGTTCTCACTCGATCCCTCGTACGGCTCCATTGATACATAAGAGATGAGTAGGTTTACACCACTTTCCCTTACTATAGCCCATATCCAAAATGGCGATGATGGGGCCGCCCTTTGACTGACTCCGCCCACTACGGGTACTATTGTGGTGACGTGGGGCGTCGTCCTTATCCCGTGACCAAGTCTTACGAAGACGAAACGTTGGGAGGAGACGTTCCCACGTCACCACATCCAGACGGAAGGACGCACGCGTACCATCCAGCCGGCCGGCACTTTGCTTTTTAAATGCCCTACTGATTTTTATCTTTGTAAGTGCAACCTTTAACTTTTCTTACATTAAATATCATTTGATTTTACACTATGTGCGGTTTTATATTACATGGTATCACCAACACTGTCATCGGTTGATGTCCTATGGTTGCTGAATCACGATCCCTTCTCTGAGTGCCTGATACTACCCTGTGGGGTTCAGATCTGGTAAGGGTCAGTGTGTGCAGAGGTGGTGGGTCCGCACTATTCCCTCCCCCGGTCGCAAGACTGTCCCACACGGGTGTAGTCCTTTCAGCTTCCCTAAGGTTTTACACTATGCGAGTCTTTTTGTTTTTGTCTTTGTTTGTTTTTATGGCGCTGAGATCCTGCGGTTTCAGATCTGTGCAAGTTCATTCGTGATCGATATCCAGGAGATTGACACATCTACATCAGCTTGAGACTTCCTTCCTCTTCTGTGTACATACAGGTTAAAAAGACAGAGACTTTGTATTTTCATTTTTTACTCATCTGGTTTTTTTCATCACATTGACTATTTTTTAACACATCATAGACTTTGCATTTTTTTCTCCCTGTCCATCAGGTGGAGTTTATTTTTTCAGTTCACCTATTTTATTACTTGTGTGGCTTTATTAGTTGATGTTTTTTTCACTGAAACCACACCTATACTGTGCCTTTTTTTACATAGTCACCTAATAGTATATTTTTTTTGGTGGGCCCATATTTGTATTCACACCTGCGTGGTACTCATTATAATTGTTTGATTGTATGCGCTCACAGGCTATTCACTTATTTTGTTTAATAATCACAGCACGCACTGTGCCCTTCATTGGATATATATTCACGATTAGCGCGATTCCAACCCTTTCTATACTATTGTTTTATGTTGTATAACATTTTTGAGTCGCAGCTGTCACCTGTTAGGGTTTTACTGGGTATGCGCAAAATTTATTTTCTTTTATATTATAATTGTATTGTTATATACAGTAAACCCTTGGTTTGCAAGCATAATTTGTTCCAGAAACATGCTTGTAATCCAAAGCACATGCATATCAAAGCATTCTTTTACAAGCTACACTTAGAGGCTCCTCTCTTTTTTTTTATACTCAGTTGTGACATGACGCCAATCTTATATCAAGACATTGCTTGTATATAAAGGCAAAATGTATTAAAACATTTGGCTTGTCTTCCAAACGCTCTCAAACCAAGGCCTTACTGTACATTTGTTATTAAGAATTGTTGTTCCCTATCCCCTGCTTTTTCTTCTCTTTTGTATTTTCACTGAAATGTTATAAATACATATTCAACCTAAAAAACACAAATTCTGATCAGGCAGAATCAGTATTGCAGAAGAGACATGCTACATGCCTTTTTCAGTAAAACAAAGGTGCCTACCCATTGTGCATTCACATCTCAGTTCTGGAATGTATAAACTCCTGTGCACATGCACAGGGGTTCTATAATCCCCCACTGTCCAATCAAGACAACTAAGGACCCCAATACCTGGAAGAAGCAGAGGAGAAGATCCCTGTGCCAAAAAGAGGGTGGAGGGTATTTGCAGACTTTTTTTTCCAGCTTTTAAATCCCATCTAAACATTTAGTTTAAATCGGGTACATACATTCCAGGGGCATCAAAACATATTTATAAAAAGTCTACAGTTCAAGAAAAAGTACAGCCAATGCTTGCTTGGCTGTATTTCTATGGACCACAGGAGTGTTGTTCGTTCTGCACTCCTGTGACCCGTTTTCATCAGAGAGCACGCTGAAGCTCGCTGTTGGCTGACATCACAGAGCCAGTCCAGGCTCGGAAAAGATTGCAACCATATGATCAAGACCTGCCCGCATGCCTTGACAGGCACTCGGCTCAGCCTCTTAGCGTGCCACTGAGAGTCTGAGCAAGCAGCTACCCCCTCCAGAGCCCAGCGCTCCAGTAAACACGGGGTTGGGGGGGGGGGGGATAGAGCAGAGAGCAGTGATTGACAGTCACGTTTTCTGCTCACAAAGCTCTGAGAACTGAGCCATCAGCAGTGTTTGATTGCTTGGTTCTCAGCCTCATACCGCGTACACACAGTCGTTTTTTTGTGATGAAAAAAAAACGACGTTTTAAAAAACGTCATTTAAAATGATTGTGTGTTGGCAAAACGTAGTTTTATGTCTTCAGAAAACGACCAAAAAAAAATTCGAACATGCTTGAATTTTTTATGTCGTTTTTCAGAATGTCGTTTTTTGTTTCATAAAAAATGATTGTGTGTGGGCAAAACGACGTTTGAAACAAAGTTTTTAAACCCGCGCATGCTCAGAAGCAAGTTATGAGACGGGAGCTTCAATGGAACAGAGTGCCGTCGTACGTGGTGTACGTAACCGCGCTTTGCAAGAGCATTTTCAGAAAACGATGGTGTGTATGCAACGTCGTTTTTTAAAATGATGTTTGAAAAACGTTGTTTTGTTTCGTGAGATAAAACAACGTTTTTTTACATCACAAAAAGTGATCGTGTGTACGCGGCATTAGAGCTGGCGGGGAACAGATGCGGTATCAGACTGATGCTACATCCACCTAGGTAAGTATGATTAAAGAAAAAAAATTCATTATATTTCTGTTTTAATTTTAGAAAGGAGTGTCCTATGCCAGCTGCAGAGTAGGACCCTTGTATTCAGCATGCTGTAGAACGGGGGGTCAGCAACCAGTAGATTGCGGCCAAGTGATCACAGTCTGGGCTTGCTGACCCACCATCTCAGAGCATCAAACAGAGTGCAATGGCTACTTTAAAAGTTGGAACATAGTAGGGAGCAAGTACAGCATAAGCCGATGCCTCCTCTTTAGTGCTGGCATCTGTCCCATGCAGAGTAGTACCAACTACATGCCACCTCTAGTGGTCTCCAGAGCGGTACCAGCAGAAGGAAACAAGAGATCTTCACGTCAAACCCATGATTGCCGTGGATTGTGACACAGTTGTATGCCAATTTGAGGTTTTAAATCAGGTGTGAGGAGGTGCCAGGTCATCTTTGACTTCTCCCATGTTGTTCAGGTTAGGCTTGCTACCTCATCCCTTTAAAACCAAACAGACATTAATTGCACAGGTTCTGTGGCTGATTAAGGTGGTAATAAACTCCCTTGGTGTCTTATCTGCATTAAATTAGCCTCGGAACCTGTGTAATTCATATGTGTTTGGGTTTAACCATATAAGACCCGGACCAAAATGCAGGGAAAGGACCAGGCCCCTTTTTGCGATTCGGCACTGCGTCGCTTTAACTGACAATTGCGCGGTCGTGCGACGTGGCTCCCAAACAAAATTTGCGTCCTTTTCTTCCCACAAATAGAGCTTTCTTTTAGTGGTATTTGATCGCCTCTGCGATTTTTATTTTTTTGCGCTATATTCAAAAATAGAGCGACATTTTTGAAAAAAAAACAATATTTTTTTTTATTTTTGTTATAAGAAAAATCAAATAAACTAAATTTTAGTCAAACATTTAGGCCAAAATTAATTTAGCCACATGTCTTTAGTAAAGAAAAATCGCAATAAAAAAATAATAGCTACCTACCTAGTGGAACAGCGACACTAATACAGTGATCAGAAAAATGATCGCTTAGTGACGCTGGCAATAGGGAGTGAAAGGGTAACTAGGGCGGTGATCAAGGGGTTAAAACTTTATTGGGGGGGTACGGGGGCTACCCTGGACCTAACACTAACTGCCTGTCACACTGACACTAACTGCAGTGATCATACATATGATCACTGCATTCAGTGACACTATGACAGGGGCGGGGGGTGATTGCAAGGGGGTAAGTCTGCCTGCGTGTACTGGTGTCAGTGTAGTGTTGTGCAGACTTACTGTGTAATGTGATCTCTCCTCAGCGGCGGTTGAAAATACCGCTGAGAGCAGAGATCACATCACTTCCTCCTCCTGTGTTTACACAGGAGAAGGAAGTGACACGCAAAAACGAACCGCCGCCCCCTCATCCCGGATCGCTCGTACAGCAAACCGGACCGCCGCATGTACCAGGGGGGGTCCCGATCGGCCCCCCGACCCACGTCTAGGCAGCAACGTATATATACGTTGATGTGCCTACCTGTGCCATTCTGCCGACGTAAATGTACATGCGGCGGTCCTTAAGGGGTTAAAGGGATAAGGTGGCAACCCTAGTTCAGGTAGATCTCCACCTCTTTAAGGTTGCCTACCCCTGCTTTAGAAGCAGTGTTCTCTCTGCAGAGGCCCACCACTCCCCCATAGCTCTTCAATTAGCAGAGCTTTGACTTCCTCCTGATTGGAGACATAGCAGTGAGTCAGCAGGGGGAGTGTAATGGTACGGTCATTTCCTTAGCAGTAGACATACCACAGATATCATAGTATGATATGGAAGCAGCTGATGATGTTAGCCGTAATAACCTGCTTCCTGTTAAGCAATGTTAATCATGTCCAACCTGCATACAAGAGAAGAAATATGTATTGTGTCCCAAAGGTTTGATGATGTCATGCCCTGTAGATATTTCATTTGGAAGACTTGTAAAAAAAATAAGTAAATCCCTTTTTTCTCTAGATAATATTTTACCTTTGTTTGATTCTAGCTTTGATATTACAATTTTAAATACATGCATATAGTCAGCAATATTGAATTCTCATTATGTGTTTACCTGGTCTCACATGGATTGAAATTCGGCCAGTTCAAACAGATGAATTTTGATCTATACTTAGCCAGGGAGGTTAATAGAAGCCGATCTATCCATCTAGAAATAAAAATATTATACCACGCTGTCCCTTTAAACCAGGTCCCTTCTGAGTCACCTCTTGTCTCCGCCCCTAACCCACCTCCGAGCACTGTTTCTCTGTCGATCTATGGACTGACCATAGATTGTTCGAATCTCAGAAGGTCCCTTCTGCACAGGCCCAGATTTTAACCATCTATGCAGTGCTGGGACAAGGTCATCCACTGCCCGGTACGAACATAACAAACTGTACCCCCCCCCCCCCCAAGATGTATGAGCAATATGTGTCAGCAAACCCCCCCCCCCCCCCCGAAAAAGAAATTGAGCACTAATCTGCATGCTTATCCCCTAAAATCCCTCCTCCTCTCAGTACAAATCTACCACCCTGCAGAAATCCACCCCTCCCAGCACAAATTCTTGCCCCTCCCCCCCATCCTGGCTCAAATCCTCTCTTCCCAAATGCCCCCCAAAAAAACACCCCTCCGATCACAAATCTCCCCCCCCCCGCTCCAATTTACCCCTCCAAGCACAAATCCCCCCCCCCCCCCCCATCTCGCCTCCTAGCACAAACCTTTCCCCCTCTAGCACAAATGCCAACCAATCATCTCTACTAGAACAATTCCACCCCCCTCTCAAAAAAGATCCCTTCCTAACAAAAATTATCTTCCCCCTCTACCATATCAGCTCTTCTGGCACAAACCCCACAATTCTGCACTCCTAGCACATATTATCTTCCCCCATTCCAACTCAAATCCTCTCAAACCACCACTCCTAGCACACCACCCCCAAATTTCCTCTCATAGAACAATTCTTAATCCATGCAGCCCTCCAAATTCCCCCTCCCAACACAAATCTCCTCCCCCCAATATTCGTATGACACCCCCCCACACCTCACATGATACCACAAGGGCCCAGGGCAGCCGTCCCTCCTGCCCATCCCTTTTCCCGGCTGTGCATCTATGGCTGGCTTTAGTTAATAGGTCAAAGCTGTGCTGGCATCATCCAATCGTGTGCAAGCAAAAATATTGTTTTTTTTTCATTGTATGTGATTGGGTATTCTTTGCATAGTGAATGTCGCTTTGTTTCACCTCATTTACTATAATAAGTGACTCACTTTTCAAAGTGAACATACACTACTACTTTAGTATATCAGGCATCCAAAAGAGGACACCGAGGGATTGAATAATCATTATTGGATATCTGCAGTTGTAACTGGATACAATGATTGTCAGGTGTCAGGCTATGGCGATATTTAATCTCAGAAACTGGAGGGAAAAAAAATGTCCTAACTCAAAAATAATTCTTTTGTGCTTCTGCAGGAGATTGTTAGGAGATTAGTCTCATGAGATTAATCTCACAAGTTACACTTGAATTGGAAAAAATTACCCAAGAATGATTGTTGGGCGATTAATCTCCTGCTACCATTCAAGTCTATGGAGGGAAAAAAAGACGAGATTAAAGGCTAATAGTTTATGCTACGCAATTAAATTGAAGCATTGGGAGATTGAGCGCTCAGCTGCATTGCTGAAAATCTCTTATGTAGCAGTTCACATTAAAAGTAATGTAATACAAACAAAGCAATCCATCTCATGAGATTTAATAGCACAACTGAGCTACTAATAATTGCTCATGTAGCCCTAGCCTCACCGAGATACTTCTATCTGATGAGATGAAGGGCCTGCTTTACTAAACTAGAGTAGGAATAAAATGTAATGGGTGATTTACATATTGTAGCTTCACATGAATGCCTACATCTGCAATACACATAGTGAACGGCTTTCCTGAACCTTTGCAAATCATACACTGGCGTTCAATGTGTACAGTGTGCTCTTAGTTTGCTGTGTGCATTAAATATCCAAATAATTCTGTTTTCATACCTTCTAAGGTGTGCTAAGGCTTCATTAACACTTGTGAAGCCGTGTACACACGGCAGAGAACCTCAACGGGCAGAACACATCGTTCCACCCGTCGAGGTTCTCTGCCGGCCGTCGAAATCGGCGACCCTCCCGTCGGGAATGGAAACCAGCCATTCATCCAGGCGGGCCGTCGAGCAAAAAGAGAGCGTGCTCTCTATTCGCTCGACAGGATTCCCGACGGGCGGGGCGAGCCAGGAGCGTACACACGGCCGAGGTTCTCGCTGGAATGCAGCTTCCAGCGAGGTTCTCGCTGGTTTCTAGCGAGAACCTCGGTCGTGTGTACGCCGCCTGAGACTTGTCGTGCGACTTTTGGAAACTAAAGTCGCATTACAAGTCCCACCCCATGTTTTTCAATCACAACCCTTCAAATATATGCAACTTAAAGTCGCAGCAACTTTAAAAGAATTGTAAAGTCGGAAGGTTTTTTATCTTAAAGCATTCTATACGTTGGGATAAAAAGCCTTCTGTGTGCAGCAGCCCCAGTCAGCCCCCCTAATACTTACCTGAGGTCCCTCTCAGTCCAGTGATGTCCACAAGTGTCTCAGCCGTCTGAGATTCTCCCTCCTGATTGGCTGAGACACAGCAGCGGTCTCAATCAAAGTCAGGAGAGGGGACAGGGCTCTGTGTCTGAATGGACACAGGAAGCTGTGACTCTGGTGCCCCTATAGCAAGCTGATTGCTGTGGGAGCGCTGAACAGGAGGGAGGGACCAGAAGCACAGAAGAGGGACCCGAGAAGAGGAGGATCAGGGCTGCTCTGTGTAAATCCACTAGGTAAGTATAACATGTTTGTTATTTACAATCAGTTTAAAAAGGTTCCTGCACTACTGATCTGAGTTTGATGCGACTTGAGTGCCATAGACTGCAATGTAAACCCTCAAAAGCCGCATGAAAGGCACACCTGAATGATAGGCTCTATTCATATTTGAGTGACTTATCATGAAACTTTGGACATCAAAGTCGCATGACAAGTCTTTCCCTATGTTTTCCAATGATAACCATTCATATATGTGCAAATTAACCACTTGCCGCCCGACCACCGTCAAATGACAACAGGGCGGTGCAGCTCTCGTTCTGGTATGACAGCTTTCCAGAACGACTGCTCTGGGGGCGTGCAGCACGGCGTTCGCAACCGTGTTGTGAGGACACGGCTTGACCCCGATCTCTGTAAAGAGCCACGGCTCTTTAACCATGTGATTGCCTGTGTCCAATCACAGCCGGTCACATGTAAACATGGAGATGCCGGTAATTGGCACTCCTCGCCTCACACTGACAGAGTGTGAGGAGAGGAGAGCCGATCAGTGACATATGCTCACAGAGGACATCTAGGTATGTAATCAGGGCACTGATGATCAATTAAGTGCCCACCAATGCCAGCAACTAGTGCCCACCACTGCCAGCAATCAGTGCCCACAAGTGCCAGCAATCAGTGGCCATTAGTGATGCCAGTCAGTGCCGCCTATCTGTGTCGCCTATCCGTGCTGCCTATCATTTCACATAAATGCAGCATATTCGTGCCTCCTCATCAGTGCCCATAAGTGCCGCCTCATCAGCGCCCATCAGTGAAGGAGAAAAATTACTTATTTATAAAATTTACTGACGGGGGGGGGGGGGGAATTAAAGCTGAAAAAACGGCCTGGGCAGGAAGGGGGTGTAAGTGCCCTGTATTGAGGTGCAACTTTTGAGGGTTGTACCTGAATGTTATACAGTGAAAAAGTCGTACAACAGTTGTCCATTATCACTGATCAAAGCCAAAATTGTATCTGAGTTGCCCCCATCCAAAGCTGCGTCGAAGTTGCATTCCAAAGTCGAGTGCAACTTTGGAGTTGTACAAATGTGAATGGAGCCTTAAACATGTGACAGTTGTCCAGTATCATTAGTCAAAGCCAAAGTCATATCAAAGTTGCACCCATCTAAAATTGTGTCAAAGTTGCACTCCAAAGTCCCTCAACTTTGGACTTGTACAAGTGTGAATGGTGCCTTAAGAAAGCATATGTGATCAACTCACTAAGCAATTAAATGCTCCATGTGGATTTCAAGCTCCAAGCAATTAAATAAAACACATACACCATACATCAGAGTAAGATCCAGTGTAAGTAGTGGTATCCCACTACCCCATAGAACAGCACGCTCTGTGGAGTCTTCTATAATAATAGTACACACTTTATACAGTCTTTCTTTTATGTAAAATACCTTACAACAATGGTACACCACCACTTAGATGGCATAGGGTCATACGTTGGAGCATGCACTCCAT
The DNA here is from genome assembly GCA_029574335.1 of Rana kukunoris. NCBI lineage: Eukaryota > Metazoa > Chordata > Amphibia > Anura > Ranidae > Rana > Rana kukunoris. The sequence goes on along the minus strand of CM056052.1, from coordinate 312,527,638 downwards.
AACAAAATATTCTGATTGGTGGCCATAGTACCTGCATAATGTGTGTTTAAAAAGCCACTTCATCAGAAGCCTCTATGACTGCGAGGCAACACACAATTGCCATTGGGGGGACAGAGAAGGAGAATTGTCACCATATAGAAGAAAGTGTCTGAAAAATTACCTTCATGGCAGGAGCACAAGCTAGTATTTTAAAGAATATATTACCCCAACATTTTAAATTCCTGATATGTGCCTGCTGTACCATGTGCTTGTATGAGAAAGTATCCTGTTCTCTTTGTATTGCTTTTTTTTTTACTTCCTGCTTTCCTATTAAAAACTGACCACACTGGGCAGGAGAATGAAGCATGGAAACTCAGCCTGCTCTACTCCAATTATCACACTTGTCCTGACACTTCCTCCCTGCAGGGCCATTCACTGGGATGACCAGTGTGCTGCTGCTGCTACTACTGCTCCTGCTCCTCCCCCAGCACTCTAAGACATTTTTTTTATAATAAAAGGCTCCCCCTTATTAACCCCCCAGTTTACTCGAATCACCCCTAATTAATTCCTTAGTCTCCTTCTCTCTTTGTATTATTTTCCTGATGATTTTTTTATTTATTTTTTTTGGTTTGTTTCTATTTTATTTTTTTGGTTTGTTTCTATTTTATTATCTACTAATATATTTTGTATTTTTTTAACACACTTAACGTATGCACTTCCCATTTAAAAAAAAGTGCAACATTTTAAAAAAGGCATTTTATTTCATTTGTAAATAACTTTGGTGGGGTCAGGGGCCATCTCTTTGTCACTGGTGCAAATTTGGTCAGGGGGACACTCTGGGCTCCTTTGCTGCCATTGTGCTGGGTAATCTTTTTTCAGTGGTAGCGCTACATTTAGTTCTTAATTTCTGAAATGTTTGTACTTTATCAAATAAATATAGCAAAATATTAAATGCTTTCAAAGGCATATGTAACAGACCAAAAGAAAGCAAATAAGAAAAGTGCACAAATGAAAGTTCATATAATAATAGCAATAAAAGTAGAAAAGATCATTTCAGTTCTATAGAAAGTCCATAGATATGTTCCCTAGTGTGAATTTTTTGTAAAAAAAAATAAAAAAATAAGTTCCATGCAGACTTGGAAAAATAGTGATAGTTGATTACAAATTAAAATAAATATAAAAAAGAAAAAAAAACGTGAATTGGCTGATGTCACTATATCAATTAACCGCTTGCCAACGGCATCACACACTTACACGTCAGGAGAATGTTATGGCTGCACAAAGCAATGTATATATACCTTGCTTTGAATTTCTCGTGCCCCTGACATCAGCTCTGTGCCCCCGGGATCCGCGATCGTGTCATGGAGTGGCAGAACGGGGGTTGCCATTGTAAACAAGGTATCTCCCTGTTCTGCCTAGTGACAGGACACTGATCGTCTGCTCCCTGTAATTGGGAGCAGCGATCAGTGTCGTGTCACAGTAAGTCCAGCCCCCACACAGTTAGGACACACTTAACCCCTTCCTAGCCCCCTAGTGGTTAACCCCTTACTGCCAGTGTCATTTACACAGTAATCGGTGCATTTTTATAGCACTGATCACTTTATAAATGACAATGGTCAAAAAATAGCATCAAAAGTGTCCACCATAATGTCGCAGCCAAAAGTCGCTGATCGCCGCCATTACTAATGAAAAAAATGGAAAATGAATAAAAATGCCAAAAAACTATCCCCTATTTTGTAGATGCTATAACTTTTGTCCAAACCAATCAATAAACGATTATGTGTAGAAAAATACGTATCGGCCTAAACTGAGGAAAGAAACATTTTTTTTATATATTTTTGGGGGATATTTATTATAGCAAAATGTAAAAAAGATGTTAAGATGTCTTTTTTTATTTTTAAATGACTTTCAATGACTTTTATCTGTATTGCCGGGACCCGACAATTAATTTAGCCGCAAGTAGTTTTGAATGACTTTTTTTCCTTCAAAAATTACACTTTGTGCAGGGACAGTTCTAAGCATGGGAAACGTGCTACTTCACAGGCATACTATACACCCCCCCCGGTACGAAATTTAAATGAATATTTCACTTTTATTGTTTCACTTTAAGCATTATTAAAATCACTGCTTCCGAAAAAAACTGCAGTTTTTAAAACTTTTTTTGCTTTGATACATGTCCCCTGGGGCAGGACCCAGGTCCCCAATCACTTTTTATGACAATAACTTGCATATTAACCTTTAAAAATTAGCACTTTAGATTTCTCACATAGACTTTTTGAGTTTGCCATGAACACCCCAAATTGTTTGGCGAACAGCCAATGTTCGAGTCAAATTCATGTTCGACTTGAACATAATGCTCATCACTAGCGGGCAGATGAGCCATCCATGTCCACTCAGTTTCTGTAGAGTGGGCATGGGCAAAGCCCGCTCCGCACCATGGGTGGCTGGGTGTAAGCGAACTCTGCTGTATGTTTACACCCAACTGCCTCTGATCCTAGACGGAGGAGGATGGATCCCCTTTTTTTTAGGTTTGTTTAAAAAACTGAGAGGCGGACCTACTCAGACTCATCGTGTCAAACTCCTTGATAGCAGGGACTAATGTGAGTGTACAATAAATATATGTAAAATGCTGCATAAATTGATGCCGCTATATGAGTACCTTAAAAAAATAAGTAAACTATTGCCAGATTAAGAACGTGTATGCTTACACATTAAAACAAGCAAACTCCACTCAACCAGTCAGATGGGCTCCAACTTCTACTAAAAATGTAGTCATAGTAGGTAAAGAACCAGGGATTGCAGTAATCCAATAGTATTTTATTCATTGGTCAGAGAATATTCTTACATAACACAATGAACAGTCAAAAGTGAAAAAGGTGAACTTGAGGAAGGGCAAGGATCCTTCTTACTTTTCACTGTTCATTTTGACCTTCATAAACTACAGTATATACTATGTTTGTTTTTCAGAAAAAGTCGTTTAGGATATTTATGCAAAAACCATACCTGAATAGCAAATACAAGGAAGAAATGAAAGAAGTGATTCATAGCACTTCTCGAAGCAAATTAATCATAAATGAATCATGCCTGATCTCTCATTGACAAAGAGCAAAGATACAGACATCCCTGGGAATTACGCTGTATTGTAAACTAAGAATCTACTTGCCTGAGGATAAATTCTTGTTGTCTGTTTCACAATGAGAACAAGATTCTAGTCTGTAGTTATAAGACCTATAAATGACCCATTCCAGATGCAAAGTACATCAAAAGACACCAATGTCTCCAAACAATAGGAGTGCATTTCCCATTAGTATGAAATGAGAAATGCAAGCATAGATGATCAGTTCTGGAAAGGATGATAGCAACTGGTACTTACAATGTAAGATGGTGAAAGACTACCCATTCTTATTTTGACCTCTACACAATGATATGTAGCACCCACTACCTTTTGGTAGGTGCTAAAATAGGATTTTTGTGTCTCAGGTTCTAGTATACCAAGTGCTGAGAGGAGGACCATTCTTCAACACCACAGAGGAGGAATTCAAGATTAAGGCGGCGTACACACGACCGAGAAACTCGTCGGGCGAAACACATCGTTTTCCCCGTCGAGTTCCTAGTTCGGCAGTTAAAAAACTCGTCGAGCAAAATTTTCCCATTGCCCAACGAGGAAATAGAGAACATGCTCTCTTTTTGGCTCGACGAGTTTCCGGACGGGTTTCTCGGCGAAAAGTGTACACACGACCATTTTTCTCGGCAGAATATGTCTCCCATCGAGTTTCTTGCTGGATTCTGCTGAGAAAACCGGTTGTGTGTACGCCGCCTAAGAGGAAGGATTATCGGGACTGTTACTGCTGGACTGTGTGGTTTAACCATGTTTCTTCTATGGACCGGGGACCATGGAGAAGGTCAGTGGTACACTTCAGCAAGTGATGGAACTGGAGGAAAGTCAGGAAGCTGTTGCCCCTAGTAACGGAACGCAACAAGGGGGTGTCTGACGGGATGTTGCACGGTCAGTCCCACATAGTAGGATGTTACAAGGAGAGACTTTAAGCTTATTGTAGATGGCTGTAACCAGGGAACAGCCTCTGCAAAATTTGGACTATCTGGGCCTAGTAGTCTACCAGTTGCTATATGCTGAAAAGGAAAATCAGCATCCTCCCTGCATCTGATCAGTGCTGGCAGCCAGGGCCGGTACTAGGGGTGGGCGGGAGGGACAGCTGCCCTGGGGGGTGTGGGAGGGGGCGTCATGTTGCCAGCAGCAGCATGCAGAAGAATCTATGAACAGAATTCTCAGGCTATCACACCACTCTATCATCCCATCTGTAGTTGCAGCAACCTGTCCAAAAACGGGGCTGAGGAAGCGCCCACTATTGACTGCTTTCTCTCTGCAGCGGCAGCTACGTCTCTTCACAAACAGGAGAAGAATTCTCTCTCCCGGGCTAGATCTTCTATCAGTCTGGCCATCTAGATTGGGGCTGCCTGTTACAGAGCTCCTCTACAGGTGGGCGGAGCAGGAAGATAACAGGACACAGCAGCCCTGATCTTTGCTTCCCGCCCTGCAGACATCACAGCTCACCCCAGCATGAAGCTCCATGTCAGACATGTCTTCTTCACCTGTGAGTTTCTAATACACTGCCTTGCAAACTACCTAGCTGTAGCATAAACCTGCCCTGTACTTTGCAGAGAAATAAAATAAAAATATATTCCTTATATTGCACGAGTATTGTGGGACTTTTAATTTTGTACATAGATGTATTCTGTGGAGTAACACTGTTCCATTGTGAGCCTTTTCTGATTCATCCAGCACTTGTAGAGGAGATGGGGAAGAGATCCAGAGCTAACTTCCCCCTAGCTGTCTCCCATTCTGAACGTACTCCTTTGCTGGGTACAAAGAAAAAAAAATGACCTGCCCTTATTAGCCCAGCCTCCTGTCAGTCTATTGAGCCAACCACCAGTGTCAATTTCCCCCGCCCCTTGCCGCTGGAACGAACATATCTGAATGTGTACATTTCTTTCCTCTGCATGTGTGAACATGGCAGCGTCAGTTCTCATGTTCTCCTCCCTGTGTGACCTGCTTCATTCACCCCCCTGCCTCCCCATTACCAGAGGCGTATCTAGTGAAAAAAGTGCCTATGGCAAGTATTGAAACTGTGCCCCCTGTCGAAACATTTGAAACTCATCTTTCAGATAACAAAAAAAACAGCTAACAACACTAGTGATATTTATCATCCCTTGTGATACCTTGGGTAGCGATATATCCTATTTATGGAGAAATCTGGGGTTTATTAGACCCCTGATCCCTCCTCTGCCCTCCAAGGCCAGGTAAATGCAGAACCAATACTGGAAGTGATGACATCTTCATCAGCTAAGGCCACAGTTTTCACAGAGGAGAGGGAGAAACTGATGTTCCTCCTTCTTTGTTGTGCGCTGCCAATCTGACCAGATGGAATGGGAGAGCCTGGGAAAATAGGGGAGGGCTGTGGTTGAACGCAGCAGGGATATTGCTGCCATTGTCTATTAGCAAAGGTGCTGAAAAGGAGATCCTGCCTATGCTCGGGAGGAGGGAAGAAGAGACCCTCAGACCCTGGTAAGTGCCTTGCTGCCCAGCTACTCAACAGCGCCCCCTTCATATGGTGCCCATGGCACTTTCCATAGCTGCCATACCCTAGATACGCCACTGCCCATTACAGCTCAGTGCAAACACAGGAAAGGTGCAGAGATAGAGGAGCTGTCCTGAGGAGTGAGAGCTCTGTACATGTGCAGGCTGCAGAAGTGGTGGGGCAAAAGGCTGGGAGTTTCTAGAAGCTGTAGAATCACTGTATTTTAACAAGCTGCAAATGTCATGGAGTTTATTGGGAATCAGAGCTCCCTGTGTCAGAGATTTCTTTCCCAGTTTGATTCAGGAGTCCAGTGTGCTAAAGTGTGGAATGGTGGATTCTGTTTTCTTTAGGCTTGTAAAGTATGTTCTGACCTAACCAAGAAACTACAGTACGTGGAATGTAGTAACTGTTTGAACTGTCAGGATTACTCAACTCCTAGCAAACCAAACATTATTTCACAATTATGGTCCTGTTGTCGGTCAGAGAGAGCAGGTAAACTACTCACCTGCCCCTACAGCACCAATCCCCCACCAGCCAGACTGGCAAAGGACATTCCACAGTTTATGTCAGCATGGTAACAATCTTAAGTGATGGTTTCTCTGCTCTCACCAGCAACAGGATCACAAGTGTGAAATAGACATTAAAGCAGTATTAAACCCAAAAGCAAACTATTATTATATTACAGCCAACTAATTCTTAGATGTAAAAGCTGCATTTGTTTTTGTTTTTTTTTGTTTTTTAGGCTTTCTTTCATTTTCATTTGGTGATTCAACAAGATGTCCTACAGAATAAAAACTGTTCACTGTAAATTGAGATTTTCCTAGGTTGTGACGGAAAATATTAGTTATATGAAGACAGGAGGCGAGTATCTTATGCAATATCTCTCTTTACTAAAGCTCATAGCAGAAAGTACAGTAAACCAATAATGTAACCTAAAACTTAAAGAACTACAACTCCCAGCAGTCCCTGGGCCAACTTAGCCCCTCCCCGACCGTAGCCTGTATATAAGGGACTGCCTGTGGTATAATAGTCCTCTTTCTTGATGCGAAGTGATATAGCCAGGAGTAGGAACTCCACCCGGACATCTCCGCTGTCGCCTGGAACTCCTCGGCCGGTACACGACATCCGAATCTGGAGGGAACCAAAAGGAACATGGCCAAACACGGACCAACTTCATCCCAACGGAGACTGTAGGAACTTCAAACATCCGCAGCCGACCGATCAGCCGTCTTCAGGAGCATGATCGTAGTGGTCAATATCCTGAAAGAAACAAGAATCGTAATAGGGTTGGGAAGGGAGGGAAGATACTCGCCTCCTGTCTTCATATAACTAATATTTCTTTCTCGTACATCACGGGACACAGAGCGGCATATTCATTACTATATGGGTTATATGGAGTACCTTCAGGTGTGGACACTGGCAATCTCAAACAGGAAGTCCCCTCCCTATATAACCCCCTCCCCTAGAGGGAGTCCCTCAGTTTTTTCGCCAGTGTCTTAGGTGTTGGTCACGGAATAGCTTTGCTCCACATCCTTGGGATTAAGGGCGGGCTAACCGGATCTGTCCAAGGAGCCTCAGTGCCAAAGTGGACAGTACCCGGGCCCCAAACCGTGGGGTTTTTGCCTATAATGCTCCTCTTTGGAGGGCTGGACCCTGGGCCCAGGACTTGGAGTTCGTAAAGACCATAAGTTCCTGTTTGCCAGGGTGCTATATAGGTCCAGGACAGTGGGTACCTTCCCACGGAGATGGGAGAAGATTGGACCGTTTTGCTAGACAAACGTCCTGCAGCATGGAGCAGGTAAGAGGGGAGCCTGCGGGACTTGGTTCGACAGCAGGCTCTCCAGGGTGACCTAAAAGGGGGGTAGCCTAAGTATGCTCTGCATTGGCAGCCTTGCTCACTATGTCTGAGAAGACAGGATGATCTCATTCCCCCATCACTGGGTCCCCCTGTCTAAGAAACGATTGTGTTTGCTAGCTACCTGCTGCTTTCTTCCCAGGGCTAGTAAGGACCCCTATGGGGCCTTTTGGAGAGTCCTACCTGGCCGGGGGTTGATTCTGCCGCCTGAAGCTGCAGTCCTGGGTCTCCAGCAGTGCGGCTCCTCCATGTGCTTCCTCCTCCGGCATACGCGCGCGCGCACGTCTTATAGACGTTTTCGCGCCGTTCGGAGGGGAGGGCGGGGGGGGGCGTGCCTGCAGCGTCATCAGGGGCTTGCCTTGTGTGCTGTTATAATCAGCAGGCTTTAGTCAGTGCTCAGTCTGAGGCTGATCTAGAAAGGAGAGGACGCAGAGCGGCAGAACAGTGACTCCCGGTGGCGGAAGAGGGGTAGTAGATGCTGGACTTTGTTCCAATGCTTTTCTGTTAAGCCAAAAAATCCCCTTTTGCAACAGGTTGGAGGCTGGCAAACTAAATTTGGGGACGCTGTATGTTTTTTTTAAAAAAAAAAAGAACGTACGGGGCCCCATCGGTTTTTGGGCATTAGTGAGCTATTGTCCCCTAAACCCTAGTTTTGTACTCCTGGCCACTACAGTCTGTTGTTGTAGGCGGAGTCCCTCGATTTTGTATTATGGCGTCCAAAAGTTCGGGGTCAAAGGGTACAAAAAAGACCAAAAAACAAAGGGGTTCCCCCTCTGATTCTGATGATATGCCGATACTTTCCCCGCAGCTTATTCCCATGAGGGTCACCTTGGATGAGCCATTAGGGGGGGTCTGGTGCTGAGGCTGGCCCAGATCAGCCCAGCCCTGTGTTTATCACAGAGGAGATGCTAGCCGTATCCCTAGGGGGGCTAGAAGAAAGATTAGCAGCGATGATCGCTGTGAAGGACTTTTATGCAATTGCCTATATACTTCAGTGTAATTCTCTCCCTGCTAATTTTAATGTCTGTGTGCCTCTAGACCTGGATAATTGGACAATGACCCTTCAATGGCATACCGGAGTCGGGCTTGTGAGATACATTTTATTGTCCAGTGTGTAGAGGTGTTAATTGTTATTCTGATTGCTTCATTGTAGTAATTACCCCTGGGGGCTTCTGTCTCTGGGAGATAATTACTAAATGTCTTTTAGATCTGTGATTGTGTATTCTAAAGGTTAATTCAATTCAAAAGATTGTGATGTGTCAAGCTTTGCGGTGCCGAAATGCCTCTGTATGGAAACCCCCAGTGTGTGGAAAAGGGGGTGGAGATTTCATTGTTCTTTGATTGATGACAAGCTTGTAAACTGTGTATATAAATCTGCAGAGTTTTTGCCATTAAAGTGTGTCCTGTTACATCCAGCATTAAGCCTTGGCTCATGTGTGGATTATTCGGTGATTCCAGGGATATTCCCAGTCGGGGAATATTGGGCGATTTCTTTTATGGGAGAAGAAGGGAAGGCTGGTTGGCAGCAGCGAGATTTTCCCTTCTACTTTCCTTTACACCAGGATTCCAAGCAGACACTGGGAACAGTGAATGGAAGACTGATACACCCTGCTTAAGAAATACACGGAAAGGACTACTGGAAGTTTGTGGAAGGATTGCTAGCAGCAAAACCGAGCGTGTCATCATAGCAGAATAAATGGAGCTAGACCAGGAGAACTCGGTTGCAGCAAGGCCTGCAGTACAGAAGATGGGGACACCAGTGATTCAGGAGGAGGAATCACCAGCTAACAAGCTAATAAGAGAGAAATTAGCATGGTTCGGTCCGAACCCAACGGCGGATGTGGTGCTGAAAGTGATGACCCTGGTAGCGGAGGAGGCTAAACAAATAAGAAACGCAGAACTACAGTTAAAACTGGCAGCAGTTCAACAAGCAGCCGCACATTCTCCAAACAGTGAGTACAGTACAGCAGACACAAGGAAGATTCCGTTTAGAGCTTTTGATGAGAAAGAACGAGAGCGGCAACATGAGCTGAGAATTGCAGAAATACGACGATCGGTGACAACGCCTAAAGAAGCAGCACCAAATGAAAGACAGGAGATGGTGAACCTCTATCCCCAGACACCAGTTGCAGAGACAGTTGATCTGATAGACTTCTCTGACGAGGAAGAACAACCTGATGGGCCTCTAGCAGAAGAGCTGGTATCAGGGCCACACTTCACTGTGCTCTGCCCAGCCCCAAGAGCAGTATTTGTGGAGTTACACAGAACTTTCCCAGCTGAAGCGCTGGTCACCGGACAGAGGGTTCAAGACCTCTGCCCCACCCCTGTGGCAGTTTTGGAGGCTCAGGGTGAGAAGATGGCGATCACTCCCCAGCCACAGATTACAGAATGTATGGACTGTTCAGAGGATGTTATGGATTATGCATCCCCAGCAGAAGTGCTGGCAACAGGGCAGATTGCCAGCCATCTCTGCCCAGCACCGGGACCAACTGTGGAGTTCCAGGGAGCCGGGGCGGTTGGCCCCCCTCCCCAGCAACCAGCTGAGGTGGTAAAGCTCTTACTCCCAGCTGAACCACTGGCAGCAGGAAAGGATGCTACTGGCGGCTGCACCCCACTACAGCTTGAGTGGATATCGGTGGATGGGACTGTGGTCTCCACTCACAGCAACCCAGCGGAAGAGCTGGCAACAGAGCAGAGTGCCCTGGGCCTCTGCTTTCACCTAACAGAAGAAGGGGTTCCTGGGGTAGTGGATGGGACTTCAGTCCCCACTGGCACAACCCCAGAAAATGGTACAGGACTGAAAGAGGAGGATGTCGGCTTTGCTTTGCAAGCACTGGGGGATTTTCACCACACACCAGTGGATGGGACTTCAGTCTCCACTGGTATACCCCATAAATGGTGGCCAGTTGGCCCAGATCCCAAACAGCATGATGGACTGAGCCCAGCCACCCTGTCATCTCTCCAGCGGCTGAATGGACTCCAGGGAGAAGGGCTAGTCCAGGCCTCTCCCCAGCGGCAGACGTGTTCCCTGAGAGAGGCAGAGGATGGCGGGGTGAGTAATGCTCGGTTTGGAGCAAGTGATTTGGGGTACTGTATGGATACCGGCATTGGGGGACTGGAACTACTGACTAAATTCAGAGACAACCCATCTGGTGTCTCCTACTGGGTTAGTCCCCTGCCAAAAGGGGGGATGTGTGACAGGCCTAGCCGGGACAGGGGCTTTTGGAGAGGACTGAATGCGAGCCTCTTGCCGTCCGATTATGGGCCAGGGCCTCAAACCAGGAAGGCGGATGGGTTATCCTGGCAGACAGTCCTGGAAAATACTGCTCTGGTTAATGCTCCGGTGTTGATTACCCCAGATCCTAACAAAAGATTTACTGTTCACACCGACGCTTCAATGTTTGGACTGGGGGCAGTACTAAGCCAGATCGGGGAGGATGGAGGAGAGCACCCGGTGGCATACCTGAGTCGGAAGCTGTTGCCAAAGGAGGTCAGTTACGCCACCATTGAAAAAGAGTGTTTGGCCTTGATATGGGCCCTCAAAAAGCTCACACCTTACCTTTATGGCCGGGCTTTCACTCTCATCACCGACCACAATCCCTTGGTGTGGCTTAACCGGGTTTCAGGGGACAACGGCCGTTTGCTACGCTGGAGCTTGGCCTTACAGCCCTATGACTTTACGATTCATTACCGCCCAGGCAAGCAAAACGGGAATGCCGATGGATTGTCACGCCAAACGGAGTTAACCTCGGACTAGAAGCTCTGAACCCGTCAACTCTACTGGACCAGGAAAGGTCCAACCGAGTTGCCGGAGCAGGGAGAAAAGGGGGGGCCATTGTGAAGGACTTTTATGCAATTGCCTATATACTTCAGTGTAATTCTCTCCCTGCTAATTTTAATGTCTGTGTGCCTCTAGACCTGGATAATTGGACAATGACCCTTCAATGGCATACCGGAGTCGGGCTTGTGAGATACATTTTATTGTCCAGTGTGTAGAGGTGTTAATTGTTATTCTGATTGCTTCATTGTAGTAATTACCCCTGGGGGCTTCTGTCTCTGGGAGATAATTACTAAATGTCTTTTAGATCTGTGATTGTGTATTCTAAAGGTTAATTCAATTCAAAAGATTGTGATGTGTCAAGCTTTGCGGTGCCGAAATGCCTCTGTATGGAAACCCCCAGTGTGTGGAAAAGGGGGTGGAGATTTCATTGTTCTTTGATTGATGACAAGCTTGTAAACTGTGTATATAAATCTGCAGAGTTTTTGCCATTAAAGTGTGTCCTGTTACATTCAGCATTAAGCCATGGCTCATGTGTGGATTATTCAGCGATTCCAGGGATATTCCTAAGTCGGGGAATATTGGGTGATTTCTTTTATGGGAGAAGAAGGGAGAGGATGGCGGAGATATGTTCTAATACCGTCACAATCGCTAAATCTATTCCTGGCAAGAAACGGGCTAGATCCCCATCGCCAAAAGGTATATCCTCAGATGCTGAAATTCTCTCTCAGGAGGAATTTGAATCGCAGGAGGATCAACTAGACCAGAACCAAGAGGGTTCAGGGATTGAGGGATCTACCTCTGAGGAACCATTTTCAGACTCCCAGACAGAGAGACTGTGGGTGCAGTCTTTGACGGACTTGGTCCGCTCGGCATTTAATTTACCATTGCCAGAGCCTCAGGTTCCTGCGGTATCCTCTCTGGGCTCTTTGAAAGCTCCTTTGAGCAAGGCGGTTTTTCCGGTCCATCCTCTCTTAGAGGAATTGATCTTTCAGGATTGGGTACGACCGGACAGGATTTTTCTGCCGCCGAAGAGATTTACGGTCCTTTACCCTATGGAGGAAAAATTTTCAAAGAGGTGGAAGCTCCCAGTGGTGGATGCAGCCATCTCATGTGTGAATAAATCACTAACTTGCCCGGTGGAAAACATACAAATGTTTAAAAATCCGGTTGATAAACGGTTAGAGACACTTTTAAAGGCATCCTTTGCTACGGCAGGAGCAGTGGTACAGCCAGCTGTGGCTGCAATTGGAGTTTGTCAGGCGTTAAAGGACCAGACAAAACAAATGCTAAAAGACATGCCTACCCAACAGGCAGAAGAGTTTTCTGACATTCCCAGAGCTCTGTGTTTTGCGGTAGATGCTATAAAGGATTCCATCCAGCAGGCCTCTCGTTTATCACTATTCTTGGTACACATGAGAAGGCTCTTATGGTTGAAGAACTGGGCGGCGGAGCCCCCATGCAAAAAGCTTCTGGCAGGGTTTCCCTTCCATGGAGGACGACTCTTCGGAGAGGATCTGGATAAATACATTCAGACTATTTCAAGTGGCAAAAGTACCCTTTTACCAGTCAAAAAGACATTCCGGGGTCCTACATTTAAAAGGCAGCTCTCTCCTGTCTCAGGGCCCTCAAATTCCAGGCAGTATCGACGGCCGCCTGCGCGATCAAACTTTAACAATAGATCGCAGGGACAGGCCCCTGGGGGTAAGAGGCCATGGTATCGCAAGCCGACAAAGCCAGCCCCTAAGTCTGCCTTATGAAGGGGCACCCCCACTCTCGCGGGTGGGGGGAAGGCTTCGTTTCTTCTCAGAAGTTTGGGAAGCCAAGATCCCCGACAAATGGGTCCGGGCGTCTGTAACCACAGGCTACAGACTGGAGTTTTTAAAGCTTCCTCCGCCTCATTTTCAAGAGTCAAGGCTACCAAAAGATCCAGCAAAGAAGGCCTCGATGCTGGCAGCCTTGGATCACCTACTTTGCCAGGGCGTGATAATAGAGGTACCAGCCCAAGAGCAGGGGCTAGGTTTCTATTCCAACCTCTTTGTCATACCAAAGCCCAACGGCGATGTCAGGCCAATCTTGGACCTAAAGAATTTAAACGTTTACCTAAGGGTTCGTTCCTTCCGGATGGAATCCGTCCGGTCAGCAGTCGCCACACTCCAGAGGGACGACTTTCTGGCTTCCATAGACATAAAGGATGCTTACCTTCATGTACCAATCTTTCAGCCGCATCAAAGATTTTTACGCTTCGCAGTGGGGCAGCGACACTTCCAATTCAGGGAGGTGAGGGGCGCTCCCCTTCGGGCTGGCCACGGCCCCCCGGGTATTCACGAAGATCCTAGCCCCAGTTCTGGCCAATCTAAGGATCCAAGGGGTCACAGTCCTAGCATACTTGGACGACCTTTTAATCATAGATCACTCACGGCCGTGTCTGCAACAGGCAGTAAACGTCACGGTTCAGTACCTCGAGAGGTTCGGCTGGGTCCTAAACCGGGAAAAATCAGCGTTTCATCCTACAAAGCAGTTGGAATACCTCGGCATGAGGTTAGACACAGAACAGCAAAGGGTGTTCCTGCCCCTTGTAAAGGTCGAAGCTATCAAGGGGTTGGTTCAGTTGGTTCTAAGCAAGAAAAAACCAACTATTCGCCTGTGTATGCGATTACTAGGCAAGCTAGTGGCCACGTTCGAGGCAGTACCATACGCTCAGATCCACACTCGCGTCCTACAGGCAGCCATTCTAGCAGCCTGGGGCAAGAGAGTACATGCCTTGGAGTCCCCTTTGACGCTATCATCAAAGGTCCGACAGAGCCTGGCCTGGTGGGTAAACCCTCAGAATCTTCTAAAGGGAAGATCCTTCAGCCCCGTTGTCTGGAAGGTAGTTACCACAGACGGCAGGCTGGGGGGCGGTCTTGGAGGGGTTCTCTCGCCAGGGAACTTGGGCGGAAGCAGAGAGGCAAGCTACCCATCAATGTCTTGGAGATCAGAGCTGCTCGCCTAGCCCTCCTGGCATGGACTTCCAGATTACAGGGGTCCCCGGTGAGAATCCAGTCAGACAATGCCACAGCGGTGGCATACATAAACCACCAAGGGGGAACCAGGAGTCAGGCCGCTCAGAGGGAGGTGAGCTTGATTTTTCAGTGGGCAGAGGTGTATGTACCCTGCATTTCGGCGATATTCATTCCCGGAGTGGACAACCTGCAGGCAGACTTCTTAAGTCACCAGATTCTGTCGCCGGGGGAGTGGTCTCTGCATCCCCAGGTCTTTCAGACAATCTGCCAGAAGTGGGGAATGCCAGACATAGATATAATGGCATCCAGGTTCAACAAGAAACTAGACAGGTTTGTGTCTCGAGCGAGGGACCCTATGGCCTGCGGAACCGATGCGTTGGTTTGCCCTTGGCATCAATTCAAACTTCTATATGCATTCCCTCCACTACAGTTACTTCCTCGCCTGTTGCGCAGGATCAGAGTGGAGCACAAGCCAGTCATTCTAGTAGCTCCAGCTTGGCCCCGGAGGACTTGGTACTCACTAGTCCTGAAGATGGCAGTGGGAGACCCTTGGAATCTTCCTCTACGACCAGACCTATTCTCACAAGGTCCGATCCTCCACCCTACATTACAGCGTCTAAATTTGACGGCCTGGAGGCTGAATCCCTGATTCTCAGGGGTAGAGGTCTGTCTAGGCAGGTAATTCCTACCCTGATTAGGGCTAGAAAGCCGGCCTCCAGGGTGATTTATTACAGGGTGTGGAGGACCTACGTAGGCTGGTGTGAATCCAAAAGATGGAATTCCCGCAAATATACCATTGATAGGGTGTTAAGTTTTCTCCAGCTAGGAGTGGATAAAGGCCTGGCATTAAGCACAATCAAGGGACAGATTTCAGCTCTGTCAGTGTGGTTTCAGAGGCCGCTGGCCACCCACTCGCTGGTAAAAACCTTCATACAGGGGGTCTTACGTATTAATCCTCCTGTCAAGTCACCAATTTGTCCATGGGACTTAAATCTTGTCCTGTCCACTCTACAGAAACAACCCTTTGAGCCGTTGGCTGAGATTCCTTTAGTTTTACTGACAAGAAAGTTGGTATTCTTGGTCGCCATAGTTTTGGCCAGGAGAGTGTCAGAGTTGGCAGCCTTATCGTGTAAGGAACCATATCTCATTCTACATAAGGACAGGGCAGTTCTCCAACCCCATCCTTCCTTTCTACCAAAGGTTATATCCAATTTTCACTTGAACCAGGATTTGGTACTTCCATCCTTCTTTCCGAAACCCACATCTAGAAAGGAGGGGTTGCTGCATACCTTGGATATTGTCCGGGCCATGAAGGCCTATCTTAAAGCTACAGAAAAGATCCGGAAAACAGATGTGTTGTTCGTTCTACCAGATGGCCCCAAGAAGGGGCAGGCAGCCGCAAAATCCACCATCTCGAGATGGATTAGACAATTAATCATTCAGGCCTACGGTTTGAAGAGGTTGCCTCCTCCTTTTTCGGTAAAAGCCCATTCTACCAGGGCCATGGGCGCCTCCTGGGCAGCACACCATCAGATCTCTATGGCTCAGATATGCAAGGCGGCGACGTGGTCATCAGTCCACACGTTTACAAGGTTTTATCAACTAGACGTGAGAAGGAATGCGGATTCAGCCTTTGGGCAGGCAGTACTACAGGCTGCGGTTTAAGATCCTCGGGATCAGGGGCACCCTTGGTTGTAAAAGAAAAAAAAAAAAAAGTTTTTTTCTTGACTAAGTTGGATTTATTATTATTATTTGAGTATACCTCTAAATTAAATCTCTTTTGAGAAGATGTCTCCCTCCCCTCATTAAAGCATTGCTTTCGGACATCCCATATAGTAATGAATATGCCGCTCTGTGTCCCGTGATGTACGAGAAAGAAAAAGGGATTTTTAAATACAGCTTACCTGTAAAATCCTTTTCTTGGAGTACATCACGGGACACAGAGCTCCCGCCCCTCTTTTGGGGAACATTTTTGGGAGGCATACTGCTTGCTACAAAACTGAGGGACTCCCTCTAGGGGAGGGGGTTATATAGGGAGGGGACTTCCTGTTTGAGATTGCCAGTGTCCACACCTGAAGGTACTCCATATAACCCATATAGTAATGAATATGCCGCTCTGTGTCCCGTGATGTACTTCAAGAAAAGGATTTTACAGGTAAGCTGTATTTAAAAATCCCTTTTTTCCGTCACAAGCTAGGAAAATCTCAATTTATATATCAGACAGGAGGCTCATATCTTATGCAAGTTCAAAGCTAACAAAAGCAGTGCTAACATTATACACAATGCAGATGAAAATCACAAAACTGACATGGATATGTGGTCCTCAGGTCTGAAATAAAAATGGCGAAAGGTTGTCTCAGAAGACCAATCAGCCGCCAGAAGTAAGTCCGAAAGAGAGCCTCCAGAGGAGATGATTTTTG
The DNA here is from genome assembly GCA_029574335.1 of Rana kukunoris. Classification (NCBI taxonomy): domain Eukaryota; kingdom Metazoa; phylum Chordata; class Amphibia; order Anura; family Ranidae; genus Rana; species Rana kukunoris. The sequence goes on along the minus strand of CM056052.1, from coordinate 312,511,004 downwards.
TAGCCATAGCGCCCCTTGAAGAGTGAGCCCCGAACAGGGAGGTGTCTATGCCCGCCATCTCCATGGCGGAACGTACCCATCGCGCTAGTGTGGCGGAAGAGACTGGATGATGAGGTTTGATATACGAGATAAGAAGTTGGGAAAAACTCGTAGAACAGAGAGCCGTCGTCTGCGCTTCGTATGCCTGTAGGCAGCGTACAACGCAAAGCCGGGGATGTGTGGGAAAGAATGGGTAAAACACAGAGTGAATACCCGTTTTGGTCCTACGGACCACTGAAAAGCTGACCCCTTGAGGTGAGAATTGTCGCCTAGAAATGTCCAACGCTCTCACGTCCGAGACGCGTTTGACGGAAACTAGGCAAAGTAGCGCAGTCAATTTAAAAGACAACAGTTTTAGGGGCAGGGCGTCATTGTCCTCCCACAAAGTAAACATGTCGAGCAACCTGGAGACGTCCCAGGTTGCCTGATATCTAGGCCTGGGGGGACGTTTGAATCTAACACCCCGTAGAAGCCTACATACCAGTGGGTGTTTCCCCACGGGTAGGGAGTCTACTGGACCGTGGTATGCCGAGATAGCCGACCGGTAGATATTGATGGAACTATAGGATTTGCCAGATTCTAAAGAATCTGCCAAATAGTTCACCACTACTGACACAGGGGCGTGCATGGGATCAACCTGCTGTTGATCACACCAACGAACCCAGAGGCGCCAGGCATATCGGTAGGTCGATCTAGTCCCGGGGGCCCAGGCCATGGCGAGGAGATCCTTAGCTGATCTTTGAAAGGTCGCTATCCGCGTTTGGGACCCCGAAATCAACCATGCTAGGAGGTGGAGGTTGCCCTCCGTGACTAGAGGGTGAAGACCTCTGGTCGGGTTGGTCAGCAGGTGCGGGAAGTGGGGAATCAGCCTGGGGTAGTCCACGGCCATCCCCAGGAGGAGGGGGAACCAAGGTTGTGTCGGCCACCAAGGTGTGATTAGCACGACCGTCGCCCGTTGATTCGCCGCATGGAGGAGAACTCTGGAGATCATTTGGAAGGGAGGGAACGTGTAGTGCGTTCCTCCCGGCCAAATGTGACGGAAAGCATCTACCGCGGATGCCTCCGGGTCCGGCCTCCAGCTGAAGAAATGAGGTAACTGGTGGTTGAGACGGGAGGCGAAGAGATCCACGGATAACGGGCCCCAAAGCTGTTCTAATTGAAGGAACACTGAACGATCCAATCGCCAATCGCTGGAGTCGGCAAGATGGCGTGAATTCCAGTCGGCCACCGTGTTGGAGACTCCCGGGATATATTCCGCGATAGGGACAATGTTGCGAGTTAGGCAAAAGTGCCAGAATTCCTTCGCAAGGTTTGCTAGGATCCTGGATCTGGTGCCTCCCAAGCGGTTGACGTATTGAACCGCTGCCACATTGTCCATGCGGAACAACACACAACAATTGGATGCGTGTGGTAAGAAGCTCTTGACAGCAAAGTAAGCCGCCAGGAGCTCCAGGGCATTGATGTGTAACCCTGTTTCGGAGTTGGACCATGTCCCTCCTGTGGAAGCCTCCCCGCAGCGAGCGCCCCAGCCGTGGCGACTCGCATCCGACTCTATGATGATGTCGGGACCGGAGTTGAAAATGGTCTTGCCGTTCCATTCGACGGCGTGTCGAAGCCACCAATGTAGCTCTTCCACCGCTTCCGGACAAAGCGGGATCTCGTCCGCGTACCTGAGACCCTGGCGTAAGTGCATAATTTTGAGCCTCTGAAGGGCTCTGTAATGAAGAGGTGCCAGGAAGATAGCCTGGATGGAGGCCGCTAGAAGCCCCACCAAACGGGCCAGAATTCTTAAGGACAAGGAACCCTTGCGCAGAACCGCCCTGATCTCCTTCCGTATTAGGGCCAATTTGGTCTTTGGGAGGCGGAGGACAGCCTGATTGGTGTCCACCAGGAAGCCCAAGAACTCCATCTCTTGGGCCAGGGCTAGAACCGACTTCTCTTGGTTGATTAAGAAGCCAAGGTTCTGTAATAGTGAGACTGTCCATGACATGTGAAGGGAGGCTAGGCTCTTGGAGCGGGCCATGATGAGGAGGTCGTCTAGATAAATGATCAGACGTACCCCTCTGCTCCGTAATGAAGCCACCACCGGTTTCATTAGTTTGGTGAAACACCATGGTGCTGACGACAGGCCGAATGGGAGGCAAGTAAACTGCCACATTTGATCTTTCCATAGGAAGCGGAGCAGGTTTTGCGACTCCGGGTGGATCGGGACGGTGAGATAGGCGTCCTTTAGGTCCACCTTCACCAACCAGTCTCTCGGTTGCAAGAGGTCTCGATGGAAGTGAATACCCTCCATCTTGAAATGTCTGTAGCAGACGTGTTGATTTAGGTCCCTGAGGTTTATCACGGGACGGAAACCGCCCCCTTTCTTCTTCACCAGGAAGAGATTGCTCGAGAACCCCGGGGATGAGTTTTTGACTTCTAAAATAGCATGTTTGGATCTTAGTTCCGTCATTTCGTTGTCTATGAGAACAACGTTTTGGAATGCAAATCTGATAGGAGGAGGGATAGTGTCTAAGACCGGTGTTGACAGGAGTTCTATCTGAAAACCTGTGACTGTCTGTAGTATCCACGGGTCTGCCGTAATCGCAGACCAGGCGTGGGTAAAATACATTAGGCGTCCCCCCACTGGAATGTGTGACTGTGGAATGCGGGGTATACTCACCGGTAGGAGGACGGGAACGGGGGTAGCCACGTCCGCCGCGTCCGCGCCAGGGTCTGCCTCGGGGTGGAAAAAACGGTGCTGGTTGCGCCACTGGGACGGAATAGGAAGGAGGAGCCTGTTGATACTGGTATTGGGTTGATCTACCCTGTGGCCTATAGGAGGACATGCGGCCGGCAGATCGGCCTCTACCTCTGCCGGCCCTGGAAAAAACCCTATTCGCACCTGACCTTTTTAGTGAGGTCTGGGCCTTGTCAAGTCCTGTGAATAGGCCTACAAATCTGTTAATGTCCCTCATGAGGTTATCCCCAAATAACATGCCCACCGCCGTAGGACCGGGTTCGGTTTCGGCTAGGTGGGAGAGTTGGGGGTCTAGCCGCATTAGGATGGAGCGGCGTCTCTCCACCGAGCAGGAGGTGTTTGCGGTGCCTGCTAGGCGAATAGCCCTCTGGGCCCATCCGCGTAATTGGACTAAGTCCACTGGTTGGCCTGACGCGGCCGCCTGCTCGGACAAGTTGAGGATTTTTGTCAGAGGGCCTATCAAATCTAAAATGCATTCCTGGATTAGCTTGAAGGAACGTTCGATCCCTTTTTTGGGGAGTTTGCCCGACTTTGCCAGGTATTTGGCCAGGATGGGATCTTCCTCTGGTGTAGCCACCACCTTGTTGGGGGTGAAGGGTCTAGGGCATTTGGATCGTAACTTATTGCGGGCGGATCTGTCCAAGGATTTCCTGGCCCAGAGTTCCACGTATTGGGAGATGTGAGGAAGAGGGGACCATTCGCCTGATCTCGGATGGGAGATGGCGTCAGGGTGGAAAAATGGTTCCCCCAGGGTGTCAAGGACCACTTCACCCTGCGTAGCAGGGGTGGCGTTGGGGTCAAACGCCGTATCCCCAGTACCTTTTTTGCTAGTATCTGACTCATAGTCGTCAGACTCATTATCCTCCAAAATACCCGGTGAGTCCTCGTCAGAGGAGTCAATGTAGGAGTCGGGTTTTGTCCTTCTAGAGGACCTATGCCTCTTACCCTGTAACTCCCTGAGGCCCGGGGGTCGGTCAGAGTCTGGTGGGTACTGGGGTTGGCAGACCGAGGAAGGAGCTGCCTGCAACATATTGTTTACTTCCCCTGTCGGGGAGTCAGGTGCCGCCGATGTATGTTTCTGTTTGTGTAAAACTTTCCCCTTTTTTATAGGCGCGTCCCCCCACGGTTATTGTATACCTAGGAATATCTAGGTATAATGCTAGGAAAAAACCTGAGGAGATGTTATGTTCAGGCTCCTCTCCTTCCTCCGTCAGCACCGCACTGGCAGCGGTGAGAAGGAAGACCCGAGATCCCTTGCGCTCTGGGACGAAGTCTCGCGAGACTACGTCTCCTAGAGCGCTGATTGGTGGTCGCAAGGGAGCCGATAGGCTCCGCCCCCGACCGCGCGCAAAGTTGTGAGGAAGAAGGGAGAAGATGGCGGCGCCTGTGTAACGGCGCCCGCCGAGAACGAGAAGGGGGGGGGATTGGGCAGACACAAAGGGGGGGAATGCGCAGCAGCTATGGATTCGGCGCGGACGACAAGCGTCCGCGCCGCGGAAAAAGGAAGAAACAAAGTATGTCACTGCAAAACAGGGGTCAACAATAAAATTAGCAATAAAATTAGCAATACAATTAAAAGAGCACCTTAGGTTGGGGGACGAACGGGAAGACAACAGGGAGGAGGAGTCCCTCCCTTACTCCCACCTATGTCACCCAGAACACTGTAAAGATATGAACGAGAATAAAACTACTTATCTGAATGCTGCCATGAGCAGAAAGAAAGAGGACTATTATACCACAGGCAGTCCCTTATATACAGGCTACGATCGGGGAGGGGCTAAGTTGGCCCAGGGACTGCTGGGAGTTGTAGTTCTTTAAGTTTTAGGTTACATTATTGGTTTACTGTACTTTCTGCTATGAGCTTTAGTAAAGAGAGATATTGCATAAGATATGAGCCTCCTGTCTGATATATAACTGATTTCAGTTTGGCTTTAATTTGTTAGTACATTTACATCTGCTAGTACATCTATCAGTCTTTAGGTGAACCAGTCCCCAGTTCATGCACACTAAAGTATTGTAGATATTCTGAATAAGCAGTTCAGTTGACCCTCCCTGCCCTAAAAAAAACTTTGGATCTTCTAAAGCCACCCACTCCACCACTTCCACAATCATAAAAGTAAAAAAAGCCACACCCAATTTTTGCTGCATACCGCCCTTTCTTGTCCTCTAGAAAAGAGGCCCAACTTATGAGCCTGCAAATAGTCCAAATGCTTTCATAAAATGTCCCTGTCTCTGATTCCTGCACGCTGTACACTATTTTTGCTCCTGACCCTTGCACTTTGTAGTTCATCTAATCCTGACTTTTGCACTCTTTATGTAGGTATAACGATAAGGTGTGTTTATCAGACGTGAGTAAGATGCGCGATCATGCGCAACGCGGGGGGGGGGGGGGGGCAGTTTGGCATGTTCACCCTGGGCACTGGGTGGCCTTGTTTCGTCACTGCTGGCAACCAATGGCTGCCAGTACTGATCAGTGTGTTCTGACAGTCCCCCTGTCAGAATATAATAGCACAGCGGGGGAGAGGACAGCACTAACACGCTCATGGTTTATTTTTTCATTCTGCCTGCAGGGTTGAAGGAAATACCAATTTCTAGTGTATACTAAGGTTAACTGACAGGCTGGGTGGGGACTCGCACTATAGATGCTATATTATTCAGCAGGTGGAATCAGGCCACTCCTACACCCCCTGTGAATTACAGTAGGCTGCAATCCCAAGGTGAAAAAGATAACATAGTAATTAGGTTTACAGATCAGCTTTGCTGCTGATCTGTAACAATACTATACTATTGTACATATTTCATGAGGCAATCATATTGTATATCTCTGTTCACCTACTTTTCTCAAATCGGCTGCCGATCTCCCGAGTTTTAGTAGAAAGACACATTTAAAAATGTTCTCGGACGTTCTCATTTTGCTTGTGGGCATGTGAAGCCCACAAGCACTTATTTCCTGGATACTGTCGATAATCTGCGACCATCATGCACTGCCTCTATCCCGCTCCATTCTCGCGCATACGCATTGTAACCACACCGCAGCGCCGAAATCCTCCTTGTATCGCGTGACTTCCGGTTTGGAAGTCCCGCTATTCTAGACCTCGGGGAAGCGCACTGACTCCTGTGAAATGATGACACACATTTCCCAGGAGCAGTAGCCAGCGGAGGCGCCGACGGAAAATTACGTCAGGAACTGAGGCGATGAAGAAGACAGATTTTGTGGGACCACATAGCAACAGCTATTTCAAGGTGTGTAAAAAAAAAAATATTCCAAATGTTGTTTTTTAATTTATTATATGCACATTAATGGCAGATTTTTTTTTTTCATGGGAACTCCACCTTAAGGGTGTCCTGGCCCCAACCCTCTCTCCCACAGTTCTGTTTAAGTGACAATAAATCTCTTTGCAGTCAAGAAGTGTCTGGCACCAGGGCTGTCTTAATAAGAGGGCACACCTGGGCACTGCCCGGGGGCCCCAGCTGCATGGGGGGCCCCTGCCCTTTCCCCAAAACAGCTGGTCCTTGAGCCCGGGCTGCCCCGAAATTGGGGCAGCCCAGGCTGCCCCTCTACATCCCAGTTATCCCCCAGCACTCTGACCCCTCTACACCCTAGATATCCCCTACCTTCTACCTACTTGATTTCTGTTTACATGCACTGTCTCCATTGTAGGGGCCCCAGAGCATTACTTTGCCCAGGGGCCCATGATGCTATTAAGACGGCCCTGTCTGGCACCCATAAATCCACCTTGCTTTACACCCACCATGCCTTGTAACCCACTCTACACAGAAGGATGTCAGCTGTCCCTAACTTTGGAGGTCACTATCAGGCCTAGAGAGGGACTTTGCTACAGATATCTTCCTGAATTTAGCACTAAGAAACATAATAAGGAAAAAGGTGAGAGGCTCAATGCTACCCCATGTAATTGTGGTGTAGTAGACATTGACCCACAAAAGATTTATTGTTAAATAAGCCCTGCTTGCAAGACAAACAAGAAGAGACTAGTCCCCTTTCTACTGGGGAACAGCCCTGTTATTGCAAGTGATACCTGAATCTATAGCAAAACTGACAAATACTAAGCCTTGTAAGACCATCCTAACGGAGACTGACGATATTATATTCCAGCTGCCCAACTGAGGCCAAAGCATTTGCAGGTCATGCTATTTAATTTCTATAACTTTCATAAGACGTTTTAAACATAAGCCAATGAAAGTAGGATCAAGCTGTACACATAAATAGATTAATACAAAATAACTAAAATATAATGCAAAACACCATTATAAGACAAAACCTTGCCTTCAAATCAAGATGTACATTATTCCCAGTGCTATGTATTGGAATTAGCACAGCATGTAGTAAGATGCTCTGAATCCAGCTACCCTCTGTTCCATTTCAACAGTGTGAGCATATTTGCATATCTATAAGCTATTTATAAGCATTCTAATTAATTAACTGTTAAAGTGTTTGTATGGAAATTCATATACCGTATATATTTGAGTATAAGCTGAGATTTTCAGCACATTTTTTTGTGCTAAAAATGGACCCCAAACTTGGCACACATATAGCCCTTCCTCTACAAATGTGCAAAGTTTGTTGGCCGGGGTACCAACGGCCCAGGACCACCAATCAATGTCGGGCACCCATTCCATAGACTCCCATGTTAAACGGTAATTTCTCCGGTAACTTTGGGGACCAGGTACCGGACAGCCGTAGCCACAGTTCTCCTCTTCAAGTGTGCAAAGTTTGCTATCTGTGGGACCTACAGTCGAGGAGCACCGATTTTATTCAAAGACAGGCACCCCTTCTATATACTCCCATGTTAAACGTAAGTCTAGTCATGGACACAGTGAAGCACGTACACAGTGAGGCACGGACACAGTGAGGCACGGACACAGTGAGGCATGGACACAGTGAGGCATGGACACAGTGAGGCATGCACATGGACACAGTGAGGCAAAGTGAGGCATGCAGATGGACACCCTAGGCTTATACTTGAGTCAATACGTTTTCCCAGTTTTTTGTGGTACAATGTGCTTCGGCTTATATTCGGGTCGGCTTATACTCGAGTATATATGGCATGTTGAAAATTGTTCATTGCCTTTCTGTCTTTCCTCAGTTCAAGAGCTTAAATTAATCAACCAACTTTTTCACTATAATGCAGTTTATTTCTTACTTCTTTTTTTTTTTCCCAGTGGCATGTTGCGTGTGTCACGTAAAGGTGTGTCCAGGTAAAATACACCAAATGTATTCACTAACAGAAACATATTTCATTTTTACTAGTGATTGAAGTGATCACAGCACAATATGTTCTCATTTTTACAATTATCATATGGGAATCCCGACTGATAATTAGAAGAGCTAAATAAATAACAGTTCGTAGGAAAACGATTGGCTTGTAACATTTTTTTTTAATAGATACTGTACAGTATGTAAATGTAATTAACTCAATGTTTTAAAATCCTCTTTATGGTGCAGCTGTGCATGCTTGACAATCGGTTTATAAATTCAGTTAAAGTAAAACTATAGACAAACTTATTTTTTACAGTTTGGATAGAGCAAGAGAGGTTTATATAACCCCTATCAGATTTTTCTTTCGCCATCTGTGTGTCCCATTGTGGAGATTTCCCTTCACTTCCTGTCCCATAGCCAAAGAGCTGAAAGGAAATCCCTGCAAATTAAGGTAATTCCTTGAGGTTCCCTAGGTTACCAGAATTCGTGTTTACCAATTGGAAGATTTCCACTTTACAGTTGAACCTCGGATTACGAGCATAATCCATTCCAGGAGAAAGCTTGTAATCCAAAGAACTTGCATAATCATAATCGCAGCCTCACCGTGCCTATAATCGCAGCCTCACTTTGCCCATAATCTCAGCCTTACCTTGCCCATGATCTCACCCTAACCCATAATGCAGCCTCACTACAGTCAATGCCTGTGCCTGGATTACACACAGCAGGCATCTCTCCCCCCCCCCCCCCATGTGTGTCTCGGAGCTGAGTGGAGTGTGAAAGTTTGGCTGCTCTGTGAGAGAAAAGTCCCGCCCTCCTCCTAGACCAGCTCACTCGTGTGATAGACAGAACACAGCGTCTATCACACAAGCTGGTCTAGGAGGAGGGCGGGACTTTTCTCTCACAGCGCAGCCAAACTTTTAACGCTCTGCTCCGAGACACACACAGCGACAGATGTACGCTGACTGTGTGTGACATCCAGTAGTGTATTTAGGTTTTGTGCTGCCCTAGGCCTGACTAAACTCGTGCACCCCCTAATTTAAATATGACCCACCCCTTCCTGTCAATGCCACACCCCTTGCTGTTTAAGACCCGCCCTTCCTTTACTCTATCCAAAATGGAAAAAAAGTGTTCCTATAGTTCTACTTTACGCAGAGAATTCTGATAATTTTATGGAGAGGACTAAGAAGAACCATGCCAATGGTGCAGCAGAAAATACATGAATGATAGGAAACCAGGATGATAGGACAGTCAAAATTAGAAGCTCCCAGTTGCGGAATGCTGGCCACCTGCATACCGGAAGCAGTGCGGCTGCTTTATGGGGGCACTAGACTAATTTGCCTCTCTGCCCAGTCCGCCCCATAAGGCTGTGCCCCAGTGTAGCACAAGCCGGCAGGGACTCTTTCCATGCTCATGCTGCCCCCCTGCACAGTGCTGCCCTAGGCCAGGATACAGCACTGGTGACATCATGTAGTGGAGGAGGAGGAGGGAGCAGAGCGCTGCAGTCACAGCTTACCCAAAGGCTGCAATGATGGGTACAATTCTTCTTTTATTATTGACTGTACTCTGTTATAGTGCCATGGAAAGGGTTGCTATAGGTGACAGATCTTTGCACATCATCATTGGTTTTTGCATTGTCTTAATTAAAAAAAGTCCTAAAATGATAGTGTTGTCATATATTATTTCCTGAAAATTTATATATTACAGAGATGAGGACTTGGTGTGCTTTTTTGATCTGTATGACAGTGTTGCTCTTTGTAGTATTGTACTGTAAGCCCAGGCTGACATGGTGATGCACCCTTGGGGGTGTATCCATAAAAGCTTACAGTTGCAGGTAGGCTGTGCCTTGAAAACCAAATCAGAAGTGTCTACAGGTCTGACTTGACAGTTACCTTTTTGTAGAAATTTGTGACAACTAAAAGCCAGCTGCTGGAGATACCCCATAATCAACATATTCCTTTTAGGCATAATGAGCATACAGTAAGTATTGATTCAATAGATACAACTTTTCCCACTTGTTTACACAGAAATAAAACCAGAGCAGATTTGCAGATTATAACCCAATAAAAGACACTACTGTGCAATGTGTGCATGTGAAAAAATATGTAGTGAGAATTGCTGCTGAAGCAGATTGCTTTGGCTCTAGGCAAAATAGTTTTGTGACATCCATATCCACTATGCAGTTGCCAGCACTCCCTTCCTCCATTATTGTGCAAGTGACTAATCAGTTAACATGCAGCCAAATAAGACTGTCAGAGCAATAAGGACAATGTCAGATCGGCACTTTCAGCTCGGGAAAAAAAATACAGCAAAAGGCTGTAGAAAGTTTTCGGCTTTTTGGTCCAGATTTAAAGTGAAACTATATAGGCTAAATAAAATAACATATAGTGCATGATGCAGTCTGCCACTAGCATTAATAAATCAGTTATTGTTTTTTATAAATGTTACATAGTTTTATCTGTTAATCTGCAAGAATATCCATTATTTGTTTACGTCTTCTACAGGGAGACAACACTGTTTGTCCTGCAGTGAAATCCTGCAACAGCATTGTCACCTGTATACAGGGTACCATAAATGCACAGGTAGTTTTAAATGGATTTTAAAGAAGCAAAACCATTAAAGACTCACTCCAGTTACATATATGAATAAATATGACCATTGTTAACACCCCAGTCACGTTATATTGCTTGTCCAAAACCATGTAACTGTTGCTTTTGCTGCACTGCTTAGGCTTGTTGCAAGAAGTGGGGAATTAATGTATCTACTGGCAAGATCAACAGGCAATAAAACTATGCCACAGGGGGACTCTGAGAAAGAAAAATTGCTTTGGTAATGCTATTGAGAAACTACACAACACTGGATCTGCACTTTTTTGGTAATCGTTTTAAGTGGTTAAGACTTTTTTTTCTACATCTCTAGCTGTCTGCACCTTATACCTGCTGCACATATCTATCAGCCTTTATAACCAAGCAAATGTAGGCAATTTATTGTATGGATGCAATTTGAGGCACTTTAAGTTACACCTGACAAAATGTAATTTTGTGCAGAGGCTGTTATAAACACGGGAAACATGCGCTACTTTACAGGCATACTGTAGACACCCCCAGGTACGGAATTTAAAGGAATGTTTAACTTTTATTGTTTAAATTTAAGCATTATTAAAATCACTGCTCCCGAAAAAACTTCAGTTTTTAAAACTTTTTTTTGCATTGATACATGTCCCCTGGGGCTGGACCCAGGTCTCCAAACACTTTTTAATGACTTGCATATTAACCTTTAAAATTAGCACTTTAAATCTCTCCCATAGACTTTTAAAAAGTGGTCTGCGGCTTTTCAAATTTGCCGCGAACACCCCAAATTGTTCGCTGTTGGGCAAACAGTCAATGTTCAAGTCAAACTCATGTTTGACCCGAACATAAAGCTCATCCCTACCTGTCATCTGTAATTCTCCTGGCACTCTTTGTCAAAATTGTGATGATTATGGCTTACAGCTCATGAAAACCCCAAATCCACAATTTCAGAAAATTAGAATATTACATGCAATCAATAAAACAAGGATTGTACATGGAACATTATCGGACCTCTGAAAAGTATAAGCATGCATATGTACTCAGTACTTGGTTTGGGCCCCTTTTGCAGCAATTACTGCCTAACTGCGACGTGGCATGGAAGCTATCAGCCTGTGGCACTGATGAGGTGTTATGGAACACCAGGATACTTCAGTAGTGGCCTTTAGCTCTTCTGCATTGTTCTTTCTCATGTCTCTCATCTTTCTCTTGGCAATGCCCCATAGATTATCTATGGTGTTCAGATCAGGCGAGTTTGCTGGCCGATCAAGCACAGTAATTCCACGGTCATTAAACCAGGTTTTGGTGCTTTTTTTTCCAAAAGAGTTTTATTGGAAACAAAAGAGAAAATACCAGGCATAGTAGTATACAAAACCACAGGATAACATTCATATATCAGATTTGGTAAAAACGATAAGTTACAAATGATAGGAGGTGTGTATCACAGGGTAAAAACCAAAGAGCCAGCGGATCAATGACCAAGTGAGAGAATACACATAACCCAGTATACAATAATGAGCTACACAAAACAATAACAAAGAAAAACTGAGGAAAAAAATTCCCAACACTATAAAGAAGGGGAGGGAGAGGGGGAAAAGAGAAGAGAAAAAAAAAGGGGGGGGGGATGAGAAGGGTAGGTCAGTTCCGAAGTCTAAAAATGAACCAAGGATTCCATTTAGCATCAAATATGGTAATAGAGTCATGCAACCTGTGATGGATTTACTCAGATAAAATCATTTGATCAACTCTTGTTATAATCCGCGAGAAAGGAACAGAATCCTTTTTCCAACTTAGGGCAATAGCCCATTGCACAGCTAAACAAATCGAATGGATTAGTTTCACAAGGGGTCTGGGAGAATCATGTACGTTTTCAAATAGGAGGCAGTGAGTATGTGTCAGAGCCATGCGTCCACCCGCTAGTTTATCAATCAGTTCCAATGTCTCATCCCAGGTGGGCCCCAGTTTGTCACATTCCCAAAATACATGAAAATAGGAGCCTAGTAGGCCACATCCCCTAAAGCAGGGATCACTAAATGGCGGACCGCGGTCCCGTTCCGGCCCCAGTAGCCATACTACCCGGACTGCAGCCTCGCCAAATAGTTTGCCTGCGTGTTGCACACCTCTCCCCGCCACTGGCTCACCAGCCTGCTGCTATGTTCACAGCATGGCAGGCATGGCATGAACTAGTTTGTCTGTCCCTCGGATCGCTGCACAGCACCGGCCCTCCACCTGTCTTATTTACAGAAGGAGAGAAGTGCGGCCACTCTGAACAAAGGGCGGGACTTTTTTCTTTAAGAAGCATGTGATTGGTTGCTACGCAGTGGAGCAGTCCTAGCAATCAATCGCTCACCTTTAACTTGTCCCACCCACTGTCCAGAGCGGCCGCACTGCACATCTTGTGTAAAAAAGGTAGGGTTCTGTAGGGAGGGGGAAATGCTGTGCTGTTATGAGGACAGGAGTCTATCTAGGGGGGTCTGTTAGGGGGGACCAGTCTGTGATGGAGGGGACCCAGTATGTGATGGGGGGGCCCAGTCTGTAAGGAGGGACCAGTCTGCGATGGGAGAGGGGCCCAGTCTGTGATGGGAGGGGGACAAGTCTGCGATGGGAGTGGGACCAGTCTGTGATGGGAGGGATACCAGTCTGTGATGGGAGGGGGACCAGTCTGTGATGGGAGGGGGAACAATCTGTGATGAGGGGGGACCAGTCTGTGATGAGTGGGGACTAGTCTGTGATGGACGTCTGAGATGAGGGGGCCTGTGACATGCACAGGAGCCTGTGATGTGGAGGATATCATATGGAGGTATAGCACCAATATGACACTCGGACCTCCGCTAGAAGAACAATTTTCTGACCGGACCCACATGAATTTTAATTCACTACCCCTGCCCTAAAGCATGAAGGGGACACCTGTGGGAACATCTCGTGGAGGCGCGTTGGAGTGTAATACCAGCGGGTCAACAGATTTATAGCTGTTTCTCTAATAGTGAGGGAGAGAGTACATTTCCGCATTTTAAGCCAACACGATGCTCATTCTAAATCATCTGCCGCCAGATTGAGCTCTTGTTCCCATTGGGATCTATATTTAAGTGTAGAGGATTTCATGGCAGAAGCCAAAGAGCTATAAATTCCCGAGATAAGACCTTTTTGGCGAGGTGACGAGCTACATATGGACTCAAAAACCGTGGAGGCGACCGAAGCGGAATTCACGTAGTGCGTCTGGAAAAAGTGCCTAATCTGGAGGTAATGGTAAAACTCACTCGCCAAGATCCCGTGTTTCGCTTGCAAATTAGTAAATAGTTTTGGTGATTTTGGCAGTGTGGGCAGGTGCCAAGTCCTCCTGGAAAAATAATTTAGCATCTCCATAGAGCTTGTCAGCGGAAGGAAGCTTGAAGTGCTCCAAAATCTTCTGGTAGCTGTGTTGACCCTGGAGTTAATGAGCACAGTGGACCAACACCAGCAGACGACATGGCTCCCTAAATCAACACAGACTGTGGACTTCAAGCATCTTGCAGTGTGTGCCTCTCCATTCTTCCTCCATACTCTGGGTCCTTGGTTTCCAAATGAGATGCAGAAAAGAGGACTTTGGACCACTGAGCAACAGACCAGGTCAGTATTTTTTAGCCCAGGTAAGACTCTTCTGATGTTGTTTGTTGTTCAGGAGTGGCTTGACAAGAGGAATATGACATTTGAAGCCCATGTCCAGGATCCGTCTGTGTGTGGTGGCTCTTTATGCACTGACTCCAACCTCAGTCCACTCCTTGTGAAAGTCCCCAACACTTTTGAATGCCCTTTTCCTGACAATCCTCTCTGGGCTGCGGTCATCTCTGCTGCTTGTGCACCTTTTTCTTCCACACTTTTCCCTTCTACATAACTTTCTAATAATGTGCTTTGATACAGCACTTTGGGAACATCCAACTTCTTTTGCAATTACCTTTTGAGGCTTTCCCTCCTTATGGAGGGTGTCAATGATGGTTTTCTGCACAACTGTCAGGTCAGCAGTCTTTCCCATGACTGTGATTTCTACTAAACCAGACTGAGAGACCATTTAAAGTCTCAGGAACCCTTTGCAGGTGTTATGGCTTAATTAGCTGATTAGAGTGGGACACTTTGAGCCTAGAATATTGCACCTTTTCACAATATTCTAATTTTCTGAGATCGTGGATTTGGGGTTTTCATGAGCTATAAGCTATAATCATTACAATTATGACAAATCACAGCTTGAACTATCTTGCTTTGCATGTAATGAGTCTATCTCATTAATTAGTTTCACCTTTTAAATTGCATTTGTGAAATAAATTTACTTATGCACAATATTCAAATTTTACCTGTATATAAAAAAAAGACGACACCATGAAAAAATTGTGTCACCACGCCCGTTTCCTTTGATTGAGAGCCTGTGGAATGAGACACATGCCTGAGCTTATTACTTTTAATTTCCTCTCTCCTCCTGAGAAGTATAAAGCTTACTGAGTCAGCCGAGCATACAGAGAGAGAGAGAGAGAGAGAGAAACATCAGAGAGAGACCGAAAATATATATATATATATATATATATATATGTAGAGAGAGAGAGAGATACATCAGAGAGTGAGAAAGAGAGATAAACATTAGAGAATACAGAGAGAGAAACATCAGAGAATAAAAACAGAGAGAGACATCAGAGAGAGAGAGAAATCGGAGAATACAGGGGGCATATATATATATATATATATATATATATATATATATATAAATATAAGAGAGAGAGAAACACAATAAATGACAGAGAGAAACATCAGATAATACAGAGAGAGAGAGAGAGAGAGAGAAAAAGAGACATCAGAGAGAGTGAAAGAGAAATCAGAGAGAGAGAGAGAGAGGCATAGAGAGAAACATCAGAGAATACAGAGAGAGAGATCAGAGAGTGTTTTCTTGAATATACTACGGAAAATTTGAAATCTAAGAGAGTAGACAGTTATACTTGTAGTACACCTCCACGTTGTAACAATGCCATAATATAATGTATATTGGTTTACCTATTTCTTTATGATGTTTATAACTTGGACAGGACTGTCTTAAATTTAGGAATTTACTTAAAAAATGTATATCAGATGAATGTGATCTCTTTCGACACATGTGACAGCACCACTAGATAGAAATACATGGAACAGCATTTCTCATATGTAAGAAATGTTCTTTGACATTGTTAGCATTTTTTTCCCCTTCTAGCGTGTAATCCACTTCCACATTCTTGGACAACATGGCAAAAGATTTGTTCAGTTTTAACTCTTTCGTGAGCAGAGGTCATTGATTCCTAGGTGGTCAGGTCAAATTAGTATCAATATGCATTAGTTAATAATAATTATAATAACCATACAACTGCATACCAAAATACTGTATTTTTGTATATATATTTTAAGGACATTATGAGGTTGATTTACTAAAACTGGAGAGTGCAAAATCTGGTGCAGCTGTGCATGGGAGCCAATCAGCTTCTAACTTCAGCTTGTGGGAAAAAAAACTATAAGCTGATGGGTTTCTATGCAAAGCTTCACCAGATTTTACACTCTCTAGTTTTACTAAACCAACCTCCATATGTTCAGGACTTTTTTTTGGTACAATGTTTTAATAAAACTCTTTTTTTTATAACAGTCTGACAAGTGTGCAAAAATGTAAAAAAATATTTTTAATACTGTAATTCTTTCTGACAATTATAGTACTAAACAAATGTACACTAAGGCGTCAGGGAACCTCGACGGGCAGAACACATCGTTCCGCCCGTCGAGGTTCCCTGCCGGCCGTCAAAATCGGCGACCCGCCCGTCGGGAATGGCAACCAGCCATTCATCCAGGCGGGCCGTCGAGCAAATAGAGAGCGTGCTCTCTATTTCTGCTCGACAGGCTTCCCGACGGGAAGCTCGCCGAGAGTGTACACACGGCCGAGGTCCTCGCTGGAATGCAGCTTCCAGCGAGGTTCTCGCTGGTTTCCAGCGAGAACCTCGGTCGTGTGTACGCCGCCTGACACTTTTTGTTTGCTATGGCATCTGCAGGCTAAAGGCTTATTTTGTCAAAATAGACTCCAGCCTACATGTGATCGCTATGTCATAGCTGACAAATATTTGGGAACCTCTCTAATTAGCTCCTGATCATCAGTGGGGATCGGGACTGCCAGTGGCAGCTGTGACTGTGGACTACCAGCTGTGCAAAGTGTTGGCTGGTGGCCTTCAAATGAAGAACATTTATTAAAGAATACTCAGCATGGGGCACAATGCTGAGTAACATTAATATACAGATTGTGGGTGAAAGTAATTTTAAACAGACTGCAGGCAGTAAGTGATTTTTTTTGTAGTGGTAAAAAAATGTTCGGTTGACTTGCTAGCTCCTGTATTCCAAAATACTTAGTCCAGTTTTTCACATTCTCCCCACAGCTGAAAAATGAATGTTTGGGATTAACTTGCCATCATCAGTACTACAAAGGTTTCTAAAAGGGGAAGTATAGTGTATTTTGGGAGTACATATTTTATATTATGCAATATTGCATTGTTATTCTTAAATATATTTTTAAAATGTAATTTTTTATTTAAATTAGCTCTTTCATGCTCTTGTTTTGTGCATGTTACCTACTCTAGATTGGCACCCCATTGCACAATTACAATATCCAACTACATACCATGTGTAGTGATGCGCTGCATTAAAGATTATTATTATTATTATTTTTTTTAATAGTTTATGGTCTGCTGTCAGCCAATTCAAAATGACCTTATCACCCATAATGCACGATAACACAATCATTCCCCAAAGACATGCCTGTACTATTTTTGAGTGAGTGACAGTACATTGCTCAGATGTAAACAGGAACAAAAGAATAACATGAAAATCGGAGTGTTGACATTTGAAATGCTTTTTTAAACCGCTTCATATTACTCAGATTTGACTGAGGCTTTGGTGTAATGTTCTCTAAGGCAGTGGTCTCCAAACTAAGGCCCTTGGGCAAAATTCAGCCCTTTGCTTGCCTTTGTCTGGCCCCCCTGAAGCACTTTACCTCCCATTGACACCAACAAAGGGGCACTATACCTCCCACTGTCACCAACAGTGGGGCATTTCTCCTCCCACTGATGGGGCATTTTTCTTCCCACTGACATCAGCAATGAGGCACTATTACTCCAACTAATACCAATGATGGGGCACTATACCTCCTTCTACTGACTACTAGCACCATTTTTTTATTACATCTTTTTACTCCCACTGAAGCTGGGGCATTTTCTACTTTCACTGGCCACTCCGGCCCCCCTAGAGTCTGAAGAACAATAAACTGGCCCTTTGTTTAGAAGGTTTGAAGACCCCTGCTCTAAAGAGAGATGGAGGGAATACATATTGAGGGCAAGAGAAAGTGTCTAAGTATCAGTCAAATGACTTTGAATAACTATGTTAAAAAAAAATTGAAAGGGCAACAAAGCAGGTCAGACCATTTAAACATATCAGTGGCGGCCCGCCCATATGGGCGCACGGGCGCCGCCCCCCTCCCGCAGTCACAAGAAAAAAAAAAAAAAACGGGCCCTTTAAGAACTTTTATTCGGCTAAAATGTCTATTTGACATTTTAGCCGAAGTTCTGGCGGCCGTCTATAGAGGGCGCTGCAGCGCAACCCCCTCTCGCAAGTAACACACGTTCAATGCTATGCATTGGACGTGTGTTACTGTTGCCAGCTGCCTGGTCTATTCGTATAACCGGACATGGGACGCCGGTTACCCGAATAGCGGCAGCTGGTTGGCTGAGGGGAACTGCCTATCAAAGCCAGCGGCTCTGATAGGCTTTTCCAGTGCCGCCCTCCGGCTCTCGGAAGTCTATGCTCGGAGCGCAGGCAACCTGCGGTCCTTGCATTAGACTGACAGCCGTTTCAGCCAATCAGGTTCCCGGATTCTGGTTTTCAGGAACCTGATTGGCTGAAGCTTCTCCACGGCGGCAGAAGACATTGAGGGAGGACATGGAAGCGTCAGGTAAGTGATTTTTTTTACAGGGAAAGGGGCAGCATGGGGCACAGTGGCAGCATGGGGCACAGTGGCATCATGGGGCACAGTGGCATCATGGGGCACAGAGGCGACAATGAGCACAGTGGCATGGGGCACAGTGGTGACAATCGATGGCACAGTGACTGAATATGATGGCATGGCACAGTGGTGACAATTGATGGCACAGTGGTGGCGTTTGATGGCATGGCACAGTGGTGACAATTGATGGCACAGTGGTGGCGTTTGGTGGCATGGCACAGTGGTGACAATTGATGGCACAGTGACTGCATTTGATGGCATGGCACAGAGGTGACAATTGATGGCACAGTGACTGCGTTTGATGGCATGGCACAGTGGTGACAATTGATGGACACAGTAGCTGCTTTTGATGGCATGGCACATTGGTGACAATTGATGGCACAGTGGTGGCGTTTGATGGCATGGCACAATTGGTGACACAAGTGGTGACAATTGATGGCACAGTGACTGCATATGATGGCATGGCACAGTGGTGACAATTGATGGCACAGTGACTGCATATGATGGCATGGCACAGTGGTGACAATTGATGGCACAGTGGTGGCGTTTGATGGCATGGCACAGTGGTGACAATTGATGGCACAGTGACTGCATTTGATGGCATGGCACAGTGGTGACAATTGATGGCACAGTGACTGCATTTGATGGCATGGCACAGTGGTGACAATTGATGGCACAGTGACTGCATATGATGGCATGGCACAGTGGTGACAATTGATGGCACAGTGGTGGCGTTTGATGGCATGGCACAGTGGTGACAATTGATGGCACAGTGACTGCATTTGATGGCATGGCACAGTGGTGACAATTGATGGCACAGTGACTGCATTTGATGGCATGGCACAGTGGTGACAATTGATGGCACAGTGACTGCATATGATGGCATGGCACAGTGGTGACAATTGATGGCACAGTGACTGCATATGATGGCATGGCACATTGGTGACAATTGATGGGCACAGTAGCTGCGTTTGATGGCATGGCACATTGGTGACAATTGATGGGCACAGTAGCTGCGTTTGGCATGGCACATTGGTGACAATTGATGGGCACAGTAGCTGCGTTTGGCATGGCACATTGGTGACAATTGATGGCACAGTGGTGGCATTTGATGGCATGGCACAGTGGTGACAATTGATGGCACAGTGGTGGCGTTTGATGGCATGGCACAGTGGTGACAATTGATGGCACAGTGACTGCATATGATGGCATGGCACAGTGGTGAAAATTGATGGCACAGTTGCTGTGTTGCATGGCACAGTGGTGACAATTGATGGCACAGTGGCTGCATTTGGTGGCATGGCACAGTGGTGACAATTGATGGCACAGTGGCTGCATTTGATGGCATGGCACAGTGGTGACAATTGATGGCACCGTTTCTGTGTTTGATGGCATGGCACAGTGGTGACAATTGATGGCACAGTGGCTGCATTTGGTGGCATGGCACAGTGGTGACAATTGATGGCACAGTGGCTGCATTTGATGGCATGGCACAGTGGTGACAATTGATGGCACAGTTTCTGTGTTTGATGGCATGGCACAGTGGTGACAATTGATGGCACAGTGGCTGCATTTGGTGGCATGGCACAGTGGTGACAATTGATAGCACAGTGGCTGCATTTGATGGCATGGCACAGTGGTGACAATTGATGGCACAGTTTCTGTGTTTGATGGCATGGCACAGTGGTGACAATTGATGGCACAGTGGCTGCATTTGGTGGCATGGCACAGTGGTGACAATTGATGGCACAGTGGCTGCATTTGATGGCATGACACAGTGGTGACAATTGATGGCACCGTTTCTGTGTTTGATGGCATGGCACAGTGGTGACAATTGATGGCACAGTGGCTGCATTTGGTGGCATGGCACAGTGGCTGCATTTGGTGGCACAGTGGCTGCATTTGGTGGCATGGCACAGTGGCTGCATGTGATGGGCACAGTGAGGCTGCAATATTTTTTTTCCGTTTGCGCCCCCCCAAAAAATTTGAGCACCAGCCGCCACTGAAACATATAGTACCATTTTGAAATATATGGCATTTGGGGAAACAGACTCTCTAAAAATTGGGGAGAAGTTATCAAAATGGGGGCAGCTGTACATGGCAACCAATCAGCTTCTATCTTTTATTTTTAAAACTTAGTTGAACAAACTGAAGATAGAAAGACAATTTAGGTGCTATGCACAACTGATCCAAATTCTGCCTGCTCCAGTTTTGATAAATTATATTCAGGAATATATTTTCTTATTCATACAATTAAAGCGGAGCTCCACCCAGCAAAACAACATTTTGCCATGTTGTTTAAAAAAATAAAAATAAAAAAACCTGAAAAAAAAATAAAAAATACTCACCCGAAATAGCTGTTGCTATGCGGAAGTCCGTAATCTGTCTCTTCCACACCGCGGTTTGATTTCTTCTTGTCCTTCTCCTTGTGAATGGGGCGCGCTGCTTTCTGGGAACTGTGTGTGTTCACAAGCCAGCGTGAGACTCACGCAGGCACAGTAGGAAACGGGCAGTGAAGCCGTACGGCTTCACTGCCTGTTTCCCATAGTGTGAATGGCGGCGCGGGACCCGGAGCGATCGTGGGACCGGCATGGGGGGGGGGGGGGCGTCGGCGCGGGCGCCTAGGACAGGTAAGTGTCCTTATTTAAAGTCAGCAGCTACACTGTTAGTAGCTGCTGACTTTAAAAAAAAAATGTTTCGCGGCTGGAGCTCCGCTTTAACCTGCACTGGAAATGCAGATAAATGCATGACAAAGCATCCAGAGTGAGCAAGACCCATCTGTCAGACAGGGTACAAAAAGCACCCAACTGGCCAAATTGTAGATCTTTTTTCTTAAACTACCAGGTAGTGAAGAGGGAAGTTGTGTTGTGTAAAAGGAGTACTTATTTTTTTTTCACGTTTATCTGTGATGGGAATTAGGAAACACGTACTATAGCCAGTATTTGACCAAGTGTTTGGGAAACGTTCAACCAAGCCAAGCTCAGCAGATTTTCTGCTAGGCTAGAAATCACAACTGCCAGTGTAGCTTTCACACAGAAGAAAGAAAATAGAACCGCAGGAAGAAGACTAATCTGGCTTTATACAATGATGACGGGTTCAATTTAGCAAGAGGGAAAAAAATCTCTTACATAGACTAGAGCCACATGACCAGATCTGGCCAAGACCTAGTAATCAGAAAGCCAATATAAGAACAGCAATTAGTATTTTTTTTCCTTTTAATCGGCACCCTAATGTGTTCTTTTCAACAGTAGGAACATAAAAAAGGAACCTTAAAGGGGTTGTAATGGCTTTTTTCTTTGTCTAAATTTCTCACTTCCTTGTTTCTCCTCAGTAAGTTTGCCCCATCATCAGCTGGGGGTTAGTCAGCCAGAACAGCTTACTGAGGAGGAACAGGAAGTGAGAAATTCAGACAAAGTAAAAAAAATATTTAGAAGGGAAATCGAAGGAAACGGTAAGTGAACCAACAATGCACTAGCTTAAAGGAACCTATTTAGAAAATAAAAAACAAACCTTTACAACCCCTTTAAGTGTTTTTTTTTTTTCCGTTTGCTTTAATGTTTTACAAGTTTGCAGTTACCAGGACTTTTCACATTTCAGCCTTCATCAATGGGAGTGACAATGAGTTGGGTGTTCACTACAAATATCTGTTGAAATAAAAAAAAAAAGTAATTCCATTATAAAAAAATATTTATAGCGATATAGACCTACCTCTTGGGTTTTCATCCATTGTGGTCCAAAATCCTTAGATTGGTGTCATCATGGCATCTGTAAATAATCCTGCCTTTGCTGACCTCACTTAGGAAAAACTCATGGTTAGGATGTTGTGTTCACACGCTGGTTCCAGTATTTTGAATCATTGACCTGGAACGGGTATGCAGACTAAGCAATTCCGAATTTCTAAGGCCCCTGTTCACACTTGAAGCTGGAAGTTCAATAACGCTCAGCAACAGAAACCTATTTTTTCAATAGCCCTTGCTCACATCTGAGCATTCTGTCGCTTACAGCAAAACGCCTGTTGCTCAAAAAAAAGCATGAGATGCTTTTCATGTAGAATTGCGCATTTTTGTCCCCATGGACTTTAATGGCAAACCCTGAATGAGCTTTTGCTTTGTTTCAAGCGTTTCGTCTTACGTTTTCTACTCAAACAGCAGCTCTCCGCCCCTTTTTCAGCAGCATAGCACTATTTTTAGTTAAAAAAGTCTGACAAAAGCTGAAAAAATGTCCAATTCTGCTCCAAAAAAAAAAACACTTGAAAACGTGACGCTTAGGTGTGAATGTAGCCTCATTCACATACTTGTTCAAGGTTAAAATACTGACATCAGAGGATCAGCATCACAGCCAACTAACATTTTCACAAGAGGTCCGCAATGACAGCCCTCATGCTTCTTATAAAAGGTTTAAGGCTGGGTTCACAGTGCTGCGAATTCTTTTGCGAATATGAGCCGTTGTGATCGCTCAAATTCACAAGTCATTAAAAATAACATTGTTTTCCATTAGTGCTGTTCACATCAGTGCAGTGCAAATCTAAGCTGCGGGGGGAAAAAAGGGTCCTGTGCAAGTTTTATCTGTGTGAGATGCAAATTCAGCTCTATAGACTGGCATTCATGGAAAATTTGCGGCAAACATTGCGCAATTTTTAATTCGCAGCAGTGTGAACCTAGCCTTAAGGTCATCATTAAAAGTCAGATAACAAAGCTGAAGCTCTGAGACTTCCAGGAGGAAACAGAAGTTGTTTACAATACTTACATTCATGGATGCAGCCAAATGCTGAACAACTTTAAAACAACCAAACTCAACCACCTAATACTAAATTACCAAATTCAACCAAAAAAAACATAGGACCATTAACAGAAGATATAGCGATGGTTTCTATGTATTGGTGTGGGTATATATGTAAATGTAGTTAAAGCTGAAGCATGGGATAATCAAATACAGTCTATATACAAGAGGCATGTGGACTCTTAAACTTTGGAGCGATTTGTGTATTTCTAGAAGATCAATGTTAATGTTTGCCTCTGTGCAGGAGTTTAATGCAGTAAAGACCAGTTGTTGCTGCTCTCTCTTTGTAAGTGGTCATGTATCTGCCCCGCTCCTGCAGTGGGTGAGCCTGCTTGGTACCACCAACAGAGCTGGTCTCTGTATAGACAATGTACCACATGTTAATGATGTCACTGCTACCTTTACAACTAATACCTGGGTTTAGATTACACAAAACGGATTTATATCCTGTGCGGCTATTAAAGAATATATTTCAGTTGACATTCTTGTGCCCAGAGTTACATAGTTACATAGTTAGTCAGGTTGAAAAAAGACACAAGTCCATCCAGTTCAACCATAAAAAAAAAAAAACAAAGTAAAACACAGTACATCCTCCCATACACCCAACTCCATACCCACAGTTGATCCAGAGGAAGGCAAAAAACCCCAGCAGAGCGATGATCCAATTTGCTACCGGAGGGGAAAAAATTCCTTCCTGATCCCCCGAAAGGCAATCGGATTTACCCCGGATCAACTTTACCTACAAAACTTAGTACTCAGTTATATTATGTGCATTTAGGAAAGAATCCAGGCCTCTCTTAAAGCAATCTACTGAGCTGGCCAGAACCACCTCTGGAGGGAGTCTGTTCCACATTTTCACAGCTCTTACTGTGAAGAAACCTTTCCGTATTTGGAGGTGAAATCTCTTTTCCTCCAGACGTAAAGAGTGCCCCCTTGTCCTCAGTGTTGACCTTAAAGTGAATAACTCAACACCAAGTTCACTATATGGACCTCTTATGTATTTGTACATGTTGATCATATCCCCCCTTATTCTCCTCTTCTCAAGAGTGAATAAATTCAGTTCCTCTAATCTTTCCTCATAGCTGAGCTCCTCCATGCCTCTTATCAGTTTGGTTGCCCTTCTCTGCACTTTCTCCAGTTCTCCGATATCCTTTTTGAGAACTGGTGCCCAAAACTGGACTGCATATTCCAGATGAGGTCTTACTAATGATTTGTACAGGGGCAAAATTATATCTCTATCTCTGGAGTCCATACCTCTCTTAATACAAGAAAGGACTTTGCTCGCTTTGGAAACCGCAGCTTGGCATTGCATGCCATTATTGAGCCCAGAGTTCAGATTTAAGTCTATTAAAATGCACTTTTCTTACCTATGATCATGAAAACAATGCTAACAAAGCAAATGATAACCGATTTAGGAGATCTTTATTTGTGTATATTGTTTGGTTCATGTAAAATCAGTTCTACATTTCAAAACGTGAAAAGACAACTAGTGCATGATTTCTGAGGGACAGGTACAAACTCTCAAACATGGAAGTTAAACAGGCACTTTGATGTATCTTGCTTGAAGAATGTAGGCCCTTAACAATCATGCATCTATACATGCAACCAATAAAAAAATATAGCAGTTAAGTGGTGTACAGCAACATTAAAAATTCTTACCTCTCTTGCTACTAAAATAAGGTACACTAGCATTCCAAGAACGTATTTACAGCCCTGGGCAATGTAATCTATATAATATGGGGAAGTTAGCAAAAATTGGAACAGACAGACTTGGGAGCAGCAGTGCATGGCAAAAGATCAGCTTCTTAGCTTCAGCTTGTTAAGTTAGAAGGGAATTGTTAGGCCTCATTCACACATAGCCGACTCCGTCGCAGTCCGTTCCGACGGAGTCCGCCAGCTCAGCGGGAGATCAGTCCGCAGATCTCCGCTGAGCCGACGGATGACAAGCTCCGCTCTGCTCACTGAGCGGGGAGGAGCTTGTTGAGCCCCGCTGTCCTCTATGGAGCGATCTGATGAAAACAGACAGCATGTCTGTTTTCATCAGATCTTACCCGATCCGATCCGCATGGACGGATGGGGACGTGAGCCCCATACGTTTGTTTTTAGCGGATCGGATGTCAGCGGACATGTCTCCGCTGACATCCGACGCTCCATAGACATGCATGGAGCGCCCTTTCAGGTCCGCCTGAAAAACTGACAGACGGACCTGAACGGATCCATGTGTGAATGAGGCCTTACACGTACAACTGCTCCAGTTTTAATAAATGTCCTTTGTGTTGTAGGTTTATGCCAGCATTTCTCAATTGTTGCTGTCCATAAAGCAGGGCTTGCAAGAGTGTCAATTTTCTTCAAGAACAATCTGGTCCAGTCAAACAAAAGCACAAACTTATTGTTGGGGGTAACAATGGATTGCACCATCACCTTTTTTAGATGGTTTGCTCAACAACCACGTATGTTAGCATTACCAAGGGGGTAACTGTCTGACAAAAGAAATATACTGCAGCATTCACCATATTAGCCAAGTAACCTGAAAACAGTATTTTTTAATAGTCAACCCAGATAATTAAGTCTTCTAGACCGTAAGCTCCAACGAGCAAGGCCCTCTGATCCCTCCTGTATTGTGACTGTACTGTGTTCCCTGATGTTGTAAAGCGCTTTACAAACTGTTTGCCCTATATAAATCCTGTATAATAATAAAGACTCCCCCCATAAACATGTGCTACGTTTAGGGAAGATGGCCACACTATACTTAAACAGAACTGCAAAAGGGTTTCAACCTTTTTTACAGATGTTGATAAAGTGATCAACATATGTCAGACAGGAGGCTACACACTGCTCAACATTTAATTGGTTCTTGCTGAAGTTCTATTAGAATATGGCCACCTTTAGTGCTGCAGAACTGAGGTTTAAAAACCCCGTCAGCATATAAGTATAAAGCACCAATGTCATCTTGTGCTAGGTGTGAATGATGGGTCTTTTATCTCCATCTTTGCAACAATACCCCAATGCCTTTGACCATGAAATCTGAGCATAACCGTGTCCTAAAATGTCAGGCTACTTTTTCTAGATCAGCGACTTGTCTAGTATTAGAGCAAGCAAACTCTGTATGCAAATAGACACGCCCAACAATCCAAGTTTCCAGATGTCCATCATAGCCTTTATAAATGTCATCGTTCCTGAGCTGCACATTTTTTTTTTTTTTCAGGCAAAACACCCTAAAGAAATAGCTTCCCCCCCCTAGAGATCTTTGCCATGACAGAACCATTTAAACCCCTAAAAAGGGTTGTAAACCCTTGTATTTTTTGGCTTAATGCATCCTATGCATTAAGGTAAAAAAAAAAAAACTTGACACTAACCTCCCCCCCCCCCCCCCCATTTTACTCACCTGAGCCCACCCGTTCTGACATGCTCTACCTCTCTGCCAGGGTTCTTAGCTCTTGATTGGATAGATAGCAGTGCAGCCTTTGGCTCGTGGCAAATACAATGAAGCAGGTGTCAGGGCCAAGTCCGGCATTCTGTGTCTGAGGACGCAAATGCTAGACTCAGGAGTGCACCCGCAAGGTAACCCCCCCCCCCCCTGCTATTCATCGATGTGAGGAGTTGCCGTAAAAGGAGGTGGGGGCCACACTGCAAAACAAAAACAGCACAGTTTCTTTTTTTTGTTTCTAGAACAAAAGGTTTTCAATCACTAAATGAGCACTTTGTCCTGTCAACTCACTGCACTATGATCTCCCCACCACCTTCCTACTCCATTAGAGCCCTCACTCAAACAGAGCAAGGCTTCTAGATATTTCTATTCCCCCACCCCCTTAGGCCAAGATAGCCAGATCCAGACCCAGACCCAGCCACAGGGGCGGGGGGGTTGGTTGTAATGGAATATACTGGATGAAGATTATTCACCCAAATGCCCAATACTGATTGAAGACAGTTTACCAAATTGGTCTACTGCAATATGATGGTGCCAAGGGAGAAGAGATGTGTGAGAGTACACCTTTCTAGTTTAGGAGGCACTGAATAGCCAATTTTATGTACATGGGTAAATATATATATATATATATATATATTTTCATTAGCTGCATGGGATTCTTATCAATCCTACTTCATTTAAACCCAAGGAGGAAGAGAAAGAAGCCAGCCCCCCCCCCCCCCCCCCTCACACAAACCAGAAACCTGACCCCATTCCATGTGGCACATTCTCTTGGCAATGTGTGCACCACCAAAAAAAAAAAACTTCCACATGCATTTTCCAATTGCAAGTTATATTAACTGGTTGCCAAATACAGCATGTCTCCCCGTTTTCCCCTTCCCAGTGAGTCTATTAATAAAACTGCTCATGCCACTGACAATGGGTAAGTTCTTTCTACCAAGCATCATAGGTGGCATCAAGTACTGAAATATTAAGCCAGAGAAACACACCAGCAAGGACTATCAACTGTTATGAAAGAGCCAACCAATGCCATTGGGGGGGGAGAAAAACTGCACAGTCAGACTAAGCATAGATTGGTCATTTTTATTACTATGAAGTAAATTGCCAAACATAGAAAGCAGACAAAAACCCATACCACTGGGTAGCCAACTGCAGCCTAAACTATGACTTGTGTGGGTGAAGAGGGTATTTACATATACTACAGCAGCAGACCAGTGTTGGCCCATCAACCAAAGTTTGTCTTTAGGGCAATACCCATTAGGTAAAAAAGGATGCACGACAATCAACTGGCCATCTCCCCAAATACATACCTAAATGTGAAATGCTTTCATTAATCCAACAAATGATCTGAATTTGTGTACCGTGTAAACCCTAGGTCTACAATAAACTATGGTGAACCTCATTAAATAA
Source organism: Rana kukunoris (assembly GCA_029574335.1). Lineage (NCBI taxonomy): Eukaryota > Metazoa > Chordata > Amphibia > Anura > Ranidae > Rana > Rana kukunoris. The sequence continues at coordinate 312,482,801 of CM056052.1, read as the reverse complement.
AGTCAAGGAACAACCGTCTTGGACAGCTTTTGTTGTCCCCACAGCAAACCTCCTTCAAAAATATGCTGGCTGCTAAAGGCCGACAGCTTGCCTGACCCAACTGTTCTCCAGGAGACTATGGGGGGGGGGGTGTTGATTTACTAAAACTAGAGTGCAAAATCTGATGCAGCTGTGCATGGTAGCCCAATTGGATGTGCAGAGGTGCAGAGATGCATCGAATTATTCACTCTTCAGTTTTTTGTAAAAGCAATCCCTACAATTCGGTCAAGAGGCAATAAGTGGAAAGAAAATTCTAGATCACACTGCCACCATAAAAAAAGAAAAAAAGTAAAAATATGCCCAGAATGCTTTGTTTTTATTCATTGCTACACTTGGAATGTGTACAAGCATTGAAATGTAAAGTAGGTTTCCATACCCTGAAGCAACTTTGAAGTCTTCTTCAGGATAGGCATTCTAGTAAGGAAAAAAGAAAACCTCACTTCCTTTGGATATACAAAGACCTATTATACATGTGAGGATTAAGCATTTGAAAAGGAGCCCCAAGGATGGATGAAGCTGCTTTTGTTCAGGTTAGTGCTTCCCAAACCTGTCCTGTGGGACCACCTAACCGGCTGCAACCAGTACCTAGTTTTACACATGATTGCAGCCAAACAAATCTACCTGCACCTCATCACTTGCCTATACAGATCCTGCCAAAACATAGCAAACAATATCAACTAGATTTAGAAGGCCACTATAGTTAATGGACAAGACAAGGATGAGACATGCAAATTAGTATAAAAAAAAAATTACATGAAAACTAGTCAATTAGGTGATTAGTATTAAAACTATATGCCAAAGAAACACAAAACATGTACATTTTATTCACATTTATTTTTCGCTTTTAGTGTGCTCACAGAAAATTAGAACACCTTAAGCAAGAGTTTAATAGCAATTTTGTAAGCAAAGTTACATTCCATCTCTAAGTCAAATTGGTCAAAGCTTCTCCAGTATTTACAAAACATGAAAGACAAAGATGCTACACAAAAAACCATTGCATCTGAAGTTTTCCTTTAAGTTTTTTTTTTTCTTTTTTAAAGACAACTGGAAAAGAAAGCATTGCCTGCTGTAATCAAAAAAAAACATACCACAGTATAAACAGTAACCATTCCACTTATCACAGCTTTTGTTGAGTTTAAAATTTTGTGTTTAAAAGGTCCAATATGACTGCAGTTTTACAAAAATGGGCAGGGTGGAAGGAGTTGCAAACTTCATGTGCTTTTGGATATCAAGATTCCTTTTATACAATAGTCACAGTTAAAAACACCCTGCTGGTAATACATAATTACATTTTTATTAAGGTCATAAACCAGCAATAAACAATAAAGCCTATACAACTCGTATTTTCTACTTTAATCACCGACTGATACAGCTAACATGAGATAAGTGAAAAGTTCCTATGGTTTAAATGAATTACTAAAACTATGATCTGGGTATTGATTTTATTTTTTTTATTTTGTTTGCCATCTTAGTCAAGACCTTTAGTGTTGTAAACCTTGTAGAAGGTTGCCCTCAAAATATTCATTACTTTCTTTTTTTAAAGAAAAAGAACAAACAAAAAAAAAAAAAAGAACAGAAACAGAAACCTGACCCCCATTCCATGTGGCACATTCTCTTGGCAACGTGTGCACCACCTAAAAACCCACTGTGGCTCCTATCACTTCATTTTTGATACCCCCTTTAATGACCCACCCATCTCCTTCATTATGGGCATGTCCATAAATTGACAAAAAAAAAAAAAAGTGTATACATTTTCAATAAAAGATGCAAAGTACGCAAAAACATTAATACTGATGCAAAAAGGATCGAGGCCGGTGACTGCTGTAAACTCAACACGGCCTGTTGGAATGGTGGTAACAGAATGATTTGAGATGGGATCTGTAAAGGAGGAGCAAATAAACAAAAAGACCAAAAAAAAAAAAAAAAATCTTTAAATCAATCCCTGGTTGTAGACAAGTTCTCCAAAACCAGTACCTGGCACCACTCCAACAAACAAACAAGGGGAGAAAAAAGTCCTTTGATTATCTCAAAATTGCCATCTCTTTACTCTGCCGACTCAGCTGCTGGACTGGATTCAGATGTAGCTTCCTGTGTAGGAGCTGCTGGTTCTTCAGCTTTTGGTGCCTCTGGTTCGGTGGATGGGGCCTCTGGAGCAGCGGCGGCAGCAGCAGCCGGGGCCTCTTCTGTGGGTTTTTCCTCAGACTTTGGCTCCTCGGCTGGCTTTACCTCTTCTGTGGGCTTTTCTGGTGCAGGCTCTTCAGTTTTGGTCTCCTGGGGCTCAGGTGAGGCAGCTGCTGCAGCAGCCTCCTCTTTCTTTTCTTCTGTGCTGCTGGCAGGAGCCTCTTCCTGTGCCGATTTTGCCTCTTCATTGGCTGCCTCTGGAGTAGCTGCAGGAGCATCCTCCTTTGCGCCCTCACTGGATGAAGCTGCTGCCTCAGCCTCTGCTCCTTCATTGTTTTCTTTTTTGTTCTTTTTGAAAGAAAAGCCACTCAGCTTGAAAGATTTTTTAAAGGAGAACCGTTTCTTTTTCTTCTTGGGGGTTTCATTGCTGGTGGAAGGTGTAGAAGTGGAACCAGCTTCTTCTGTTTTGGCAGATGCCTCGCCTTCAGCTGGAGAGGCTGGTTCGGTGCTTTCTCCCTCAGCAGATGCAGCAGCTTCCTTCTCTGGGGCGGGCTCAGCGACTGCTGCTGCTACCTCCTCCTTTGCCGTCTCCTCGGCAGGGGCGCTGCCGTTAGCCTGGACTTCCTCTTTTTCTGCCTCGGCTGCTGCAGGAGATGCATCACCATTTGCCTTTACGTGCCCATTTTCCTGCAGGAGGGAAAGAACCCAAAAAAAAAACTGGATCAGTTAGGGGTACCAGTGGTTACATAATACCCACTACCACTGGTGTCACATAAGGTTATTACCAAGACTTTAAAATGGCAGAAGTGAATTGTACATTGAGCCTTAGGGCCCAGTTTTATTTTTAAAGTGCAAGTTCACCTTTACAAAAAATCTGTAAGATAAACTTACACTGACCCGCCCCCCCCCCTTCCCACTGTACCCGAGGCCGATGATCACCCGCTATGAGACATCATTTCAACACTGGTCCATGGTTTTAAAAGCCCAGCGCCTTAATCTTCTAAACATACCTCGTAAAGGACAGCGCTGACCAATCAGAACCCGCCTAGCCCATTTTGCCAGCAGGGGAGGAGAGAAAGCTGCACCGATTTCTGGACCAGTAAAGCTGCTAACCAATGTCTCAGCGGGTGATCGTGGGACTCTGGTACAGTGGGAGGTGGTCCTGTGTAGGTTCACCTTACAAATTTTCTGTAAAGGTGAACTTACACTTTGAGCCTTATGGCCCAGTTTTCCTGTTTAAATTTTAAGTTCACATTTACAGAAAATCTGTAAGGTGAACTTACACTGGACCCCCATCCACCGTCTGCACCCAAGTCCCATGATAACCCACTGAGCGAAACTGGGGCACCGCTTTACCGGTCCATAAATCCCCACGGCTTTCTCTTCTCCCCACTGACAGGATTGGCTAGGCGGGTCCTGACTGTTCAGCGCTATCCTTTGTAGAGGGTACATTTAGGAAAATAAGCCGCTGGAATTTCCAAATATCTGGACCGGTGAGGTGTCGACCTGATGTCTAGCAGGTTATAGCCAGCCACATGTACAGTAGGACTGGCAGGGGGGGGGGGGGATTTCATCCAGTGTAAGTTCACCTTACAGATTTTACAAAAACCAAGGGCTTGTTCACACTGGGGGCCAATTAATACTGGAGTGTGCAAAATCAGCTGCACCTGTGCAAGGAAACAAACAGGTTTTATGGTCAAAGCTTAAAAATTTAACAAACTTAAGTTAGAAGCAGATTGGCTACCATAAACAGTTGCATCATATTGTGCACTCTCCAGTATTACTAATTCAACCCACCAGGTCTGGTGACCTGCATTTTTCCAACACCAAACACCAAGTGCACTTAGAAAATAAAAATGTGCCTTGTTCACATGGCAACACAGTAACGCATATAAATGCAACACAAATCTTCTAAACATGCATGTTCCTGCACATGCATTTCTATGTGCATTACAGTGTGAAAGGACCTTGAGGGGGCAGAGGCCAAAGGCAACCATACTAGGGTATTCATACATGCCTCCGACATAATAGGCTTAATTCACAAAGCTTTACCAATCTTAGTAATCTTTATTTCAAACCTCATTGGACTCAAACAGCTATTTTTTATTTTTTTTTGCAAATCTGATCTTTATCCTGGTGTTAAGCTATGTGAATGGAGCCTCATCTCAGATGACAATACAATGCTTCCTGTGCATAGCCATTAGGAAATCTGAGACAAGCATGAGATTGATTTACTATAGGACAGAACTTTATGGGGCCCCAGGCAACGGCTCATTTTGCCTTTATTTCACTGAGAGGGCGAGTACATGGAAACTGGAGGGGACAAACAACTGCATCCCATAAGGCCCCTTCACAAGTCTTTATTATATATGAGAAGAGTGCTTTGTTCTCTCCAGTCACAATGAACTCTGAGGTAACAAGTAGCACACCAGTGAGGCTACTCAGAAATGTGTTTACTACTACTTTCTGGAAGGGCAGTGACACAGCCAGCCGTTTCATCTCATTAAAAACACGCCAGCATTAGCCGCCTTTCCCACAAGGGCTTCTATTTTAGCAATCAATAGCGCCCACATGGCGTTACTGAAAAGCATATCGTTTCCCTCCATTCTCCTTCGACGCCTCTACACAAGCTATGGAAGCGCCGCTAAGCCACGCGGCCAGCAGAGGGCGCTGTCCCTCCACCAGCCAGCACAATGCTCTGGGGAGCTTCGCTCGGCTGCCAGTGCATTAGTTCCCAGATCACGCCTTCTTTGTAGCAGCAGATCCAGCGAGGAGCCAACACAGACAAAGCCTGTGTGCTTTCTCTCTCCTACTACAAGAGATAGAGAGCGAGAGAAAGAGGGGGCTTACTCTACACAATGGCGGAGAAAGACCCCTCCCATACATCGCACTCTACACTGCCATTCCTCATTACAATAAAGAGATCCCAGCCTGGAGACGGATCATCATACATGGGGACACATGTTGCTGCCGGAGAGGGATGATGCTCTGCAGAGCTCCATCCTAATACAAGCCTGATCGGTGCCATCACCGCACAATATACCATCACACATCGGATAATTAACCCCTCACCCCAATAAAAAAAATAGGGGGCAATCACCACCAATGCCCCCAGTAAAGGGGCGATCACCTCCAAAACACCCCCCAATACCCTCAGCGATCGGACAATCACCTCCTATAAAAAAGGGACATCACCCCAAAATCAGTACAGTTAACCCCCAGTAAAAGAAAAAAGGGGGGACAACCACCTCCAATACCCTGTGATCCGAATTCTCAACCCCTACCCCCAAAAAAAAAACCCCATCAGATCAAGACAATCAACCCCCCCTCAATACTCTAAGATGGAGGCAACTACCCCCCCCCCCCCCAAGTAAGGGGGGGCGATCGCTCCCAATACCCATTGGCGATCAGAATAATTATCCCTCCAGTAAAGGGACAATCACCCCCCCCCCCCCCAGGGGGAATCGCTCCCAATAACCATCCGAGATCAGGACAATTAACCCTTCAATACACCGAGATCGGGGCAACTACCCACCCCCCAGTAAAGGGGGCGACCGCTCCCAATACCCATCTGAGATCAGAACAATTAACTCCCCGGTAAAATAAAGAATCACCCAATAACCCCATATGAGATCAGACAATGGACCCCCCCCCCCCCCCCCAATATAAAAGCCTCATCAGATCAGCCACCCCAAACAGTGCCCGATTGCCCACTGCACCCATTAGACTGGGGCAAGCAACCCCCCAAAAAAATTGGTGGGGGCAGCCAACACCACCAGTGCAACCATCCTTAATAAAAGCCCAGATCCCCATCAGGAAGATCGTGGACAAGCAAGCCCTTATAAATGCCTGATCGCTTCAACCCCCACCTGAGATCGGGGCACTCACCCCCAGAGATCGTGGGCAAGCAAGCCCTTATAAATGCCTGATCGCTTCAACCCCCACCTGAGATCGGGGCACTCACCCCCAGAGATCGTGGGCAAGCAAGCCCTTATAAATGCCTGATCGCTTCAACCCCCACCTGAGATCGGGGCAATCACCCCCAATAAAAGCCCCCAGAGATCGTGGGCAAGCAACCCTTATAAATGCCTGATCGCTTCAACCCCCACCTGAGATCGGGGCAATCGCCCCCAGAGATGGTGGACAAATCAGCCCCTAAAATGAACACAGACCCCCCCTCCATCAGGAGTTTGATCGCCCCCCCAATCAGAGATAATTGATGTCCCTCTCCAATCCCCCCTCCATACAATAGATCCCCTCCATTTACCTGGCCGTTTGTCTTGGAGGGAGAGGCTGCTCCAGCTTCCCCGGGCTTGTCTGCGGTGGCGGCTTCCCCTTTGGCTCCGGTCTTAGAGAACTGGGCTCCCATGGCTGGTCTGTATATCCAACAAAAAGGCAAAAAACGGGGGTCACCACCAAGAGAAGAACAAGGAAGCCCCCAAAAACACCCGGACAGGACTAGCAGAGAGAAGAGGAGAAGGAGACAAAGAGATGATGATGGTGGTAGTAGTACTAGTAGTAGCGGTGGCCAACAATAGAGAGCAGAGCCGGAGGATCCTCTTTGCACCAGGAGAAGAAGGAGGAGGAGGAGGGAGAAGACAAAGTGAGAGGAGATGGAGGATATTCACCAGTATGAGCTGGAGGCACCCACAAAACACAACGACCACTCGGGAGATCCTTAATAAGAAAAAACAAAACAAAAAAAGTACTTCTCAGCAGACGAGCAGACACATCAATAAAAAAAAAGGCAACGAAATATCCGTGAGGTTAGTAGCCGCGCTGGATCCAACAGGAAAATGGAGAAATCTCCCCGCTCACTAATAAGATGCGGAGTCCAACGCCCAAGTGCACAGATGAATGGGCTTCCCAAGGCATGACGGCAGCCCAGCCCCGCCACAGCCAATCACAGCGCGCCTACACAAAGGAGGGGGCGCGGCTTGGAATTTGGGCAGAACAATGCAGCCCCAGCATTGCAAAAAAAAAAATCTAATCACTAATACAAATACCATATTTACCAAAAAAAAATAAAAAATGCAGCCAAGATCGGGAAAAGAGAGCAATTAAACAGGAATGACTGTGTATAACTGTGTGTGCCCCGCTAATAACACAAACATACTCACTGCTTCTTTTTGTGTGTGTTGTGTTTGCTTATTAGTACACAATGAGCTGGGATCCGATCAATTTATATGGGGCTCGTCTCCTCCATCGCTCACAGCTGATTCATCAACAGATTGGCTGCCCTCTTTTTTTTTTTTTTTATTTAATTGATGATTGCAGATTTTATTAAAACCAAAAAAAAGAAAAAAAAAGGGGGGGGCAGATTTGTGTTCAGATCAGGAGGATGTCTGCTGTCCAGATGTGAGAATTTCACATTTCCTCTACATCTAACTGCACATCTTTTCTATTTCTCTTCCCAGCCTAATGAAATGCTGCTGTCCAATTATTTCTGATTTGTTGCCACCCAATGGAGGATGCTTTTTTTTTTTTTTTACAATCCCTAGCAGTTGTGTGAAAGTGATGGAATCGCTGTCACCTCTCTTGGCAGCGTAGGCTCAAGAGCTAACACACCAGGATGAGGATTCTTTAAAAAAAAAAAAAAAGTGACATTTGTTTTTTCAGCTGGGTCCAATGAGGTTTAAAAAATGACAGTCACGTGGCTGGAAAATATATAAAAAAAAATCTTTATTGGTGGTGGAAAGCTGTCAAGTTTGCCGCGGCGGTGGTGGGGTTAATGTGGCAGCTGGGGAAGATTTTTGGGAAGAGGCTGAAATGAATCAGGGAAGGGGGGGGGGGGGGAGCTTTTGTTGTTAAGTGATGTGTCTATGTAGGATCACATTCTACCCTCCTGAGAAGGGGGGGGGGGCTGCTGAGCTCAAACCCCCCCTAAAATGACCGGCTCGCTGATTACACATCAGCCTGCTGGAAGCCAGGCTAGTCTATGGAAGACTTTGGATATTCAGTATATGTGTAGATCCCTAAACTAGTGGGCTCTAGGCAAGGTAGCCATCTTGCCCCCCCCCCTCTGTGCAATAGGCACAGACAAGCCCCCCACTTGGTTTGTACTGGCGTAGCCTGCCTGATCACATACCAGATGCCCCCAAGTGACAGGCAGGTACACATCTTTACCTACAGACAGATCAAATTTTGGCTTATTCCTGCTGAACTGGCCAAAAAATTTGAGAAAAAGCGTGGCGCTGTTCAATAAAGTCAGCCAACTCCATTAGAGATCAAGGCAGTCACCCCCAGCACCCATCCGATCAGGGCAACCCCCCCCCCCCAATAAACACAGCCAACCCATCAGATTAGCCAACTTCATTAGAGATCAAGGCAGTCGCCCCCCCCCCCCCTGCATCCATCAGATCAGGGTAACCAACCCCCCCCCCCCCAATAAACACAGCCAACCCATCAAATTAGTAAACTCCATTAGAGATCAAGGCAGTCGCCCCCAGCACCCATCAGATCAGGGCAACCAACCACTCCCCCCCCCCCCAATAAACTCGGCCAACCCATCAGATCAGCCAACTCTATTAGAGATCAAGGCAGTCGCCCCCAGCACCCATCAGATCAGGGCAACCAACCCCCCCCCCCCAATAAACACAGCCAACCCATCAGATTAGCCAATTCCATTAGAGATCAAGGCAGTCGCCCCCCGCACCCATCAGATCAGGGCACCCATCAGATCAGGGCAACCAACCTCCCATCACCCCCCCAATAAAATCAGCCAACCCATCAGATCAGCCAACACCATTAGAGATTAGGGCAGTCAACCCCCAAAAGACGCAGATAGCCCCCAGATCAGGGCAATTAACTCCCCCCCCCCTTCAACAAAAAGCCTGGTAGCCAAAATTTGACCAAATTTGTGGCGCTGTTCAACAAAATCAGCCAACCCATCAGATCTCCATTAGAGATCAGGGAAGTCATCCCCAAAAAGAGCCCGATCGCCCCCAGCACCCATCCGATCAGGGCAATTAACCCCTCCCCCCTAATAAAAAGCCTGGTGACCATAATTTGAGCAAATGCGTGGCGCTGTTCAATAAAATCAGCCAATCCATCAGATCTGCCAACTCCATAAGAGATCAGAGCAGTCACCTCCAAAAGAGCCTGATCGCCCTCAGCACCCATCAGATCCGGGCAATCAACCCTCCAATGAAGGCCTGGTGGGCAAAATTTGAGCAAATGCGTGGCGCTTTTCAATAAAAGTTAATACTTTATTTTTTCGGCTGTCCGGCAGCCACGGGAGCCACAGCTGCCTTAATACTAAGATTTCTCCACACACACTGTTTAGCATAAACTTTTTGCCTCTTGCAGACTGAACAGCCAAAATTCACACTGTGCCCATCTTTACACTATCCCCTTGTAGTTTGGCCCCTTGGACATCCATTGGGCACGAGGCTCCTGCCTAGGTTGCCTTGCGGCTTATTCAGCTCCACTTTAGATGTCAAAATGAATGTAATCCTTAACTGAATGGCATTTAGCCCTCATTCACATTAGAGCGACTAGTCATGCGATTTGGAAGGTTGAATCTATAATAAGTCACACCCTATTGCCAGTAATCGCACTGTTTAAATCGGTGCGATGCCAAATTTGCGTGCCACATCCTCTTTAAAAAGTGGTTCCTGCACTACTTTTGGCAGTTTCGGGAGCAACTTGCTTATGACATCTGTGCATGAAGCCGCACGGATGTCTTCCAAATTGCACCCGAAATCACACTGAAATGCGGCTTTGAAATTGTGCGATTTCAGATAAAGTTGCACGATTTCAAAGCTGCAGTAAATGTGAACGACGTGTTATTTTGCGAAAGCACCATCATACTAGGGTTGCACCAATGCATTTTTTTTTTTTACGAGTACCGAGTACTTGCCCATACCGAGTACCGATACTTTTGCGATATGATTTGAGCCCATACAAAATGGATGGGCTCAAATCACACTGCAAAGAATAGCATGGAATTTGAACAGAAATGTGGTGCGATTCCTATCCAAATTGCACTGCTCCTGTGTGAACCCAGGCTTGTCATAGTGACTTCAGCCTCGGTACACACAGGAATGGTGCGGAAAAGACGCATTTGATTCAGACAGAAACCGCACCACTTTCCTGTTAAAATCAGAAGTGATTATTTGCAGTGCATTCTGAGCCCACTTATTTTGTATGGGTTCAAATCGCACCACACGGTATCAGTTTTAGGTATCGGAGCATGAGTACTCGTACAGATGTTTAGTATCAGCACCGCTACCGTTCAGTGCAACCCTATCATAAAGTATTTAATTTTTTTAATTAAAGTACCATTTCAACTTTTCTTTCATCCTTTGTGGCAGCTAAATGCGATTGATCTCCTGCAGTCTCTTTGCAGCAACTTCCTGTCTACAAGCATACACTCCAGCGATGGCTGCATAGCATTTCTCTTGGCACGTTTCCCAATAGTGATAACAGTAGACTGCACCTGTGTGTTAAATAAGAAGCCGTGTCTGTTGGAAGCCGTGTGACAGGTTTCAAGGAGAACGATACCACCCTGAAGGTGCTTGGACTGGCTATAACTCCAGGGGGTGCTTGTGGTGGCTGCAACAGATGGCACCATGCATAACCTGAATTAAATACTAAGATGCCACCAGCACTCTAAAAAATATGTTTCCACAAATTACTGTTGCATAGGTAAAACTGGTATAATATAATTTTTGGGATTTGCAGGGTCCCCTCATCATGTTGAAGTCACTGGGTCACCCTGAGGAAGGGGACCCTGTGAGCCCCCAAAATGTTGACATGCCAAACAAACCTCCCCCTTACATGCATTGCTCTGCGCCCGAGTCTACCCTTTTTTGAAGCCAGTTAGAGCCTCAGGCTCCAATCATGTGCTTAAGAAAAAAGAGTAAAACCTCATGCACACGGCTGCATGAAGGCCATAGAGCAGTGGTCATCAACTTTATTTGGGGGCCCTTAAGATTGGCTTCAACAGCACCAAAGGGGCCGCACCAAAAATGTATTTAAAGTGGTTGCAAACCCAGAAAAAAACCTGCAAGACAAAGGCATAATGAGCTAGTATATATTGCATACTAGCTCATTATGAAATACTTACCGTAGGCTTAAAACAATGCTGTTGCAACGGTCCCAGCACACCGATGTGACCGGCGACATGTCGCCCCAGAGTTATTTCCGGGTTCGCAGGCTCCGGCACTGTGATTGGCCAGAGCCGCAATGACGTCACTCCCACGCATGCGTGCGGGAGCCGCGGGTAACGGCACAGCAGCTGAAGAAACGGCATGAGCGAGCCGATGACATTGGTACATGCAGATAGAGTGAATATCTCCTAAACTGTGCAAGTTTAGGAGAAATTTACGGTACCTACAGGTAAGGCTTGTTATAGGCTTACCTGTAGGTAAAAGTGGTTATACAGGGTTTACAACCACTTTAATATTCATTATCAGGACAGTAGATTCACAACAGGATACAGTCAAAGACTATGGGTGTGATACAGGAGATGGCCAAAGACTGGGAACATAATTTAGGAGTTGGCATGATACAAGAGACTGTAAACTTGCTAAAGGAGTTGTTGGAGACTGGGGACGTGCCTAAGGCTGGGTTCACACTATAACATGCAGCAGCTCACAGCAGGAGTCCGATTTCAACCCGAATTTTTGACTGAATTTGGACCTGAAATGGACCAAAAGATGCACAGGACTGCTGTGCAAATCACACCGGAGTCGATGAGGAGATGTATGAACCGGCTACATATGCCTCGTTTCTACTGAACAGAACAGTTTGGGTCGGTACAGTTTGGAGCGCTTAGAATGGTCCGGTCTATTCTGCTGAGCGTTTCCACCTCAAATCGGACCATCCGGGACCATACAAGGTTTAGAAAAAATGCCTAGCACGTCTACCAATCAGTGAGATGTATTGTAGGTCCGCCCTAACCGAACCATTCCATTTTCTATGGCCCCACATCTGAAGCAGGACCCAGAATGGTCTGGTACGGTTCGCTTTTATGGCACACTTTCATAATGGAAACACCCAAAATAGCGCACCATACCGAACCGTACCGAACCGTACCAAACCGATCCGCTCAGTGGAAACGAGGCACTAGAGAGCCGGGCACAATCTCCTGCTATGCGAATTGGATGCAGAGAAACCCACATCTAATTCACATAGGTGGGAACCCAGCCTCTGGAGTTGTAGACTGGAGACATACAACCTATTACATGAGGCTGCTAGAGACCACAGCTATAACAGGGCAATAGGAAACACAGCTTATTGTCTGAGGGCCGCACAAAAAGTACCAAAGGGCCCATAGATCGCATGTTGGGCAACAAGGCTTTAGAGCGTACAATCAGGCATGATTCCCTGTATGGGTGTCACAAGTGCAGTGTACAGCCCGCTGCTAGCAGCCTGTCAAAATCAAAGTCAGCCTAAAATATGCAGCAGCTGTTCAGAGATATATGCACATCCTATCAGTACCAGTAAACAATAACATATGTATTTGGGGCAGTGCATACGTTTTAGTACACAAGTACCACTTGAATAAGGTGACCAGATTTTTAAAATGAAATCTGGGGACATATTTTTTCTTTACTAGTAATGGTGGCAATCAGCGACTCTCTGCCCGTCGCCCCCCTGCCTCACAGCCTCTCAAGTCTTACTCTTCGGGCCCCGGCTACTACTGGATGGGGAGCAGAGGAAGATCACTCCGCCAGGGAAGGCAAGGAGATAAGCAGGCAGGCGGGTGGCCAGGACTTGAGCCAAAGTAGAAGAACATGCGAGCGAAATTGAATGGGCATGCGCCCAAAACTGAAGAAATATTCCCTCCGCTCCGACCAGCATGATCATCAGAAAGGGGCACAGATTCTGGGAAAAATACACCCCCCACTATGCTAGTAGGCACGGCGGTGCAGGGGTGTGTAATTCTAATTTTTTTTATTTTAATTCTGCCCCTGCCCCCTATTAAATCCAATCTGGGGACAAAACCAGGGACAGACTTGGTCCGGGGACAGTGTCCTCAATCAGGGGACTGTCCCCTGAAACTGGGAATGTCTGGTCACCCTACACTTGAATGTATGTATATCTGCAAATTGCTGCTGTATATATCAGCCTGTCATTGATTTTACAGGCTGCTGGCACTGGCAGCATGCTGTAGACAGATATACACTTATCTTCGTGGTGACATATGAGCTGTCCCAAAGGGAGTCTGCATTCAGGACAGTACATATGTATGTCCCTGTACGCAAGTACCGGTGTACACACGCCTCATATTTGAGCCTGTCATTGATTTTACAGGCTGCTGGCAGCAGGCAGTTATTGTATACAGGTTATATGTATTTGGCCCATACATTGCTGTACACAAGTACCACTTAAATGTGTATATATCTGCCAACTGCTGCTGTATATATCAGCCTGTTATTCATGTTACAGGCTGCTGGCTGCAGGCTGTAGACAGATATACACACATCTGAGTGGTACTTGTGTACAGGGAAATATGAGCTGCCCCAAAGGCAGATGGCATTCAGGACAGCACATATGTATGTCCCTGTACGCAAGTACTGGCCAGATATGCCTATATCGGCGTACAGACACTGCATACTTCGGCATGTCACTGATAATGACAGGCCACAAGCTGTACACTGTACCCGTGACTCCCAGACAGAGAATTATGCCCAAATGTATGCTGTATGGCCTTATTACAGCCATGTGCATGAACCCCATCCTCCATGACAGGATCACCAGATATTATTTCAATGAAAGCTACAGATTTAAAACTACTGAAAATGATTTTTGAAAGGACATTAACATGTTAAAGCTTGTGTGAGCCTGTGGTGATGGGGTTTCCACTCCCCTCAGTGTTAGTTATTGAGGGTTTTCACTTTTTGTAAGTGAGGAGGAGGCAGAGATAATAGCCTGAGTTGGCCATTGTGTGCTCTTTGTTTGGACTCGGCTTGGTGGGGGTTGGAAGGGTCCAGACACACAGGATCTACAATGGCGAGGGAGTCGAGGTGAGGTGAATTGTGGGTGTGCCGTGTAAAACAATCTCATCTCTCACACTGGACATGTACAGTACTACACGTCTGGGTGATATCCTTCCAGGCATGTGGAAGCTAGCTATCTTCTCCATGTCACAGGAATATGAAAGCAATAAGGCAGCTGCATCACTGCTTCCCGCCTTGTTCTGTAAATCTGTAACCTGACTGACAGGGTACACTTAGTATGCCTGCTCATATCCTCTGCACGGTGCTACTGGAAGTAAACAACTGCCAGCCATTGCCATCATTCATTTCCTGACACATGCACCAAGGTGCAACTGTTACCCATAGCAACCAAGGCCTAGGTACCCATCAGTGCTACACACCTGTAACTGGAATCAACACTTTAATATGTTATAAAGTCACTTTCAATCTTTTTAAGGCTGTGTTCCCACTGCAGACAGACGCTGATCGCAGCATGGGTCCGGTGTGTCCCTGTTCTCCGTTTCAAGGACCAATCAGGGCCCAATCTTTGCCTGGATTTGGCCCTGAAACGAAGCCAAAGATGCACAGGACTCATGTGCAAGCCGCTCCACAGCTGCTCCAGATATATGTGAACTTGCTCCACAGAGAGCAGGTCACAATCTCCTGTTATGTGAATTGGATGCGGAGACACACACATAATGGTGTGAACCCAGCCTTAATCTGCAGCTTTTAATATCTGGAGGTCCTGCCATAAGGATTCTTGTTTTGGCACCTTTTGTGATAGGGTGACACTGGATTCTGTCTGATGCATGTGCTCCTGCTTTACACATGTGATGCATCCAGGGCCAATCACTTGCATATGATTGCCGCATGTGAGAACTGGCAGTGACCCATTGCCTTCAATGGGGCTGCCTCCTGCAGCTAACTGCCGGGAACCTCTACTGGAGTTTTTGCATGTAATAAGAGACGGGTGTGTAGCACTACCCCCGAAGGAGCTGCTGGTTTAGATTTTTTGTGGCACGTTACCTCTATTCTCGCTGTCCAGGGTGAAAGGAAAGTCTGAAGAATTTCAATGTACACACACAATGTACCTCTTTTCTCTTGGGGTTTATTTTGGAGAACTTTAGTAGAAAAGAGGAGTAAGGGGTGGAAGGGTAGGTAGGTTCAGGTGTACAGTCACAAAGTAAGGAAACACTCCTGTTTTCGAGTAAGGGGTGGAAGGGTAGGTAGGTTCAGGTGTACAGTCACAAAGTAAGGAAACACTCCTGTTTTCGTCGCCACTCTAGCCAGAGTGGGTATTGCTCACCTGGATAGGTTCCTTTCACTGTCCTAGCTAGAAGCCGAGATGATGCACAAAATAAAGTACAGTCTCTGCCACGGACCTTCCTTTCTCGTGAGATATTTTGGTCCGGAATCCTCTGCCAAAGGATTCAGCACCCAGATCTCTTTAGCTTTTCTCACTAGAACCTTCAGACCCGACAGGCGACATTGTCAGGCCTCTTGGTGTATGGTGCATCCTTGGATGAAGCTTACAGGCCTTCTCCTAAAGTACCAGCCTCTTGCATGGTCCTTACCAGGATAGGTCCTCCCCTTGTCTCCCTCATCAAGTGGCTTCATCCTGCAGGACGGGCAGCACAGGATCACCTCTGCGGTACGGGCCCCAGTCAGGCAACTGGACCCACCAGATGATGCCGCAGCCCTGGGCCAACGTGGTCCCGGAGCTAGGATTCACAACATGCACCTCCGGCCTCGCGGGCCACAAGGCACGAACGGACCCCGCACCAATGGCGGCTGTCCCTTAAGTACCCCTCCCCGGCATGTACAGCGGGGTAGCCACTCCCACTAATCCATTGCTGAGGGGGGGGCACTCAATGTACCATAACCTGACTTCTGCTACCCCTGGCCTGGAGTGGTAATAACACCCCCTGGCGACCAAAGGTGGATCACTCCCAGCAGAGCCATGGCTAGAACGGAGGCTAAATTGCCTTTAATCACTCTGGTCTGAGCCAAATAACAGCTCAGACCCCCAATAAATTTGAGTCAGCGCTTGTTCATCAGGAGCAGGGCGCTACAGGTACATTCGCAGGTGTGATAAAAAGGAAGTAAGGAAGTTAAAAATTAAAAATATATGAAAAAACATTTCACAATGCAAGAAGACAATGCACTGCAGCAAAAGCAAAAATACATCATTGCCAGCAAACACTGCGATATGAACCTACCGTTAAAGAGGAACTGCAGTCTGCTCACATAATTTGTAATAAAAACATCTTTGCTATTCTGAGGCTTCCAAACACTTTGAATATTATTTTATATATACTGTTATTCTGTACTTGCCAAATATGCTGCAGAAATCTCCCTCCACTGAGTCTGGCTGCAACCATTTTAACCGTGGGCAGCTGAAGCTGCTACCTGTTCACTTCCTGGATTTACACCTTTCTTCCTGGAGGGGGGGGGGGGGTGAGAGAGAGAGTTGTGCATGATGTCATAATCCTAGGCTAATGACCAGACAAGAAACAGGAAGTGTGCTGTATAAGGTATTTACTGGCAGAAAACATTTTTTTTACTATCCAAAGTTAAAACAACACGTGTAGAAAATTTAATAGATAGAAAGATAAAAAAAAGTGACTAAAGGTCTGTTTTAAGCAGCCTATAGATGATGATTTGATTTTCTTTCCTCCCACCACGAGTGTAAGGAAAATAAATCGCTTGATTTCCCCATCAATGCAGTCAATGTTGATGAGGGAATGATACCACAGCGCTATTGTGTTCTGCCAAGTGTGGGGGACACAGGGGGTGTGCTGGATTTTTCCTGGACACATAGAAAACAAGTGTTGAAAACAATTGGTGAGGGTGTTCATCCTGTGTGGAAGATTGCAGGTCAATGCACCTACTGAGAATGAGCCTTTTCGGTACACCCAGCATTGTAATATAGTATCAGTACATAGATGGATACTTTGTTAAACATGCCAAGAATAGAAAATTCCAGCAGGCATCACTGGCTGGTATAACACCCCAGACAAAATTAGTAAGTATAGAGAAGGACAGTCGGCAAACTGCTGGAGGGGATGTCCAACCAGTGGTTCCATGGCCCATATATGGTGGAAATGTCCTAAGATTAAAAGCTATTGGAAGAAAATTTTGATACTGATTAAAGACATAACCAAAAAAGAGATAGAAGAAGATCCATGGGTGGTCCTTTTCCACGGGGGAATGGAAAATATAAAAGAATACAAAGGATCTTTGATACCGCACCTCCTGAACGCAGCCAAACGGCTGATTCCCAAAAAATGGAGGGAATTTGAAAGCCCACAGGTCTGGGAATGGATTGACTCTGTGGAGGAAACATAAAGGAGGGAAGAGCTGAAATATAGGTGGGAAGAAGACAATAAAAACACCCAGGAAAAATGGGCAGCCTGGAAAGAATTAAAAAAAACTTGGAGTTTTGCCGAAAACCTACGAGTGATATGAGGTTGGCAAGGAGGTAATAGGACCTAAAACCAGTTAGATACCAAGCTAGAAGGGGGAGTGGAATCCCGAGATGGTGGGGGAGGGGGGGGGGGGGTGGGCAGATGGGGGAAAATCCCACTTTTTCTCTTTTTTGGTTTAATATTTAATTACGCCTTTCTTATAAGAAAATAAAGGTAAATTTATATATAAAAAAATAAAAAATAAAAAAAAAGATAGAAAAATTAAAATAGCAAATGAGAAACCACAAATGATGCGAAGACCATGGAGGAACCCATGGAGAAAAGCGAAGGGCGGAAATCCCGTGAGCTGGACCAACGGGGTGGTCCCCGGGTCGTGACTGATGTGGAAAAAAAAAAAAAAAAAAAAATTCCAGCAGAATCTGTCCCGTGAGGAGCTGCATAGGAGATGGCACCTTGCCACCAGCTGGCTCAGTACAGTGTAAATTCTTATTAGGTGTCCGTGTCCTATATAGACAACTAATGTTGGGATTAGTCAGGCTCCTATTAGGAGGCCCTAAAATGCTATTGAAGGCTATGGGTAGTGTAATAAATGCCCTTGGCTCTGCTTGGAGCATTATATGCACTTTATAGGGTCACCAGAATTCCTACTGCATAAAAAGAGATGGTTGGGTGTAATTGATCATTATCTTTAATATTATAATTATTATTATAATAATTTTATTTACATTAATTATTTTTTGCTTATCGGGATAGAGAAAATTGACCACTTTATTTTTGCTAATAAAGGACGCTGATCACCCTATGCTCAGTTCAATGTAAGGCCAATGACACACTTGCAATCCTCTCACTGATGAGAACTCACCAGCAATAGGATCACTAAAAAAGGTGCTGAAAAAAGACACCTTTTATAGATGTCGCTCCCTTGCCGGCTGAAGGAGCGCAGTGTAAGTTGTCGGCAAGAGAGCGACACCTTGCTTGTACAGGTGGTGAGGGAGTGACAGATGTAAGCAGACAATTGTTTCATCAGTGCGTCCTTCATAATGATCCTGCCTTTGGCAAGTGCAAGTATGCCTGTGGTGGGGTGATTTTTATTTAGTAGCCAAACCACAAACATGTTCATTTGAAACATACTAGCGGATCTAATCTGTTTCTCTATGTTACATAATGTGCCTGTATACTGCAGAAAAACATAGACGTGATGTGAACAACCCTGAAAAGACATGAAGGTGAAGACACCCAGGCAGGTCCTGAGTGCAGGGTCATGTATGAGCTTTTCCTCTGTTTAATATTTTACACAGGATGGAAGGGTGACATGACTCAGATGAGCTGATCATCATGTCATGTCAACAGGAAATTCTCCAATTTTGTCATGTGTATATCGTGTTTTAGTGAAGATACGCTCGACAGATATCTAAAGTTCTTATTCTATTCTTAGTCTTACAGCTTGATCAGATTTTGGCCCTGAAAACCACAGAAAACCATTAGAAAATAACTGCATTTTCAGAGCAGCAAAAGCTGGAGACATGCAAAAGGAGATGGTTAGAGGAAACAGGCCTAATAGAAAGAGATGGTCAGAGACTGCAGACATGCTACAGGAGATGGTCAGAGACTACAGGCCTGCTAGAAAGAGATGATCAGAGACTGCAGACATGCTACAGGAGATGGTCAGAGACTACAGGCATGCTAGAAAGAGATGATCAGAGACTGCAGACATGCTACAGGAGATGGTCAGAGACATCAAGCCTGCTAGAAAAATATGGTCAGAGACTGCAGACATGCTACAGGAGATGGTCAGAGACAATAGGCCTGCTAGAAAAAATATGGTCAGAGACTGCAGACATACTACAGGAGATTATTATTATTATTTATTATTATTATACAGGATTTATATAGCGCCAACAGTTTGTGCAGCGCTTTACATCAGGGAAGACAGTACATTCACAATACAAATCAATACAGCAGGGATCAGAGGGCCCTGTTCGTAAGAGCTTACAATCTAGAAGGGAGGGTCAAGTGGAACAAAGGGTAGTTAGCTGTGGGGGGTGATCAGATGGACTCAAATGAAAAATGCAGTTGCTAGGTGTGGGAAGGGTAGGCTTCTCTGAAGAGGAGGGGTTTCAGGGATCCTCTAAAAGCTAATAGAGAGGGAGATAGATGAATAGATTGGGGTAAGGAGTTCCATAGGCTTGGAGAGGCTCTGGAAAAGTCCTGGAGACGAGCATGGGAGCAGGTGATGAGAGAGCTAGAGAGTAGGAGGTCTTGAGAAGAACGAAGAGAACCATTAGGTTGAAATTTAGAGACTAGATCATTGATGTAGCTGGGGGCAGAGTTCTGGATTGCTTTGTAGGTAATGTAGGAGATGGTCAGAGACAACAGGCCTGCTACAAAGATATGGTCAGGGACTGCAGACATGCTACAGGAGATGGTCAGAGACAACAGGCATACTACAAAGAGATGGTTAGAGAAACCACAGGCATGTTACAGGAGATGGTCAGAGACTGGAGACATGCTACAGGAGATGGTCAGGGACAACAGGCATACTACAAAGAGATGGTTAGAGAGACCACAAGCATGTTACAGGATATGGTCAGAGACTGGAGACTTGCTACAGGAGATGGTCAGAGACAACAGGCATACTACAAAGAGATGGTTAGAGAGACCACAGGCATGTTACAGGAGATGGTCAGAGACTGGAGACATGCTACAGGAGATGGTCAGAGACAACAGGCATACTACAAAGAGATGGTTAGAGCGACCACAGGCATGTTACAGGAGATGGTCGGAGACAACAGGTATGCTACAAAGAAATGGTCAGAGGCTGCAGCCATGCAGCAGGAGATGGTTAAAGACAAAAGGCCTGCTAGAAAGAGAAAGTCAAAGACTGCACACATGCTACAGAAAATGGTCAGAGACAACAGGTATGCTACAAAGAGATGGCCAGAGACTGCAGACATGCAACAGGAGATGGCTAGAGACAACAGGCTTGCTAGAAAGAGATGGTCATAGACTGCTCACATGCTACAGGAGATGGTAATTGACAATAAAGATGCTACAAAGAGATGGTAAGAGACTGCAAACATGCAACTGGAGATAGTTAGAGACAACAGACATCCTAGAAAGAGATGGTAAAATACTGAAAACATGCAACAAGAGATGATCAGAGACAAGCATGCTAGAAAGAGATGGTCAGAGACTGCAGACATGCAACAGGAGATGGCTAGCTAAAGTGGGCATGCTAGAAAGAGATGGCCAGAAACTGCAGACATGCAACAGGAGATGTTTAGAGACAACAGGCATGCTAGAAGGAGATGGTCAGAGACTGCAGATATGCTACAGGAGATGGTCAGAGACAACAGGCATGCTAGAAAGAGATGGTCAGAGACTTCAGACATGCAACAAGAGATGGTCAGAATCTATGTGCATTCTACAAGAGATGGTCAGAGACTAATGGAGCGTACACACGATAATTTTTCGGGTTGTAAAAAACTATGGGCCAGATTCAGATACAATTACATTGGTGCAGAGTATCAGAGATACACTACGCCGCCGTATTTTACCAGGCTATATGCCGAATCCTGGTAGATTTTGTCCCTTACGGTACGGCGGCAAAGTGTATTTCTCGCCGCGTAATCGAAATACGCGATTAGGGGGCGTGAAGCATTTAAATTAGGCGCGTCCCCGCGGCGATCGAACTGCGCATGCTCCGTTCAGAAATTTCCCGCTGTGCATTGCGCGAAATAACGTCGTTACGTAATTTTTTGTTTGAGTAGCGTCGTTTACGGACATTCCTATTCCCGGACGACTTACGTAAAAAATAAAAAAAGACGTCGGAAAACGTTGAAATTCGACGGGGAACGACGGCCATACTTAACATGGGCTGTCTAATATTAGACCAGCAAAAAGCTGGTATAACATTACGCAGCAAAAAGATGACTAAAGATGCCGTAAGAGATTGCGATTGACGTTCGTAACTTCGTGGATCGTCGGCAAAAGCTCATTTGCATACCCCGACGCGGAAAACGATGGGAACTCCACCCAGCGGCCGCAAATTTATTGCAGCGTAGATCCGAAGGCGTACGAACATGTAAGCCAGTCGGATTGAAGCCTGCAGCCGTATTTTCATGGTTTGAGGTTTCAGAGTAGTGAAAAAACGCGCGTAATTTGTACTCCAGTCTAACGCGAGTTAGACAGGAGTAAGGGCTCTGTGAATCTGGCCCTATGTTTTTTAAAAATGTAATTTAAAACGATCGTGTGTGGGCTTCAGAGCATTTTTTCGGGTTCTGAAAAATGGGCAATTTTTTTTTCAAACATGCTTTATTTTTTTACAACGTTTTAAACGTTGTCATTTTTCGGGTTGTAAAAAATGATCGTGTGTGGGCTTTAACGACGTGAAAAACCCGCACATGCTCAGAAGCAAGTTATGAGACGGAAGAGATCGTTCTGGTAAAACTACCGTTCGTAGTAAGCACATTGATCACGCTGTAACAGACAGAAAAGCGCAAATCATCTTTTACTAACACAAAATCAGCTAAAGCAGCCCACAGGGTGGCGTCATCCGAATAGAACTTCCCCTTTATAGTGCCATCGTACGTGTTGTACGTCACGGCGCTTTGCTAGAGCATTTTTTTTAACGATCGTGTGTAGGCAAGGCCGTTTTAATGATGAAGTTGAAAAAAACGTTGTTTTTTCTAGAGCCTGAAAAACTTTGTTTTTTTACAACCCGAAAAATGATTGTGTGTATAAGGGGTTACCAGCAGTGGAACTTGTATTATTAATGTGCTTTTACAAGCTTTTTTTCTCTAATAACAGAGTTGCCTTGATAATGTTGGGGCCAGAGAAAGAATAGGGAAGTGGCCTCATGGGATTGTCACTCCTGCCACCTTCTTTTATTTCATTTATAAGTCAGTGCACTGATTATATCAATATAATTATATTACATATTTAGTGTTGACGCTTCTCTTTCAGGTAGCAAGTTGTTTGGAGTTAATAGGTGGGAGTGCTGTTGCTGAGCAGATTGCAGGCTATCAACAAGCAGAGTGGATATTCAGCTGACTGTGGGATTGGTAAAAAATGTTTTGGAGGGAAAACAGCTGTCCAATCTCTGTGTTCCTTACCCATTATATGTCCCTGTTAGCAGGGCTGGCCATCGTATTGCACAATGGTCAGTTTTTCACTCTCCTCATCCTCCTTCTCCCCCACTTTCTTTTTTTTTACCCTCTGTTTGTCACTTTTATGTATTTATTTTGTTTGGTGTCACGTTTGTCACAGTGTGATAAGTAGGGTGCCGGTCCTCGGGCCAGCCCTGAACGTCTTGGGAGTGGGTGGACATGGCCTTCTGGCTTAGTTCGTCTTCTCTGATGGGGTCTCCCTTCGGGGGAGCCCCACCTAGTACTGGGAGGGTTCTGTTTCGGCAGACGCTCCAAGGAATGGGGCCCGTGTCGGCTTCGGCTGCTCGGACCATTTGAGTACCTCAGTCCCCGTCTGGAGCCTAACGCCTTGGGGGATCAGGGTCAGGTCCTTCGTGAGGAGGACCGATTGACGTAGCACCCGTTGCATGTTTTTGTCGCACCTCTTTATGTGTGTGCACTTTTTTTCTGCACCGGGTGGAGTTTTTTGGGTTTGTTTTGCACGCCATAGGCTTTTCAATAGTCCCTGTTAGCAGGTAATTTTCCTACCGCTTCAACAGACCACTGTATCCCATTTTTTGCCCAATCCTTTTCTTTTTTCTTTGTTGCTGCTGAACTTTATGGGGTAATGTCACCCACTTTATGGGTGGACACTGTCTCAGAAAGTTTGGTTGGTATTGTAAAAGTGGTTCTAATCTAAAGACTTAAAGGGTCACTAAAGGAAAGGAGTCCGACTGCTAGAGGAGAGTGAGGCGGGGACAGCTTACAGTGTGGGATGGACTGCTGCTGCCCGATAAGATATGTATCATGACTGATGCGTGAGGACTCAATACAACATCTTTCCCTTGGGCTACCTGGTGGATTCTATGCGCAGTTTGACCATCTGGTGAAACAGTGGTCTAATCTGGAGGTAATAGTATAATACCCGTGTGGTGGTGGGATCACTTTATACTATTCACACTTTGCACCTGGTGGATTCTGATCAATCAGACCAATTGAAGTATTGGACCAATCGCACTATTTTATGGACATTTGTCAAGTCATCTATGCACTCATGCACATATGATTTATCACTGGTGTGTGATATCACCTTTTACCGTGTTCCTGTTACACAGGTCCCATTTGATTAATGGTGTATGATAAGCACCATTAATACACTATATTATATTGTTTGCGCTGCACTATTTATATGTTGTATTTATACACACAATGCTCCAGCTCTCTGCCACTCTCCCCCGGATCACACTGTTGCCTTATACTCACAATGCTCCAGCACTCTGCCACTCTCCCCATGGATCACACTGCTGCCTTATACACACACAATGCTCCAGCTCTCTGCCACTCTCCCCCTGGATCACACTGCTGCCTTATACACACAATGCTCCAGCTTTCTGCCACTCTCCCCCTGGATCACACTGCTGCCTTATACTCACATTGCTCTGGCTCTCTAACACCCCCCCCCCCCTGCCCCGCACCATTCATCACACTGCTGCTTTACACAGACATCATTGGATCTCACCTCCTTATCCAGCCATGTGCTCAAGCTCCAAGCTCCCTTCCACAGTTTGAGATCAGACTTGCCATTTAACGTCCCCCTCTTCTTTACCTCCCGCTCTCTAGACTACAAGTGCCACAACTACAGAGGAGGCCTCGGGTATCAATGCGTATTGACTGTCAGCGTGCATTGAAAACAGCAGTGGACACAATATTGGGCGGTATACATCTGCCACAATGTTGATTTGCAGCAGAACCCCTGGGGACCACCAAAATGTTCTTGTGGACCAGCAGTGCTCTACGAACCATTGGTTTGTGACCACTGTATTAGAGTATTTGTTTAGTGGGGTTTTTTTTGTATTAATTGCTGTTATTGGTAATTTTGTTGTTATTGTGTCTGTTTTCTGTTCGTTATTGTGATTTTGTGTTGTCTTTGTTGAATATAACTGTATCTTAATAATTTCCCTATGGGATTAATAAAGTGTTCTGAATCTGAACCTCTCTTTTTCCTCCTCACTTCTGTTTGTTTTGGAACATTTAGTTAGTTGTGGCCATGTGCACTGCTCTATGCACACTACACATCCCATAGTCCACCTTTGGAGTCAGCAAGAGAGGGTGGCTGTATTCTTACATACAGTGGGACCATGGAGAATGAATGTAGCCATGACCATGGAGAATGAACGTAGCATTTGAGAATGAACATAGCTATGACGATGGAGATTGAATGTAGCTCTGACCATGGAGAATGAACGTAGCCATGACCATGGAGAATGAACGTAGCAATGGAGAATGAACATAGCTATGACGGTGGAGATTGAATGTAGCTCTGACCATGGAGAATGAACGTAGCCATGACCATTGAGAATGAACGTAGCCATGACCATGGAGAATGAACGTAGCAATGGAGAATGAACATAGCTATGACGGTGGAGATTGAATGTAGCTCTGACCATGGAGAATGAACGTAGCCATGACCATGAAGAATGAACATACCCATAACCATGAAGAATGAACGTAGCCATGACCATGGAGAATGAACGTAGCCATGACCATAGAGAATGATTGGAGCTATAACCATGAAGAATGAACATAGCTATGACCATGGAGAATGAACGTAGCCATGACCATGTAGAATGAACGTAGCCATGACCATGGAGAATGAACGTAGCCATGACCATAGAGAATGATTGGAGCTATAACCATGAAGAATGAACATAGCTATGACCATGGAGAATGAACGTAGCCATGACCATGTAGAATGAACATAGCCATGACCATGGAGAATGAACGTAGCAATCGAGAATGAATGTAGCTATGACGGTGGAGAATGAACATAGCCATGACAATGAAGAATGAACATAGCTATGACCATGGAGAATGAACCTTGCCACTCTCTATCAGGAAGTCAGGTCACAGCAGCAAAATAAAAGGTATTTGGAGATTTGGAGGAGGCTGAGAGCAATAAAAAGTACTTTTCTGAGTTCTGAATAGGTTCCATAGAACTTTAAAAATAAAAAAAAACAGAGCTTGGTGTAATTTTAAGTCTACTTTAACCTACCAGCACATCTTTGGAATGTGGGAGGAAAGCCAAGTGAACACGAGGAAGATGCAAACTCCATGCAGATAGTGTCCTGGTCAAGATTTAAACGAAGGACCCCAGTGCTGCAAGGCATACGTGCTAATCACTAAGCTATTGTGTAATGGGATAAACGCTGCCGGTAGCCACAAACAGCTCCATGTTACGTTACTGTCTACAAAGGTGTCACATTTTTAATCAAATCACCGCCGCAGTCCCATGGAAGGGACCAGAGCTCATACGATGACCCCCACCCCTCCTCTCCAGAGCCCCCCATCCCTGACTCTCCAGGCACCCACAGCTCCTCTCCTCTTCTTCTCACCAGTCTCTAGGCTGGCCTCGTCTCCATGGCAACAGCGGGGCTGATTCCAAATGTGTTTTTTTTCTAAGAAGGAAGGGGGGGGAGGGGGACAGATGGAGCTCAGGGTGAGGGGAGGGGTTAAGAAAGGAGGGGTAGAGGGTGCAAGGAGGAGGGATAGCAAGTTAAGGGAAAAAAAAAGAAAAAGGGAGGACAATAGGGCACAGCCCTAAAGCAACGTGGACGAAGTAGGAGAGTGCTGGGTTTGGTGTTGCTGGGTAGAAGAAGAAGAGTGTAGAGCAATGTGTCCCCTCCCTAGCCTTGTGTGGGCTGTATGCTGAGAGAAGAGGGGGGGGGGGTCCCAGAAAAGAGTGGGTGCTGCTGCTGCTGCTGCAGAGGGTGTCTAGTAGAGGGGGATGGGAAGAAGCATTGATGTCTGGATGTAGAGAAATAAAAAGGCTGCTGCCTGGTGGTGTCAGCAGACGATCCGGATTGTGTATTGTCTGCTCCCAGCTCCAGCCCTCCACCTCTCCTAGGAGTCTGTGTTACTGTCATTGCACTGACTGGGGAAGCAGATGCTTGCTGTACAGGCTGCCATCCCACAATAGGCACATGCCAAGTGCTGCTTCTAGGAAGGAGGCTCATCACTAGAAATTCTACTACTAGAGAGGTTCCCTACACTCAGCCACCTGGGGCCATGGAGATCAGCAGGGGGCACATTCTTCTCTTATATAGAAGGGATAATTCACTACATCTAAACACAGCGCTATAGGAATCAACAGGGCCATACAAATAGCAAAAATGTGCAAAGAAGTGTACAAAAAACAGAACATTTGGGGCCGTACATATTGGCATATTTTACACGTGGAAATGTGTATTAATATTTGTAAATGCATATGCACATATAGATACTGTACATGTCTAAGCCCTCATTCACACAGAGAGAGAGGTGTACACACAGGGGTCGCCATTGCGACCCGGCCCATGCTCCTAAGGGCCGGTGTGGCCCCCTGTATGTCCGAATAGGAGGGGGACAGGGGTGGCCTCATGTAGAGGAACTGATCCCTCCATGCAGCTGCTGAATGCCGCTTCTCCTCCTCTCCCTCCTGAAGACATTCAGCTGTAGGAGGGAAATGGAGAGATTGGTTCCTAACATGCCACTTCTGCCTTTTCCTTATCCTTGTCCTGGGCCCGTGTGTGCTTCCTTGCTCCTTCCCCTGCTACCCCGGGCCCATGTGTGCTTCCCTGCCACCTCCCTTGCTGCCACGGGCCCATGTGTGCTTCTCTGCCCCCTTCCCCTGCTACCCCGAGCCCATGTGTGCTAACCTGCCCCCTCCCCCGTGCCCATGTATGCTTCTCTGACCCCCCTCCCCTGCTGCCGTTGGCCCCTGTGTGCTCCCCTGACCACCCCTTTCCTGCTGCCCTGGGTCCATGTGTGCTTCTCTGCCCCCTCCCCTACTGCCCAGGCCCATGTGTGCTTCTCTGCCCCCCTCCTCTGCTGCCCCGGGCAACTGTGTGCTTCCCTGCCCCCTCCTCTGCTGCCCTGGCCCATATGTGCTTTTCTGGCTCCCTTCCTCTGCAGCCCTGGGCTCATGTGTGCCTCTCCCCCCCCCCCCTGCAGCCCTGGCCCATGTGTGCTTCCCTGCCCCCCTCCCCTGCTGCCCTGGGCCCATGTGTGCTTCCCTGCCCCCTCCCCTGCTGCCCGGGCCCCTGTGTGCTTCTCTCACCCCCCTCCCCTGCAGCCCCGGGCCCATGTGTGCTTCCCTGCTCCCCACCCCTGCTGCCCTGGGCCCATGTGTGCTTCCCTTGCCCCCCCCACAGCACTGCCGGGTTTTCTTCCTCCTACCCCCTGTGGCTCCTGCATAGGATCTGTCAGGATGGAGATGTGTAATTTCCCAGCCCCTTCCTTGTCTTAAAGCAAAGTTCTACCCATTTAAAAGTCAGACACTAGCTAGCCTGTCCCACAGTTATATTTCCCATACAGACTGTGCCTTTCGACAGACTCATCTAAACTGTTGGTGACACAGTGGCCATTGATTGTTATCAGTGATGACAAGGCTAATAACCCTCCTTAACTTGCATGACGAGGCAGTAATGTAGCCCATGTGGCTATAACTCTTTACAAGGTGACAATACTGCAGTGATCTCACAGCATGTCATACTATGTTGGAGAAGGAACCTCAGTAGGATCACAAGGTATTTATAAACCGATAACAGAAACAAAGTGCTGTAAGATTATTTTAGATACAATGTTTGCTTTTTTTTTTTAAATAGTTATGTTTTAAAAATGTAACCAATTGATAATATAAAAACAAAGTTCTACTTCAGTTTGGGTGCATCACTGATGTTTGAGAAGTTATATCGGCTGCAGGCATCATCCTAGTATCGTTTTTTAGGCTGGGTTCACACTGGTGCAATCACAGACATGGCATGTGATTTGCACTGCATTGCTGAGCACATCACATGCAATGTCTGTACAATGCGAATTTAGCCAAAGAAACTGTTGTCCACACTGGAATCGAATCGCATGGGTGTTCCGATTCCTATACCATTTCACCTTTCACACTGCAATCTGCAAACCAATTTGGGGTTGCCATTAACTTTACATTGACACCCACAGCGGTTTGCAGATGTCAGTGTAAACCAGTGTGTGATTCAGGTGCGATGCGTCCCCCGCACACACACAAACAGCGATAGTCCCACACATGGGGGGTGAGGGGCTGTCATTGCCAGGCTTTTTTTTCACCTAATTGCATAGGATGCATTAAAGTGAAAAAAACAAACAAAACACGAACATTTACATCCCCTTTAACCACTTCCCTACGGCCATACGACTATATGCGGCCGCAGGGTGGCTCTAAATCTCCGGGGTGCCGTGTTTTCACGGCAGCCCCTTTCTTTGTTCCCAGCGCGCGCTCCAGAGCGCGCAGTGGGGAACTTGTGTACTGGCCGTGTCCCTTGGACACAGCCAATCACAGATCGCCGCGAACGGCCAATCAGATTGGCCGTTTGCAATGCGATCTGTGCGCCGAATGAGAGATGATCTCATATGTAAATATATGAGATCATTTCTCATTGCCGGCTCTCACAATGACAGCATCCTGTCACTGGAGAGAGGAGAGCGATCTGTGTCTCTTGTACATAGGGACACAGATCGGTCACCCCCCCTCCCCCCACAGTTAGAACCCAATGCAGGATACACATTAACCCCTTCCTCACCCCCTAGTGTTAACCCCTTCCCTGCCAGTCACATTTATACAGTAATTAGTGCATATCTATAGCACTGATTGCAGTATAAATGTGAATGGTGCCAAAAATGTGTCAAAAGTGTCCGATGTGTCCGCCATGATGTCGCAGTCGCAATAAAAATCGCAGATCGCCGCCATTACTAGTAAAAAAATAGATAATAAAAAATAATTCTGTCCCTTATTTTGTAGGCGCTATAACTTTTGTGCAAACCAGTCGCTTATTGCGATTTTTATTTTTTTACCAAAAATATGTAGAAGAATACGTATCGGCCTAAACTGATTTTTTTTTTTTAAATTGGGCTATTTTTTATAGCAACAAGTAAAAAATATTGTATTTTTTTTCAAAATTGTCGTCCTTTTTTGTTTATAGCGCAAAAAATAAAAAACGCAGAGGTGACCAAATACCACCAAAAGAAAGCTCTATTTGTGGGGAAAAATGGACGCCAATTTTGTTTGGGAGCCATATCGCACGACCGCGCAATTGTCAGTTAAAGCGACGCAGTGCCGCAAGCTGAAATTTCACCTGGTCAGGAAGGGGGTATATGTGCCCAATAAGGAAGTGGTTAAGGACCAAGCCTCTTTATGAGATTTGTTGTTTACACAAAGTTAAAAACATATTTGTTTTGCTAGAAAATTACTTACAACCCCCAAACATTATAAAAAAAATTCTAACACCCTAGAGAATAAAATGGCGGTCATTACACTGAGTAAATTGATACCCAACATGTCACGCTTCAAAATTCCACCCGCTCGTGGAATGGCAACAAACTTTTACCTTTACTAATAAGGTCCATAGGCGACGTTTAAAAAAATCTATAGGAGGCCTAGGGCTAGAGTTATTGCTCTTACTCTACCGATCGCAGTGATACCTCACATGTGTTGTTTGAACACCGTTTTCATATGCAGGCGGTGCTCACGTATGTGTTCGTGGGGACGAGGCGCATTTAAGAAATAAATCTTATTTATTTTACCTTTTAATTTTTATTTTTATGCTGTTCTTTTTTTTTTTTTATGTGTCAGTAAAGTTAGCCTTTTTTTTATATTGTGAAAGATAATGTTAGCCCAAATTTACGACCTGCTTCCTGATTGGCAGGGAGGAGATTTAGTGTGAAAATAACAAATATTCATTCGCTATTGTCACACAACTGGCCTATTTACGCGCTTCAAAAAAACATACACCCTGTTGGAATCTATAGTCCAGTGCCCTGTATTTCGTTTTAGGGGCAGGATGCATGGATATCGGGGGCGGAGCCCCCAATGGACAGGTAGCCACTGGTAGCAATACTTTTTCTCACTCGCCGATACCAATTACCCATACTTGTTTTTACCCCTGGTTCACATATGCACGAATTGGGTGTTTTTAAATCACATGGCATGTGAATCAAACCGTCTTTCTATGGAGCTGATTCACATATGTGTGGGCCAGCCGCAGGTGCAATTTTCAGCTGGGGTGCTATTCACCCCACTGACACCAATGATGGGATACTATTACTTCCACTGCAGCAAATTATGGGGTGCTATTTACCCCACTAACATCAATGATGAGGCACTATTCTTCCTACTGCCACCAATAATGGGGTGCTATTCACCCCACTGACACCAATGACAGGACACTATTCTTCTCACTGCCACAAATGATGGGGCACTATTCACCCCACTGACCCCAACGATGAGGCACTATTCCTTCCACTGCCACCAATGATGAGACACTATTCTCCCCACTAAAACCAATGATGGGGCAATAATCCTCCCATGAACACCAATAATGGGGCATTATTCCTTCTATTGATCCAAACAATGGGGCATTGACTGACCTCCTAGTCCGAGGCATTGTTTACTCCCACTGACCACAGTGTGGTCCCCCAAAGTTTAAAGGACAGCAATCGGGCCTTTGTTTATAAAGGTAGGAGACCCCTAATATAGAGGAATATGTGTTCAAGTCCTTCTGGGAGAGAGCTGAAGAAAAATGCTGCATTGCTTTCCTGAGCATGGAAAATACCCAGTTGTTTATGCAGTTTTTATTTTACTTCTTAATTTCTGTGTTTTTCACTTCTTAATTTCTCTTACTTCCTGTTTTGGTTACACTCCTGCCATTCATATCAAAGGATGTCAAATAAGGAATATTTATTAGAATAATAAATTCATTTCAGAAAGTAAAGCAAAAATGAATAAATAGATGGACTCTGCCTACCTGAAGCTACAGCAGAAAATCAAATCACTGCTATTGATTTCAAGCAGCTGCTGCAGCATTTGTAGCTGCCTGAAAACCTGCACACTGACCAGTGAATTTTTTAGGGGGGGGGGGGGCTGTCATCACCCTTACCCCCCCTTTGGTCAGTCAGTCATCAGCCCTGCACTTACCCCATCTAGGTCACAGGCAGCATTTTTAACGAGCAGTTAAACAAGCACAGTTAACAAGCGTTTCGCAATACGAAACCTGACTCGGTTTGCGAGTGTTGTCTCACAAAACAAGCAGGATTCAGGCCACAGCAGTGTGCAATACCGCATTTGGCCAGAGGTGCGGGGCCGCCGGATCCGAGCAGACCCGAGCCAAGCTGAGCTGATCGGAGCCGTTGGAAATACTCAGAAAAACTCAGAAAAACAGTTTCCGAGCCTTTGCAAGGTTTTCTGAGTTCAGCTGAGCTGTCCTCGAGCCTTTCCGAGTGTTTCCGAGGCTCTTCAGCGCCCCCCCACCTCTGGCCACATGCAGTATTGTATGCCATAGAAGTCAATGCGGAACACATTATTTTCGTTTCTATTGACTTCTATGGGGAAACTCGCTTTGATATGCAAGTTCTTTGGATTACGAGCATTCTCCTGGAACTGATTATGCTCGTAATCCAAGGTTCCACTGTATCAAGAACCTTTATACTGTTTATAGAGAATAAATGAAAATGTTTGCATTAGATGTTTAATGCATTCTAAGACGTTGTTAATGTGATTTTCTTCTGCTGAAGTTTAACGTAAAATATGCTGAAAATTAACACACATTGTAAGACATTTCATGCATTTTCAGCGCACGCCATTGTTCGCCGGATATGCATTAACAGATGAAATGTAGAATCTATTATTACCCCCCATTATTACAATTATGAATTGTGAAATGAAACTAGACTGTATTTTATACTTCAGATAACAGAGTAGATATTGCATTGTTAGAGCAGAAATCGTTGACTACTTTTTAACTACAGCTGGGGAATATAAAAACCAACAATGAACTATACATATAAAAATTCACAAAGCTTAATGTTTATCTAAACCCAATAACATGCATGTAATATATGTTAGCTTTCCCTTTCTGAAATATGAAGGCTGCAGTATTTTTTTTTCTGCAAGCACAGAAAATATCTGTTGATCTTGATAAAAATTCATTATCCTTGTGAACAGTGGCGGTGCGTCCATAGTGGGCGCAGGAGTGTCACCCCCTCTCTCTCCTGCACCCATCAATCAATACATCCATTCATGCATTGCATGAATGGATGTATTGTCGCCGGCACCGCTGCCGCGACAATTGATGGCACAGTGGCAACAATTGATGGGCACAGTGGCTGCCATGATGGCACAGTGGCGACCGTTGATGGGCACAGCGGCTGTGTTTGATGGTCACAGTGAGGCTGCAATTGATGTTTTTTTTTTTTTCGTTTGTTTGCGCCCCCCCCCCCCGATGAATCCATATACAGGAAGCGGCCAGTAACATAAAGGATTACTAAGGTTCGCCTGCCCCTGACAGTAACTCGAGCTGGGCATCGCTGCTTAGTGAAGGAATGGCTCAGATAGCTCGGCTGCTCTTGGCTGCTCTACTTCTGCAAAAGGGAAATGCGTTCCTGCTGTGAAAAAAGTGCCGGGACACCGTTCCCACGTGTTCCCGCAGGACTTGAGCCCTGGTGAGCAGTGATCAATGTCGTGTCACTGGTAGCCCAGCCCCCCACAGTTAGAATCACTCCCTAGGACTCACTTAACCCCTTCCTTGCCCCCTAGTGGGTAACCCTTCACTCTGTAGTGTATTTAGGTTTTGTGCTGCTCTAGGCCTGACTAAACTCGTGCACCCCTTAATTTAAAGCGGAGTTCCACCCTTAAAACCACTTTCTTTCATCCCATCCAGCATACTGGCGTCAGCGCCAGTATGCTGTTTTTTTTTTTTTTTTTAATCCATGTACTTACTTTATAATAGATCATTTCATTTTGGGCGCACCGCGGTATGTGGCCGCTATAAGGCGTCACGCCTTCCGGAAACAGCCGACTAGCGTTCGGCTCTTCTCGGCGCCTACGCACAGACCCAGAAGCTGACTGTGCAGGCGCCGTATATAGCCGCGTCACGCCCTCCGAAAAAAGCCGAACTAGGACCGGCTATTTACGGCGCCTGCGCAGTCAGCTCCTGGGTCTGTGCGCAGGCGCCGAGAAGAGCCGAACGCTAGTCGGCGGTTTCCGGAAGGCGTGACGCGGCTATATACGGCGCCTGCGCAGTCAGCTTCTGGGTCTGTGCGTAGGCGCCGAGAAGAGCCGAACGCTAGTCGGCTGTTTCAGGAAGGCGTGACGCCTTATAGCGGCGACATACCGCGGTGCGCCCAAAATTAAATGATCTATTATAAAGTAAGTACATGGATTAAAAAAAAAACAAAAAAAAAACAGCATACTGGCGCTGACGCCAGTATGCTGGATGGGATGAAAGAAAGTGGTTTTAAGGGTGGAACTCCGCTTTAAATATGACCCACCCCTTCCTGTGAAGGCCACACCCCTTAGTATTTAAGACCCACCCTGAAATGGATTCCCTTAATTTGCATAGATTTCCTCTCTTTTCCTGTTTGGCTATGGGGCAGGAAATGAAGGGAACTCTCTGCAATGGGACAGGGATGGTAAAAAATAAAGTGACAGGCTATAATCCTCCCTGTGTTGCCTATAGTTCTACTTTAAGCACAAATTTCTGATAATTTCTGATAATTTTATGGAAAGGACTAAGAAGATATAACCGTACAGCAGAAAACTTATAGCACAGTGAGGAAGGTTTGTGGTCCAGGATGATAGGACAGTCAAAATTAGAAGCAGAGCCCCCCCCCCCCCTCCCACAGTTGCGGAATGCCAGCTGCCTGCATACCAGAAGTAGTGTGGTCGCTTTATGGGGTGCTAGACTAATTTGCCTCTTAGCCCAGTCCGCCCCATAAGACTGGCGACTCTTTCCCTGCTGCCCCCCTACAAAGTGATGCCCTAGGCCTGGGCCTTGTTGAGCTAGGCCAGGATACAGCATTTCTATAAAATGGATAAGGAAAGGACTGGGAAAGGGAAATAGTCTAATTTGAAAAGAGGTTACCTATAGCAACAAATTATGATCATCACCAAAATACGATACAACTTAAATTTATTCCAGTATGAAAATAGTATATAGAAAGTGCAGTTATTTAGAACTTAATGAAACAAGGTAGAATCATTTAAAAACATGAATTATTATGGACATAAATAACAGACAGGACTCACTAGTTACAAAACATAAACACAGCACCAGTCCGGACGTAATTGGTTCAGTCACAGGTTTTATGCATACCATCCAATTTGGTTCATAAATGTAATTAGCATAAATTAATAAAAGAAGGAAAATTGTATGGATCAAATAAAGTTAATTTGATAACACCTTCTTTAGCTAAGCCAATTGGTGCTTTTACTAGTGGCTGAACCCTGTGTGTGAGGGAGAGAGGAGAAAGAGGAAGGGCTGTCTAAATTTGGTAAAAAAATGATTTTTAAATGTCCTTTATTGTTAGTATGGAAGTAGGAACCATGGGCATGCACTGGTTAGGTTTTGTTATTGGTTTATGATCCTAAGAGCAATAGAATAAGCTGGAATTAATCAGGCAATTTGGTAAAAATTCATGAGAATTGCATTAAGGCTGTCCTGACTAAGAATATCCTGTTAAATCCATTGGTATCCGGTAATCAAAGGTAGCTCTGGTTCATCAGCATTAATTTGCTTGTGCATAGACAGTGCCAGTGCCACCTTATTAGTGCCAGTCAGTGCAGCCTCACCAGTGCCCATCAGTGAAGGAGAAAACTTACTTATTTAACAAGTTTTGTAACAGAATTTGAATTTTCAACCACTTTAAACTGGCCATAAACTGGTCGATTTTTATATGAACATTTGTACCAATTATTTGGCAAACAACCCACCCGAGCAACCCCCCCCCCCCCACCTCTCGTCCGTCCGCCTACCAGCCCCGCGCTTACCCTATCCATGTCTAAATTGGCTGGGAAGAGAAGCAGGAAGACAATAGCGAATATTAATTCACTATTGTCACATTACTTGGTGGGTTCGGGGCACAGAGCCCACCCTTTTTGAAGCCAATTAAAGCCTCAGGCTCTAATCATGTGCTTAAAAAAAACCATTTCAAATTCCGGCACCCTGCATGTGTAGAATAGGCTCATGGATTAGGGGGGCGGCACCCCTAATGGAGCAGCTGCCACTAATGCAATTAAAGACTGATTGCATGAATGGAATTTTCTAAATAAAACATGTTTCCATTCTTCTACTTTTTTTTTTTTTTTTTGCATCACAATGGTCAAAAATGTTTGTTGATTTGATCACTTTAACTATTAGAAAGTGTTTCAAATACACACATTGCCCTAATGTAATTCTGAAGGTGTATGGTCAGCATTACTGTGTACTAAACTTAAATCTCAAACAATGGTATCTGTTTTCCAAGGTATCCTCTGTGAACAATACAACCCATATACCACTATGTAATGGAGATTAGGATAAGGGGAAGTGTTTCTAAGGCAGGCTATACATACATTATGCAATTTTCTTTTCTTCAAGTACGTATTCAAAGAAAGAAAATTGCTTGATTTCCCCATCAACAGTCAGTGCTGATAGGGCAATCCTTCCCAATGCACTATTGTATTCTGATAGCAGGAGGATTCCCAGCCGTCAGAATTCAATAATCACTGCTGGTGGCTTTAGCTGCCAGCAGTGATTGAATGTAAAAAAGTCCCAACAGGCCGGTTGTACTGAAGATTGACTTCAGTACAACCAGCCTGTCCATAGATGGATCGCAATTCAGCCAGATTCCTGTTGAACTGGCTGAATTTTGATTTGTCTATATCCGACTTAGGCCAAACAGGAGCACAAGCTAGAGTGACAACCCTACTCCTCCACAGATACAGGACTGTGACCAGGTGTTGTCACACTAGGATAGGAAGTGTGTTACTGGCAGTATCACCGGGTAAAAATAAAGGACAAAAGGCTTAAAAAAGAAAGCACTACATCTAAGGACTGGTAAGCTGTTTCGATATGGCTTATTAGTAAATGCAGAAAGGCAGTATACCTAAAACCTTTACTCATGGATATTTTTAGGGTTGACAGAGGGGGTGTTTGACCTGCATGTTATGACTGAGGTGCACTAATTGTTGCATTCAACACAGCACTTGGTGCTGGTTGAGCCATCGGCCTGCTCTCCATGATCACCCCAGAGGTCCTTTATGCCACATGTCATTACATATTAGATAATGATGCACAACAGTAATTTAAAATGTGAAAATTATCTGTGTATTGTTTCTCTTTTGTTCTTTTTAGTATGCTTTACATATATGGTTATTGAATTAATTAATGAACTAAATATTTCATATGATGTTGTACGATGTGTCCTTGACTAAATGCTTCATGTATTGGCAATGCCTCTATCTATTTATTCTAGAATACTTTATATATACTTACACGTCCCTGAAGAAGCCCCAATGGCCGAAACATGTAGGACCATCCGTATATGATATGTATATATAAGTTAATTTATGTTATCTTGCAAATCCCATATGTGATCATTTTTTTATAGTTCCTCTTTTATTTGTATTATGAATGTATTAATAAAATTATATATATTTTTATAAACGTTGTTTCCTCGAGTGATCTCTGCGGCTCCAGAGCTACTATATTTATTTCAACATTTATTCAACATGCATTCATAAAGTCCCACGCTCCATCCCTTAATTGGGAACATATATTAATTTATCTACCAGGGACGGTAATGCAGTTGACTATTTATTTCTATATTATTAAGTGCATACTCTATATATACTCTTTGACCTTAACTCATGGATATTGTCTATGAACAGACCACGTTTGTGCAGTCTGTCCAGGTAATAATGACTTCCATGCACACCTTTACTAAACACAGCAGAGGCAAACAAAGGGCAGCTTTATTGACTTTCTGTAGGTCTGTGACAGTTAATGTGACACTAAATTCCGACTCAGCCACTTCCCCTCTCACACCTGTTCACCCCTTATGGACCAGAGTGATTTTTACATTTCTGCTATGGACCTGTTTATCCAGCAATCATTTTGTCATTACTAAAGATAACAAGGTAATGCATATGAATTTTGAAAGACAAGCAATGCTTTCTTTTTGTGATATTGTCTTGCAACCCCTTTTTTTTTTCATCAGTCTTGCCTACACACCATCAGTCAAAAATCCGACCGTGCCAAAACACGGTGACATAAAACACTATGACGAGAAAAATGAACTTCAATGCTTCCGAGCATGCGTCAACTTGATTCTGAGCATGCGTGGATTTTTGACCGATGGACTTCCACACAGACGATCGTTTTTTTCTATTGTTTTTTTATCCATAGGAAAAATTTAAAACATGTTCTATTTTTTTTCACGGATGGAAAACTAACCGATGGGGCCCACACACTAACGGTTTGTCCGGTGAAAACAGTCCATCGGTCAAACTGATCGTGTGTACAGGGCTTAAGTCTGTTTTTTTTGTTTAAAAATAACAAACATGATATACTTACCTGCTCTGATTGGCTGCAGCTGCTTATGTAAGGAAACATTTACAACATGTTCCTTCGACAAAAGTTGATTAAAAATCAACTTCTGTGCAGCGGGGCAGTCTCTGATCATAATTTGGCTGGTCCCTGCTCTATTTCCAGGGCCTGCGCTACCACTAGGCGAACTAAGCTGCCGCCTAGGGCGCTCTACCACCTTGGGCGCAGCGACAAAGCCTCTGTCACGGTGAAGCTCCAGGTGTGTGAGTGTGTGAGCTCAGCTCTCCTCTCCTGATCACTCGTCCCCGTTCAGTGTCCCAGGAATACAATGTCGCGATTTGTCCTGCTGAGCACCCCACTGTCACATCCCCTCACACAGTAATACCTGACAGCGTCTCTCTGGGAGTCCTTTGCTTAAGCCTATCCCTCTGGTGCGGCCCGTGTCTGTGTGAGTGCAGCGTAGGGGGCGGGGCTCTGTGGAGATCATATTTGTATTGAGAGGTACAGCGGATGTTAGCTGACTTCCCAGCTGGCGGCGGCGGGGACACCATAGAGTGACTGGATGGTGGGGCTGGCAGGGACCCCTATGCTTTACTGCCTGCCCGCTGCTGAGGAGAGCCCTGATGGGATGGACGATGAGGCCATGGAGAGGTAAGGAGGATCTACATTGTACTGTGTGTGTGGAATGGGATAGGGGAGGGGAGGGGGGGTGAGTAGTGCAGGAAGTAGGAGTCAAGTTGGTCAGTGTATGTGTCAGGTAAGTCACTGCATATGTCAAATAAGTCAGTGTATGTGTCAGGTAGGTCAGTGTAGGGGTCGGGTAGGTCAGTGTAGGGGTCAGGTAGGTCAGTGCATGTGTCAGGTAGGTCAATGTAATGATCAGGTAGGTCACATGTGTTACAAGGGCAGGGAAAAAGATGTGGAGTCAGGGGTGTAGCCAGGGGGGGGGGGGGGGGTGGAAAAATTAGGTTTCTCCTAGTGTGTAAAAAAATATGTGCACCAGCCCTGTGTATTTCAATCAGTGTATGGCCAGCTTTTTTATTTTGGCTATAATAGTGGACATCCAAGGGTTTCCATAGCCATCTATGATTGATCATGGGCAAGTGTGTCATTGTGCTGCTTAATGTGAAGCTTGAGGGATGTTCAGGGGCAATTACAGAAATCCAGGAGGATGATCCCCAACTGATTGCAGAAAATTGCAGCATGGCTCATGTGACTTAACATACAGTGATCTCCTATGTAGTTTAGAAATTTCACCACACCTGTAATTTTGTAATTAACATGATGATGTGAAGGAGGATGGTAGCTGTGTAAATGTACTTTTGTTGTTGTTATCTGTGTCCCTATTGAGGAGATAAGCCTTCACTTCATGTACCAGAAACACAAGCGGAAGTGATAGGAAATCTCTTGAAATTGGGAGGTGAATCCCCTTCCAGAGGGTACTTAAACCTAAAGCCAGCCATAGACAGTCGGGTCAGTCTTTTTGAAACACACTGTATTTTTCCAGATCTTGAAGGGAAAAATTTGGCAGAATTTTTGTTTACTGATTATGTACAAGTGAATTGTTTAAAAGTTTAAATGACAGGTTTTAAAAAGTAAAATGTAAAAAAAAAAAGAAAAACTGTTTATTTAATTGATAAAAGCGAAAAAGCTGCTCCAATAAATTAAAAAGTCACATCAGTCCTTAGGATGAGAACAAATGTTGGTACATAACAGTCTTTGTATGACATGAATATTCAGTGTGTAATATACACCAGTGAAAATCAATGTGTCAAAACGACCATGGGTTCCACAATAGTCCATATGCCTTATATAGTGACACCACAGTGCTTGATGCAGAAAGAGTGACCACCACCGAAAAACAAATGGCTGCTTACCAGAAGCAAGCAAAGATGTGCATTTGGCTATAACCCAGCCGCGGCCTTTAACTTGCGCACAGTGTAGCGATAACAGAACACTGACCAGACCCCCAGGACACTTCTCAAGAGTATCATAAACTTCTTGGCTGCAGCACAAGCTCTGTATTGCGCAAGCTTCGTATTGCGTTTGGACCAACGTAAAAGGAAGGAGAGGGACCATAGGGTAATAGCGTCAAGACTGAGGTCCTCGAAAAAATGCTTTCGGCTAAGAGCTCACGCAATACGGAGCTTGTGCTGCAGCCAAGGTGTTTATCATACACTGGAGAAGTGTCCTGGGGGTCTGGTCAGTGTTCTGTTATCGCTACACTGCGTGCAAGTTAAAGGCCGCGGCTGGGTTATAGCCAAATTTTTTTTTAGGGGTCCAGAGGTCCCCAGGGGCCCGGAGGTCCCCAGGGCCCTGGACAGCAACCCCTACTTTTTTTAATTTATTTTTTATAAAAAAATATGTTTTTATATATATATATATATATATATATATATATATATATATATATATATATATATATATTATATATATATAATTATTATTATTAAAGGGCTCAGAGGTCCCCAGGGCCCCATGTGGCAACCACCTCTTTTTTTTTTATAAATGTTTATTTTTTTATTTTTGTTTATATTTTTTTATTTTTTATTAAAAGGCCCAGAGGTCCCCAGGGCCCCCAGATGGCAACCTCCCTTTTTTATGTATTTTTT
This sequence comes from Rana kukunoris, assembly GCA_029574335.1. Taxonomy (NCBI): domain Eukaryota; kingdom Metazoa; phylum Chordata; class Amphibia; order Anura; family Ranidae; genus Rana; species Rana kukunoris. The sequence goes on along the minus strand of CM056052.1, from coordinate 312,442,183 downwards.
TATATATATTTTTTTTTAGGGGTCTGGAGGTCCCCAGGGGCCCGGAGGCCCCCAGGGCCCCGGACAGCAACCCCCACTTTTTTATTTTTTTTAGGGTCCGGAGGCCCCCAGGGCCCCAGACAGCAACCCCTACTTTTTTTTATTTATTTTTTTATAAAAAAATATGTTTTTTTATATATTTATATATATATTATTATTATTATTAAAGGGCCCAGAGGTCTCCAGGGCCCCCGGATGGCAACATTTTCATTTATATATATATAAAAGGGCTCAGAGGTCCCCATGGCCCCATGTGGTCCCCAGGGCCACCGGATGGCAACCTCCCTTTTTTACGTATTTTTTATAAATGTTTATTTTTTTATTTTTTAGGGGTCTGGAGGTCCCCAGGGGCCCGGAGGCCCCCAGGGCCCCGGACAGCAACCCCCACTTTTTTATTTATTTTTTTATAAAAAAATATGTTTTTTTTTATATATTTATATATATATATATATATATATATATATATATATATATATATATATATATATATATATATATATTATTATTACTATTATTATTAAAGGGCCCAGAGGTCTCCAGGGCCCCCCGGATGGCAACCCCCCCTTTTTTTATAAAAAAAATTACATTTTCTTTATATTTTTTATAAATGTTTATTTTTATTATTATTTTTTTTATTAAAGGGCCCAGAGTTTTTTTTATTTTTTTATTAAAGGGCACAGAGATCCCCAGGGCTACACCCCTTTTATATATATATATATATATATATATATATATATATATATATATATATATATATATATATATATATATATGTGTCACTATATATGGCAGATGGACTATTCTGGAACACATTGTCGTCATGACACATTGATTTTCACTGGTGTATGATACACATCAAATTTTTATGTCATAAAAAGACGGTTATGTACCAACATTTGATATCATCCTAAGGACTGATGTGATTTTTTGATTTATTGGCACAGCTTTTTCACTTTTATCTGTTCTAATTGTGTGTATCCCACTAGTGCTGCTGCCTTTGTTTTTTTTTTTGTTTTTTTGTCTAAGCGCAGTTTTTTCTCTGTTTACAATTGTTTATTTAATCGTTAGAAGATGTCCTTGAGCTCCAGCCACATGACTTTGTCTTTGGTTGAGAGGATGTCACCATTCTGATGAAGGCTCCTCTACCATTGTGATCATACTGCAATATTGCAACTTTGTAGTAAGTCTCAAGGCCAGAGGCAGCTGCAAGGTTCCAATCTATTTCAGACTTTTGTGAACACAGTCCGAGAACTGTACAGGCCCCAGGATTTACATAATTGTGTAATCAGGGCCAGCATATCGGTCCAGAAAGTAGATGGTGACCATGGACTATTCTATTTTTTGTTGAAGTTGCAAAGCAACAGAAGATATATCTGTAAGGAGAAGGGATCAAAATTGCCTCATTCAAACCCTGTAGAAAAAGCAGACTGCTTTTGATAAAGTTGCCGTAGTTTTTTTTGTGATTCAATCTTTCAATAAACTTTATTAAAGCTGTCAATTTATCATCCAGTTTACATTTCACAACCAACCAAGTTCTTAGGGTTGACCAAACTCATTGGTGGTAGCTTGTATTTTATGTGTGACTCCTGGTGGATGGAAGGTGGTAGAAATTAATTGATCATTTCCACATATATGGCTAGCTTTACACATTACTCTACATGCTATAAACATCTAAAAACAAATCTGATACTAGATAAACTGTATGGCCGCGTACACACGACCGAGAAACTCGACGGGCGAAACACATCCTTTTCCCCGTCAAGTTCCTTGTTCGGCTGTCAAAAAACTCGTCGAGCCAAATTTTCCCATTGCCCGTCGAGGAAATAGAGAACATGCTCTCTTTTTGGCTCGACGAGTTCCTCGACGGGTTTCTCGGCGAAAAGTGTACACACGACCAGTTTTCTCGGCAGAATACGTCTCCCATCGAGTTTCTTGGTGAATTCTGACGAGGAAACCGGTCGTGTGTACGCGGCCTAACACTATTTAGAAATACTGTATATACATGTATAGGTACACCGGGAAAAACGTGAAAAGAATAGTAGCACTAGGATTGTACCTGTAATAAATAAATAAAATAAATAAATAAATACAGTGGTACAGTGGTACTTACCCACATCTTACCACCATGGAAGACAGATGTGTATCTTCTATTATTAAATACTTTCTGCAAAGCAAATGTCACCCTTTTAGCCGTGTCTAACTTTCACATTTACAGTCTGATACTATCTTCTATTTTCTGCCCATTTGATCGCTCTGTTTTTGTACTTGGTAAACTGGAAAGAGGCAAGGCAATTGGTGATTTGGCAGACTAAAGGTTAGGGAAGACAGTAAACAACCTACACAAGGAAATCCAGAAGACAGGCCAGGTAGTAATCAGAGTGGAAGTTGGGATTTTCAGGGCTAGTACTAAGCTTAAAGGGGGTTCCACCCGGGATTTTCTTTTTTTTTAAAGTCAGCAGCTACAAACATTTTAATAAGGACACTTACCTGTCCTACTCGCCCGCGATGCCCCCCCCCGAGGCCGGTCCCTCAATCTTAGCAGCTCCATGCGGCTTCACTGGCCGTTTCCTACTGCATATGCGCGAGCCACGTGGCTCTTTGTGAATGGGCCGGCTGCTCTCTGGGATACACACAGCTCCCAGAAGGCAGTGCGCCCCATTCACCAGAAGACACCACAACTAGGACAGAGGAAGAAGACCCACCGTGAACGATGAAGAGGCAGATTACGGACTTCCGCATAGCAACCGCTATTTCTGGTAAGTATAAACAATCAATTCAATTTCAATTTCTTTTAGGATTTTTGGTGAAATTTTTTTTTCAGTGTGGAACTCCACTTTAAGTCCCACTACTGCGACTTCAAAGTTGCAAGATTTTACCGCAATTTCAGGGAATGCCTGTGTAACTCACATCAAAGTTGGACCAAAGTAGTGCAGGGACTACTTTGAAGTCGGCACGACTTGAAGTCGTACTAATATGCATGGTTGTCATTGGAAATCATGGGAAAGGACCTGTCATGCTACTTTGCAGTCCCAAATTGTAGGAAAAGTTGTACAAGTGTGAAAGGGGCCTAAAACAGAACTGTGGAGTGTCAGGCTCTAATCATGTGCTTAAAAAAAAAAATGGCGTCCGACGGATTAGGGAGCCAGACGCATGGATAGGGGGGTGCCCTGCATTACAGGCCACCACTGATTAACCTGTTGCAGTGTCTTTCATTTTGAAAGTCACCGCAATGCACTAAGGCAATGCAGTTCCAACGTACATGTACTGCAGCACTCACATAGTAATGCACTGTTGTCTGTTGTTGTGCGCTGCATTGCTAAAAAATGGGGATGTACATACTTTTGGATGTTTTAATGCATTGCTAACCCATTCACCTTAATGTATGCACTAGAACATCGAGGTGTGAATAGGCCCTAAAGCCTACAAGTACAAGCAGAGAACCTTCTGCTTAGTAACAGCGCCAACATAACGCAGAAAATGCCCTTGTTACCTGTTGATGTCATTGTATGGGCCTCAGCATTTTTGCATGGGGCTGCCTGATTCCCATATACTTTATTTACTAGTGGTTTATTATGCCTGTTATGCTTTGGAGCAGTTTTTCTGTCCCTGTATTTTTTAGCTTTTAGGTCACAGAAGCCTCTGAAGGATCTTGGCAGATCTGTCAGCCTTGTTTGTTACCAAAGAAAAGGTGAACCATTCTCCTCTCCAGTAACTGGCTGGATCCTTTTTCACAGGAAGAACTGTCACCACCAGTAGTCCAGTACTTGTGTCTTTAAATATTTCTTCTCAGCAGAGATCATCAACATTTTTTCTCACACCCACAAGACTGTGGAACTTGCCCCCCTCTCTTTTTTTTTGTCTGTTTCGGTTAAACTCTATGTGGGGAATCTCACTCAGTATGTGTGTAGACAGGTGATTATGGACAGGATTTATCTGTTGGTATTTAAGGCTTGGGTCTGAGCCTGGGTTCACACTAGTCCGACAAACGCTCCTACATTGGGAGCTCATGTAGCATGACGTGTGAAAATCAATGTTTCCCTATGAGAGCCATCTTAACTGGTCCTACACAAGTCGGTCCGACTTTAATGGCTGAACCCCACTGTTAATGCATTTATCGTTTCTTGGTGAATTTGAGTCTAAATTGCTAAGTCCAGTTTTGATTTTGGTTATTAAAGTTATTTTAATGCATTTATTTTAAAGTTGTTGTGTTATAAATGTATTTGTTGGCTAATGGTTAATTGATCGTGTTTAACCACATTAGATTTTGATGGCATTAATAAAAACTATTTCAATTTATACTTGTGTCTGTTTGTTTCCTGATTTATATTTGTATGGTGTTTATTTAGAGGGAGGTTAGTCCTGTGTAGTTTCATACCATACAACTCAAAATGGTCCTCAGTAGTTTGTATGACCCCTAAGTGCTTGTATGCATGCCTAAAATCATCAGGGCATGCTCCTAATGAGACGACGGATGGTGTCCTGGGGTATTTCCTCCTAGATCTGGACCAGAACATCACTGAGCTCCTGAACAGACTGAGGTGCAACTTGGCTGCACCAGATGGACCGAAACATAATGTCCCAGAGGTGTTCTTTTGGATTTAGGTCAGGTGAGCATGGGGGCCATTCAATGGTATCAATTTCTTCATCCTCCAGGAACTGGCTGCATGCTCTCGCCACATGAGGTCGGGCATTGTCGTGCACCAGGAGGAACCCAGGACCCACTGCACCAGCGTAGGGTCTGACAATGGGTCCAAAGATTTCATCCCGATACCTAATGGCAGTCAGGGTGCCATTGTGTAGCCTGTAGAGGTCTGTGTGTGTTTCTCCATGGATATGCCTCCCCAGACCATCACTGACCCACCACCAAACTGGTCATACTGAACAATGTTACAGGTAGCATAAAGTTCTCTGCGGCTTCTCCAGACCCTTTCACGTCTGTCACATATGCTCAGGGTGAACCTGCTCTCATCTGTGAAAAGCATGGGGCACCAGTGGTGGACCTGCCAATTCTGGTGTTCAATGGAAAATGCCAATCAAGCTCCACAATGTCCGGCAGTGAGCACAGAGCACACTAGAGGATGTCGGGCCCTCAGGCCACCCCCATGAAGTCTGTTTCTAATTGTTTGGTCAGAGACATTCACACCAGTGGCCTGCTGGAGGTCATTTTGTAGGGCTCTGGCAGTGCTCATCCTGTTCCTCCTTGCACAAAGGAGCAAATACCGGTCCTGCTGATAAATTAAGGACCTTCTGTCCAGCTCTCCTAGAGTAACTGCCTGTCTCCAGAAATCTCCTCCATGCTCTTGAGTCTGTGCTGGGAGACACAGCAAACCTTCTGGCAATGACACGTATTGATGTGCCATCCTGGAGGAGTTGGACTGCCTGTGCAACCTTTATAGGGTCCAAGTATCGCCTCATGCTACCAGTAGTGACACTGAACCTAGCCAAATGGAAAACTAGTGAAAAACAGTAAGAAAAGATGAGTAGGGAATAAAATGTTGAACACCTTCACCTGTTTTGGAGGTCGTCTCATTTTGCACATCTAGTGCACCTGTTGTTAATTTCAATTAACAGCAAAGCAGCTGAAACTGATTAACAACCCCCTCTGTATACACCCCTCCCCCTCTGCTACTTAACTAACCAGATCAATATCCCAGGAGTTCTGATTCAAAAGTGTTCTTTTCATTTTTTCGAGCAGTGTATTTAGGCCAACAGATCACCTGAGAACAGTATGGCCAATGCAAATGATAATAATCCTAAGTAATAGTTGCTGACAAGTTAAAGTGGTTGTAAACTCTTACTCCAGCAAAGTGATACACAGAGATGAAAACAAATCTTGAAATCAAATCCTCCTACATATGTTGTACCTGTTTATCTGCAGCTTGCCTGAGCGTTCTGAAAATAGTGGGTGGAGATTTATAGTTACACTCTGCAGATCTCAGTAAAGTGAGTTCTGGAAGCTTATTGGAGGGAAGAGACACACCCCCTCTACACAGGAACAAAGCTGAAGCTGTCAAACAACTGTAAGTCCCTCCCATTTTTCATTGTGTATCAGGAAAACTTGCCAGAAGTGATTTATGCTGGTAGCAGAGCAACAATGCAGCAGAGAGAAATGACACTTAGTGCTCTTAACTGAGAGAATTACATACTATAGAGGGATATGCTTTGTTCATATTTAATGTCTGAGGTTAACAACCACTTTAATGAAAGCTGCTGGTTCTCTACATTCCAGCTAACCAAGAGATATAGTGGGTGGGGTCCATTATTGGAGAATGTGTTTTTAATTGCAGAAATAAGAGGTTTAAATCTTAACTCCACTACAAGGGTTAACTGCTAGTTTTGCCTAGGGTATTCCCTGATTCCTCAGCCCCCACTGCCCGATGCACCAGAATGGGATGATATCAGAGAGCTGTAACCCATGGCTTTGGGGACAGCGACTTTGAAAAGGTGCCTGAACTACTTTAATGCAACTTTGATCCAAAGAATGTAAAGTCGGATGAAAGTCACAATCAAAGTCACATTAAAAGTCACTAGCAATCATGCGACTTTGGATTAATGCAAGTGTGAATGGAGTCTCACAGAGCATTACAGACTGCTGGCAGCTGGGCTAAACAGCGGGCCTTTGCATTCCACCCACACCAAAACACCAGGATCTCATGCACCAGGGATAAACACCCAGTGTACATGAGGCCTTGCATGGAGCTTCCGATCATGTCCACCTGAAAAATTGGTCATGTGAAATGGCCCTTATTCTGTGCAGATCTGAATCAGCTCTCCCCATAATACGCAAGATTCACTGACTGAAGACAGTTTGTTGATCTTAAACTGTCATAGGTAAGACTTTATACTTCCTATTGGATACAGTACACATTTTCAAGAAAAATTAACTCCAAGAGAGGTATAAGAAAAATTTAAGACACATAGCCAGAATAAGAGTTTATTTTTTGTAGTCAAAGGGATCCGTAAGAGAATACACCATACTGTGAGACACAGTGGCGGCTGGTGCTCAATTTTTTTTTTGGGGGGGGGGGGGACGCGCAAACAAACTGAAAAATTCTGAAAAAGACCCATCAATTGCAGCCACTGTGCCTTCAATTGCAGCCACTATGCCAATCAAATGCAGGCACTGTGCCCATCAAATGCAGCCACTGTGCCATTAAATGCCCCCACTGTGCCATCAATTGCTGTCACTGCGCCATCAAATGCAGCTATTGTGCCCATCAAATGCTGCCACTATGCCCATCAAATGCAGGCACTGTGCCCATCAAATTCCCCCACTGTGCCATCATGTCACTGCGCCATCAAATGCAGCTATTGTGCCCATCAAATGCTGCCACTATGCCCATCAAATGCAGGCACTGTGCCCATCAAATTCAGCCATTGTGCCATCAAATGCCCCCACTGTGCCATCATGTCACTGCACCATCAAATGCAGCTATTGTGCCCATCAAATGCTGCCACTGTGCCCATCAAATGCTGCCATTGTGCACCATCAAATGCAGCCACTGTAACGACCGTCGTTGTCTGACCCCCATCTTGGTGGCGGATCAGACAAAGCAGGCAGTTATAATTCCCCTATTGAAGAAGGCTAACGTGACACGGTCAGATTTAAGTAATAATCGGCCAATTTCGACGCTGCCTTTTTTAGCTAAAATAATGGAGAGGGCTGCTGTGTGGCAACTTCAGCCGCATTTGGAATCAAATAACATTTTTGATGAATATCAGTCGGGATTCCGTCCTGGTAGAAGCACAGAGACTGCTCTCATTAAGGTTAAGGATGACTGCCTATGGGCTATGGACAACGATGAGGCGTCAGCGTTAATACTGCTTGATCTGTCGGCCGCATTCGATACTATAGATCATGCCAGACTTCTGGAAAGGCTGGTGTCTGTGGCCGGGCTTGAGGACATGGCATTGACATGGATGGCCTCATTCCTGCAGAATAGGGCCCAGAGGGTAAGACTAGGAACGTATTATTCATCTAATAGTTCCTTGTCTTGCGGGGTTCCTCAGGGCTCGGCGTTATCGCCGATATTATTTAATATCTACATAAGGCCGTTGCTCTATATTATTCGGCACCATACCGTCAGCTTTCACGTCTATGCAGACGATACGCAGATCTATTTTAAGTTGCCAAAAAATAAGGAAGTTCAGGTGGATTTGTCAGCCTGTCTGGAGGAAATACAGTCCTGGATGGGATCAAATTATTTAAAACTTAATGGCTCAAAAACGGAATGTATCATCATTAGTACTCAGAGTAAAGCCAGTTCGACGGATTTTCCATCTTGGCCGGTTTCCTTTAAGCCTTACCCGGTCCCGGGCACTAAGGTCCGGGATTTGGGATTCATTTTAGATTCCAAACTGTCTTTGGAGGCGCAGGTAAACCAGGTGGTAAGCGGGTGCTATTACCATCTGAAACTCCTGCGTTCTACATTGGATTTCATTGATGAGGTAGACAGAGTCCACGTGATTAATGCTTTCATTGGGAGTCGGTTGGACTACTGTAATGCGTTATATATGGGGTGCTCAAAAGCCCTTCTGCATAAGCTTCAGTTGATCCAAAATGCGGCAGCTAGGTTAGCAACGGGAGTGGGCCGTCGGGACCATATCACACCATCTCTAAAAGCCTTGCATTGGTTACCTGTTGCTGAACGGGTCTCGTTCAAAGTGGGCTGTATGGTCCACAAAGCCATCCATAAGATAGGCCCAGGGTATCTGCAATTTTTTTTACCTGTTACGTGCCCAGCAGATCGTTAAGATCTGCTGATCAGGGTAATTTGATGGTCCCTAAATTTAGGAAAACTAAATGTGGAGGGAGGACTCTGGATGTACGAGGATCATTATTCTGGAACTCTCTACCCTTACATTTAAGACGGGAGAAGGATTTGTTAAAGTTCAGGAAGTTTTTAAAAACGTTTTTATTTTCTCAGGCGTATGGTCTTAATTAGGGTTAGATATTAGCAGTTTTATCAGTTTTAGCTGTTGATGTTATCATGTGATTTTTAAGTGATTATTATATTGTATGATGTGTTTTTACATGTATCTGTGGTTCTATGAGCGCATCGAGGCCTTCGGGTAATGACTGCGCTCCCAAAAAGCATTTTTATAAATAAATAAATAAATAAATAAATAAATAAATCAGGCATCGGTGAACTGTGTCCTCCGTGTGTCTCTTCTTGCTTCCTGTTAGGCATCCAATAGTATCGCCTGTCTTTTCAGCCAGTCAGGTGATGGGTATCACACATCTGGGTGGACTCCAAGCGCAATGCTCTGCTCTCCGAGTCCACCTTTCTTGAAGCCTATTAGAGTCTATGGCTCTAATCAGGTGCTTAAAAAAAAAAAAAACACCGCTGGAATTTAGGCTCCCAGCATCCTAAAATGGGCTGGACGCCTGAATAGTGGGTGGCGATAGTGGCCATGGATAGATTCCTGCAATGCATGAATCATTCCATTCTACATAGAGGTGGCTGGAGAGAGGGGACAGTGCCTGTGAGCCCTTAATGGATGGGCCGCCCCTGGTGAGACACCTGTAACTTGTCTTGGTCATGGAAAATTACATCCCAAGTAGTACATTCAGTTGCGTTGTAGACAGTGGGAAAATGGTAATTTGAGCCTGTACTCATTTGCTTCAGTCTTTTCTAGTTTCCTGACACGATGTAACCCTCTTTTGTAATCAACTTTGTAAGTGTGTGATATGTCTCATTAGCTTTAAGGCAAAACAGTTAACAAGGGAGCTCTTGAGTGTGTTACGACTTCATCACTGAACTCATGAACATTCTCAGGCCAGCAGACATTGCGGGTTTATATTTCAGTCAGTGATATGTTAAATACAGCACCCATCCTTGGAGTCGCACAAACACTCTTTTGATAGATGCATGTCATATGCCCCAAGGCAGTCAATGATAATATTGTAGAAATGCACTGTGCTCCATTGTAAAAAAGTATAAAAGCTCTGAAAAGGATGGGGATTACTGGCATGTATATTGCCCAGACGCACACTCAGTACAAGCGATCTTTGTAATGAAGCTCCATTCTACAGAATGCTTCTGGTCAGGTGGCGCAGTGGGGGAGAGAGAGAAAAAGAGTGAACCAGAGTTACTTTTGTACCCCTCCCTCTGTAAACATGGCTGAATAGGCACAAAAGGATGCACTGTGTTCACATAAAATGACATAATACAAAACTAAAGTGAAAGAGAAGAACTACTTGAATCATCTGTAAAAGAAATCTGGATCGTTCATTCTGATTTCTGAAATGCATTTTTTTTTACAGTTTGTTGCCTCTTGTTTTCATTTTCTCTGACTGTATGTTCAAGAGCAATAATAATTAGGCCAATGAAATGATTATACACGTATTTGGGGCACAATACACCATAACCCATTACAGTAAATTATTTTTGGGTACAACAGTAAGTACTAAAAGGCCAATTCAATGCAAAATTATATTGCGGTTTTGGATGGGTTCAACAATTTGCCTTTTCAGGGCTCATTTACACATCAACACACATTAAAACGCCTACTGCTTCAACATGTGTTTTTAATGCTTCTGAGATGCTTTGGTGGTACTTTCGATGATGCTTTGATTATGCTTTTTTGAAGCTTTAATGAAGCTTGGCAGATGCCCTGTGTATGTGTGTGTCTATATCTCCAATGCCCAGTACACACGACCGGTTTTCCCATCGCAAAAAAAACAATGGTTTTCCAGACGGAATTCCTCTCAAGCCTGCCTTGCATGCACACGGTCACCTATATTAACTGCCACTAAGCATAGACTATGGTGGTCCCCTAGTCGTCAACCTTCTCATCAAAGAGTGCCTAATAATGACCATAACATTTTTATCACTAAACGTCAATGGGCTTAACCACCCAGCTAAAAGATTAGCACTATGGAAATTATCAGCAGAATTCCTTTGCAATATCATATGTGTTCAAGAGACTCACTTCCATGCTTCTAACCCTCCTTCATGCTCCAACAGTAACTATACCTATATGTATACCGCTAAGGCTTCAGCTATAAAGAAAGGCATCCTAGTTGCCATCAACAACTCTCTGTCCTTTCAGATGCACTCCTGCATCAAGGATCCAGAGGGGCGATTTCTTATATTGTTTTTCTCCTTTATAAGTCCTTTTGTGATGACCGGGGAGGGGGAGCCCCACGGCCACGCACATACGCTTAATGGTTAGCTGCTTGGTTCTTGGGCTAGGGCCCAGGGTCTGGTGGTGTTAACCCTTAGTGAGGGTCGGATGGTATTAACCCTCTCTGTCACGTGACGCCACTGTAGTCTTGATATACCCCAGGAAACTACAGCTCCGGGGGCCTCCGTATCCCCGCTAGCTAGGATGGTAATAACACAGTCCACAACAGGGGTCAATATAACGAAGGCTTTACTGGCATGAAGACAGGTGTCAAAATCTTCACAGCGTTCACACAGAGTGTCGCAAAGGTTCCACAAACAGTGTCTAAAGGACCACGCAGCTGACAATACCTGGGCTTGGCTTTTCATATATCCTTGGCTTTTGCGGCCGGATTAGTAATACTGGGCCTATGCTTGACTAGACTGAAGAATAAATACACTTACTGAAGTGTCGGTAGACTTGAGGCTTTTCGTCGGAATGACGAATTGATTTGATTATTTCGTTGAAGTACTGATTCTATAGTTTTTAGAGGTACTCCGCGATTTGCTGTACTTTCCCCTGAACGGGAGGTCTCTGGCCTGCACTGCTTCTTCTCTGACTGAACTCTGCTCTGACCTGCCAGCGACTGTGTGTAGCACTAGTCTGCCCTAAACAGGAACTCCCACCCCTTATATCAACGTGAGGAGACTGAAGCCCATTGGTTGAGAGCTGAGGGAGACTGAAGCCCATTGGTTGAGAGCTGAGGGAGACTGAAGCCCATTGACTGAGAGCTGAGGGAGACTGAAGCCCATTGGCTGAGAGCTGTGGATCATAGAGACTTATCTGTATTCCCCTTGGAACTTACATTTAAAGTTTGTTACAAGTTAAAGTATAATACAACACCATAAGGTCTTGTCTAGCACTTAGTCCTACTGACTCTCATACACTCTGACTAAACATTAAATGGCTGACTAAACCTCTTAAAGCTATACGCACCTAATAAATGTATTATCAACCATAACAGTATAAATCACATCATAACTAGCTGAGTTCCTGCAGAGGAGGCCCCACAAGCCGAGGGTCTCAATCTGACAGGGCCTACAGCAAATACCTGTACTGGGACACCACAAACCCCACCACTAAACAGAAGTCGTCCTCGACGTTTAAGGCACTGACGGATTGAGGAACGAGGTGACCTTGGGGCCACTAGAAGTCCTGAGGCACTTGTACACCAGTGTCCATTCCATGTTCTTTGGGAAAAATAAACATATACAGTATGAACAGGATCATATGATAAGTCCTGAGGCATTATACACATAAATGTCCCTTGCAGGATTTTTAGATAAAGTGAGATCATCATTTTGTACAGGGTAACAGGATTTACGTCTATGGACCCTATTTGTACTATCCTAGGCATATTATAACAGGATTTTATTGTTAGATTACACTTTGACTATGAAACCAGTATACACATATATACATTGATAAAGCTTTTCTACGCACTCTCTATTATTAGACTATGCATGTGATACACTCTACACCTTTTTCATATTTATCTAGCCAACTTTATATAAGCTTATATTGCTTTACCGTATACTATAGTAGTATCACATGTTATGTACAGGAAACACACTTTTAAGAGTGACCAGGTTTTGGATTGGGCTGCCGGAGGCTTTCTACCCAATGCCTTGGCTACTGGGGCCCTTAGGCTATTAGCTCTTCTCCCCAGAACACACTTTAATATTTGCTAGACATTTTTATTCTATGCCTGAGGTACACAATTAGAATTTTTTTTTTTTTTTAAGAGGATACCCCTTTCTTTTTGTAGTGCTTAAGTGAGGGATAGGAGACTTACTGGCCAGGTATGTTCCTATGCACTAAATAAGGTAAATAGGTAACTAGTGACATATTAGATACCTCTACAGTGAGTTAGTAATGATGTATACTTGATATGTATACTAACCGAAGTGTATGTAGTCTATCTACATGTATTGTATGTATTATTAATAGATTAATCCCTATATCTTGCTGGGGGATGTCCGAAATTAGATCTGGTGGATCTACGCAACACCATTTCCGAGTTTTCTGGAGCACTGTTTTCTCCTTGAACACTTGCTTCTTCTAGACTGACAGCTGCGCCTTTATCTTGGACAATGGGGGCCAGTGATGGCGCTTGACTTATGGAGCTTTCTCCCATACTAGAAGGTTCTGATGGGATTGAAGCAGGCGGGCGGATGGCTGGAGTAAACTCTGGAGCTTCTGGTGTCAAGACTGAGGTTGGTGGAATGGAACTGACTGGCACATAACCAAAGAAGACGTTTTGATCAGAAGGGAAGAGAGGATCATCTTCGAACATCAGGAGTGGCCTTTCAGGCTCAACTGGCTTGGTGGGCTGCACTTGTGCTGGCTGAACTGGAGGTGGAAGACTTGGTGGTGCAGAAGGAGGCACCAACCCAGGCAGGTCCCCTTTGTGACACAGTTTGATCCGGTTTCGGTGGACAACTTGTGGTTCATATCCGGCTTTTTGAACTGAGTAGACATCAGAGTCCGGATAAGGGATGGAAATCACTGTGTATGGTTCAGTTTCCCAAAGGGAGTCCAACTTATGGGTTCTCTGATGCTTCTTCAGCCAGACTTTATCACCAACTTGCAACGGCTGGGCGGAGGCATTGCGGTTGTAGTCCTGTTGCTGCCTATAGTGTGCCTCGCCCATCTTTTTGCTGACTATCTCTCTCGCTTCCTGAATCCTTTTCTGATGTTCAGAGACCCACTCTGAAGAGGCTTGGGGTGAGTGGTTGAAAGGTGCTTGAAGTCCAAAGACTCTGTCTTTAGGCAGTTGACCGTGTCGGCCCATCATGAGGTAAAATGGAGTATAACCAGTGGAACAGTGGACGGTATTGTTGTAGATTTCCAACAATTCGGGCATTAGTTGAGGCCACTCTTCAGGTCGGGATACAGAGGCCACTCTCAGCATGTGGATAAAGACCTGGTTGATCCTCTCACAGAGTCCATTCCCTTGCGGGTGATAAGCAGTGGTCCTGAGTTTCTTACAAGCATGGAACTGGCACAATTCTTGAAACAGTTGGGCCTCAAAGGCCGAACCTCGGTCGGACAAGACAGTTTCCGGACATCCAAGTATCTGTACCCAATGGGTGTAGAACATCTGGGCTGTTGTCTTGGCTGTTAAGTCTTTGACTGGCACAACCACTACCCACTTGGAATAGTGATCCACCATGGTGAGAGCATATGAATACCCGGACCGGGTAGGCGACAGCTTGACATGATCCAAGGCAACCAATTGGTTAGGCCATTTGCTCTGGATGGAATGGAGAGGTGCTCACGCATTATTGCGATCATTCTTGGTGATATTGCAGACTGCACACTCACTGCACCACTTTTCAACGTCGCTCCTCATTCCAATCCAGTAGAACCGGCGTCGGATGGTGGCTTCTGTTTTATGGACCCCAAAGTGTCCTGACTGGTCGTGGTAGGCATTCAATACCATGGCGGCATCTCTCCGAGGGATCAGAATCTGATGTAGCCTTTCACCTGACACTGGGTCCAAGAAGTTCCTGTACACCATTCCTTTGTGCACAAATAGTCTTTTCCTCTGACGCCACAATCGCTTCAATTCGTAGTCCTTCTGACCCCGTCGTAACCGGGGAGGTACCCTCCTGGTCAATAAATACTCCTGCAGATCTCCCATAGTCTGACTTTCTTCCTGTAGGGTCCTCCAGGATTGCATTTGACCCAGATTCACTCCCCTCGCGGGTGACGACCACATCCTGATTCACAAATCTTTGATAGAAGGGAGGCATCTCCACATCTTCCCACCTGTCCTCCACTGGGGGATCTTCGCCCGGAGCCATGCGTGATAGTACATCCGCATTAATATTAGACTTGCCACTTCGATACTTGATAGAGAAGTCATAGTTGGCCAGTCTGGAGGCCCATCTTTTCTCAAGGGCACCTAGTTTAGCGGTGTTCAGGTGAGCCAGGGGGTTGTTATCGGTGTAGACCGTGAATGAGGTGGCTGACAAATAGTCCTTAAATTTTTCGGTGACTGCCCACACGAGGGCCAGGAGTTCTAACTTGAAGGAACTGTAGTTAGAATCATTCTTCTCAGTTCTTCCGGCTGGCGTAAGCGATCACCCTCTCTTGTTCTCCCTGCATCTGGGACAACACTGCACCGAGTCCTTCGAAACTGGCATCTGTATACAGTCGGAAGGGCTGAGTATAATCCGGATAGGCCAGGATGGGAGGCTCTATCAATAGATGTTTTAGAGCCTGGAAGGCCACCTCTTGCTCTTTGGCCCATTCCACCGGCAGCTTCCCATTATAGTTCCCCTTTGCCGTGCCTCGCAGCAGAGAGGTCAATGGCTCGGCAATTTGTGCAAAATGAGGAATAAAGCGGCGGTAATATCCCGCAAATCCTAAGAAGCTCCGAATATCCTTAACGGAGCGTGGGATAGGCCAATTCTTGACTTTCAGACCATGCTGGATCAGTACTTGGAAGACTTCAGACAGGTGAGTCAAATGTTCCTGATAGGATTTGGAATACACACACACGTCATCCAGGTAGAGTAGGACACTCTGGAAGTTAAGGTGTCCCAGACATCTCTCCATCAGCCGTTGAAAGGTAGCCGGGGCATTGCACAGCCCAAAGGGCATACTTTTAAATTCGAAAAGACCCATGGGGGTGACAAAGGCTGTTTTCTCCCTGTCTTCGACGGCCATGGGCACCTGCCAGTATCCGCTGGTCAAATCCAATGTAGAGAAGTAGGCTGCAGAACCCAGCGCAGTGAGTGACTCCTCAATCCGGGGGAGGGGGTATGCGTCTTTATGGGTGATGTCGTTCAATTTCCTGTAATCAACACAGAAACGGATGGTCCCATCCTTCTTCTTAACTAACACTATGGGTGCTGCCCAGGGACTCTGGCTCTCTTGTATTACATCCGCCTTCTGCATGTCGGTTAACAGTTTCTTAACGGTTTGGTACATGCCTGGTGCCACGGGCCGATGCCTTTCCTTGATGGGGGGCTTGTCGCCGGTCAGGATTCGATGCTTAATCATGGAGGTTTTTCCAAAATCGGTTGGGTGTTTGCTGAAGGCACTCTGGTACCTCTTCGCCACCTCGATGACCCTTTCGACTTGTTCTGGTGGGGTGAGAGATCCTCCTATTTGCAGCTGGTGCCACCAAGGTTCTGGAGAGTTTTCGGTAGCCCCTGACAGGGTTTGGGCACTGAGCTGTTGGACTGCCTTCCGTGAAGAGAGTATGTCACTGGAATCCAAGAAAACCAGTTGGGCCACTGGAGTGTACTTTGGCAAGGTGGTGGCTACGCCGGACAAATTAACTAGGCGAACTGGGACCCGTCCATTCACCACCGTCACTAGGCTCCTTGCAGCTCGGACCAAAGGAAAATCTTCAGATTGTATAGGCTCCAGTAAGGCCTGATAGTCCTGATTCCTTACACCAGGGCGCGCCCGACACCACAAAATTGTCTCTGTGTTCGGCTGCAGGGTCACGGACCTCATGTCTTGGATCCGAACTTTACTGATTTCTCCTCTCCGGTTCGCAAACTTCTGTTCTGCTCTCAGAATTTTGAGATGGTGTTGCGCAGTCCTCTGGCCTGAGGGAGACATGTGGGGGAGAGAGGCATGCAAGGCATCTAAGATATCACTGAAGCAATGTCTCATTATATTCATCCCCAATATAAACTCTGTCAGGGCTGGACTGGGACAAAAATTTGGCCCTGGACTTCATCCAGACTGGCCCACTTTGACAGGTCTCTCCCATGGGGGCCGGACAACTCCCACCCAAGCCCCCCTCCCCCTTCACTAGCCACTAACCGTTCTACTTTATTAGAGTAGAACGGATGGTACTGGTACTCTTATAGGCAGTACCAGTGGGGAAGCTAGACGTTATTTCACCCAACGCAAAGAATCAGTTCGGTGCCCCCCCCCCTTATGGGACAAGATTAGGCAGAAGGGAGAAACTCCCAGGCCATAGCTGTTGAGTCAGCTTTTTGTCCCCTCCCCTTGGTCCTTCTGGTCTCCCTGCTCCTCTGGTCCTCCCCCTGATTCTCTGTTCCCCCCAGGTGAGCGCTGTGGGGAGGGAGAGACAGAGGAGCGGAGGGGGCGGTCCGCTGTCACTGAGGCCGGCCCACTGAGCCATCGGCCCACCGGGAAAATCCCTGTAGTCCCAATGGCCAGTCCATCCCTGAACTCTGTGGCCCCTGGTACTGTGACATTAGTGACAACAATTATCCCTTGCCCTCTAAGTGTGTGACCTCTCAGCTGAATAGTGGGCTCCCAATACCCATGTCTGCGAATTGGTTTCCCGTCCCCTGCCATAACACTAAAATCCATATCATCTGGTTTACACAACGAATCGATATTCCAGTATTTATAGAATAGGCCCTTAGAGATGGTAGACACCTGCGAGCCTGTATCAATCAGGGCTTGCAGTTGGACACCATCTATGGTAACATTTACATAGGGGCAGGATGCAATGTATAAGGACTGTCCTGAGTATATTGGCTCTTCTGCTGGACCTATGATTCGCTTTCCTGAGGGCCGGTCCTCGACCTCAGGGGACGCCCGTTTAAAGCCCAGCATTGCATCTTCCAATGACCGGGTTTGTTACAGTAATCACAGTTAGGCCTACTAGAAGGACCCGAGCGAGGCCCGCTATAACGGGGAGGAGGAGCAGGGGTAGGTCTCTTAATCACGGGAGGCTCTCTAAGTGCCCGAGTGGTGTGATTAGCCAACTCCTTTACCACCTGGGTAAGCTGGGCAATATCTTGTTTAACCTCTTGAATCTCAGTAATTGTAGTGGAGGCTGGGTGTCAGTCACGGGTGCGGGGGCTGGTGGTAACAGTGGTGCAGGGCATGTCGCCACACCTATAGGTTCCACTTTGGGGTCAGGATTCTCCTCAGGGTCTGCCCCCTGCTCTATAACTTGAAGGGCTAGGCGCTTAAAGGCAGAAAAAGACATATTGGGGTTCTGTACAGCTAACATCTTTAACTGCGCCTTGTCCCATTTATTTTGGACCCCTTCTATGAATCTATCCATCAATAATTTGTTACCCTGGTCAGGGGTGATGTTGTCCAGTTTCTGGACTGCCTCCAGGGCATTCTGCAAGGCTACTGCATATGCCCTTAGTGTTTCCCCCGGCTTTTGTCGCCTCTCGTACAGCCTGAGGCGGACCTCCGAGGGTGAGTGGGACTCAAATACCTGATGCAATCCCTCGAAGATCTGACCCACTGTAGTCTTCTCAGAAGTGGGCCAGGTACGGACTTCCTCACGTGCAGGTCCCTGCAACTGTCCCATTAGCAACAGCACCTGTTGGTTAGGGGGGAGAGAGTAGAGAGAGAAAATGCTTTGGAAGCTCTCCTGGAAATCCTTGAGGGAAAAGGGATCCCCTCTGTAGTTAGGCAACACGGGCTTCCCCAGGTAGAATGGGGGAGCCCCGCTGTCATGACGTCGTACTGGAGGAGGGGAGGGCAGCAGCCCCCAGACTTCTGAGCCAGGAGATGATCTAGCCGATGACGGCTCTGCTGGAGGTGAGGCCACAGGTAGTGACCTGCCCGGAGGCGATCCCGGAGGGGTACCTCGTGCAGGAGCCGCAAGAGGATCTGACACATCATCTGCATCTGGTGATCTTGGGGCTGACATGTTGTAGCCTTGTTTGAGTGCGCTGTCACTTTAAGAAACTTTGAGAGCGCTGTCTTTGAGTGCGCTGTCTTTGAGTGAGTTGTCTTTGAGTGCGTTGTCTTTGAGTGCGTTGTCCTTGAGTGCGTTGTCCTTGAGTGCGCTATCCTTGAGTGCGCTGTCCTTGAGTGCGCTGTCCTTGAGTGCGCTGTCTTTGTATGCCGGTATTATCTTCTATTGCCGGACACGTTGCTATGGCTGCGCCCGGCAACTTCCTTTTTCGATCCGGTCAGCAAATGTTTCCTCCGTGCAACACAGAGTGGATTCTCTAGTTCTGGCTTGCAAACTGAAGAGGCGTCGCCGCCGAGGCTTGACTGGGCAGAGCTGCGACCGCTCCCGCGTGCGGGAAATGCTGGAAAAAATTTAACCCCTTTAGGTACAGACTTTCTCCACTTAACAATGGCAGCTAACAGTCTTTCCTTCACCTTCCCCACCACTTGTATTTGCGCCTCGCTGAGTAAATTACTTTCAATGACGCAGTTCGGATTCTGGGGGGGGGGGGACTTGCTTTAGTGGCTGAATGGCTGAGGCGTACACCCGAATCCTGTTCGTGACGCCAGAAAACAATGTGATGACTGGGGAGGGGGAGCCCCACGGCCACGCACATACGCTTAATGGTTAGCTGCTTGGTTCTTGGGCTAGGGCCCAGGGTCTGGTGGTGTTAACCCTTAGTGAGGGTCGGATGGTATTAACCCTCTCTGTCACGTGACGCCACTGTAGTCTTGATATACCCCAGGAAACTACAGCTCCGGGGGCCTCCGTATCCCCGCTAGCTAAGATGGTAATAACACAGTCCACAACAGGGGTCAATATAACGAAGGCTTTACTGGCATGAAGACAGGTGTCAAATCTTCACAGCGTTCACACAGAGTGTCGCAAAGGTTCCACAAACAGTCTCTAGAGGACCACACAGCTGACAATGCCTGGGCTTGGCTTTTCATATATCGTTGGCTTTTGCGGCCGGATTAGTAATACTGGGCCTATGCTTGACTAGACTGAAGAATAAATACACTTACTGAAGTGTCGGTAGACTTGAGGCTTTTCGTCGGAATGACGAATTGATTTGATTATTTCGTTGAAGTACTGATTCTATAGTTTTTAGAGGTACTCCGCGATTTGCTGTACTTTCCCCTGAACGGGAGGTCTCTGGCCTGCACTGCTTCTTCTCTGACTGAACTCTGCTCTGACCTGCCAGCGACTGTGTGTAGCACTAGTCTGCCCTAAACAGGAACTCCCACCCCTTATATCAACGTGAGGAGACTGAAGCCCATTGGTTGAGAGCTGAGGGAGACTGAAGCCCATTGGTTGAGAGCTGAGGGAGACTGAAGCCCATTGACTGAGAGCTGAGGGAGACTGAAGCCCATTGGCTGAGAGCTGTGGATCATAGAGACTTATCTGTATTCTCCTTGGAACTTACATTTAAAGTTTGTTACAAGTTAAAGTATAATACAACACCATAAGGTCTTGTCTAGCACTTAGTCCTACTGACTCTCATACACTCTGACTAAACATAAAATGGCTGACTAAACCTCTTAAAGCTATACGCACCTAATAAATGTATTATCAACCATAACAGTATAAATCACATCATAACTAGCTGAGTTCCTGCAGAGGAGGCCCCACAAGCCGAGGGTCTCAATCTGACAGGGCCTACAGCAAATACCTGTACTGGGACACCACACTTTATTCTACCTCTAGGAGTATCAGTAGAACAACAAACCACCCTGAGCAAGACTTACCTTTATGTTTGGGAAATCCTATTTCTGAATCACCTCCAAAATGAGTTAGAGGGACTCTCTAAATTTTATCTTTCGTGGTCAGGAGGTAGATTTGCTGCCTTTAAGATGCTCAAACTACCACAATTACTGTACCTCTTTAGATCCCTCCCCGTACCACTTCCAAGTCCTTTTTTACCTCCTTTCACACAACTATACATAGGATCGTCTGGCAAAATTCAAAAGCCAGATGTGCCCGGGCAGTCCTAATCAAGCATAAAGCAGTCGGGGGAACAGGGTACATAGATTGTACTACTATATAGCCATGGTTTTATCACAGTTTAAAAATTGGTTTGTCATCCACTCTATGAACATGTGGAAAGATATAGAAGCATCACAGATTTCTGGCCAGGATCTCAAGACATGGGTTCTTAGCAGTCCCAAACTCAAATTCAATGACAAAATCTTATCCCCTACCATAGCTGCTACGGTAAAAGCTTCTAACCACTTCAGCTCCTACATACCTACAAAGGATAAATCACACAAAATCCCAATACCTGTTTTAGAATTCTCCCTGCTGATCCCTGACTTACCAACACGCTCCTGGCGAGTATACTACAGGTGGCAGACTTATATAGTGGTAACAGGCCCGTCGCTACAGGACAGGCGAAACAAACAATTGCTTGGGGCCCCATGCTGGCCTGGGGCACCCAACTTTCCCTTCTCAGGCTGTAGCTTGGCCGAGCTTCTCTTCCTGCCTTCTGGAGTCCAGCCAGGTACCACGCGTGGTACAGGAGATTCCTTTTCCTTTCCTTTTTCCGGACGGACTGACAGGAAGTGCACACTGAGTGCTCACTTCCTTTCAGTCCGGCCAGGAACACAGGAAACTGAATCTCCTGTACCGCATGGTACCCGGCCCGGACACTATCTGATAGCGGACTGGGGACCCATATTGATAGAACACCGGACTGAGAGGAGGAAGAGGAGCTCAGCCACGCTACAGCAGCAGCCTACAGGGAAGAAGTGGAGGTGAAAATAGAAAAACATAGGGACTAGGGGGGGGGGGGGGGGTAAGAACATGGGTGTAAAAAATAAGTGAATCGCTAACGTAGGCTTTGCGTGCGGGGAGGGGGTGCTTGAGGGCCCCCAATTTGCTTGGGGCCCCCAAATTCCTTCAAACGGCCCTGAGTGGGAGCCTACTAAAACCATTCCCAACCTTACAAAAAAGATTTTTACTCCCTAACGCTGACTATTTTAAGTTTATCCAAATAACCCACTGCCTATGAACAAACCTCAACTCCACGCCTATATACATGAATCAGCATGGGTGTACCTCTCAACAGATCAGTCTAATTGTAAAAGCAACACCCTATTCTACAATTTACTACAAAATTAATCACCCGTTAGCAAACTACCCCAGATGGTGAAGTGGGAAAGAGACTTAGGACAAACCTATAATGAATATCAATGGCGAGCCACACTGATCTCTAGCTTCCAAGCTTCACGCTCTTCTAAATTATGGGCGCTCATTTTCAAAGTTACTCTTCGATGATATATCACGCCATCACAGATCCACACTTTCAATACATGCCTTTCCCCGTCATACTTGAGGACCTGTGGGAAAACAGGTAATATATTCCACATTCTCTGCGAATGTAAAAAATTATCTACCTTTTGGTCAGAGGTGTTCACGCTACTACATAAGGTCACAATACTACCAGTAACCCTATCACATGAGTTTTCTTTGCTAAATATTGGCATACACAAATTTCCAAGGCCACTGCACTGTGTAGCAGTCCATATCTTATTGGCAGCAAGGTTGACCATTACCTGTAATTGAAAAACATCTGATCCGTCTACATTAGATAATGTAATCTCTTCGGTTCATACTCATGGTTCTTACAAATGCATGTTTGCCGCCTCACAAGGGCGCTTACCTTCCATTACTCAAATCTGGTCCCCTTGGTTCATCTGGTATAACCAAGTTTTCTATAACACTCCATAAATATTATCTCATGGTTGCTTTAATCCTGCTAAATACAATGTAAACTTGTCTCCATGTTATGTATCATCATTGAATTAACACTGTAGCGTTACCTATGGCAACCATTCATATACTCTCTATTTTCTTGTTTTGTGTTTTTTTGTTAAAAATCAATAAAAAAAATTGAAAACAAATGGCCGGAGCTCACAAACTTAGAAGGAAGACTGGGTGAAGATGAAAGCCCCATCAGCAGTGACAGCGCATTGGTGGAGGGATTTGTTTTAAGATAAGTCTTTCATAATGTTCTAGTATGCAATGCATGCTAGCACATTATAATATTAAAGTAGATCTTCACCCAAAAGGGGAAGTTTCCCCTTTCCTCATCCTCCCTCTTTCTCCCCAATATTTGGAATGATTTTTTTGGGGAGGGGGGGTCAGGTACCTGAGTTTGACAGGTATCAACTTATGGTCAGATCGCTGCAGCCAGATCGCCCTCTATCAGGAAAGTACCAGCTATAGTGCATGTGATGCTCCGCGGTGCACTCAAATGCGAAGGCGGGGCTCTATGGGGGCCTGTCCAGCAGTGCACAGACGCACGCATATGGACATGGATATGCGTATGTGTGGGCATGCACTGGCTGATTCCTATATAATTACAGCAGCTGCACTAGTGAATTGCTGTCAGATCTACAGCTATTACCCATGACTCTGTGAGCATCTGTTCCTGTGTTTGACTTCTGATGACACGGCTTGCCCTGACCTTGCTTGAACCCTACCTGCCCTGACCTTGGCCCGTTTCTGGTTTTGCTCTGCCTCCTGCCTATCTGTCTGATTCTATTTTGCTGACCTCTGCTTGTGTCCTGACCATTCTCTGCCTGATGTCCATGCCTGTATCTGGCCGTCTGTTGCTGACCTAGCTCGTCTGACCTTGCATCCAGTGATCCACCTGTCCTGTTCTGCATGCTACCAGGTCCCTGCTGGTCCTTTATCTCCTGACTGCTGCCAGTCCTTCCACAGTCAGATTGTTCAGGCACAAGGAATGTATCCAGATAACTGTTCAGGTGAATTATACAACAGATGGAGCTGTAATAATCTTTTAAATATTTTTATGCAGACAGTATAATAATAGGGGCATGTATGTGAGTTGAGCCAGCTCTGTGAAGAAGACAAGAAAGAAAGGAGAAGAGGAAGCGCCACCTCAGTACAGCATCACAATGAGAGATTTATTGTTGCCAACAGTTAAAACACTTACAAGATCCCTCTGAGGCCTTCTGAAGAAGCAGAGAGCTCCGAGCGCATAGTCTGAACTGTCCAGTCTCTCGTATCCTCTCCTGGTGATGTCACGTTCCCCGGAACATCCCACGGTGGTCAGCGTGACCTTATGTAGTATCGTGAACACCTCTGACCAGACTCCCCGTCAGTGTCATCTACAGAGAGTCCATTTATCCTCCATTCATCTTTAGTGGACCTGACCCCGGTAGTGCCTGCAGGACAGAGGATAGTGGCGGATGCCCTACTAACAAATAAAGTATTTTTATGAGTTTTAACTTGCAATTGTTTTTAACCTTTGGCAATAAATCTCTCATTGTGATGCTGCACTTAGGTGGCGCTTCTCCTTCTCCATACTTTTCTTGCCAGTCCTTCCACACCTGCTACCTACAAGCTGCCGTCTGTCTGCCCAGTCCTGGGTCTCTTGTCTCTGCTGCCATTTGCTTTTCCAGCGATTTGACCTGTCTCTGGTGACACATCTGCTACCCACTGCCATGGCTGACAAAACATCTTTCAGGCACTCATACCTCACCGCCCTCTCCCAGGCCACTGCCGCAACATCAGTGGTCCAAGAGTCAGGGCTGTATGAAAGGCCTCCCTCTACAAGTCAGGATTTGCCACAAGGTACGTGACACCTTCCTTCCCCCCTGCAGGATCTTGGGACATGTCCCAGGTCCAAGGAGACAGCGGGACCATTCACTGAGCACAGCATGCCTCGCATATGCACAGTGAGCAGGCGGCTCTGAAGCCGCAAGGAATCACAGTCAGCTGCCCACAGTTAACATACCGGCACCTGCACCCAAAGTCCAGCAAAGAGTCGGGCAGGGGAGGCAGGGGCGGACTGACAACTCATGGGGCCCCCGGGCAATAGAAGATTATGGGGCCCCCAGGCTTACAGATGGTCACCAAGCCAGGTGGCAGTACAGAGGCGGGGCAGCTAAAATCTCTGGATTTTCACATCAAAGGCATGTAGGTTTTGGACATATCAGGGACAGATGTAAAAAAAACACTGATTTTTACATACTGTCCCTGGTTTTAATGAGCCTGGCAACCCTGATGGGGCCCCCTAGTGGCATTGGACCTTCGGGCAGTGCCCGAGTTCCTCAATGGTCAGTCCGCCCCTGAGGGGAGGACATCTCTAGATCCTGGGACAGGTAAGTGTGTGTTTTTTTTTAAAGTTAGCAATAACAGTATTTGTAGCTTCTGGCTTTTACATTTTTGTTTACAGGATGAAGAACCTCTTTGACTTGCTGGGGATCATAATTGTTTTTTTTTTCTACCACTTTAAGTGAGGGAATTTTCCACTGTGACAATGCACCCGTTGGAAGATTTCCCATTTAGTCCTGATCTCCTGATCTGGTAACAACTTTCACCACTTGGTGATAACAGTAAAGGGGACAAATAGAGAGGATGAATCTCCCTAATGGGGGAGCAGGCATTTTAATCCCTATCCAATCTATCCAAAACAAAAAAAAATTCCTTTAATTACACTTTAAGGAGGGAGCTGGGGAGTTATTTTTACCACAATTATCTAGTCTGCATTGTGCAGGCAGATCTTCATTATCAGTTGTAAACTAGATATGGACATTGTCTATCCTAACAAAGAGTTAAAGATCTCAAGGCTTCAGTGGTACATTGAATGCTAATGCACTTTAAAAAAAAAACATTGCTCACTTTGTCCCCTAATTGCATATTGCAAAAATAACAAAGGTTCTGGGACTTTAATTGAGGCGTGTCACTTAAATCAATAATAAAATAAATAATAATAATCATACATAGAGTGCGTGTAGTTCTATATTTATTAAGACAGTCGTGATTAAACATTCCATGATCATACATGATGGCAGTTTCCGATCATAATAAAAACTAAATAAATATACAAACATATAGAAAATTCATAATAAATGTAATACATTCATATTAAATAGATAATGGTAGACTAATTATGATGAATAAATATCTTGGCATCCTAAGTCTTAACATGTTTCATGCATCAAGTCCACTTAATCAGATGTTTGATGCTAGGTAAAATCTAAAGCTATAAATATGAAAAATTATAAAAAAATATTAGTAGGTAACTCCCTGTCAGGCGGAAAAAAAAAAAAATCATGGATACTTACAGGTCGGTTCAAGGTAATAAAAAAATTGCATATTGCATATTGCTAATTGGATATTGCAAGCTATTCTGAATGTTTTCTTATAGAGGCATATTTATTAGTCTGCTTAAAAGAAACAGCCAGTAAAGTAAGAAATATTTTGTATTATTTTTAGCTATGCTATGTGAATGGGAACACATAACAAACAGATTGTGGGGTTTCTCAAATCTAACTGCAAAGATGGAAATACATTATAAAATGTGCTGCCTCCTACCACTGCTCTTTGTGTTGGATCCTGCTCTTGGATCAATGCTACAATAAGGCTACCCCACCCCCAGCAAACTCTCCCGTCAATCCCACAGGGAACTGAGCAAGCAGGGCTAATTTAAAATGTTATGTGTTTGTACCGATTGTGATTGTGATTTAGTCCTTGCATTTATTCACTGTGAAGAAAAGTTACTGCAAAGGAAATTAATGTGATTGGTAACCACTTGGACACTCTGTTGCCCAAATGCATTACGCTATTAAGTCTTTTGGATTGAGGAATGAAATAAATGTTCTATATGCTCTTTAAAGTTAAAAAGGTTGGCCAATAATTTATAAACTACAACTTTTCAGCAAAGAATGACACTTTTAAATAAAGCTTCAACATTTAAATGATATAACTTGACCTGTAATGCTTCTCTTAACATGTCATTCATTTACTAGCAATTGTTTTCTTTGTACTTATCTGTCATCTATAATTGAGGAAGACTTTCTGTAAGGAGTACCAACATTCTGCCTACCATTTTATTAGAAGCTAAGCACCGGTTAGGCTGCAATCTTTAAAAAATGTATCTAGTTCAGAAAATAGTTGCCTGCATTATGCTAGATGTACACATTCATTCTGAGATCTTTAATCACTGGTAATTTATTGTGCCTCTACATTGCCAATATTTTGCAACAAGTGACAGTTATGTCATTCAAAAATGTACGCATGTCAAATTTACCACTGGAGAATGTTGTCCTTTTTTCATGCATTTTCTGTTTATTATTTTCAACCAGCTTTACGACTAGCTTAAAGGAGTTGTAAAGGATTTTTTTTTGCTGAAATGACTGTTATAGAGACATAATTGTTAACCTGATTCCTTTTAAAAATGATTAAAAATAGATAAAAATCAATCATATAATGTGCCTGCAGTTTCAGTTTAGTTTTTCATCTAGTTTCATGCTTCTGTGAAGTACAGAGACACAGAGCCAATACAGGGCCGTGTTTGTTTTTTAAAATGAAACTGATTGGTTCTGAGGGGTTTTAGACACACAGTAATCACACCTCCTTGATTAGCGACCACAGAGGGAAACTCGCATGACTTTTTTCATAAGGAAACAGACAACCAGGAAATGTGCAGAACAGAGAAGAATTACAGCAACATCTTCGCAAAAACGAACAATGAGGACATGAAACCAGGACTGCAGTAAGGTAAAGGAAGCTATTTGGACCAAGCTTTGGGTGTTCATCCAAATGCTGAACTTTTTGCTAGTTTGACATGCATATTATTATTAATATTATAATACAGGACTTTTAGAGCGCAAACAGTTTGTACAGTGCGTTACAAAATAAAGGACGACTGTCCAATAAAAAAACAATTCAATACAAAAGGGTTAGGAGGTTCCTGCTTGTGCAAGCTTACAATCTCAAATATAGTAGCGGGTTTTCAACCTCTACTATAGTTAACGGCTTCTTTCATGTCAATATATAGTTACATAGTTAGTCAGGTTGAAAAAAGACACAAGTCCAGCTAGTTCAGCCATAAAAATAAATAAAAAATAATATCAAACAATCCCATATACACAATCCTATACCCAGAGTTGATCCAGAGAAAGGTGAAAATACCCCAGCAAAGCATGAACCAATTTGCTACAACAGGGGAAACAATTCCTTCCTGACCCCCAAGAGGCAATCTGATTTTCTCTGAATCAACTTTACCTATAAATGTTAGTACCCAGTTATATTGGCCCAGATTCAAAGCGCAAATGTGCGCCGGCGTATCTGTGCGCCAGACCCACAAACCAACATACGCCTAAAAACTGGCCAGCCTACGCCGACGTAGCTTTCATATGCCGGCGTAGCGTGGGCACACTTTTCGCCTGGACACATGTTGCTGCTCCCATTGATTAGGCATTCAAACATGCAAATTAGGGAAATACAGCAATTCACGAACGTACGTGCGCCCAACGCATGCTACGCGACGTGCGCATAAATTGTACGTCCGGCGTAAAGTTGTTCCCCATAGATGAGGTGCAACCCGGCAACAGACATGCAAAGGTTTGCACCAGAAAACACAGGCCGGTGTATTGGGCGTACGTTACGTTCACGGCGTACGTGGTGATCCAGCGAAGCTTAGGCATTCATGCCGACGTGGTTTTGAGCATGTGCATAAGGGTGCTGTTTCATGCGTCCACATCATGGCAACGTCACCACGCATGCGCAGTTCGTGATACGCCGGACGTAAAACACTGCACCATGCTCGGACCATCATTTGCATGGGGTCACTCCCAATTCCACCTACGCCGGCCTGCGCCTTCGAAAAATACGCCACGCCAACGCAGCGTTGGGAGCAAAAGCTTGCTGAATGCAGTGCTTGACTCTCAGCGCTGCGTCGGTGTAGCGCACGGCGTTTGCGCTACGGCGGCGTAATGTGCGCCCACTCTCTGTGAATCTGGGCCATTGTGTGCACTTAGGTAAGAATGCAGGCCTTTCTTAAAGGAATCTACTGATCTGACCAGAACCATCTCTGGAAGAAGTCTATTCCACATTTTCACAACTCTTAATGTGGAGAAACCTTTTCGTATTTGGAGATTAATTTTTTTTTCCTCTAGATATAAAGAGTGCCCCCTTGTCCTCAGTGTTGACCATAAAGTGAATAACTCAACACCAAGTTCACTATATGGACCTCTTATATATTTGTACATGTTGATCATAATAGTTGCTAAGGAATTGGCATGTGCAGGTACCGCTCACCCGCATCCAGCAGTGTCACCTGGCCATATTCAATTACTTGCCGGGAACCCCCCCCCCCCCAGCCATGTACACAAAGGTGGAGGAATAGCGTGACATTACTTGGCAAATATGGCTACATGGCCATATCTCGATGCAACAAGATTTCTAGATTGAATTGTAGATTGTAGATTGTATTGAATTGTATTGTAACTGTACTGTCTGCCCTCATGTTGTAAAGTGCTGTGCAAACTGTTGGCGCTATATAAATCCTGTATAATAATAATAATTAACAGCGAGTTAAACCAGCCATAAACGGTTCAAATCTTGGCTGGTTCAGCAGGTACTGGCTGAGATTCGAAACCATGTATGGGCAATCTGAATGTAGTTACGTTAATCAACCAGCCTAATGGATTTTAAATGTGATTATTGCTAGCGGCTGTTATAGATGGCTTCCCCTGCGCCCCTGCCGGGAGAACACAATGGCTGCACGGAAGGATTCCCTTATCAACACTGACTGTGAATTAAGCAATTTTCTCACTCAATTTATGACCAGCATGATTTTTCTCTTTTGTCAGGTGTCAGGCAGGGCCGTACACTTATTCACCCCCTTTCCTGGTATGCATGCGTGCATAAGAGGGTGGTATGGATTTTTGGGAGACCTCATAATTGTTTTTTTTTTTTTTTTTTGCGTGGTGCTACCTCTTACGATAAAGTTGGCCATAAACCCATGAATGTGTATGGGTGGCTGTGTGACTGTGGGAGAGACTTACCATTGAATAAGTACTTGCTTACTTCCTAACTTTCTTTCCTCTCCCATTATTATTATTAATATTATTCTTCAGGATTTATGTAGTTCCAAAAGTTTATGCATCGCTTTACAATATAAAAGGGAGACAGTAAGCTCTATTGACCTTATTTTAATTAATAGGTCAACATCATCTGGTAAGGAGCCATCCATCCCCACTTGAGGTGTCCTTTTTGGTGAAGGTGGAACTTATCACTTGGAAGATTGTTTGAGCACGGAGCACTTCTTATGTTTTACAGCGTATTATTGCTCAATTTATGGTTCACTGCACATTGTTAATCAATATACATTTGTGTAGTTATTTGATCACCCATTTCACAATAGGTGTACCAATTAGTTTGTAATGGGATTGATGCCTATATTTAGGTCGCACCTATTCACATAATTATACTCAATATTAATTCTTTCTCTAGCGCCCCTATCCCACGCATATAAAAGTAGGGTTACACTACAATAAAATACAAGAAGGTTAAGAAGGCCCTGCTCATGAGAGCTTGCAATCTTTTTTTTACCTTTTATCCTTTTGAAGGCATATACAGTAATAGCTGCCGAAATCTGATAATATTAACATATAAATGCATACAGTATTTGTGTATTCAAAGTATGAACTGGGAAAACATACCCATTCCATGCATTACTGCTAAACCCTGATTGTACATATAGTGTAAACATATACAGTATGCTCATATAAAAGCATAAAATAATAATAAAAAAAAATAAGTATGTGCCCTTCTGCAGTGCATTAATTGTGCTTTAATTATGATGGTTACTGTAAATGACTCCAGCTTAAAAGACATTGCTCTCCCCATAGCATATCCGCGTGGCCTTTTGTTGACAGAAACAGATGGCATTGTTCCCTACAGTTCCAGTCAGTCTCGAGTTCTCTTAGCAGATGGTGTGGAAGAAAAAGTTAGATGTCCTGCTCCTTTGTCTAGCGACCTAATACTGTAGCAGTGATGAATGTCAGCCCATTCGTTTGCCAAAAGGCAGAATGAAGAGGAGCTTATCAGAATATCTTGGTCGCACCTCATCTTTCCACATTTGTGCCAATAGCTTTCAATGCACTAAAGAATTGCTTATACTGCTCCAAATGTCATTTTATGCATGTGTTTTAATGCAAAGAGCTGCACAGAGACATTCCCTTCCCCTGGTAACCACATACAGGAAATTCAGGTTAGAACACAAAAAAACAGACATTCCCTCCCTTGGTAAATAAACATTAAATAGCTACATACTGTATTTTTTAATCATTTTTTTTATAGGTTATTTTACAGAGCATGTGTAAGGTTAGATTCACAGGGGCAGATTCACAAAACAATTACGCCTGTCTAACTGGGGTTAGACAGGAGTAATTTCAAATTTCGCGCGGCGTATCACTAGTTTGAATCCTCAAACCATGATACGCCGGCTTCGGGCTTCGATCCGAGAGGCTTACGTCTTCGTAAGCCTTCGGATCTACGCTGCCATCTATTTGCGGCCGCTGGGAGGAGTTTGCGTCGTTTTGGTGCGTCGGGATATGCAAATGTGTTTTTACGGGGATTCACGAACATACGAGCGGGCGTCGCAATCGTTTTCGTCTATTTTTTTATACGTAATGTTAGAGCAGCTTTTTGCTGCTCTAACTTTACGTAGCCCATGTTAAGTATGGCCGTCGTTCCCGCTTCGAATTTATTTAAATTTTTATTTTGTTTACGTAACTCGTCGGGACGTGGATCGGCCGTAAAGTACGCTACATAAACAACGAATGACGTCACGACGTGATTTCGCGCAATGCACGGCGGGAAATTTGCGAACGGAGCATGCGCAGATCGATCGCCGCGGGAATTTAAATGTTTCACGCCCCCTACTCGCGCAGATGGATTGCGACGGGAGAAATACACTACGCCGCCGTCGTTTACCGTAGAAAATCTACCTGAATTCCACGTAGAGCAAGGTAAAAAACGGCGGCGTAGTGTATTTCTGATACGCTACGCTAAGCAAAATGTCTGTGAATCTGCCCCACAGTTTTTATTATTACGGTATACCTTTTAAGCAGTCTTGCTTCTTAGCCCTGATGAACGGGGACTTTAGAGCCCCTGAAATGCATTGTTTTTTTTAACCTCTTGTCATGTAAAATAAAATGCTACTGGACTCATTCAAGGGGTGACCTCATTAATGTGTTACTGCAGAAAAAAGATGACTAAAGAAGTTTATTTTTAGCAGTCTTTTCTAATTCTATAGTCACCCATCTGATGGGCGAGTACCATTATCATGATTTCACGAAAGGGGAGTTATTGAATTTTGTGCACAGAGGATGCCTTTAGCTATGTGTGGCAAATAGTAGGGTGCATTTACACCTGTGAATACAGTTTTCCTGCGATTAGATGTAAGAAATCCTAGTGGGGGGTTCCTGGGATTAGCTGCGAATAGGCAGCACTGAAACGTCAAGAAAAACAAAATGGAAGGCGCGCACAACTAGTGCATTATTAATGATATTTTAATGATTAAAAAAAATCATAAAAGTGGGTACTCACGAATAGGGATGAGCTTCGCGTTCGATACGAGCGTATGTTTCGACTCGAACGTTGTCTGTTCGTACGTTCGACGAAATTCGAACAAAATCGGTCGTTCGTGCCAAATTCGAGTGACGCAAAACAGCCCATAATTCACTGGGGCATTGCGCGCTGATGATTGGCCAAGCGTGCTGTATGTCCCGCTTGCTTGGCCAATCACAGCGCACAAAAAACGAAGAGCCATAATTGGCCAAAGCCTGGGTGGCTTTGGCCAATTATGGCTCAGGGCTTTAGCACACGCCCCACACTATATAAGGCCGCCTGCTGGGCGGCCTGGTGTAGTGTGTTCCGGCTTGTTAACCTCCCTGGCGGTATGATTCTGTCTGGAATTACGTACCAAAAGCGGTACAATTATTTTGCATGGAAATTCTGCGTTTTATACTGTAGGCCTGCAATTTTTAGGAATAACTCGCTTAAATTTGTCCAAACCAGAGTCTAGTAGACATCCCGGGTATGATAAAGTTTGAAACACAAAATCATAAAATTATAATATAATAAATAACTATAAATAATTATAACAAATAATAATGTAATTATAATAAAAATTATTCACTAATGTAATCAAATCAAAATCACTGAAATTTGCTCAGTTGCAGAATTGTCGCTGTCATTACTTTTATTTTTTTATGACGAATTTTCCCACAAATCGCTAACGCTCAATTCTGCAAGTGATTATAATTTATTATCGCTGTTTTCTAGCTGCTCTAAAATCACTTTTGACATAAAGGGACACTTTTGGTTGCTATGGACAATCTACAGTTTGCAGGGAGAAAAAAATGTTTTTATTATGTAAAAGAACATGTAGGGCACTGGGCAGACCACTAGGGACAGGGGGGGTGTGTATTTTTTCCATACAGTACTGTAATCTATAAGATTACAGTATTCTGTATGTAATGTGTTTGTTTACATTTTTGAATTTGCCGCCGGTCTCCGCCCCCGTGCGCCGTTACGTCGCAGGAAACGGAGATCGGCGGCGCGCGGGCACTGTGTGAGCCGAATGGAGGACGCCACTCGCTCACACAGCGGGGATGCATCGCTGGATCCAGGGACAAGGTAAGTACAGTACCCCGCCTGGATCCAAGGTAAGCCAGCGCGCTGCAGCCTCTGCATATTGACCCCGAGCGCGACTCGGGGATATCGCTATTTACCTAAAAAATCCAACCCGAGTCGCGCTCGGGTTTACCGGCAGGGGGGTTAATGAGAGCAGTCAGAGAGACAGAGAGATTGTCTTTTTATATAGCTAGATAGAGCAGGCAGGCAGGCTAGTCAGTGTAGCTTAATTTACAGTGTGTAGAGAATATATATACATCCCTAGGAGTTGTACATATATTTATACACTGTATAGCTTAGATAGATCAGTTCTTCCTAATTTACTGGCAGGCAGGTGATTGTGCTATTTAAAGACGTTATCACAGGCATAGACACCCAGCAGGTACAATATTTAAAGGAATTTTTTTATTTTTTTATTTAAGCATCAATAAAATTACTGCTCCTGGAGCAGTGATTTTAATGATGCTTAACTTAAAAAAAAAAAAAATTCCTTTAAATATTGTACTTGCTGGGTGTCTATAGCTTGCCTGTGAAAACGTCTTTCAGAACCCGGGTCTTGCCCCAGGGAACATGTATCAATGGAAAAAAGTTTTAAAAACGGTCATTTTTTCAGGAGTCCTGCTCCTGAAAAAACAACCGTTTTTTAAACTTTTTTCCATTGACACATGTTCCCTGGGGCAAGACCCGGGTTCTGAAAGACGTTTTCCAACAGTAAATTGAATATTAGTCTTTTAAATGATCGTTTTTGATCGTTTTTGAATTCGAACATTCCCATAGACTTCAATGGGGTTCTAAATGTTCGGGCGAACGGTCGGTCTGTTAGACGGTTCTGGTGCGAACCGAACGCAGGGGTGTTCGGCTCATCCCTACTCACGAAGTGCAACTCTCAATAAGCCTTAAAAACACACAGTTTATGGACCATACCAAGAGGTAGAGTTGACGCATTTCGGGGGCGCACCCCCTTCCTCAGAGCTAGAAAAATCCGGACCACCATGGGCAAGTGTTTTATAGGAAATGATAAGATTGAGAAAAAAGACAAATAAGCTCCATCCTCAAAAGAGGCGGGGAGGAAATATATATATATATATATATATATATATATTACATTTTAGATCTAAATATTCTATTATATGTAAACATATAAATGTGCCACTAAATAATGATATAATATCATTCATGTATATAATAATTTTGTTCATATATAAATAAACAAATGATAAAAAGGACATAAGTGTTATTTAATTAATCAGTGTCTCACCCCTCATACCTGCAACTGACACTAACAACAAAGATGGCCCCTAGAGGTGTCCATGTGAAGCACATTGGGATCAATTGAAACCGAACCTTAAGGGCCAGAATCGAGAGGATACTCTGACAGGCGCCAGTGGAAACCTCCTTGCTATGGCTCGATGTTTAGAACCGCCTAACAGTGCACAACCAGCAGGCCTTGAGCTTAGTACAAATCGTACAGTAACAGAGAGATTCCTTCTTCCTGGGTACACTGGAAATGGCAAGTGACCTCCACAACGGAAATAGCGCAACGGTGTCCCCTGACACGAATGGCAGAGAAGAGGCAGGTGATATGGAATAATATTTTTTAAAAATTCCAAATATATATATATATATATATATATATATATATATATATATTTTGGAATTTGTCTCTGTACTTCACAGAAGCAAGAAGCATGAGCCGATCGGCGGCTCTCCTGACAGGGGGGGTTCGCGCTGATTGTTTATCAGTGCAGCCCCCCCTCGGATGCCCACACTGGACCACCAGGGATGCCCACACTGGCAGGGCAAAAAAAAAAATCGGCAAAAATAAATAAAAAATCAGGATTTAAAAAAACAAAAAAACATACAAGTAAAAAAAAAAAGAAAGATGCCAGTCAGTGCCCACACATGGGCACTGACTGGCAACATAGACACATCAGTGCCACCCCTCAAAGTCCATCAGTGCCACCCCTCAAAGTCCATCAGTGCCAACCCACAGTTTCCTTCAGTGCCACCCCTCAGTGCCAATCCATGCCCAGTGCCCACCTATCAGTGCCACCCATAAGTACCCATCAGTGCTACCCATAAGTGCCACCCATGAGTGCCATTCTGTGCCGCCTATGAGTGCCCAGTGCTGCCCATGAGTGCCCATCAGTGCCACCTATGAGTGCCCATCAGTGCCACCTATGAGTGCCCATCAGTGCCGCATACCAGCGCCGCCTATCAGTGCCCATCAGTGCCACCTCATCGGTGCCCATCAGTACTACCTCATTGGTGTCCATTAGTGCCACCTCATTAGTGCCCATCAGTGCTGCCATAAAAGTGCCCGTAATTAAAAGAGAAAACTTACTTATTTACAAAAAAGTTAACAGAAAAAAATAATTTTTTTTTTTTTTTTCTAAATTTTCAGTCCTTTATTAGTTGTTGCGCAAAAAATAAAAACCACAGAGGTGATCAAATACCACCAAAAGAAAGTTCTATTTGTGGGGACGCCAATTTTGTTTGGGTACAGTGTAGCATGACCGCGCAATTGTCATTCAAAGTGCGACAGGAAAACAGAACTCCCCTTGCAGTGAGGCTTCCTCCACACTGTAGAGGATTAAATTATAATTTGTGCCTGGGGGAATAGGAAAAACACTTTTACTTACCTAATCCCTGGCTGCAGAAGCAGGTGGTGCTAAAATATTCACCCTTTACCACTTGCTTACTGGGCACATATACCCCCCTCCTGCCCAGGTGAAATTTCAGCTTCCGGCACTGCGTCACTTTAACTGACAATTGCGCGGTTGTGCGACGTTGCTCCCAAACAAAAGTGATGTCCTTTTTTCCCCACAAGTAGAGCTTTCTTTTGGTGGTATTTGGTCGCCTGTGCGGTTTTTATTTTTTGCGCTATAAACAAAAAAGAGCGACAATTTTGAAAAAAATACAATATTTTTTACTTGTTGCTGCAATAAATAGCCCAATTTAAAAAAAAATAATAATATTTTTTTTTCTCAGTTTGGGCGGATACCTATTCTTCTACATATTTTTGGTAAAAAAAAAAAAAATCGAAATAAGCGACTGGTTTGCGCAAAAGTTATAGCGCCTACAAAATAGGGGACAGAATTATTATTATTTTTTTACTAGAAATGGCGGTGATCTGCGATTTTTATTGGGACTGCGAGTTAAAAACAGGAGACAGGACGCTGTCTCTGTGTAAAACGGCAATGAGAGATGATCTCATATGTTTACATATGAGATCATCTCTCATTGGCCGCGCAGATCGCATAACAAACGGCCACTCTGATTGGCCGTTCGCCGCGATCTGTGATTGGCTGTGTCCAAGGGAGCGCGCGCGGGGAACGCCTTAAGGGGCGGCCGTCAATTGATGGCGGCTTGGCTTTTCAGGTCCGTGCTGTAGCGGTCATTCGGCTATAGCGCGGGCCGCAAGTGGTTAAAGAGGATGTAAACCAGATTCATGAAATTTGAACTGGGCACATATATCTGTCGTGTTTTGTTATGTCTCTTCAAAGCACTATGTCCCATAGTTGTCTCCTGCCCCTTCTTTTGTTATCAGCCTGATAACTCCTGACAAATCCTCTGTCACTTATGATAAATGCAGCCTGAGTTTTGTGTTGGGGAGGATGCTATAAATAGATCAACACAGAGCTGAACGAGTCAACAAAAAGAGCTGAAAGTCTCTACCTATGAGGAGAGGGGGTGTGTGCCTTTCTTCCAATCAGCTGTCCTGGCTATATGCCCAGGCTTCACTGCAGTGCACTTTTTTTTTTGTTTACAAACTTTTTATTAGGTACAAAATAGTGGTACAATACGCACTTTCTAAACAGTATATTAAGATTAAGAGAGCAAAGATACATGTTAAATTTATGTAGGGAGATTTGTTTTATCTCTGCCTATCATCTGTTCACTTCACTGGGTATATGTGAGGGTTTACATTCAGGCTCCAGTCTGTGGGTGGTCCCTCTATGTTCCCATATACAATGCAGGGCTTTTGCCCCTGCATTGTATTTGTTGATGTTAGAGAGACTGCGACCTCCGGATCACGAAAAAGAAGAGGGTGTGGAGACCTGGTCTAGCAGCACAAAGAGCCTGTGAAGAAAGTGGATCAGATAGGTAACACTACTTTTTCCATTTTTGCCCGACATAAAAAAACATTTAACCCTTGCGATGTCCAACTGCAGGATTCTTTATTTTTACCTAGAGTTTAGCTATAAGCATTATGAATCTGTGTGATAGATTTTCCCAGATTTCAAAAAAATCGCTACAAGCTGTATTATACAATATCTCACAAAAGTGAGTACACCCCTCACATTTTAGTAAATAATTTATTATATATTTTCCTGTGACAACACTGAAAAAATTACACTTTGCTATAATATAAAGTAGTTAGTATACAGATTGTATAACAGTGTAAATTTGCTGTCCCCTCAAATAACTCAACACACACCCATTAATGTCTAAACCACTGGCAACAAAAGTGAGTACACCCCTAAGTGAAAATTGGGAAAAACCCTCTTGGGCATGGCGTTTACCAGAGCTTCACATGTTGCCACTGGAGTCCTCTTCCACTCCTCCTTGACGAAATCACAGAGCTGGTGGATGTTAGAGACCTTGTGCTCCATCTTCCATTTGAGGATGTCTCACAGATGCTCAATAGAGTTTAGGTCTGGAGACATGCTTGGCCAGTCCATCACCTTTCAGCTTCTTTAGCAAGGCAGTGGTTGTCTTGGAGGTGTGTTTGGGGTTGTTATCATGTTGGAATACTGCCCTGTGGCCCAGTCTCCTAAGGGAGGGGATCATGCTCTGCTTCAGTATGTCACAGTACATGTTGGCATTCATGGTTCCCTCAATGAACCGTAGATACCCAGTGCCGGCAGCACTCATGCAGCCCCAGACTATGACACTCCCACCCCCATGCTAGACTGTAGACAAGACACACTTGTCTTTGTACTTCTCACCTAATTTCCACCACACACACTTGACACCATCTGAACCAAATAAGTTTATCTTGGTCTCATCAGACCACAGGACATTGTTCCAGTAATCCATGTCCTTAGTCTACTTGTCTTCAGAAACCTGTTTGCAGGCTTTCTTGTGCATCGTCTTTAGGAGAGGCATCCTTTTGGGATGACAGCCATGCAGACCAATTTGATGCAGTGTGTGGCGTATGGTTGACCCCCACCCCTTCAACCTCTGCAGCAATGCTGGCAGCACTCATACATTTATTTACCAAAGACAATCTCTGGCTATGACGCTGAGCACGTGCACTCAACTTCTTTGGTCGACCATGGCCTGTTCTGAGTGGAACCTGCCCTGTAGTGTCTTGGTCACCGTGCTGCAGCTCAGTTTCAGGGTCTTTGCAATCTTCTTATAGCCTAGGCCATCTTTATGTAGAACAACAATTCTTTTTTTCAGATCCTTAGAGAGTTTTGCCATGAGGTGTCATATTGAACTTCCAGTGACCAGTATGAGAGAGTGAGAGTGATAATACCAAATTTAACACAGCTGCTCCTAAATTCACAGCTGAGACCTTGTAACACATCACATGCCAAATTTGGACATTTTTACTTAGAGGTGGTATACTCACTTTTGTTGCCAGTGGTTTAGACATGAATGGCTGTGTGTTGAGTTAATTTGAGGGAACAGCAAATTTACACTGTTATACAAGCTGTACAATCACTACTGTTGTCACATGAAAAGATATAATAGAATAAAAGGGTGTGCTCGCATTTGTGAGATAATATACTGTATATATATATATATATATATATATATATATATATATATATATATATATATATATATATATATATATATGTATATATTTATATACAGAATATATTTATATAATAACAGCTTAGTAAGTACAAATTAAATTCCCTCAGTTAATGATTAGCTATTCTGTAGCAGTGCAGTTAGACATTATCTATGATAATGATAAGATAGACTGCCTATTTTTTGGCTGATTCACAGTTATACTGTTATAGCTATACAGATAAAGAAGCACACTAGTTTTAACTTAATATTTTGGGCACCTTTTCAATGTGGACAGGGCTGTGTAAGTTAAAAAAATATCTTTTAAGACACTGAATCGCTCCTAAACAAATAAGAGCCTGTGTAATGGGCTTTTGGGCCTGTGTCAATGGCATCAGTTTGAGACAATTCTGAGATATTTCAGAATTCATTGACAGGACATATTAGACTTGTATGGAAATGCAAATCCTGTCTGATGTGAACAAAAGCCTGTAAACACAGGCCCTAACTTATTTATTTTAAATTGTATTTATAGCCCAAACTTAATTTTTAATAGTTACAATTTCTGTTCATTTGTTTTTTTGCTGTCTGTGACCCTTGGGGAGATTTCAATTTAGTTCATGTCCCAAAGATGCACTATGAAGCAAGAGGAACTGTCTACAAAGTGGAATTTCCCTCTTAGGGCTCAGTCAAACGGGCTATAACACCAGTCTGGTTTCAGCACCTTGAACCCACTCCTGCGCGCATTTCAAATCTTGATATGGGACTGTGTCTATGCAGCCACTGCGTCTGCATTGACTTATGTAGGATGCCTGTGTGCAGAAAACAACAGGACACCATGCAGGATAGGTGACAGCGTCCTTCTAAATAAGCACCTATATTGTTATCATAGGAACAGGCATCCCTCATTGGAGGATTTAAATTCACCTCCTTTTATGGTGGAAACTCTAAAATGTTTTATTTCACTTTTTGTGTATGTAACAATGTCCAGCAGGAGAAAAGGGTATAGTAAAGCCTGGTACACACTACAAATTTTTTGGTTGAACAAAAAAAAGTGAAGAGCTCAGGAGGATCCGCTGTTCTAACTATACAATGTTAGTACAGCGATCTCCACATGGAGCTCTTGTGTTCTGACAAAGGAATGACCCCCCCCCAGAACCCACAGGTCAGCGTTCTCAGTCATTTTGTAAGAGAGCCGATTGGACGCCAATCAGAAGACCCTTTTGGTCATGCCCCTTCGACCAGCTTCTGTCAGACCGGCTGCCGTACATGCGAACCTAATGTCGGCTGGTTTCTACTGCACCGCCCGCTTCCACCCGATATTTGGTCTGTGTGTACTAAGCGTCAATATACCAGGCAGGAACACAGACAGCAATAAAAACTTTACAGATGTTCATCTTTCCCTATCCTGTCAAAAAAAAAAATATATATATATTTTTGTTGTACATACAGTTTAACTGTATGTAGCATAAATTATCTACAGTAAAACTTTGGTTTGTGAGCATAATTTGTTCCAGAAACATGCTTGTAATCCAAAGCACTTGTATATCAAAGCATTT
Organism: Rana kukunoris; assembly: GCA_029574335.1. Taxonomy (NCBI): domain Eukaryota; kingdom Metazoa; phylum Chordata; class Amphibia; order Anura; family Ranidae; genus Rana; species Rana kukunoris. The sequence goes on along the minus strand of CM056052.1, from coordinate 312,401,563 downwards.
TTTACAGGGTATAAAAGAGAAGAGAGGCACCTCTAAGGCCGCGTACACACGATCAAATTTGTCCGCTGAAACTGGTCCGATGGACCGTTTCAGCAGACAAATCCGATCGTGTGTATGGGCTAGTGGACATGTTTGTCCAGCGGACAAATTTTAAAGCATGCTATTAAAATTTGTCCCCCGGAGACATGTCCGTCGGATATGTCCGCTGGTTAGTACACTAACCAGCGGACATATCTGCCCGCACATGTGTGGAATGGATTCGACGAATGCGTGGAAGTTTTTCACTTCCTGGTTCGGTGACGTGGCGGCGTCAACGTCACTGCCACGTCACCGCGCTGTCTGCCGGCGAGAATTTTGATCCGATGGTGTGTACACGCCATCGGACCAAAATCCGGAGGAGACATGTCCGCTGCAAACGGTCCGTCGGACATGTTTGAGCGGACATGTCCCTCCGTGTGTACGCGGCCTAAGTGTAGCAATAAGTTGTTAAATGTTGTACCTTCATTAAATGTAACCATATTGCTACACTTAGAGGCTCCTCTCTTCTTTTTCATACTCCGTAGTGACATGACGCTACTCTTAAATCAAGACATCGCTTGTATATCAAGGCACAATTTATTAAAACATTTTTCTTGTCTTGCAAAATGCTCTCAAACCAAGTTACTCTCAAACCAAGGTATTGTATGATTAGTTACTGTTTTAATTATATAACTTGTTTGTTATATGAAGCAAACAATATTGAAAGAATCTCATTATATTATGGATGACCCACAGCTTCTTTACTTAAGATTTAAAAAAAAGTGGCATTGGCAAGAACAGCACACATTTTTGTGTGTCAGAGCCGTAATGCAAACAAGACTTTCTGGGTTATTACAGATTCTTAGCTTCCTTGGTTATTGGATGAAGGACAAGTCAAGAATCTCCCTGAAAGCAGAACTCGGTGCTTAACACTGTAATTCATTTCAGTTCTTTCTTTTTTATAATACATATGTACACTTTGTGTAATGCAATGTTATTTATTGAGCTCTGCTTTCCTTTATAAAATCTCATAGTAGCATACAGCTCTATAGAACAATCTTTTGTGCTCTGAAACAACAAAAATACTGACCGATTGAATGTAAGTATGACTTATTATTTACCTATAAAGATTTAATCCGATGCCATGATTTTGTCTCAACAGGTAGAACCTCTGAAACTGCCAATACGGTTTTCTTAGTACACAAACTACAGCGTCACACAACATACACACAATTAGCCATGTAAACATTACTAACATCGCTGTGAGCTTGATCATTGTACTGGAGAGAACAGTCAGATGGGTGGCCCAACACTTCAACTCATGTTCATTTTGATGCACCATAAATGCCAATGTGTATTAAGCTATTTTGTGAGCTTATTTAGTAAAAGTACTAAAAAGTTTTAATTTTAATGACCATTTCCTAAGTGAAACCAAGTAGAATTCACTTTGATTAAATCAAAGTCTGATGATGGATTCCTATTGATTGCTGTGGTTTAGTGAACTCTTTATTGAATGTTAATATTTTTGTATAGAATTTATATAGCACCAGCAGTTTTTTTTATCACCTTGCAATAAAAGGGCGACAGTACAGTTGCGCTCAAACGTGGTCAAGAATATATTCTTTAGCATAAGGCGAAGCACCCATCAGGTGTCAAGAACATATGGTGAGTGCTCCCTTTGGGAACACATATTTATGAACCCTTGCTGTCCCAACCACAATCAAAATGACTATGTGTGTGTTGAGTGTAGGATTGGTACACCAAATCTACTTGCCGGCAAAGAAATCAGTATATGCCTATTGAGTGGCACTGAGCTGTTAGAGGACAGGTGGAGTTCTGTAGTTCAGCAGGCAAGCCTGACAGTTGTGCTTTCAGTGGATTTCAGTGCAATGGTTGATTTACTAAAGGCAAATATACCAATCAGCATCAGCCACTGATCAGAGCAGTCTCCATTGAGTTTTAAATACATATATATATATATATAGCATTACCCCCATTGGAGCTGTTGGATTTTTGGGCGGCATGTTACCTCATGGCTCCTCCAAATTTTACAGGGGTGAGTGATGCATATGTACATAAACAGAAGTAAAGGAGTGTCCATGACAGGTGTTTTATTGCTGTGCTCTTTTTTACCTAACCGGTTAAAAACAATAAACTTGCAGTGAGGAAAGTAAAGTTGAAAGGAGGAAGGACAGCAGATTCAGGCGTAATGATAGGAAACAGTCCTGCTCCCAAACGTAACACTTTTCTTCACTACTCCAGCCGCAGTGGGTTCAGTGTACCCGGACAGGCCTCTCTCACTGACCTGGCAGCCGGAATGTCACTCGGACAATTGTAGAAATAAGTCTCTGCCACAGACCCTCCTTGGTGAACTTGAACTTGGGAGAAAGTCTCTGCCACAGACCCCTCTCAAAGAGCCTCAGAAGATACCTCTGCCACAGGTCCCCTCTGGGTAGAATTCTTGGAGATATGCCTCCTTGGATGAGTTACGTCTGGATCAACTTCAACTTACTGACTGACAGGTGATTAGTCCTGCAGTGTCTGGCTACCTGTGATGCCCGGTGGTCTCCTCCAAGCCTTATTAGACCGCCAGCCTCTCAATGGCGCTCCTCAGACCGACTCCCTACCGAACAGCACACAGCTTGGGATCTTCAAAAGGGGGAACCCAGCCGCTCACTGGATCCCCATCGCTGGTTCAGATGCTCCGGCAAACATGGTCCTGGAACCAGGAACACTGCGTAGCACGCCAGGCCAGGTAGGCCATAGCCCCGGGTAGGCCATAGCGCCGGGTCGCTGTGATGTGGTCACCGTAACGGTGGGTGCCACACTGGACGAAGAAGACCCAGAACAAATGGTGTCTGTCCCATAAATACCCCTCCCAGCATGCACAGCGAGGACAAACTCTCGTCATTGGCTGCTGGGCAGAGCACCCAAACCTTGACTCCACTGCTGCCACCTGCAGTCCCAGGGTTGGAAGATCACCCCAGCACAGCAGGATGGCTCACAGCACAACCAAGCTGAGACAGAGACCGCAATTTGCCACTAAAGCCTCGTACACATGGTCGGACATCAAACAAACTTTCCCTTGGATTTTAGTCCGAAGTGAGTTGTCCGGTCACACCCATAGCATACACACGCTCTGACTTTTCTGCAAACTTTTCTAAAACTTTCCCAACATCACGTGTTTTTTCTGCTCTTTTCTGCTCTTTATCGCCACCCTTTGGTTAACTTCTGCTATTGTTAGTTGATTTTAACATTGGTTCTGAGCATGCGTATTTGCACTTTGTACAAAAGTCTGATGGCTTGCTGTACACACGGTCGGACTAGGCACCATCAGACTTTTGTTGCCGAAAAGTTTGTCCGTTTGCAGACTGAACTTTTTGTCAGATGAAACATGAAAAAGTTGTCCGATGGAGCGTACACACGGTCGGACTCATTTGAAAACTTGCCGATTTTAAAGTTTGTTAATCAAAACATCCGACCGTGTGTACAGGCCTTTACAATCAGGATCAGAGTCTAACTATAACATTTAAATTTGACTAGCACCAGTACTGCAGTACATGGGTGCTACACACATATATATATATATTATACTGCCAATGGTATTGGGATGCCTGCCTTTACACGCACATGAAATTTAATGGCATCCCAGTCTTCGTCTGTATGGTTCAATATTGAGTTGACCTACCCTTTGCAACTATAACAGCTTCAACTCTTCTGGGAAGGCTGTCCACAAGGTTAAAGGGATTGTAAAGGTTTGTTTTTTTTATTTTCTAAATAGGGTCCTTTAAGCTAGTGCATTGTTGGTGCTTTTCCTTCGATTTCCCTTCGATTTTTTTTTTCTTTGTCTGAATTTCTCACTTCCTGTTCCTCCTCAGTAAGCTTGCCCCATCATCCGAGGCATTCTGGCTGGGGGTTAGTCAGCGTGCTCGCCCCCTCCCTTGGGACTACATCCCTGCAGGGAGACGCTGTGAACGCACTGCTCATGAGCGAGCCGCACTGCACACCTTGTCTGGCCGAGCAATTATCTGGGACCTGTGACGTGTCCCAGATGATTGCCGAGAGGGAGGGGGAAAGGTGAACTTCCTTCTGGCGCCGTGGTGTTCCGCGAGGAAGTGGGAGCTGGATACGCCCTCATAAAAAAGACATATCAAATGTGACATTTTAGGGGGTCACTTACTCTTAAAGCGGAAGTTCCAGTTTTGGGTTTAACTCTGCTTTAACTTGATGTGTCAGAAATATAGTGTGCTCCTGCCTTCCTCTATGACATGCAAACACTGCCTCCTTAACCACTTGCGGTCCGCCGCATGTACATTTACGTCGGCAGAATGGCACGTACAGGCACATTGGCGTACCTGTACGTCCCTGCCTAGACGTGGGTCGGGAGTCTGATCGGGACCCCCCAAGTACCTGCGGCGGTCCCCGTGGCTTCAGGAGCGATCCGGGACGAGGTGGCGGCGGTTCGTTTTTGTCCGCCCCCTCCGGATCGCTCCCAGCCAATGCGCACACTCCCCTGTGTGTCACTTCCTTCTCCTGTGTAAACACAGGAAGGGGGAAGTGATGTCAGCTCTCCTCTCAGCGGTATTTTCAACCGCCACTGAGGAAAGAAGACAACACACAGTAAGGCGGCGTACACACGGCCGAGGTTCTCGGCAGAAACCAGCGAGAACCTCGCTGGGAGCCGCATTCTGCCGAGAACCTCGGCCATGTGTACACTCTCAGCGAGCCCCGCCCGTCGGGAAATCCGTCGAGCAAATAGAGAACAGGTTCTCTATTTGCTCGACGGCCCGTCGGGATGAATGGCTGGTTGCCTTTCCCAACGGGCGGGTCGCCGAATCTGACGGCCGGCAGAGAACCTCGACGGGCGGAACGATATGTTCTGCCCGTCGAGGTTCTCTGCCGTGTGTACGCGGCCTCAGTCTGCACAACACTACACTGACACCAGGACACATAGGCACATTAACCGCTTGCGATCACCCCCCCCCCCGGCCCCTGTCACACTGTCACTGAATGCAGTGATCATATATGTACTGATCACTGCATTTAGTGTCAGTATGACAGACAGTTAGTGTTAGGTTCAGGGTAGCCCCCGTACCCCCCCTAATAAAGTTTTAACCCCTTGATCACCGCCCTAGTTAACCCTTTCACCCCCTATTGCCAGTGTCACTAAGCGATCATTTTTCTGATCGCTGTATTAGTGTTGCTGTTCCCGCTAGGTAGATATTTTTTTCTATTGCGATTTTTTTTTTACTAAAGTCATGTGGCTAAATAAATTTTGGCCTAAATGTTTGACTTACATTTAGTTTATTTAATTTTTCTTATAACAAAAAGTAAAAAATATTGATTTTTTTCAAAAATGTCGCTCTATTTTTGTATATAGCGCAAAAAATAAAAATCTCAGCGGCGATCAAATACCACCAAAAGAAAGCTATATTTGTGGGAAGAAAAGGACGGGAATTTTGTTTGGGAGCCACGTCGCACGACCGCGCAATTGTCTGTTAAAGCGATGCAGTGCCGAATTGTAAAACCCCCTTGGGTCATTTAGCAGCATATTGGTCCGGTCCTTAAGTGGTTAATTTCTGCTAAACTACAAAGAACACAGACCTCATATCCATAGCTCCTCTCAGTGTGCTGACACAGGAAGTTATCAGTACACAACATTTCTGGTAAAATGAACATGTATTTTCTGTACTTATCAATCAGAGCTAACAAAGTACATTCATTGGTATAGTTAGCAGACTAAAAAGGGAGAAAATATGAGAAATTAATTGTTCGGGTTTATGTACACTTTAAACCTTTGCTGAACTTCTCACTTATACATCTACTGTAGTTTACAAGGTAGTTTATCAGCTGTAATGTTTAAATATACAGTATATTGTTATTATGTGGTCAGGTACCTAGGCGAGAGATTTCCTTTGTGGTAAATGACTACACAGAACAGAAACTTGGCTGTATGTTAATTCTGGCTGTAGCAGCTATAAAGCTAGGTACACTCGGGAAGTTTTATTTTTCGTTCAATTCAGCAGCCTGAACGAAAAAAACGGAGAGGTTGCCGTACTAAGTGATGTAAGCGCGGCGATCTTTCTGCTGAGCTATTGTGCTCTGATAGGGGGACGCCCCCCCACCAGAACACACTGATCAGCGCTTGCAGCCATTTGCTGCCAGTTCTGATCGGATGCTGGTTTTTCAACATGCTTGTTCAATAGTCTGTCGGATGCTATTCTTAAAGTGGAACTTTAGTCAGAAAATTAAGTCCTGCTAGATGACTTTATGCTGTTTCCTTTTTCAGTTATAACTACATAAAATAAAAATAAGTTCCTATAGTGTTTAAAATCCAGTAATACACTGTCTCAGCACATGCTCAGTTGCTCTCCATTTTTAGGCACTAAAGAATTTCTAGCGGACGATCTAAAATAATCGGAAATTATGTCATGTGTTGTAATGTATTTGTTTTGTATTTTTGGACGACAACTATACCGACTAAACGAAAATTGTACGATCTGACATCGTACAAGGAAAATTTTCGCACTTGTCAGATCAAATAATATCGGATGAGCGGTCGTGATCGGCTCTCGAAAGTAGTGTACACACGATCCGAAAATCGGACGATTCTTCCTCGGATGATCTTTTTCAATCGATATTCGGATCGTGTGTACGGGCTATTAAACTGGAATTAAATCCTCTTATCCTTTACAGCCAATGAAGCTACTTCTGTTTGATCTGCAACTGCCATGGTGCTGCACATGTGATCAGTTATGGCACCAGCTATTTAATGTATTGACAGTTAGCTTGAGGACACAATCACATGTGACAGTTAGCAATTCCAACATTTCAGGAATGTAACTGTTTTTGAAAATGTTAAACCGATGGGTTTAATTCCGCTTTATGATTTACTGCTGTTCAGGGGCTTTGGACTTCAGAAATATTGCAGCCTCCGGCAAGAAGAAAAAAGGGCACTGCTGGAGGCAATTTACAGCACTAATTTTGGTAGCACAATTATTAATGTGGAATGTACGTTCCCTGCTAAAGAACATTATTTTTTTTATCAAGTTGTTATGGGTAAAGTACAGCTTTAGGCATGTGTGAGGTTTTAAAACTGGAATGCTTGATAATATAGGAGGGGCACTGACAACTAACCTGAAGTTTGAACTTTCTAGACAGTATATAAATGTGAAGACAGCAGATATAAATGTAAAACCTATGTAGGGAGATTTGGTTCATCTCTGTGTATCATCTGAGGCTGTTCACTTCACTGGGTGTATGCAGGGTTGCCAACTTTCAGCAAATTTACGAACAGTTTGTAAAATCCGTACATTTTGCATCTGTCCTTAAGCCCTGGTTCACACTGGGCTGCGGGAGTGAAATCGTGCGAGTTCAGCTGAATTTGCACGATTTCACTCCCTCTGGCAGTCCCGATTTCAGCCGCGATTTAAGAGACATCTGTGCAGGTTTCTGCACAGATGTCAATGTAAATCGCGTCCTGAAGTCGCAAAAAGTAGTACAGGAACTACTTTTTGAAATCGGTGAAGCACCGCAGATGCGGCGTCGCACCAATTAGGACGGTGTCATTGCCGGCAAATGCCGCCGATTTGAGATGCGATTTCACATGTGAAATCGCATCTCAAATTGAACTAAATCGTACCCAGTGTGAACCTGGGCTGAATGTCCATTACGGACATATAGGCTGCATGTCCGTAACTGACATTCATGGACAGATGCGACAATTATGGATTTTACAAACTGTTTGCAACCCTGGGTGTATGTGAGGGTTTACATCCACTTTAACCTCAATATCATAATACTAACGATCTGTGTTCTGCAGGGAGTTTTGAGTTTTTGCTTAAAATTACAGTAGCTGATACACAACTTCATAATCTATCTGATTAGGTATAATATAAATTAAGTGCACCGATTTAGCATAAAAAAACTTGCTTACACCAAAGAGGATAAAAAAAATTCATAAAATTTTAAAAGGAGAGATAATGTTTGTCAATGATTTTATCTTCAATCAATGCTTTGGGAGGCAGCACAGATACATTTCAGTGCATAAGACGAATAGGGCTTTGCGTAAGTGTCATTCACGTCGTTTACACGTCGTAATAACATCGTGATTTGGAGCATGCACACTGGGATAAATTCACGGCCGGCGCTTGCGCAGTACGTTCGGCGCGGGATCGCACGTTATTTAAATAATACACGCCCCCTACCCGCCGAATTTGGATTCGGCCGGGTCATTTACGCTACGCCGCCTCAACTTTACAGGCAAGTGCTTTGAGAATAAAGCACTTGCCTGAAAAAGTTGCGGCGGCATAGTGTAGATACCCTATGCTAGGCAGGTTTAGATTTAAGCCGCTCCTACCTGAATCTAGCCCATTGGGGTTTTATTTTCAGCGCTTAATTGAACAAGCTGAAGTTAGAAGCTGATTGACTACCAGGCTGAGCTGCAATGGGCGGAGTGGCTTGGTCATGTCATTGCGTTAGACCAGGGATACTCAAACTACGGCCCTCCAGCTGTTGCGGAACTACACTTCCCATGAGGCATTGTAAAACTCTGACATTCACAGACATGACTAGGCATGATGGGAATTGCAGTTCCTGAACACCTGGAGGGCCGTAGTTTGAAGACCCATGCGTTAGACCATAAGAAAAGTGGTGGCACTTCCAGTATAAAAGATTCCAAGTTTATTGAAGAAAGATTAAAATCCTGGACAAGACATTCATGAACACAACTCTAGGAGCAACCATTATTGCATTACCCAAAAGTGGAGGCAGACACCATCTTGCTTGATTGGGAGTTGTATATGGAGACATACGCATGCTCTATTACTTGTGTGAGTAGTACTTACTTTTAAATAAAAGTTTGTTTTAAGGTTTTACATTTTTCAGTGCTTTTTATTTATATCTGCAACGTATTGGGAGCTGGTGATATTTTCCTGGATTTATACCAAGAGACATCATCCCTGAAGTTGTGTTTTCCAGTTCAAGTACTGGTAGAGGGAACAAGTCTCCAAAAGCTTGTTTTTACCCACCTGTATTTAGAAGGGTCCACAAACTCTGGTAAGAGGATCTCGTTTTAGGGTGTTGGTGATTGGCCTCTTTGGTGAAGGGAAGGAGATAACATCCATCTTTGACCTTTTTGGCTGTTGGAAACATACATCTTTCACTCTTTTCTTTGTAGACTGTTTTTATATACGGACTATACAACATTTACTAAGTGCAACACATTGTGTTTACAGTTGCAATCAATTCTGAATGCTCCAGTTTTAGTAAATCTCCCCCATTGCGTTTTTAGTGCTTTTCCATTGACTTTACGTCACTGTACTTGAAAGATGCAGCGAGCCAGATCCTTCAAAAAGGTACCATACTGTGCTGTATTACACTGATTTACTCTGCTCTTCTAGGGTGCTGTGAACATGTATTTCAATACAGTTACACGGTACTGGAGTGAACGGGCCCTAATGGTGTTTTAGAAGACAGCAATAAACATAGTACAGCCCACCCGGAGTGACAATGTAAGCTGAGAATTATGGAGTGGTGGTGGCAACATAATTGTCATACCAGAGCTGGTGATTTAACATAGTGAGATAGTGATGATGCAGAATTAAGATCCTCTTGAATTATTATCCATTGCTCATTTTATAAACATTACGTAAAATGTGTAAGCCTTTTGTCTTTTGTTTTACACTGTTACTATTATTGTTTTGTTACATTCTGCTCAACTATATGTACATTTGTTGCTGCTAAAGTGTCAGAGTTTCATATACAGTGAAGTATGTTGGCCCTTCCTAATACTCTCTAATCTTTGGATCAGTCAGCCAAGTATAAAGCAGACAGTGAGCAGTAAATGGTGTGACTGCAGAGAGAGTGAGAGCAGATGTTGTTTGCCCGCCACAGCCCACCCTTTTAAAACAACACAAATATAAGACTGTCACTAATCTTCTAATGTGATTATTCAGAAAGTTCCAGGCCCTTAAAGGTAAACATTTTATCAGGAAATATCGAACAGCCCTCTACAGTGCTGTTGTCCAATTTGTTGAATTCCTTGCTTATACTACATAGATTTTTTTTTTAATCTTTTTACAATATATTTAGATTTTTATGTCATGCCCAGTACTTTTTCCTTGTTCACATGTCCCTGTGTCTGATATGTTTTTTTATAGCTTACATTTTATGGTATTAGCAATGTAATATACAGAGGACATTAAAATATTCATGATGAGAAATATTATAAAAAATACAAATATGGTGACCCAGAAAACCAAGGATGTTTTAGGCCTCATTCACAATGACACTGACTGGCAAAGCTGGATTAATATGTGTTTAGAGGACATATTCTAACCCCTATAAATGTATGTAAAGGTTGTTCAGTGGTGTAACAATATACAGGTATGTTAAAAATGTGTTTTCATGTTGTGAGTGCTGCCTGTTTGCTGGCGATCTCTTTCCACAACTTCCTGCTTTCCCTGAATGTTTTGTACCTTCTCATCTGTTGTTAATTTCTAAGGACTATATATCCCATGGTACTTTGCAGCCTACAAGCAGTGATTTCTGTACTCACTTTGCCTCCTGTAACTCCTCCTCTTAGAACTGCAAAAATGTACACAAGAGAGTGCAAACGCCTAGTGCATTACCAAAAATAACCATTAATTGAAAACATTCCAGCCCACCAGCCCGCCATCCCAAACTAATCCCCCTTCCATTGCGGCAAATGCAAAACTGTTGAATAATGACAATAATGGCAAGCAAGAGAATCCAGCATTACTGACCTTCGAGGTGTGGGTGTCTTTCGGGTCTTGCTACCCCTGGAACACAGGAATCCCATTGTCTCCCCTGCTCCTAGACTGAGTTGGCAACACAAAAGCTGTGTGTAGTGTAAGAGAAGAGATATCTGCTTGCTGCGGCAGTGGCTTCCCACCTCTGTCTCCTTCTGGTGTCCCGGCCGACCAATCAGGTCTTCAGACTCCCCGCCAATGGGGTTTTAGGACTCCAGGCCAATGGGCTCTCAGGACCTGCTTCCTGATTGGCCAGGAGGAGAAACAGGAAGACATTAGTGAATATTAAAATGTCACACAACAGAGTGGGCACAGGGTGCAGTACTCTACGCCCTCAGCTCACCCTGAGGCCGTGTACACACAGCAGAGAACCTCGACGGGCAGAACACATCGTTCCGCCCGTCGAGGTTCTCTGCCGGCCGTCAAAATTGGTGACCCGCCCGTCGGGAATGGCAACCAGCCATTCATCCAGGCGGGCCGCCAAGCAAAAAGAGAGCGTGCTCTCTTTTCGCTCGACGGGATTCCCGACGGGTGGGGCGAGCCAAAAGCGCACACACGGCCGAGGTCCTCGCTGGAATGCAGCTTCCAGCGAGGTTCTCGCTGGTTTCCAGCGAGAACCTCGGTCGTGTGTACGCCGCCTCAGGCTCTAATCCTGTGCTTTTACAAAAAAATATAAATAAATCAATGTGTATGGCACCCTGCATGTAGATTAGGGGCTAGACGCATCGATTAGGGGGGCCAGCACTACTAATGAGCAGACACTACTGAGTATTATACTCCCAAAAGTAGGAATAAAATCAGGCTTGTCATGTACAATGCCCTACGGCCACTCTTTGGAAAGGCTTACACATTTCGGGGGACAGACCCCCCATCCTCAGAGCTAAGCTTTTTGCAGTGTTTGGAAGAACCGCCCAGTTGGAGGAGGGCTGCATCGCTGAAACTATTGCCTATTACAGTCCCGTTGCTTAGGGAAGTCCTAGGATTAAGCGGTGGGTGGTGTTTTTGTTTTGCCCCCTCTTAGCACCTCTGTAGTTCAGAAGGCAGGCTCTGTGAGTTCTGTGACAGAACAGTGCCTACTCATGGTGCACAGTGAATAAATGTCACAGAATTCCAGGAAGTAAATGTGTGGGGATCTTTACAAAGTAAGTTTACAAACTTTAAGATTGTTCAGAGTAATATGCTGCATACACACGAGCATGAAAAAAAACGACGTTTTTAAAAACGTCATTTAAAATGATCGTGTGTGGGCTTCACATCGTTTTTCATCTTCTGAAAAACAACAACAAAAAAAAAACTCGAGCATGCTGCATTTTTTCAGGTTGTTTTAAAAAATTAAGTTTTTCGGGTTGTAAAAAATGATCGTGTGTGGGCTAAAACTACGTTTTAAACCCGCGCATGCTCAGAAGCAAGTTTTTAGACGGGAGCGCTCGTTCTAGTAAAACTACCATTCATAATGGAGTAAACACATTCATCACGCTGTAACAGACAAAAAAGCGCGAAACAAGGAATTAGCTAAAAGCAGCCCAAAGGCGAAAAGAACTTCACCTTAAGAGTGCCGTCGTACGTGTTGTATGTCACCGCGCTTTGTTCATCATTTTTCTAAAACGATGGTGTGTGGGCAACATCGTTTTTAATGATGAAGTTGGAAAAACTTCGTTTTTTGGACATGCTGAAAAACAACGTTTTTTTTCATGCCGAAAAATGATCGTGCGTACGCGGCAATAGGAGTAGGCCAGAAATAAGTAAAATACAATGTCAAAATTAATATAGGATATTACATTTTGACCATAGGCATGCTTTAAATCTAAAGGAGTGAGGCCGAGTACACACGGCAGGGAATCTCGACGGGCAGAACACATCGTTCCGCCCGTCGAGGTTCAACCAGCCATTCTTCCAGGCGGGCCGTCGAGCAAATAGAGAGCGTGCTCTCTATTTCGGCTCGACGGGCTTCCCGACGGGAAGCTCGCCGAGACCGTACACACGGCCGAGGTCCTCGCTGGAATGTGCATTCCAGCGAGGTTCTCGCTGGTTTTCAGCGAGAACCTCGGCCGTGTGTACGGCGGCTCAGCCTGTCAAGCTCAACAACAGCTTTCAAGTTGTTAGTCCAAGTGGAAAGTGCAATGCTGGTTTTACTATAGATCTGTGAAGTCGTTTATTTATTTATTACAGGTACTTATCTATCGAGTCAATTTACACAACTATTTACATATATATTGCACATTCATATCAGTCCCTACCCTCAAGGCATTTCTTTCTTCCATCCATAGTTTACTTTGTGTAGCCCCGAAACGTGTTGTATGTTTTTAATGCTCTTGGACTCTTTCATTTTAATTTGGTCTGGTGCTCCTTTCTGTATTTCTTTGGTTTAAGCTACTGTTGGGTGCCCATGGAGGAAAGCTTTTCTGTGTGGGAGCTGCCTCGCCAAAGCTACTGAGCTTGTCTGAAGTTTTTCTTTATCTGACTACACATGGAAGTCTAATGCCCCGTACACACGATACGATTATCGGACAAATGATCGTCCATTTTTTTGCATGCTAATATCACGTCGAATCTGATGAGTTTACTCAAGTCACGAAAATTCTTGTACGACAGAATACAAAGTGACGTCATGTGTTGTAATGCATTTGTATTGCATTTTTGAACGACAGCTGTACTGATTAAACAAAAATCTTATGATCTGGCATCATACGAAAATAATATATGTGCATGTCCGATAGAATAATATTGGACGAACTGTTATGATCTGCTCTCGAAAGCTCTGTACTAACGACACAATTATCATTTCGAAAGCGGATTTTTTTTTAAAGATTTTCGGATAGTGTGTAAGGGGCTTAAAAGTTCCTAGCGCCTCTTGGGTATGTAGTATTGAAATACTGTAACAGAACTTCTAACTGCTTGATTTGTTATAGTTTTTTTGCCTGCAGGATCCTTCAGTTGGATGTGCATCTTTATTGTTATCTATTTAAGGGTGAAAGGGTTGGTTGGCCATTGTTGGTAAATCCTCTTGCTGATCTTGCAGCTAGTTATGTCCTTGCTTTGGGGACTCTTGCACTCCACACTCCTTCACTCAATATCTTTACCCTTTTATGAGAGCCATGCAAGTTAGGGGGCCCGCGGTTACCTTGGCAACAATGTGCACACATCGTAATTGGCCAATTATTTAATAAATTTTTAATTAATTGTCCATGTTTTGGTTTACAGCTGTAGAGTTTACTTAGCCAGTTAGATGTGATTCAGTTCAGTCATTTTGTTTCAGACTGACCTAGTTTGTGACCTTTTTTTGTCCTGACCTCACTTGAACTTAGCATGCAATGATCTTGCTGTGATTCTTGACATCAGCTCTGCTTAATGTTTTGGCTTTGGTGCTCAACCTCCGTATCCTATGAAAATTACCCCTGTCATTGTCTACTGCTTTGATTATGATAATGCCTATCTGGTTCAACTCCTGTTTGAACTTCAACTGCTTTGCTTCAATGTTGACAGTCTGATTACACATAGACCTAGCCTATCACCTGTCAGCATGCCGTCTGTTTTGGAAAGGCCTCTAGCTTATACACTAAAATCCAACAGGAATGTCCTAAGTGCAACAGAGTACTGGTCATTGCATGTGAAGTATCCCCAAAACTTTTGTGTTATAGGTAAAGTGTACTGCAACATTATGTTTATAACATACTAGTTGGCAGACAACCTTTACAGAAATGTCATTCAACCTCATATGCTTATTTACCCATCCTAACACACTTTCCTGAATTGACCGTAGACCTTGGAGTATAGTAGGATGTGCAAACACTATCTGACTGTAAGACAAGTCAAATCTTTTTTCCAGCTACCAGCACTATTCTGTTTCAAATGATACCAGAATGAAAGATCTTGTTACAGGGACTTTAAAGTAGGTGTAAAGATAATATGATATACTGTATAGACCATGGGTGCCTCAACCTGTGGCCCTCCATCTGTTCTGGAACTGCAAGTCCCATGACGCATTGCAAGGCTGACAGTTACAAGCATGACTCCCAAAAGTAGAGGCATGATGGGGCTTGTAGTTTCACAACAGCTGGGAAGCTATAAGTTGGGCACCCATGGAATAGATACTTGTTCTATTTATGAAAGCACCATAACTGCTTTTGTTTCCTAGCTTTTTTTATGAAGCTAAACATTTATTTTGTGCGACTATGCATCTCTTCTTTCTGATAGTGGTGGTGGACGGGAATTACTGGGCACTGTGCACACACAGCGTGCCTGTATTCCATAGCCTGGATCTTGCCTCGGGCTGGACAGACTATGCTTGAGCAGAGGGTGTGTTCAAGAGGCACTGGCAGGCTATGATTGGGAGGGACTATGTGCCAAGGATAAAGCTGTGGTTGGTCGGGGTGGAAAGAGGACATGTTCAAGAGGCAAGCTGTGATTGGGAGGGAGTGTATGCCAAGGGCAAGCTGTGGTTGGTTGGGGTGTGCAGAGGGCACGTTCAAGAGGCAGGCTGTGATTAGGAGGGTGTGTTGGGGAAAGGCAGGATGTTATTGGTCAGGGTGTATAATGGCTAACAAACTACCCAAGGTGAAATTAAAGTGATTGTAAAATCTCATTTTCTTTCCTATAAAAATAATACATTTATACTTTAGTTTCATGATCAAATTTTTATTTTATTTAAGGTTCAACATATCCAATATTTTACATTCTTGTATTCCATATTTCAATAGTCTATAAAAGAGAATAGGGGTCAAAAGAAAAAGCCATCTTGTGGGATATTTACTACTTGTAATCCATATCCTGTATAGTAGTCATACAAAAAAAAAAAGAAAAAAAAGAAAAAAAGAAGAGAGGAAAAAAAGGGGGGAGGAAAGAGTGGAAATCACCTCCCTTATCCCCCTCCCTCCTCTACACTGTCCCCGATTATGGTGGAGTTCGCCTGCCCTTAAACTTCCTTCACCATGTCTTCTGCTCAAAATTGTGTGTGCTTCTACTGTGACCTTTTGTGTCCGTGCTTTGAAGAACAAATTTATACTTACGTGCTCTGTTGCAGTGGATTTGTACAGAGCAGCCGGATCTTTATTTTCTTGGGTCCCTCTTCTGTGATCCTGGCCCCTCCCTCCTGTTCAGTGCCCCCACAGCAAGCTATGGGGGCACCCGAGCAGAGTGGCAGCTCCCTGTGTCTATTAAGACACAGAGCCCCTGCCCCGGCCCTTCTCTCTCCTTATTGGTTAGCTGACTTTGATTGACAGCAGCTAATGTCTCGGCCAATTAGGAAGGAGAATAACGGACGGTTGAGACACTTGTGGACATTGCTGGACAGAGAGAGACCTCAGGTAAGTATTAGGGGGGCTGCTGCATACAGAAGGCCTTTTATCTTAATGCATTAAGATAAAAAAAAATCTGCCTTTACAACCACTTTGTTGTTAGTGTAGTGTATTGTAGTTAGGGTTAGGGTTAACATAAAGTTAAAGCCCAACTTTATGTTAGGAAATGTTCAAATAATGTACAATATTTCACTCTGTGTTCATACATGCTATATAGTAATGCTTAGTTAACCCATTTTCTAAGACCACCAAGCACATGGACTGTTATATTGGAGAGCCACTTATATTTTTCTTTATCTACACGTGTCCCATCCACGATATAGTTAACCACAGTATTACTCTCTTTCCACTCTGCCATGACTATATTACAGATTATTTCTGGTTTTATTTGCTGAAGTCTAAAAATATGTGTTACAGAAGCAATAGAGTGGGATCATAAATTCCTATTTTATTGGCCTTCTGAAAAATGTGTAGCCAAAGTTTGGGCTGTGTTTCAGCTTTGAAGTTAATCAAGGTATAAAACAAACTGAAATGTATTTTTTATATGTGCATACAAATAACGTGTAGATGAAGCAGCTATCAAGTTGGTACTCTTAGGTAAATTATTACATAAATTAGAATGCAAAATCAATTTACTCAACTCATCTTCCTATCTATTTCCCCTTTCAGATGTGTCAAGGCCTTTTCTGCTCTATTTTCACTCCCTCTTTAGTAGATTAACTTAGAATTGTGCAACCTGTGGGTCTGGGTTAAAAACCCAACTTTAACAGAAACAAATGTCCCCACTAGAAGATTTCCTCCCTATTCCTGTTCTGGTGACAACCCAATATTTGTGTGTTTCTATTTACTTTCAGTCTCCGTGATAAAGGTATACAGGATAAATACAGAGGGTGAATCTCCCTAAGGGGAGTGCAGACAGCAATAACAAAATTGACAGGTGTTCCAATCCCTCTCCACTCTAGTACTAAAAATGCGAAACCAATATAGAGAATCTCTATGTGATTATGTATTGAATGGAGTACCTCAGTGTTAATAAAGGGCAAGGCCACTTAAAGTGTTTGTAAACGATCACCTTGTAAAACAACCCAATCTATTTAATGAAATAAAAGGTAAAACATTTTTGTATAGATATAAAAAAAACATTATAAATACCTTTTTTCCCCCTTTTTTTACCGAGCTCAGGCAGGACATACTGTAAAGCCAAACAATAGATGGTTCAAATCTCGGCTGGTTCCACAGGGACCGGCCAAGATTCCAACAATGTATGGGCAGGCTAAATGTAGTTGATTGATCGACCAACTTAGGTACAACCAGCCTGCCAAATTTTACATGCGATTCATACTAGTGAGTATTTTAGCCGCTAGCAATAATCACTGTGTTCTTCCGGTGGGGGCGGCTTCCCCCGCCCACCAGCTGGGAGAATACAATAACGACACAAGAGGGATTACCCTGTCAACACTCTCTGTGTTGATGGGGGAATCAGGCTACTTTAATACTTTAAGTGATAAAATAGCGTAGAGATCGCGAGCCAGACCTTCTCCTCCACATCAGTGCCCGACCTCACAAATGTGCTTCTGGGAAAAATGGTCAAACATTCCCATAGACACACTCCTAAACCTTGTGTTCAGCCGTCCCAGAAGAGTTGAAAGGGTGAGCAAACTCAATACTGAACCCTACTAAGACTGGGATGCCATTAAAGTTCATGTGTGTGTAAAGGCAGGCATCCCAATACATTTGACAATATAGTGTATATGTAAAGCACTGCGTAAACTAATGGCCCTATAGAAGTACCTGTAATATATAAATAAATAATGTTTTTTTGTTTCATATCTAGTGGAAACTGGAAGCCAACAGACAATGCCCCCTTTGTATTTTCTGTATCCTGTGGAGTGCAAATCTTGCAAGAAGACAACCCTGCACTGTGTTTTAGCTCCATCTCCATAAGATCTAGAGCCTTAGTATACCTTTGTTTCCAGGGATCAAGTCCTGGGGAAAAAAGTGTGGGAACTCCCACCCAAGATCCACTCCCCCACCAAAAAAAAATAAAAAATGCTACGCTCATATGCATAATTCCTAAACCACATGTTTTTTTTTCAAAAAAAGAAGCAAGTTCTTTCTAAATCCCGCGATAACTCGAAGCAGACCTCCGCAATGTCTCCTGGGAACAATGACAAAAGCTCCCAGGAGACATTGCAGCATCGAGGAAGTGACGGAATACCCGATGAATCCATATACAGGAAGCGGCCAGTAATATAAAGGATTACTAAGGTTCGCCTGCCCCTAACAGTGACTCGAGCTGGGCATCGCCGCTTAGTGAAGGATTGGCTCGGCTGCTCTCGGCTGCTCTAGTCCTGCAAAGGGAACTGAGTTCCTGCTGTGAAAAAAGTGCAGGAACTCCGTTCCCACGCGTTCCCGCAGGACTTGAGCCCTGTTTGTTTCTCTTTGTAAAGCTGGCCATGAATCCTACTATCTGATTGTACAATCCCCATACAATTTACCAAAACTTTGTAAAAAGCCGACTTCTGTTGGACTGGCTGCCGTACACATGGAATAAATGTTGGCCAGTTTCTATTGAACTGGCCGATGGTGCCAGACATTTGGCCCGAGTGTACTAGGCTTGATCAGGCAGCCCCTGTACCACATAGTTGTTGGTAGATATGAAGGAATTTGTACAAATTGTGATGTGTGGGACCTGATCTCCCTGACTTCTGGATTAGGTAGACCAACTACAATCCCCCAGTCCAGTAAGAGTATATTAGTGGCCAGTAGGGGCAATCTCACTGAACAAGAAAATGGAAATTGGTGGACTTTCATCCTAAGGTCAAGAAAGTCAGGAACTTAGAACAAAGTGAGCCACAATATGCAAAAGATGCAAGGGGTAAAAGACTCTGGTTTGAAAGTACCAGGTTTGAATAGCAATACTGTGAGTTAGTACCTACTTAGCAACCATTCCGTCTGTAAAGAAGTCTACACGCTTAGTACTTGCAATTCCTAAGTTATGGTATATAGTATTGAAGCTTGCTGGGCACAAAGATTCTGGAACTCCCAAAGATGTTTATGGTTTATTGAACCATTTTAATGTTAAGTAACTATTTTGATTATTTAAATTTAGAAATTGCTTAAACTAAATCTACGTTTTTTCAAGAATTTATTTCTTGCAGTGTACCAGTCCTTTTCTCAAGAATGTATTTCTTGCAGTGTACCAGTCCTTATGCCGCGTACACATGACCGTTTTTTACAACCCAAAAAACAGTCGTGTGCACGCAGCATAAGATGTGGTGGCTGCATGCCTTTTTCCTTTCATAGACTGAGCAAGCAAAAAAAAAAGCGCCAAAAAATACCCAGTGATCTTTCCAGAACTTCAGTGCCCTGGTAACTTCCTGTGCAATGAACTGAAATATTGAAACAATGTTGTTTGCCTACCAAACTTTCTTCTGTGAACTACACAATACCCTCTCCATATGTAATAGAGATGAGGAGAAGGGTAGGTGTTTTTAGTTCAAATCAGGGGAGCCCACTAATATGACTACGATGTGACCCTAGGAATGTAAGTGTATTACTGGCTGGATCACAAAATGAAAACAATGAAAAAAACAGAAATGATGGATGCTATGCGGAACTTCCTAATCTGCCTCTTCCCATACCGTGGCAGGTCTTCTTCCTCGTCCTCCCCATGTTGTCTTTTAGAGAATGGGGCTCGCTGCCTTTTGGGAACTGTGTTCATCCCAGAAAGCAGCCGCCCATTCACAAAGCGACACGAGACTTGCGCATGCACAGAAGGAAACAGGCAGTGAAGCCGCAGGGATCCACTGCTTGTTCCCCTTAGTGAGGATGCCAGGAGCTGCCAGTATCAAAGGAATCAGCCTGGGGCGGGGCAACAATGCGGGCGCCTGGGACACTTAAGTGTCCTTATTAAAAGTCAGCGGCTACAGTGTTTGTAGCTGCTGACTTTTAGGCCCCTTTCACATTGAGTAATTTTTCATGCGGTACAGCGCTAAAAATAGCGCTGCTATACCGCATGAAAAAAAACTGCCCTGTAGTGTTCAATGTGAAAGCCCGAAGGCTTTCACACTGAAGCGGTGCGCTAGCAGGACCGCTCCAAAAGTCCTGCTAGCCGCAATCTTTACTGCGGTATAGGAGCGGTGTGTTCACCGCTCATATACCACGCCTTTCCATTGAAATCAATGGGAAACTGCGGTAATACCGCCTGCAATGCACCTCTACAGAGGCGCATTGCGGGCGGTATTAACCCTTTTTCGACCGCTAGCGGGGGTTAAAACCGCACTGCTAGCGGCCGAATACCGCAGTAAATACGACGGTATAGCTGCGCTAAAAATCGCCACCGCGGCTCTATCCCCAATGTGAAAGGAGCCTTAATTAAAAAAAAAGTTGTGGGTGGAACCCCGCTTTAAATCATTAAAATCATGATAAATGTAAACACGTAGCCACATCTAATAATAGTTCAACTGCAATATATTATAATTTTTTTTTCAAATACACTTTAAACCAAAAGAGGACAGGGAGGCCAAAGTCTGTAAGAATCCAACAAGAAGGCCTAGATCACAATTATATTCATTGTTGTGTCTTTGGACACTTAAACAATCCTAAATACAGCATATCATATTTTGAAAAACTGAAGGCGCATTTGGCTTAATTAATGGAATTCTGTGGTGATGCCTGTCATAGTGGCACCAACAATATTAAAAAACAAGGGCCTTGCCTGACACATATTTGTCCCTTTTCGCTACACTTAAACTCATAGGCCCGGATTCACGTACCCGGGCGCATCTTTGTGCGGGCGTTGCATATCTTCTTTACGCTACTTAGAGAGGCATGTCCTGTATTCACAAAGCACTTGCTCCCTAAGTTACGGCGGCGTAGCGTAAATGGGCCGGCGTAAGCCCGCCTAATTCAAAGTAGCAAGGCAGTGGGCGTGTTGTATTATAATGACCCGTGACCCCATGCAAATGATGGGCCGAACGAACGGCGCATGCACCGTCCGTGGACGTATCCCAGTGCGCATGCTCAGAATCACATCGGATAGAATGCCTAAGTGACGTCGGCACACAATGCCTACGACGTGTGAACGTAACCTTCCCCCTAGCCCTATTCACGTACTACGTAAACGGCGTAAACGACGTAAAATTAGACAACGTCGTTCCCTGGCCCATACCTTAGCATTAGCTGCGCATCATATAGCAGGGGTAACTTTACGCCGGACGTAAGCCTTAAGCAAAGCGCGTATATGAAGCGGCTAGGCGCATCTACGTTCGTGAATCGGCGTATCTTGCTCATTTGCATATTTATAATGGGAACGCCGAATGCGCCCAGTGTAACTATGCGCCCACGATACGCCGGCGTAGGCAAGTAACGTCGAACGGCTGAAGCCATGTTTTTCGGCGTATCTCGCTTTGTGAATCAGCGCAAAGATGCAACGGTGCACATTTGAAATTATGCCGGCGTATCTGGACATACGCCAGCGTAAATGCTTCCTGAATCTGGCCCCCAATATTTAGGACTTCCATCTAACACTTGCTGCATAAAATGGCCTTAAACCAGCTTATTATAAACAAGCAAAACTTTTTTCAATTTTGTCACTCTCAGTCATGGATGAAGAATGCCTTCAAGGGTGTCTAAACCCAAAAACAAAGCTTTATTACATTGTAGCTTAGAAGTCATTAGATGTCGCGGCTTCATCAGTCAGTTTACTTTTTTGCCTTTTAAATTTTGCCTGGTAAACCTGAGAATAACACACTTCCTGCCCCTGGGTGACTACATTCACACCTTATATTTATGTGGAGAGCCATGGTTGTCTCACTGGACTTCAAACATGTCTGCTTGTGTACATCACCATGATAGTTGTTTACAAAAGAAATATAACATTGTTTGTGCTTAAGGCCCAATTCACACTGATGCACTGTGAATTTGGTCAGTTTTTTGTCCATTCTGAGGTACAAATTTTACCGCAAATTTTACCGTGATTTTACCGCGGAGTGGGACATAGCTGCGACCATCGTTCTAGCCAATGAAATCATAGTGTAAAAAAAAGGTGTTAACTTCCTGTGTACTTCCTGGTTTTTGTGGAGAATCACATGGTGGAATTCGCACATATGTGAACCATCATTGCGATTCCAGAACGATTTACACTGATGTCTATGGAGACTAAATTCACAACGCAATGCAGTAAAGTCGGACAAGACCCTCTTTTTATCGCACTGTATTCATAGAGGAATCTCAAGAAATGACAATGGCACTGCATTTTTGACAAGATCAGAAGGTATTTTCTGTATTTGCAAGAAAACTGAAAATTCTTAAAGCAATGCAACTACCACATCTAAAGACTGTAAACTGCAATATATACATTTTGGGTTTTGGGTTTAGAAATCCTTAAATACAAACATTGTGGATCAAGTCACTACTATTTGTGATGAGTAGGGATATTAAACTTAGAATATCTTACATAGCAACTTATCAATATATTTACAATATTCTTCGATCAACCTTTTCAAAAATTACAATACATTCATATACAATTCTTGTTGCCTTATTAAACTTGTGACAAAACATATTTTAGTGAAATTGAAATTCAGTTTGACTCAAGCCTTTTCTTAGTGTATCTGTAGCTATGCTAGCTTATGTGATTGCTATTGGGCCTGACAGCATTGGAGGTCGAGGACAGGGAAAAGACTAGGGGCTTCATCAGTCTGGCTGTTATAGATCAATGTCAGTTAGGCAAAGATTAGAGTTGTGCTGGACAGGAATCCCTGACCCACACTTGACCCTAACTTTCCTCGACAGGATATGGACCCCCTGTCCCCACGCCCTGGCCTGTAGGCCCCACTGTCCTTATTATAATCCACTAATAATGGTTAACTTATGTTTATTAACTGTTCTTCTAAAGGCTTCACTTAATGTTGTTTACTTCTCCAAGCAAACAGCTACATTTTTAAATTAAATAAATATAAAAGAGCTGTTTTACCTGCCAACAAATTTGTATTTGTCTATTTATTCTTGGGAGTTCAGACATTTATTTTCTGAAGTTAAGTAATAGATGTAGTTTTTCTCCCTTTCCCAGCCTGTGACTAGACCTATGGAGTCACCCTGTATGTGTTTCATGCAGGGCTGGACTGGGACAGAAGTTTGGCCCTGGACTTCATCCAGACTGGCCCACTTTGACAGGTCTCTCCCATGGCGGCCGGACAACTCCCAACCCCCCCACCTGGCCACCCAAGCCTCCTCTCCCATTCACTAACCACTAGCCATTCTACTTCATTAGAGTAGAACTGCTGGTACTGGTACTCTTATAGGCAGTACCAGTGGGGAAGCTAGACATTATTTCACCCGGGCCAAAGAATCAATTTGGTGCTCCCCCTTATGGGACAAGATTAGGCACAAGTGAGAAACTCCCAGGCCATAGCTGTTGAGTCAGCTGTCTGTCCCCTCCTCCATGCTCCTCTGTCGTCGTCCCTGCTCCTCTGGTCCTCCCTCTGCTTCTCTGTTCCTCCCAGGTGAGCGCTGCGGGGAGGGAGAGGAGGTGAGCGCTGCAGGAAGGGAAAGACAGAGGCACAGAGGGAGGTGGCGGTCCGCTGTCACTGAAGCCGGCCCACTGAGCCATCAGCCCACCGGGAAACTCCCTGTAGTCCCAATGGCCAGTCCATCCCTGGTTTCATGCAGGTACTAGTGTTGTATCTCCCTATACTGTGGGCATCAATGGAAACATACCACCCCATAGCCTGAGATGAAATTGTACTCTCCTGCTTCTCCCTCCTCCAGGGTAACATACTGGCCACAGACTGCACTGCCCATTGTAAACTCATTCCTGTGAATACTGGAATTTCAGGGAAGCAGTACCAAGAGGGCAGGAGTTTGTATCTCTCAGAAAAACTGAGTTCATGCCTGTGCTTAAAAAGCTGCTCATGCAGTTGAATTGACTTTGGTGCCCAGTGGCCTATTTAAAGCACTGCAAGACTCAAACTCATTGCTGAGTGGTTGTCAACCTCTGTGACCTGTGACCAGACCCTGATTATTCCTGTGATATAACAGGCTTGCCCCATGACGACGCCTGATCTTGATCCCTCCAGAACCTGAACTTTGGCCATCTTCTTAAAGCTCCTCTTTGCTTACCCCTTCAGCTCTTTATCTGCCCATATGATACTAACCTCTGCCTGGCTCCTGTTTACACTCTCGTCTTACAAATCTGTACCTCTGCTGCCCACCTGTTGCCAACATAGTTATATGGTTAGTCTGGTGTAAAAAAGACTCAAGTCCATCCAGTTTAATCAATAAAAGGAAAACATCCTATATACACAAACCCACAGTTGATCAAGAGGATTGCAGCTGTTCCTTTCACTAGTCCTCCAGGCTAACTTCTCTCTGCAGTCCTCCAGACTGACACTCACCAGCCCACCAAGCTGACTCTCAGGGGATCTTCTGTATCTGCTGAACTGCTCCTGCTGTCCTCTCTCCTTGCTCATGTGCCCCCAGGAAGGGCTTCCTTCGTGTTTGTTTTGGTAGGATTCTTCCAGCACCCAACCCCCGGCTCAAGGTCACCCCCCCCAGACTAGGGAACACCCTGAAGGGCCACCGACAGCCTCCCCAGCACTCCATCTTCCACCCAAATTCCCCTACTGGCATGCCCTCTGCCAGCCCTTCACTAGGGATTGGCTGAGGACCTCATAAATATGCCAAGCAGCTCCTCCCAACCTCCACCCACTATGTCTGAACATTCTCCAATGTCCTAGAAAACAGGGGGAGGCACCAGAGAGGCTATAATGAGTCATTCAGCTCGGTGTCACTGAACCCTGACCCAGATTCATAGCTCAGGCTTAGCCCTGAGCTAAACAAATTTTTACCTACACTAACAAACTTTCACTAACATCTAGCACACACTATGGGATGCTACACTGTGAAGAAGCCCTTTTGTATTTGGAGACTACCTGTCTGACCGTGTTCCTGCATCCTGCTTCTACATCCATCATAAGTTCCCGTTCTTTAATGTCTACTTCATTGCAAGACCTACTTCTTCTGCTGGCTAGGACTTACTACAGACGCCCGTGTTACTCTGTGCCCTGTTATATCATGTCATCAATCTCAGGGGGCAAACAGAAAAGGAGGTGTGAAAGGGAACCCTCTCATCAGTTTGGCCTCCACCAGGTAAGTGACAGCAGCAATGAAAGTTATTGGGGTTTTAACAAATAGTTTACCGGGGAAATGTTTTTTTTATTGTGCTAAATGTGTTAAACTAAAAAATACTTTAACCACTTAAGCAGAAGAATTTACCCTTTTCCTGACCAGAGTACTTTTTTGATATGGCACTGCGCTTTAACTGACAATTGCACAGTCATGCAACATTGCACCCAAACAAAATTGACATATTTTTTTTCCCACAAATTGATATTTCTTTGGTGGTATGTGATCACTTCTGCGGTTTTTATTTTTTTGCACTATAAACAAAAAAGAGTGACAATTTTGAAAAAAAAAACAATATTTTTTACTTTTTGCTATAATAAATATCCCCCCCCCAAAAATAAAAATCCTCAGTTTAGGCCGATATGTATTCTTCTACATATTTTTGGTTTTAAAAAATTGCAATAAGCGTATATTAATTGGTTTGCGCAAAAGTTAAAGCATCTACAAAATAGGGGATAGATTTATGCAATTTTTATAATTTTTTTTCATTACATTTTTTATTAGTACTTGCAGCAATCTGTGATTTTTATTGTGACTGTGACAGTAATTGTGACTGTGACATTATGGCGGACACATCGAGCACTTTTGACACTATTTTGGGACCATTGTCATTTATACAGCGATCAAAGCTATAAAAATGCACTGATAACTGTAAAAATTGCACTGGCAGGGAAGGCATTAAACACTAGGGGGCAATCAAGGGGTTAAGTGTGTCATAGGGAGTGATTCTAACTGTACGGCGGATGGGAACACAACAACATGACAGAGATCACTGCTCCCGATGACAGGGAGCAGTAGATCCCTGTCATGTTGCTAGGCAGAACAGTTAAATGCCTTGTTTACTCTGTGACACGATCGCAGCCCCCTGGCAGACATCGAGTCTATGGGACCCGTGGGCACGCTCATGGAGTATGTGTCAGGCGCACGCACGCCCACAATGCCGCTATCTAAAGGGGATGTACATATATGCCCATTTGTCCACCCCTGACATTGTGCCGACTTATATCGGTGCACAGCAGTCGGCAAGTGGTTAAGGCGCATTCTTACTACAGTACAAATAATTGTACAGAACGAACGTGCAGTAAAGCACTGCAAAACAGGAGACCTGTCTGATTAGGCTTTAGTACCCAAACAGACCATCATAATTTTTTCAAAGCAGTGCACCACAACACACAGATGGCTTACACATGTTCACAGATGTGAATCTGGCCTCAGTTATTGTATCACATAACGACAGACATGGGTACAGTAAGTATATACAGAAACAGGAATGATGTGAAGTAGGAGCAGCATATTTCCTAATTTAAAATATACGTGTCTTTTTCATCTGGGCAATACTACTGGTTGTATTTAACGGAGATAATGATATTGCAAAGTTCTCAAGCAATAACTGTAAACAACTGTGGCTGGTTTTATTAATTAGAGTTTAATGATCACCACAGAGTATACCTGTTCCAACTGAGGTAATTCTACCTGTGAAATAGAACCTGTGCGTCGCTTTTATAATCCTCACCCAGCAGAAGAAATAATATAACAATATTGAATTTGTTCTCCCTGGGGTTACTTGTCAGCAAAGCACTGCTTGAATATGAGGCAGAAAATGGAAGCTAGTGTCATTTGATTGCATCAGGTTTAGTTAGTTCTTTTGGGAAATCCATCTTTATAGCATATGTACACTCCTTATTCCTGAAAGAAGGTAAAGAGCTGCATTTACTACTTACTGTAAAACTGGTGACGTAATTATTACCACAAATTGTGGGACCCAAAAAAAATACTGCCACCTATTTTGAGTAATTAAAAGTCAAATTCAGACTAATACATGACTGCTGGTTTAGGTATTTAATTTTGGACTTTGTATACAGACTGCACAGAATTTTTCTTGTAAAACCCCCCTGCACGTCACAAAATGTTAAAGGGGTTTTCCACTTTCTCTGAACATGTGGAAACTCCCTTTATCCCAGAAATTATCCACAACAGTGTACCACAAACAAAAGTGGTTTCTTCTCAAATAGTATCAAAAAATAAAACATGTGTCGGGCATCCTAGGTGGTTGGAGCAGGTCCCATCAGTAGGGCTTTACCATGTATGACTCAAGAAATATAAAAATACTTTTGCAATTATTACTGTGTTTGTTAGTAATCTCAGGAAACCCCTGTTAAAAATTTTGGAATTCTCCAACTCTTATTAATGTGAGAGTCAGCTGGAAGAATTATGCCCTGTACACACGACCGGTTTCCTGTCAGGAAAAAAAGCAACGTTTTTCTGACGTGATTCCTCTCCAGCCTGCCTTGCATACAGACAATCATGCCAAATCCCGCCCGACCAAAGCGTAGTGACGTACAGCGCGTACGATGGGACTATAAAGGGGAAGATCCATTTAAATGGCGCCACCCTTTGGGCTGCTTTTGTTGATCCTCGTGTTAGTAAAAGTTTGGTGAGAGACAATTCACGCTTTTCAGTCCGTTACAGCGTGACGAATGTGCTATCTCCATTACGAACGCTAGTTTTACCAGAACGAGGGCTCCCGTCTCATACTTGATTCTGAGCATGCACGCTTTTTTTCCCCTCGGAAAAGCATACACACAAGCGGTTTTCACGATGGGAATAGTCCGCCAGGAATCACGACGGGAAAAAAAGAGAGCTGGTTCTAAGTTTTTTGTGCCCAGTTTTTTCTTCTTGAAAACTGCTAGGCCGCGTACACACCACTAAATAAATCCGATCAAATCGGTCTGACAGACCGTTTAGATCGGATTTGTCTGCTGGGATATATTGGTTTGATCGTGTACACACGATCAAACCAAAATCCCCGCCGGCAGGCAGCGCGGTGACGTGGCGGTGACGTTGACGCCGCCACGTCACCGAACCAGGAAGTAAAATACTTCCACGCATGCGTCGAATCCATTCGACGCATGTGCGGACAGATATGTCCGCTGGTTAGTGTACTAACCAGCAAACATGTCGGACGGACTAATTCCCAGCAGACAGATTTTAAAGCATGCTTTAAAATTTGTCTGCTGGAAAAACCTGTCTGCTTGCCTGTACACACGAATTTGTCTGCTGAAACGGTCCGTCGGAGCATAAACACGGCTGGTTTTCCCAACAAAAAGCAAACATGGCAGTTTTCCCATCTGGAAAACCGGTCGTGTGTACGAGGCATTAGCCTTACATTTGTGGTAAGTCATTGGGAAGAACCCCCCTTACAGATAGCTAAAAAAGATCATTAGTGTTAATTGGAACTTATCTAAGAGGCAGTAATTGCTCATTGCTCATTGTTCAAGGAACCCAAAGTAACCTCTGGAGGAACCCTAGGGTTCCACAAAACCCTGATTGAGAAACCCTGCAGTAGATAAAAATGGACTGAAATCACTAGGTGGTCGGCTAGTTCTGGGAGGGTGTCTATTGATGTACTCCTAGAACCCTGCACCCCTGAGGCATGCATTGGGCACGCTGTGTGATCACTGCGTCCTTCAGATCCCAGATCAAGGAAAATGGCCAATTACAGCTACCCTTTACCATGTGATCAGCTGTGTCCAATCACACACAGTTGATAACATTGTAAACAGATTTGTAGGTTATCGGCAGTACTTTCCTCACGTAAACGGCAATTCTGAGATGCACATTAACACTGATATTCAGTACCCTTATTATCATTGCAGCCTATCAGTGGCCATTAGTGCAGCCCATCAGTGACCCTTATCAGTGCAGCCTATCGGTACCGCCTATCAGTGCCCATCAGTGCCTCCTCATTAGTGCCACCTGTCAGTTCAGCCAATAAATGCCTATCAGTGCCTCCTCATCGTGCTGCCTATCAGTGCCCATCAGTGCCACCTATCAGTGACTCCTCATTGTGCTGCCTATCAGTGTCCATCAATGTCACCTATCAGTGTCCCTCGAGCACTCATCAGTGGGGGCACTTGCCTACAGGGCACTTTCATCCTCTTCGTGCCAAGGTCAATTTGCAGCTTTCAGCGCTGTCGCACTTGACAATTACTTAGTCATGCAATGCTGTACCCAAATAAAATGTATATAAAAAATAGGGATATCAAACATGAATAACATGATATTAAACATGAATCCTTTTTTTATACAACTCTTGTTCAACGCCCTATCACAATATATATTGTTTTCTGTATGTACTGCAATTCTGCCATGGTTTAGTCTTCCAAATAAAGCTTTTGTAAAAAAATAAAATAAAATGTATATCATTTTTGGAGACACATAGAGCTATCTTTTGGCGGTATTTTTTCACCAATGTTTTTTTTTTTTTTTTCTAAACATGAAAATAAAAAACAGTTTTCCAAAATTCAGCTACACAATTTTGCAAATAACTGCACTGATGGCCACTGATAGGCTACACTGATGGGCACTGATAAGGTGACACTTATGGACACATAAACACTTTAGCTCTGCTGCTTTTTTCTTCACATACCAATACCTCTGTATTTTCTGTGTATAAACCCGTGTTGTGCATCTATAAAGATACCCATAAGGGGTACATAATAGAAGGGCCTTTGTCATTAAAAATAAAGCTTTGTTTGTTAAAAAAAAAAAAAAAAGAAAAGCTGGCTCCTATCTTTTTCAGCTGGCTCCTAGCTTAAAGGGTTTCATTTGTATTCCTGTTGTGGATTTTTTCCCACCCATCTTATGTGCAATAGGCAACAAAGTACACCCAGCAATACATCAACTTTTTGAATAGATTAGAGGGGGTGTTAATACCTCTTCTGAGTGTTTTTGCTGTCTGCACCCCCGCTGAAGAGCGTTCTCTAACAGAATGGGGGTAGTAAAAGAAAATCATGCCGACTGTGTATAGGCCCTGATCCATCAAGCTGCAATAGCACATAAGGTGAGCTAAACACAATGCCGAACTTATACATCCTGCCCCCCCTCCCTAGACTAATTGTATTGTACCATCCCCCTCTGACCCCAGTGAACTGGCTAGCTATAGTATCACACTAACGAGATTAGACACCATAGTCACACAAGGTACACTGAGGCTGAGGACAAAGAGCTAGAAAGAGACAGTTTTCCACTCTTTGGCAGTACACCAAGAAACAACAACTAGTAGAGTAGGGCTCACTAGACATCTAACTTTGCTGGTAGATCAATACTAGGTATACAGCCACAGTGTTGGCCAATAGTGAGTACAAATTACAATATTCTACCAATTACAAAATCCCGCAAAACTGCTCAGTCTATGCAGGAACAGCAACAGCGAGGACCCAGCTAAATGGTAATTACAAGCAGGGTGGCAGTGCCCTAATCAAAAACTGCTAGGAGGTAGAGATTTGGGCAGAAGAGATATGCAAAGTCTCTTCTGCCCCCAAAAAAGTTTTGGGCAGTTCAGCAGTTTTGTTATTTAATATATACTACTGTACTTGCAATGTGTGCACTGTACAATATACACTCCCGGCTCATCCCGGCCCTCATAAAGATTCTGAGAATGGAGCCAGGTGATGGGACTAGGTAACTCCAGGTTGTATGTGCAGGAGTTATATCATCTGTATGTGCTCACTGTGAAACCTGGTGGATGTCTGATAACACTCCTGTCTTGTAGGGATGAGCCGAACACCCCCGCGTTCGGTTCGCCCCAGAACCGTCGAACGGTCCAATCGTTCGCACGAACATTTAGAACCCCATTGAAGTCTATGGGACTCGAACGTTCGAATTCAAAAACGGTCGTTTTAAAGACCAATTTTTAAGTTATTGTTGGAAAACGTCTTTCAGAACCTGGGTCTTGCCCCAGGGAACATGTATCAATGGAAAAAAGTCTTAAAAACTGTCGTTTTTCAGTAGCAGGACTCCTGAAAAACGACCGTTTTTAAAACTTTTTTTTTTCCATTGATAGTAGTATCAATGGAAAAAAAAGTTTTAAAAACTGTCGTTTTAAAGACCAATTTTCAAGTTATTGTTGTAAAATGTCTTTCAGAACCCGGGTCTTGCCCCAGGGAACATGTATCAATGGAAAAAAGTCTTAAAAACGGTCGTTTCGTTTCACTCGAATTTGCAGCGAACGATCGTGTTTGTTCGAAATTCGACGAACGATCGAACGGACGATGTTCGAGTCGAACATACGTTCGTTTCGAACGCGAAGCTCATCTCTACTGTCTTGCAGCACTAGGGTTTTTGGTTGGAGTTTCAATCACAACACTACCTGCATGGTATTATTATTATTATTATTATTATACAGGATTTATACAGTGCCAATAGTGTGCTTTACAATGTTAGGGCAAATAGTACTGTTACAATACAATTCAATATGGGAGGAATCAGAAGGCCCTGCTCATTAGAGCTTGCAATCTAAAAGATAGGGTCAGGTGATACAAAAGGTAGTAACTGTGGGGGATGATCTGATGGAGAAAATAAAAATACAGTCGTTAAAGCGGAGGTCCACCCAAAGCTACAAATACTGCAGCTGCTGACTTTTAAAAAATGGACACTTACCTGCCTATCGCGCCCGCGATGTCGGCAGCCGAGGCCGAGCAATCGCTCGTCTCTCGGCTGCCCCCGCTGCCATCCTTGGTGAGGGAATCAGGAAGTGAAGCCTTTGCGACTGCGCAAGCGGCACAGCCCGTCCTCACTGGTCCGCTGTCTCCTGGGACCAGTGTGTTTCCCAGAAGACAGTGAGGGGGGGACGGGGGGTGTTACTCCCATGGGAGTCTATTCCCGAAAGTGGGTGCAAATACCTGTATTATACAGGTATCTGCACCCCCCTAAAAGGTGCCAAATTTGACACCGGAGGGGGGAAGGCATCAGAAAAAAAGAGAAGGTTTTGTGTGAACCTCCGCTTTAAGTGGGGGCAGGATAGGCTTCTCTGAAGAATAACGTTTTCAGGAGAGGGTTGGAGATAGTCGGACAGCTTGGGGTAGGGAATTTCAAATGATGGGAGAGGCTCGGAAGAAGTCCTGGAGGCGAGCATGGGAGGAGGTGACAAGGGAACTAGAGCAGAGGTCTTGGGAGGAACGAAGAGAACAATTTGGTTGGTATTTTTATACTAGGTTAGTGATATAGCTGGAATTTGCGTGTTCTCCCTATGCCTGCGTCGGTTTCGTCCATGTGCTCCAGTTTCCTTCCAAAGACATGCTTGTAGGTTATTTGGCGTGTGTCTAAATTGGCCTTGGCGTGTGCATGTATGCATCCATGTGAAATAAGGACCTTACATTGCAAGCTGCTTGAGGTAATAAGGGCTTGATGTGAATGTCCATTAGGCAAAGTGCTGTATAAATTTTGTGTACTATATAAATATCTTTAATAAAATGTCAGACCTGAAATAAGACCAGCATAAGATGTCAGAGAGACGAGAGGGAGCACAGATGTCACATCACTGGAGAAGGGCACACAAGCAGATAAGCGCACCATGATGGGTAAGTATTCTGTGCACATGATGATAAGAGCTATTCTATCCAAACTCATGACAGGTGATTTGACTGTTTTTCCATTTTCGGTGCAATGACCCCAATTAATTTCTCAATAAATATGGCATAAATAAGTGATAAATTAATCTGTCGTGTAAATGAAATTTTAGACCTGTTACCTAATTGTCTCATCCCCATTCTCTTAAACGGTATATTACTTTCACTTTGTATTACACATTCACACAGGACAAGTGTCAAAACCTGTGTTAGCATAAATGCTTATGAAGTAAATGTAGTTAGCAGATTTAGTGTGCGACGTGCGTATGGAAAGTATCAAATGCAGCATCCCATCAGACAAAGAGGTGCTGGGATTCTTCTGCAAGGCTGTAGGGACTGGGAGCAGCATCAAGCATAGCTTAGAGACACTAGTCTAGTGTTGCCACCTATTCGGGATTAACCTGGACAGTCCGGGTTTTAAATCATGTGTCTGGGTTTCAGGTAGACTTAAAATAGTAACCAAAATAGTCACACTGCGGGCGGTTGTCTGGGGGCAAGTTCGGCATCACTGGGGGGCAGGGCCAACGCTGTATCCTGGCCTAGGCCAACAAGGCCCAAGCCTAGGGCAGCACTTTGCAGGGGGGCAGCACGGAAAGTGTCCCCGCTGGCTTGTGCTACACTGTTAGTGTAACGCAAGCTGCTTCTAATTTTGACTGTCCTATCAGCCTGGACCACAAACCTTCCTCACTGTGCTATACAGTATGTTTTGTGCTGCACCATTGGCATGGCTATATCTTCTTAGTCCTCTCCATAAAATTATCATAAATTTCTGCTTAAAGCAGAACTAAAGGCAACACTTTTTTTATTCATTTTGGATAGAGTAAGGGAGGATTATAGCCCCTGTCAGTTTATTTTTTACTATCCCTGTCCCATTGTAGAGATTTCTTTTCACTTCCTGCCCCACAGCCAAACAGGAAGTAAGAGGAAATCTATGCAAATTAAGGGAATCCATTGCCCCCCCCCCCCCCCCCCAGGCCCTAAGAATTAGTGTCCCCACTCAAAAATTTCAGGGTGGGTCTTAAACAGAAAAGGGGGTGGCATTGACAGGAAGGGGTGGGTCATATATAAATTAGGGGGTGCACGAGTTTAGTCAGGCCTAGGGCAGCACAAAACCTAAATACACTACTAGGCAGGGCAATGATGCCCTTACCCACTGTTTGCTACAGCTTGCTATGCGCACCACATTATTACTCTAACGGAGGCACCCAAAGGTGTCCTAGGCTTTGCCTTAAAGAAAAGGTGGCAACCCCCGAGCCAATGTTTGAGGACTCCAGGTAAAAATCCTTGCTCCATATACCGGAATCAACTTCAAGGTGAAAATTTGCTTTTTTTACATGTGAGTGCGAACAATGCAGCAATAGTGAAAAATAGCGGCATTCACCACCAAAGGTTTTCATTGGTATTTTATTGAATGTGAGCTAATAGTAATAGACGTGTTTCCTTCCACAAAATGATTAAAGAGTATGTTACCCCCCAACATTTAATATTCCTCATATGTATATGTTGTACTATTCACTTGAGTCAAAAAGTATCCTGTTCTCTTTATATTTCTTCCTTTGTGTGAAATACCTGGGGATCCTGCCAGTCCCCCTGCTTTCCTGTTTCACACTGCGCATGAAAGCACATTAGGCCGCGTACACACGATCAGAGCGGTCCGATGAAACTGGTCTGAAGACCAGTTTCATCGGACCAAATATCCTGTGTACGGCCCATCGGACCGTTGTCCATCAGACCAAAGTTTTAAAACTTGCTTTAAAATCTGTCCGATGGAAATCTGTCCGTCGGACCAATACGATGGTTAGTACACAAAAGCATCGGACCAAAAACCCGGCATGCTCAGAATCAAGTCGATGCATGCTTGGAAGCATAGAACTTCATTTTTTCAGCACGTCGTTGTGTTCTACGTCACCACGTTCTGGCCCGATGGGATTTTGGACTGGTGGTGTGTACGCACATCAGACCACTTCAGCGGTGGTCCGATGAAAACGGTCCGTCGGACCAGTCTCATCGGTTTGGTCTGATCGTGTGTACGTGGCCTTAGGGATGCCACCTGTCCGGGATTCATCCAGGCAATCTGGGTTTTGATTCATGCGTCCGGGTTTAAGTCCACCTAAAACTTGGACACATGATTCAGACAGGAATGTGGCTCAGAACAGGACCTGACAGGAGGGTGAGAGGGCATTTTGTGTGCCGCATTACTGTTCTCTTTGGAGTGCCCAAGGTGTCCTAGGTCTATTAAAATCCTATAGTGTATATTAACCACTTAAGCTCCGGACCATTTCGCTGGCTAAAGACCAGAGCACTTTTTGCGATTCGGCACTGCGTCGCTTTAACTGACAATTGCGGTGAAAGGTGGTTCTACAAAGTATTGACTCAGGGGGGCTGAATACAAACGCACCCCACAAGTTTTACATATTTGTTTGTAAAAAGTTTTGAAAATCATTTATCATTTTCCTTCCACTTCACGATTATCATTATATGGCACTTTGTGTTGGTCTATCACATAAAATCCCAATAAAGTACATTTACGTTTTTGGTTGTAACATGACAAAATGTGGAAATTTATAAGGGGTATGAATACTTTCTCAAGGTACTGTACATAAAATACCGAGCAGGCACTATGAAATTGGGATTTTCCCCTGTTTGATTCTTGCACCAGAAAAACTACTTTAGGATTCAAAGGGACTTTCCATTGCAACATATGATGACGTTACAGTTCTTGTAAGGGGGAATTCAAAGGCGTATCTGAAAATCACGTCTATTTCTGTAAAATGGGAACAAGAGAAAGTGAAGTGAACTAAAGAATTCATTTTCACTTTCACTTCTAACAAAACGATATACAAAACTGCATTGGTTCTTTTTTCCATGACAATCAGATATCGGTTTTCTGCCAGTGCAAGGATTCTGATTTTGGATGGTATAGGATTTGCACATCACTGATCCTTGTATTACAGGCCTTACATATAAAGAGGAGCTGTTTATGTTTTTATAACAACCAATTCGATTTTCTCATGCATATCAATAGTGCACTTAAAGAAGAATTTGTTTGCACAACAAACTTAGTTCATCCCACGTTTTTTAACTAGGCTCCTAGTGTGTTATTATGTAAAATATGCTGTATTTATTTAAAACAATTAAACCAAATGTTATTAAAAACTACGTATATGGTTTAAACAGACTGTAGAATGCCGTGTACACACGATCGTTTTTTCCTCATCGAAAAAAATGATCGTGTCTGGGCCCCATCTGACTTTTTTCCATCTGTGTAAAAAAATAGAATATGTTTTATATTTTTCTGATGAAAAAAAAAAAAAGATAGGAAATTCCGATCGTCTGCGTGGAACTCCATCGGAGAAAAATCCACGCAGCTCAGAATCAAGTCGACGCATGCTCGGAAGCACTTTTAGGGTCACTAAAAGAAAAAAAAAATTGGGCTGAAATTAGTGTTTACAGGGTATAGAGACATAATAGTTAACTGATTCCTTTTAACCACTTCCTTACTGGGCACATAAACCCCCTTCCTGACCAGGTGAAATTTCAGCTTGCGGCACTGCGTCGCTTTAACTGACAATTGCGCGGTCGTGCGACGTGGCTCCCAAACAAAATTGGCGTCCTTTTTTCCCCACAAATAGAGCTTTCTTTTGGTGGTATTTGGTCACCTCTGCGGTTTTTATTTTTTGCGCTATAAACAAAAAAGGACGACAATTTTGAAAAAAAATACAATATTTTTTACTTGTTGCTATAAAAAATAGCCCAATTTAAAAAAAAAAAATTCAGTTTAGGCTGATACGTATTCTTCTACATATTTTTGGTAAAAAAAAAAAATCGCAATAAGCGACTGGTTTGCGCAAAAGTTATAGCGCCTACAAAGTAAGGGACAGAATTATTATTTTGTATTATTTATTTTTTTACTAGTAATGGCGGCGATCTGCGATTTTTATTGCGACTGCGACATCATGGCGGACACATCGGACACTTTTGACACATTTTTGGGACCATTCACATTTATACTGCAATCAGTGCTATAAATATGCACTAATTACTGTATAAATGTGACTGGCAGGGAAGGGGTTAACACTAGGGGGTGAGGAAGGGGTTAATGTGTATCCTGTATAGTGTTCTAACTGTGGGGGAAGGGGGGGGTGACTGGGGGGGGTGACCGATCTGTGTCCCTATGTACAAGGAACACAGATCGGTCTGCTCTCTCCAGTGACAGCACGCTGTCATTGTGAGAGCCGGCAATGAGAGGTGATCTCATATGTTTACATATGAGATCATCTCTCATTCGCTGCACAGATCGCATCGCAAACGGCCACTCTGATTGGCCGTTCGCGGCGATCTGTGATTGGCTGTGTCCAAGGGACACGGCCAGTACAGAAGTTCCCCGCTGCGCGCTCTGGAGCGCGCGCTGAGAGCAAAGAAAGGGGCTGCTGTGAAAACACGGCGGCCCGGAGATTTAGAACCACCCTGCGGCCGCATATAGTCGTACGGCCGTAGGGAAGTGGTTAAAAATGATTACAAATAGATAAAAGAAAAAAAACAGAGCCAGAGAGCCAATAGAGGACAGTGATGGTTTGTCTAAAACCCCGTAGCCCAATCTAGTTTCAGTTTACACACAGTAATTACACCTCCTTGATTAGTGACCACAGTGAGAAAGCTCCCAGCACTGTGGTTATAAGGAAACAGACAACCAGGAAGTGTCCAGAACAGAGCAGAATTACAGCAACATCAAAGCAAAAATGAACAATCAGGACATGAAAACAACACTGCAGTAGGGTAAAGGAAGATATTTAGCTAAAAAAAAAAATCCTTAAGTGACCCTTTAATTTTTCTCGGCTCGTCGTAGTGTTTTACGTCACCGCGTTTTGGACAGTCGGAATTTAGTCTGATAGTGTGTAGGCAAGACTAATGAAAGTCAGCTTCATCTGAATTCCAAAGAAAAATTCCTTTAGAAATCCGATCGTGTTGAAGGGCTTTAGAGAGAACCAGTCAACATTAGGCATCTGATTTTTTTCTCTTAAATTGTTATAGTGCATTTCTAAAACCTTTTAAAGTTTACCTGATTTTTAAATTATTTACAGGTATTCCATTTTTTCGGAGCAGAAGTGTCAGAGTGTAAAGCTGACTAAGGCCGGCCACAGACAGGGTGATTTATCTGTTCTATCTGGCTGAGGTCAGGACTCTGTGCAGGTCAGTGGTGTTCCTCCACCCCAAACTCGCTCATCCATTTATTTTTTTGGACCTAAATTGATTTGGAATGCATTTTATTTTAACCACTTAAGACCCGGACCTTTAGGCAGCTAAAGGACCTGGCCAGTTTTTGCGATTCGGCACTGCGTCGCTTTAACCTACAATTGCGCGGTCGTGCGACGTGCTCCCAAACAAAATTGGCGCCCTTTTTCCCCACAAATAGAGCTTTCTTTTGGTGGTATTTGATCACCTCTGCGGTTTTTATTTTTTGCGCTATAAACAAAAATAGAGCGACAATTTTGAAAAAAATTCGAAATTTTTAACTTTTTGCTATAATAAATATCCCCCAAAAAATATACAAAATTCCTCAGTTTAGGCCGATACGTATTCCTCTACCTATTTTTGGTAAAAAAAATCGCAATAAGCGTTTATCGATTGGTTTGCGCAAAATTGATAGCGTTTACAAAATAGGGGATAGTTTTATTGCATTTTTATTAATTATTTTTTTCTACTACTAATGGCGGCGATCAGTGATTTTTTTTCATGACTGTGACATTATGGCGGACACTTCGGACAATTTTGACACATTTTTGGGACCATTGTCATCTTCACAGCAAAAAATGCATTGTTTATTGTGAAAATGACAATTGCAGTTTGGGAGTTAACCACAAGGCGGCGCTGAAGGTGTTAAGTGTGACCTCATCTGTGTTTCTAATTGTAGGGGGGTGTGGCTGTAGGTGTGATGTCATTGATTGTGTTTCCCTATATAAGGGAACACACGATCATTGACGGCGCCACAGTGAAGAACGGGGAAGCTATGTTTACACACAGCTCTCCCCGTTCTTCAGTTTCGGGGACCGATCGCGGGACTCCAGCGGCAATCGGGTCGGCGTGTCCCGTGGCCGTGTTCACCAAGTTTCGGACTGGGTTGCGAGCGTGTGCCCGCGACCCACGGCTGGACACTTAAAGAGGATGTACCTGTACGTGCTTGTGCCATTCTGCCGACGTATATGTGCAAGAGGCGGTCCTTAAGTGGTTAAGTGTTGTAAATAAAAAATTGGTGCAAATAAAAATAATATATCAAAAACATCAGTCCCTACCCTCAAAGAGCTTACAATCTAAGGTCCCTAACTCACATTCATACAGTACTTTTACTATCTCTTACTTAACAGTAAGGGTGAATCAATTATATTTTATGAGAAACTGACACCTTCCTATTTTTATGCGTTTTTACCTTCCTGGTTATACTTTTAATGATCAATTTTTTTCTGTAGAATTAATTTGAGATAGTTCGAATAACATTCATTGCATGTGTGTGGTCTCAAATTAACTTTAAGCTGCATGCTTCAGGGCATACTTTGCAATTCCTTCTGTACTCTTCTAGATAATTTGAATGTATCACATATACATTAGCAATGGCAGTAACAACATGACACTATGCAGTCAGGTTAGTTATCCAAGAAATGCAGATAGGATTTATTTATGTTTCAGAATTCCTTACATGTTCTTCATCTTATATTGTTTTGAAGTGAAGTCATGAAACTGTAACACAGAAACTTTTGTTATAAAGGAAATTTGTAATTAAAGGCAATTTTTTTTAAATATATTCTTCCATTAGCCTACAGGCAGACTTCTGGCTAGTTTAATAATGTATTATCATGCAGTAATGATTAGTTATGTACATTTTGATTCACTAAACGTGTACTTTTTTTTTTTTGCATCTACAGGTAATTCTGTTCCTATATAAACAAAAAAGTCAGTGCTGCTACCCATACATCACATAGAAAGCAAGGTTCCCGGGTGCTCAATCCAATAATGAAGAAAAGATGATCCGCACTCCGGTTGTTGCTCTTAAAAATTAGTAGTGTTTATTAACAAGCCACAGTGGACAAAAATCAAATAGGAATGGTTGACGTGTTTCAGCCTATAAGGCCTTAGTCATAACCCAAAAGGCAATTTTTTTTTTTTATTCTTCCACCAGCCTACGAGCAGACTTCTGGCTAGTTTAATAATGTATTATCATGCAGTTATGATTAGTTATGTACATTTTGATTCACTAAACGTGTACGTTTTTTTTTGCATCTACAGGAAATTCTGTTCCTACTACCTGACAAGCTGGAAAGAATAATTATCAAAATTGTAATTCATTCCCATTCCCATTCCCATTCATATCTACAGTGCCTTGCAAAAGTATTCACCCCTTTGCCTTTTTTCGTGTTTTGTTGCCTCACAACCTGGAATTAACATGGATTGTTTGAGAATTTGCATCATATAATTTACAGAACATGACCACAACTTTGGAGATTTTTTTTTTTATTGTGAAGCAAACAACAAATAAGACAAAATAACAGAATAAGTCAATGTGCATAACTATTCACCCCCCTAAAGTCAATACTTTGTAGATCCATCTTCTGTGGCTATCACAGCTCCAAGTCTCTTTGGATTAGGCCCCTTTCACACTGGAGCGGGAGGTGCAGTGGCGGCATAGTGTAGCTAAAAATTGCTGTGAGATTTGGCCACTAGCGATGCGGTATTAACCTCTGATTGCGGCGAAAAAAGGGTTAATACCGCGGTTTCCCATTGTTTCAAATAGGAAGGAGCCGCGTAGGAGCGGTATACACACCACTCCTCTCACCGCTCCAAAGATGCTGCTGGCAGGAGATTTTTTTCTCTCCCGCCAGTGCACCACCTCAGTGTGAAAGCCCTCGGGCTTTTATATTGAGAATGCTGGGCAGGAGTTTTTCAGGCGGTATTTAGGCGCTATTTTTAGCGCTAACCCGTCTGAAAAACTCCTCAGTGTGAAAGGGGCCTAAGTCTCTATGAGCTTACCACATGTTACCACTGGGATTTTTGCCCATTCCTCTTTTTAAAACTGCTCCATCTCCTTCAAGTTGGATGGTTTGCACTTGTGAAGAGCAATCTTTAAGTCTGACCACAGACTTTCTATTGGATTGAGGTCTGGGCTTTGACTAGGCCATTTCAACACATTTACATGTTTTCCCTTAAACCAAGTGTTGCTTTAGCAGTGTGTTTGGGGTCATTGTCCCACTGGAAGGTGAACCTCTGTCCTAGACTCAAATCACACACAGAGTGGAACAGGTTTTGCTCAAGAATATCCCTGTATTTAGCACCATCCATCTTTCCCTCAACCCTGACCAGTTTCCCAGTCCCAACTGCTAAAAAAACATCCCCACAGCATGATGCTGCCACCACCATGTTTCACTGGGATGGTGTTCTTTGGGTGATGTGATGTATTGGGTTTGCGCCAGACATAGCGTTTTCTTTGATGGCCAAAAAGTTAAATTTTAGTCTCATCAGACCAAAGCACCTTCCTCCATTACAACTTATTGTCATCCTATGTACAGATACTCCAGTTTCTGCTTTGGAACTCTGCAGCTTCTCCAGGATTACCTTAGGTCTCTGTGCTGCCTCTCTGATTAATGGCCTCCTTGCCTGGTCCGTAAGTTTTGGTGTGCAGCTGTCTCTTGGCAGGTTTGCTGTTGTGTCATGTTCTTTCCATTTGGTTATCTTAGATTTGATGGTGCTCCTAGGGATCATCAAAGATTTGGATAGATTTGTATATTTTTTTATAACCTAACCCTGACTTGTACTTCTCAACAACATTATCCCTTACTTGTTTGGAGAGTTCCTTGGTCTTCATGGCAGTGTTTGGTTAGTAGTGTCTCTTGCTTAGGTGTTGCAGCCTCTGGGGCCTTTCAAAAAGGTGTATATGTAATGACAGATCATGTGACACTTAGATTGCGCACAGGTGGACATCATTTCACTAATTATGTGACTTCTGAAGGTAATTGGTTGTACCAGAGATTGTTATGGGCTTCATAACAAAGGGGGTGAATACATACGCACATGCCAATTATTAGTTTTTTATTTCTGAAAAATAGTTTACCTAACATGCCTTTAGCAAAACTTTAGCTTTAAATAAAATCTGCTCCTATAATATATTGAAGGACATTTGGTTGACCAGTTGGATGACCTAAACCATACCTCCCAACATTTTGAGAAGGAAATGAGGGACACCTACTAACAAACATATGTAGACATAGGACATGCCCCCTGCCACACCCCCACCACACCCCCTTAAAGGAAAATTAACTTAAAAAAAGTGAATTACACCCACAAGTGATTTTTTTTTAACCACTACTATTCCTTTTATATCGGCTTTTAAATTTTACAAATGCAGAACTTTATTTGGATGAAAGATTTAGCACTGGAAAATTTTTGGAAGATAAAAAGTTATTTTATACACAGTAATATAGATCAGACCAAAATGAGGGACAATTGAGGAGGAATGAGGGACAGAGGGACATTGCTCCAAATCAGGGACAGTCCCTGGAAATCAGGGACAGTTGGGAGCTATGCCTAAACATGGAGGTTCATTTCCTGTGGGGTGGGAGGGAGGACACAGCCAAACACCTCCAGTGCTAGTTCATTCTAATAATAACACTGGACAGTGCGTTCTAACCTGTCCGATAAATCTTTCCTCAGGGTTATCTGCTGGTGCCTATAGATGTGAGATTGTCAAATAATCCTAATGAAATGAGACAGATCAAATCATTTAAAATGATTAAGTAGTGTCGTTTTTCCCAAGAACTGCATAAACAAAGGACAGGAGGAAAAATGGTCATGAGAGATCAGTAACTAAAGCCCAACGGAAGCAGATAAAGTAGTATAAAAGAACAGGATGGACCAGTTTGGTGGCTTATTTTTATTCCAGTTTCTCCGTATCTGTATAACATTGAACGCCTCTAGCATAGAATCGTATAGCGCTGGAAGATATGATCTCACATATGTAAAAGAGTTTCTGCAACACCCTCAGTCTGTTCCAAATTAAACACAATCTCAGGGTTGTGCTGAAAAGTTGTGTCAGTCCCTGCTTTGTGATAAGTAAGGTCAATATTTACCTGTTCATGCAGCACATATGCATGGTGACAGCTATCGTATTTTAAATGCTTTTTTTCAAACTGCCTTTGGATTAGGGAATAGATGGACGCAAGCTTTTTAGGTGTGTTAAGTAGGATACCTACCTAATATTAATTGTAATGTAACACTAGTGTATGTAATCTTGTAATGGTTTGTGTTTAAAGTAAATATTAATTGGACTTAAAGTGGAGTTCCACCAATTTTTTTATGTTGGTCTGTGCTGCATGCCCTAATCTCATAGTGTTCAGAATGGACAATTATTATTTATTTTGTTGCCTGTAAATACCTTTATTTTGTAGTCCTTCATTACTTCCTTCTTATTAGCCTATGCTATTAAGTCACAAGGCTATTTGCAAGGGTTTCTGGGATAGGCATCATGTATCCCAGTAGTCCTTGCAAACCTGACTGAAACCTATTACATTGCTTGTGCAGCACTGAGCATGTGCGAGATATGCAAAGCTGAAATCCAGGAAGTCATACAGTCTGGCTTCATGATGCCCACACTTAAGATGGCCACGGTCTATTTCTAGATTATAAACTATCTAAATGCTGTAACAACCTAACAAAACGGACCTTAGTTTACAGACTAACTTTTCTAGAATACATTAAGCTTATGTATTACAGGGCTATTTATATTTAAAAAGTGAAATTGTGGGTTAAACTCCCCTTTAAGTATGTATTTTTTTACTTATTGACATTCTAATGTTCCTAATTATTTCTCAGCTACCCGTAAAGGGTGTACTTTATGGTTAATATTAGAACGGTGGCTTATGTGTGTCACCCACCTGAAAATGCAAACCACCTGCAGGACTGTATGCATTGACAAAAAAGACCTCCTCCACCAACCTTAATCTGAGGTACAACATAATTTTGCTGAAATCAGGCATAGTAGTATAACTTGGATAGAACAGGTTATCGGCCAAATGATCAGTCAAGAGGTAACTGCGACTTGCACTTTACTAAACAGGTGCAGTTAGGAGCAATAATGTAAAAAGGTTATAAAATCTGCCCAAACAGGAACATAAACTCTTCAAAGTATAGTCAACTAGGGCAACATGTAGATGCATAGCTTAAGCCCTGTACACACAATCGGT
Organism: Rana kukunoris; assembly: GCA_029574335.1. Classification (NCBI taxonomy): domain Eukaryota; kingdom Metazoa; phylum Chordata; class Amphibia; order Anura; family Ranidae; genus Rana; species Rana kukunoris. The sequence continues at coordinate 312,357,656 of CM056052.1, read as the reverse complement.
TTGTCCGATGAAAATGGACTTTCATAAGACAAACCAATCGTACGTGGGCCCCATCGGTGAAAAAAATAGAACATGTTTAAATGTTTTCTTATGGATAAAAAAAACGATAGAAAAAAATGATCGTCTGTGTGGGCCCCATCGGTGAAAAAAAAATAGAACATGTTTAAATTTTTTCCTATTGATACAAAAACGATAGAAAAAAATGATCATCTGTGTGAAAGTCCATCGGTCAAAAATCCACGCATGCTCAGAATCAAGTTGAGGCATGCTTGGAAGCATTGAACTTCCTTTTTCTCAGCACGTCGTAGTGTTTTACGTCACCGCGTTTTGGCACGCTTGGATTTTTGACTGATGGTGTGTAGGAAAGACTGATGAAAGTCAGCTTCATCGGATATCTGACGAAAAAATCCATCGGATCAGATTCCATCAGATATCCGATCATGTGTACGAGGCTTTAGTCCCTCTAATGCTGCGTACACACAAACAGAAATTCCGACAAGAAAACCGTGGATTTTTTTCCAATGGAATTTTGGCTCAAACTTGTGTTGCATACACCCAGTCACACAAAATTCTGACCATCAAGAACGCATGATGTACAAGACTACGATGAGCCGAGAAAAATTACGTTCAATGATTCCAAGCATGCATCGACTTGATTACGAGCATGCGTGTTTTTTTTGTGCGTTGGAATTGCATACAGACGACCGAAATTTCCGACAAGAACTTTTCCCGTTGGAAAATTTGAGAACCAGCTCTCAAATTTTTGCTGTCGGAAATTCCGACAGAAAACGTCAGATGGGGCCTACACACGGTGGAAATTTCCGACCAAAAGCTCACATCAAACTTTTCTTGTTGGAAATTCCGATCGTGTGTACGCCGCATTAGACTGTATAGCAGCAGAGAGTCCAGCTGAAAATCCATACTTCAGTAGAACAATTCAGAGCACAAACAGCTACTTGTGATTATCCTCATAAACAGCATTCCTCTCAGTGATGTCCAGGGTAGCTCTGGTAACACAGGCAAACATCTAGAGGGATCCAAGGGTAAAGCACCCTGGCAGCAATTGGAAGGATGATCCCCACAGTAGCTGGGTCTTCTGGATGCGTCTGAGCCACCTGGAAGGGTGCTTCTGGTGGGGATGGGTTGCTGTGCCTGGTCTGGTCTTTTTGCCGGGTTCTAGTCTGGCCTTCTGGCTGGCTGGTGTAAGTGCTATCTCTGTCAGAGATCTGGTAGGAGGAGCTGGAACTGCCCTGGGATGAGACGGGGTAGGGCCATGCAAATCCTGCCTGGTTGACAGGGAGTCTGGAAGGGTTGGTATTGGCGGAGGCTGCTGGAGGGGGGCGGCTTTCCCCAAGAAAAACCTTGAAGGGCTCTCTATCTGGCAGGGGTGGAGGGCTGCACTGGCCGGTCGGGGGGTTGGATTTGGAACGGAAAAGCCTATGGTGCATGTGCCCCTGGAGTGGCAGTCCAGGGGTGTCCTGAGAATCACTGTGAGTGAGGGTCACTTTGATTTAAAGACACCACGGTCACTGCACCAGCTACACGCTTTTTTAGCACCTGCCTCCTGGGTCGGGCCTTTTGGCCAGGACCGGAGGAATTTTTTATTCCTGGCCGAAGGGCCTGGTCATTATTGAACACAGTGACCACTTCTTTCACTCTCCTCTCCACTATCCCTTTCCCCCACTTTATTTAATTTATTGCCTATGTTTGTCACGTTTTTGTCTTTTTTTGTTTGTGTTTTGTTCACTGTGTGATTAGTAGGGTGCCGGTCCTCGGGCCAGCCCTGAACGTCTTGGGAGTGGGTGGACATGGCCTTCTGGCTTAGTTCGCCCACTCTCATGGGGTCTCCCTTCGGGGGAGTCCCACCTAGTACTTGGAGGGTTCTGTTTCGGCAGTCCCTCCAAGGAAGTTGGGTCCGTGTCGGCTTCGGTTGCTCGGACCACAGTACCTCAGTCCCCGCCTGGAGCCTAACGCCCCGGGGGATCAGGGTTTGGGTCCCTTCTGCACAGGAGGACCACTTGACGTTGCACCCGTCTACACGTTTTTGTGAACACTCTTTATGTGTGTGCACATTTTTTCTGCACCGGGTGGAGTTTTTTGAGTGTGTTTCACACGCCATAGGCATTTCAAAAAAAAAAAAAAAAAGAAGCTGGGTCTTCTGGAGAAGCTACGTGCTGCTACTCTTCTGTCCAGAGTTCTGAAAGTGAAGGGCCTCTTATCTGGCTGCATATCACTTGCCCAGCTACCTCTACCCCATCAGGTGTGGCCTCTTGGAGCTGCTAATGAAGGGAAGCTGATCAACTTTTCTTCCTTGGGCATGTACAGGAACCCAAAGTGTTGTGGGAAAAGAAGGTAAAATGTTCTCCATCTGTATCTGAGCATGGTGACTATATAGGCACTCGGCTATATAGGTATATCTATAGTTCTAGCTTTTTTTTCTATGTTAGTAAACAGCAATTGGTAGTAGGAAAATAAGAAGACGGATAAGAGAGCATGTTTATACTGTAACCATGCCTTTACTCTGCCAGAGTTTGCTAAGGAGTTGGAGCAACGCCAAGGGTAAAAGTCACTTCATGCTCACAAACTAGGATATATAATTGGGTCGTTGAACCTACATAGCCTCAATCCACTACTTTAGGCTAGGTTCACATATGCGCCTAAATTGCACGCATTCCCCCAGATGCATGGGGGTGCCATTAATTCTTAATTAAATCTTAATTTATAATGGTAACCCTATGCATCTGAAAACACAGCACGTGTTCAACTGCAGGAACCCACATGGTGCAAGAGCACTGTGTAGTCTCTGTGCAGCTGCCATTTTCAAAAGGTGTAGGGACTTTTTTCCCCACAGGAACAGCATTCCATTCAAACCCATTGGAGTTTTTTCCAATGGAAATTCTGATCGTGTGTACAAGGCATTAGACATTAAATGGGAACAAAACATGTCCCTTCATAGTGTGTGATTGTCTCAATTAACAGTACTAAACATCATTTCTGTCTGCTGCTTCATTCCTCTACTATCAGCATGATTAACATCACACAAGGGCCACAGATTTTTAGTTTCCTGACACCAAGAGGAAAATGGAGACGGGGAGGGAGCTGCAGTTGATTGACAGCCTCAGATCTGTTCCTGTGTGCTGTGTGGAAGGGTGGGGGGTCTTTCCCCTCCAATCAGCTTTCAGAGGTTTTCTCACTGAACTCTGCAAAGTATAACTTCAGCTCTCTGCCCCCTTTTTTTTCTGCACTCTCAAACAAGCTTAATACATTCAGCACTTTGAACAGCAGTACAGAAGAGACAATGCAGATAAACAGGTACAGCATATGTGGGAGGATTTGTTTCATCTCTGTGTATCACCTCAAGCCAGTTACTTCACATAGTACATGTAAGGGTTTACAACTACTTTAATTTTGGCAACAAAAGCCACAGTAGAGCTTATTTTCAACATCAGGTCTTATCATGTAATGTGTTGTCTTCTCTTCCTCCCTGCCTGTCAGGAATCCCCAGTGTGAACTGAGTTAAAATGCTTGTAAAATCCTATGGTTTACTATATTACAGTAGCATACCTCCCAACTTTCTGAGATAGGAATGAGGGACACCTATCAGCAAAAGTATGCAGGCATAGGACACACCCCTTGCCAAGCCCCCTTAAATGACAATTGTACAAAAAAATACGATTGGGTAAACCTACAAGGGCTTTTTATACCACTACTATGTCTTTATATTGGCTTTTGGAAAAAAAAATTGCAGCAATTTAGAAATCAGAAGAAATGTTTAGCACTGGGAAACACTTTTTGATAGATTAAAAGTGCATTTTATATACATCTATATAGATCAGACCAACATGAGGGACAAATGAGGAGAATGAGGGACATTGCTCCAAATCAGGGACAGTCCCTTGAAATCAGGGACAGTTGGGAGTTATGCAGTAGTATATAATGTACAATTTGTGTGTTTCTATAATATAATTGTACCAAATACATTTGTTCTAGTGCCGCTCTGCACTTCTGTGACCCGCTGGAGCTCTCTTCCTCGCAATTATGTTACAGAAACACACACATTATATGCTACTGTAATAGAGTGGATTATAGGATTTTACAAGCATTTTAAACTAGGGCTTATTTTCAGAGTAGGGCTTATATTGCAGCCCTCCTGGAAAATAACGCTAGGTCTTATTTTTGGGGTAGGTCTTATTTTTGGGGAAAACATGGTAGTGAGATAAAAATGAATAGCCCATTATGCTATATGCTGCAGTTTTCACATTCAATCCAGAGATTTCCCCCACAATACTTTTTTTCTCATGCTAGATATCCTTTGTTTGATAGCCAGCATTATTCCGTGCTGTCTTGGACCCACCCCAGCCTGTGACTGGACAGTAAAAGAAGCAGCTGCACTGCACAGTGATAAGCTTGTTTGGTGTCAGCACATAAATGGATTGGCCCCTTGTACTCCTTCCTCTCACGCCCCATCTCTACTCTACAGGGACTGCAAGAAACTAAATTCAGATATACACTGCATGTTTTTTTAAAACACTTTTACTCTTGTATTAATGATTGCAAAGCTTTTGTAATTTGTGTCTTTTATTTCTGCTTAGAGTTCAGCTTTAACTTTCCATGCACAGCTTTGTTTGTGTTACAATAATAATGGGGACCAATTTATCACTGAAGGGCCAAGAGTGCAAAAGGAATCAGAAACCATTGCTGACCTGGCTGCCTAATTGCTACTGCACAGTACTGTGCGATATGAAACTTCTTCTGGTTTACATTATCTCTAGGGATTCTCTGCAGAACTAGAGCTGCTAGGTCTGAGCACAGCTGCCACAAGTTAGAAAACAATCAATGCCTGCTTATTATTGTGCTAAATGGAGAAGACACACAAGTAGAACAGGTGCTGTTGTGGCAAATAAATAAAATCACTAATAAAGAAAATAAGTAAATGGACCTGTATGACTTTCAAACCTATTAGGTGGGTGTAAATACAGTTTTATATATGTATATACGGTATATATATATATTTCCTTATACACTCACCGGGCACTTTATTAGGTACACACTTTATTAGGTGCATTAGGTTTTTGAATTGCTTAGTAATAAATATTGCTAATCAGCCAATCACATGGCAGCAACTGCATTTTGGCATCTAGACGTGGTGAAGACAACTTACTGAAGTTCAAACTGAGCTTTAACTGACAATTGCGCGTTTGTGCGACATGGCTATAAACAAAAATAGAGCGACAATTTAAAAAACAAAACAATATTTTTTACTTTTTGCTATAATAAATATCCCCCAAAAAATATAAAAACAAGTTTTTTTTTTCTCTTCAGTTTAGGCCGATACGTATTCTTCTACATTGTTTTAGTAAAAAAGGGGTTAACCACTAGGTGGCGCTGAAGAGGTTAAGTGTGTCCTAGGGAGTGCTTCTAACTGTAGGGGGGATGGGCTGTGTGTGACATGACATTGATCACAGCTTCCGATTACAGGAAGCTGTCATCACTGTCCTGTCACTAGGAAGACTGGGGAAATGCTTGTTTTCCTCACGGTAACACGATTGCGGGTCCCACGCCGGAAATCCTGATTCCTCCCTCGTGCTGGGTGCCCCCACAAGTAGCTTGCTGTGGGGGCACCCAAGCAGACACGCTCCAGAGAAAACTAACACTGCAGATCGCCCTGAATACACCATCCCCACCGTGAAACATGGTGGTGGCAGCATCATGTTGTGGGGATGCTTTTCTTTAGCAGGGACAGGGAAGCTGTTCAGAGTTGATGGGAAGATGGATGGAGGCACATACAGGGCAATCTTAGAAGAAAACCTGTTAGAGTCTCCAAAAGACTTGAGACTGGAGTGAAGGTTCACCTTCCAGCAGGACAACAATCCTAAACATACAGCCAGAGCTACAATGGAATGGTTTAGAACCAAAGCATATTCATGTTTTAGAATGGCCCAGTCAAAGTCCAGACCTAAATCTAACTGAGATTTATTTGGTTGTAACATGACAAAATGTGGAAATAATTTATAAGGGGTATGAATACTGTGTGTGTGTGTGTGTATATATATATATATATATATATATATATATATATATATATATGTTGTATACTGTATGTCTACATACATTCACACACACAGAACAAACAAATACAATGGGCCAGATTCAGGTAGATGAGAGCATCTTTGCTCTGGAGTAACGCTTCTCATTTACGTTACTCTGCCGAAATTTTAGGAGCAAGTGCTGTTATTCATGAAGCACTTGCTCCTAAAGTTGCGGCAGCGCATCGCAAATGAGCCGGCGGAATTCAAATTGGGCGGGTACGGGGCGTGTATTATTAAAACTAAGCGCGATCCCGCGGCGAACGTACTGCGCATGCGTCGAGTGTCAATGCATCCCAGTGCGCATGCTCCAAATTCTGTCAGTGAACGTCAATGACGTCACATCCCCATTCATGAAAGTTTTACGCAAACGACGCGATTTTTTTTTTCCGACGCGATGACGACGCCTATACTTAACATAGGATACTCCACTAGGGGGCTGCTTTATCTTTACGTCGCGTATCGCTTCCGGAAACGTCGTAAAGTCACTGCGTCGCGCCCGAAAAAGATCGTGAATTTCCGACTCCCGCTGATTAACATATTTTTTCAGCGTTAATCAGCGGGAACGCCCCCGGCGCCATTTTTAAGTTGAAGTAACGATGCGATGGCGAAATTCAATTGCGCCGATCGCATCGGAACTCCAACCCGGCGTTTCTTGTTTTCTGGTTACAGAAAACAAAAACGCCGGCTTAAAGTGACAGTTAGGCTGGCGGATCAATGGATACTCCAGCCTAACTCTACCTGAATCTGGCCCAATATAATTAACCGTTCAATCTAAGGTAAAACATATGAATACATATTATCAGGGTGCTTAGGTTACTAAAAGTAGATCCATAAAAGGGGTATAAAAAATATAAAACATATTCACATTAGTAGGTCACATTTTTTAATGAATAAATTATTGTATGCTTTAATGTCATTTACTATACCCAGAGCTTTTTTTCTCAGAAAATAGGTGCAGCAACTCAACCATGACCCGTTCAGATTTCACAAACAGTAGAAGGGTCTTAAAGGGGCATTAAATACCAGAATTGCATTACATACAGAGTGCAGAGTTCAGGGGGTTACAAAGCTGTCACTTGTAAACACAGAAACCAGACTTCTTTGTTTACAAGTGATTGTGGTGAGCAGGCACCAAAGGGAATGAGTTCCCCCAAGTTCCCCCTGAAAAATAGCCCTGACTATAACAATAAAAATGCTATTCCTTTACCATGCTATTCCTTTACCAAAAGATGAAAAATCTGTGAAATTAGAGGTAAGATACCAGTGCTGTACAGCAATGTGAATAAATGCAGAAATTACTTTGGCCTTATTTACAGTGTTGCAGCTTATGGGCACTTGGCAGGCAGTTCTGGTCCCAAGGGAAAGAGAAAACAGCGCCATCTAAGAGTAGCAGAACAGTACTTAAATGGACAGGCAGTATAGCAACTGACATGAATGTAGTTAAAATTGCGCTCATCGAGTAGATAGTCCCTACTATAGCTGGCCGGCTTTCCGAGTCAGTCCCGCTGCATGTGGGGCTGGATGAGTCCTGGGCAGTGCTGTGGAGCTTCAGCGCTTCCAAGATGACAGCCTGGGAGTCCTTCCTTGGTAAGAAGAGGTCAAGTTGGTGTTCCAGCGTCACTTGCGGTAGGCGTCAGTTCTGGTCCCAACCAAGCAGCCACAAACTGACCGATCTAAGGGCCCATTTACTTCACCGGTTTGTTACCCATTAACGTATGTTGCATTAAGGCAGTCCATTAAAAATGCCCATGCCCCCTTTTTGTTAGGGGACTTCTAGATTCTAATAAGACTTCCACAACCACCATGCCAGAGCTGTGGGGAAGAGGCCCTTGGTCCCACCAACATGGGGACAAGGTGCTATGAAAGCAGGGGAGGGCTGGGCCAGGGGGCAGCGTAGCAATTGCCTCCCAGGCCATCCTAACTTATGTTCAAAATGCCCGCTACCATTTTATTTTTTTATTCTGGTCTTGGAAGTCGGGCCGACCACTAGCTGTTGCATTCCAGGAGTTGTAGTCCAAGCTCAAGCTCCCGGTGGGTGGAAAACAGAGCAACGCAGAGGAAACTACAACTCCCTGGGACTGGATTCTTGGAAGCAGGCAGAGGCAGGGCATGCCAGGGAGTTGGGATGCAGGGCTGGGCACTGGCTGCAACTTGACCCCAGGACCAAGAGAAGTACCCCCCCAGGAGGCTGTGGCATGCAAGGACCTGCTGAGCTGAGATCACTGATGTGAGAGACCATGACACCTCTAGCTGACCCCCATCTCCCCCCCATACACCCCATGTAACCTGTCCCAGTGATTAGGCTGTATTGATGGGCACTGGAGTTGGCTGCACTAATGGGCACTGGCGAGGCTGCTTTAAAAAAACAGATAGGCCATGGATGGTGAGCTGATTCGGCGGTTCAATGGGCCACTTGACTTGCCCCCCAGGCCCAAGGCTGCCAGCCCTACCCTGTATGAAAGAGGCTCCCCAATGCTGGTTCTGGGTGCATGGTAATTCCCCCCCCCCCCTCCTGGCCAGCCAGGCTGCATACTTGGATTAAAGGCATGGTATAGATTTTTTAGGGGGACCTCATGCATTTTTTTTTTCATGCATGGGGATCTCCCTTAAAATCCATGAATTTCCTGGGGGACCTCTCACAATCCTTTTAAAGTCAAACCACACTCAATAGGCTTTTAAAGAACAGGAAAATGTAAATTGCTGATAGTTTAGAAGACCTTTCCCTTTGTATATTTCATAGCTTTAAAAAAAGCACTGCTCCCAGTTAAATGGAATTACAAAATAAAAATACAATCTTTTGGTACATGTTACCTTAGGGTCAATGCTATTTTTGACAACCCTTTGCCTACTAGCTAACAAAAACTAGCATTTCGATTGTTGATTTCAATGGGGTTCAGGTTCAGCATCCAAAGTTGGCTGAAACCCGCTTGAACCAAACCCAGGCCAGTTCTGCTGATCTCTAGTGACAGGTCCCCTCCAAAATGTTGTTCAATGAAAAAAAAAATAATGAAATGATTCCCCCATCTACATATTCGATGAGGATGGGGGAATTCTTCCCATTGTGGTATTGTATTCTGACAGTGGGCTGCCTTGCCCGCCTTTAGAATACAATGATAAATGTTGCAACTATAGATCAATTGGGGAAAAATCAGACAGGCTGGTTGTACACTAGTTGATCAATAAATTGACTTGTGTACACCCAACCTGCCCATGCATGGGTAGAAATTCACCTCATCGCTAATACACCGGTCGAATTTCAATCCATGTAAGGATAGCTTTAGAGTGGTTATGAAAGGATTATTATGCAACTACCCACCCAACTCTGTTTCCTGGCCTTTTTAAAGTTATACCTATCTTCTTACACCTCTCAAAAGGCAATCAGGGAAAATCTCTGTTTCCTGTAAATCATAGGCTCATACAATATTTCAGAGGGTTTTTCCAAGTTTACTAGTTTCTATTTCTTTTAAAAGTGTTTTCTAGTAAGGATGCCGTGTTGAAATGGTTGCCTTTTGCTTATGAGGCATAGTTTTGTGGATATGATGTTGGTAGTACTGAAGCAATATTTCCTGATAATGACACCGGCACAGACTGAGTGACGGTATGCATGTAATGTGTCGTATTTCTATAGCATGCTTGCAAAATGTTGAAACTCACATTTTGTTAACGTGTATTGTGTCACACATTGACTTAAATTGAGTGGCAGCGTATTAATTGAAAGAGCTGCCAACGCACCAAAACAAACAAAAAAGCACCTGTACTTTTGTTTTCGATGTGTTGCTGAGTTGCTTTGGCATGTCATACAAAATGAATTGCAGTACAAAGCACTAAGCGTATAGGTCGACTTAAAACAATCTGAAAAATTCTGAATTTGTCAAGCAAACATCCAAGATCTACATGTACATAGAATTTGATCATTTTTGATCGTGTGACTTTACACTGCGACCACTATTTATTAAGGCCGGAATCACACTTGTACGGTGCAAATTTCAGCTCTGTAATCTCTGCAGATAGATAAGTGTTCAGCAGATTAGCTCAGTTTTAGCTGCGAATTTGGAGACCTGGGAGAAGTTACAGGGGAGAGGAGAGTGGGGGAGAAGTGTATTGAGCTGAATGACAGAAATTCCTGAAGAGAACTGAACACATCTACGAATCAGCTGCGTACCCATAGAAGATAATGGGACTGAATTTGCACCTGAGCCGCACCGCAAGGCATAAAATACGCACACGTTTTTTCTGAAATGCGCAGTGCGAATGCATCGCACATATGTGAACCAGCCTCATTGAAAACAATGTATTTAGAAATGTTCTGCGTATTGGATGCGGTTTAAGCCGCAACCAATTTGCATAGGTGTGAATCCGGCCTAAATGTTCTTCTTGCTTAAAGTGGATGTCACAATGTACAGTATAAGATTTCCTATCATCTGTGCCCAGTCTTGCCACACAGAGTTAATCCGGCTCTGATCAATCCTCTTTTATTTTTCAGTGAAAATGACCAGACCTCCAGATAAAAACCTGTCTAAATAAAAAGTCTGTTTCTCTCTTCTTGCTTTGAGTGACAGGTTATTTACATATCTAGCTCGGACATGTTTATCATATGTTATGTTATGTTTATCATAATATGAGGTAATCCAAAGTATAAAAAGTGAGAAATCCACCCCTCCCCCACATAACACATTCTGGTAATATACAATGAACTTTGGATCACCTCATGTTATGATAAACATAACATATGATAAACATGTCCAAGCTAGATATGTAAATAACCTGTCACTCAAAGCAAGAAGAGAGAAACAGACTTTATTTAGACAGGTTTTTATCTGGAAGGCTGTTAATTTTCACTGAACAATAAAAGAGAATTGATCAGAGCTGGATTAACTCTGTGTGGCAAGACTGGGCACAGATGATAGGAAATCTTATACTCTACATTGTGACATAAAAAAACAAACAAACAAAAAAAACGAATTTTTTGGGTTTACATCCACTTTAAGGTTTAGAGAGAGCCCTGCGATTGGAGGAGTGGTTAGTTACATGACTTTGACAGGTCACGTGACCAGGTTCTACTTCTGCTTTTTTTTCTCCACTTTATTCCTTTAATTTAAATAGTGCTCCACCTGCCCAAAGCAAGAGGGTGCAATGCATATTTGCAAAGCATGCAACTTTGCTTATAAATGTGCGGTGCTTTTAAGCTGCAGTATGGTCGTAGTAAGGCAACGATGCTGCTTTATAACTGGTGCTTCATGCCTCATACACACGGTCCAAAACCGCCCCAAATATGCTGCTTGCAGGAATTTTCCTAATGTCCTGCAAGCACACTGCCCCAGTGTGAAGAGACACACTGAAATTTCTAGCACTAAAATGCCTAAAAAGTGCCTCAGTGTGAAAGGGGTCTTATGGCTGTCTTAGGCTGGGAGGTTTCTTTAACCTCCTTGCGCTATATCCGATAAACGGCTCCAGTGCGACTCTCCAGTTCTGGGAGGACATCAATGGACATCCTCCCACAAGCGCGCCTCCTGCGCACCCCCTTTACATTGTAAAGGGCCAATCACAGCGGGCCTTTACCATGTGATTAGCTGTGTCCAATCAAAGCTATCACAATGTAAACAGTGGTTTTCTTATTGGCTCTTATTTCCTTACAAGAGACAGCGTGTGAGGAAAATAGAGCTGATCTGTCAGAGGGCAGTGAGGACAGCATTTACACTGATAATCAGGACGCTGATCATCAGTGCCCTAATTATCAGTACAGCTTATCAGTGCCACCTCACCAGTGCCTATCGATGCACATCAATACAGCCTCATTAGTGCACATCAGTGCAGCATCACAGAGCACATCAGTGCAAAGTGTTATAACAAAAACGAAGAGAAACATTTTCTTTAGTTTATTTAGCAAAAAATAAAACCCCCCAAGTGGTGATTAAATACCACCAAAAGAAAGATCTATCTGCCTCAAAAAAAAATCTAAATTTATAATTTGGATATAGTGTTGCATGACTGAGTAATTGTAATTCACAATGTGACAGAGCTGAAAGCTGAACATGGGCCTGGGCATGAAGGGGTGAAATTGTCTGGTATTGAAGTGGTTAAAGCTAAAGTTTAGTAAAAATATATATAAAAACTGAAAGAGCACCTGTGTTGGTATTTATCTGGAATGGTGATTGTCCCGTGTGCTGGTAGCTACTGTGTTTTGGTGAAGTCCACAGCCCCTGGTTAACCTCACAGTACTGATCTTCTGGTGCTGGGGGGGTTAATATGAGCACCTGCGCTTGTGGCACTCAGAAAAATTTCCCCTTTGTGTCTAAAACTAATCTTACTGCAACAAATATTTTTTTGAGATGCTCACAGGGAATGATTACCACATCAGATACTGCTATTCTAAAAGTACTATGCCAAGCGACATCATTTCAGCTACCCATTGTGCTAAGTGGAAAATCCATAGAAATGTCACGTTGTTCTTTTTTTTTACATCTGTGCTGAAATGTTAAAAAAAAATCTCCAACGTCAGGTAATAAAAGTCCCAGTTGGAGCTCAGTGTCACATCATCAGTGTCTGGTGGAACTTTTATCTTTTGCTGGAACTGATAAAAGAGTATGGCATAGTAGTATGCTGTCATTTGTTAAAGTTTCTTGTATCCCACATAAATTAGCCCAACCATGGATGCACGTATGTATGACTTTGGTAGGGAAAAAAGTATAAGCATCATATGAGTAAAAATAAATAAAACAAAATAGTAAAAATAGGTACTTTTTTTTTTACTGGTGTTTTTTTTCTTCCTTTCCTAAGTGAAAGTCCCCAAAGCCAGCCATGCTAAAAGACCTATGACTAGATAAACACTCCTTACGAGTGCTTTTAAATACTTTTCATCTGTTAATCTACACTCATTACAGGACTTCAGGATTGTAAAAAGACATTAGAGATCATTAAATCCAAGACCTTAAGCGGCAGTATGCATTCCACATGTTGGAAGGGAGGGCAATAGATAACTTATCCCCCACAGTACAAACACAACTTCCTTCTAATAACAGGCATCCCTTACCAACCACACTACTCCTTCACACGGTGCTCAATGACAACAATCACATTCCACCCACAATCAGGAGCACAAGTATTATTTTATGGTAAGCCACTCTTGCTACATATTGAAACCTTGTTTTGCTAATGTACATGGGCTTAAAAAGTCAGCTTAGAGACAGTCCTAGACTGAACAGTTGTCTAAATATTGATTGTTATGCCCCATACACAGGATCGGAATTTCCGATGGAAAAAGTCAGACGGACTTTTTCCATCGGATTTTCCAATCGTGTGTGGCCCCATCAGAGTTTTTTCATCTGAAATTCTGACGAATTCCATCGGAGTTTAGATATAGAATATGTTCTATTTTTTTTCCAATGGCATTCCGTCAGAATTCTGATGTGATTTGGCCCGGCAAAAGCACGTTCGTGTGTACGCGGCATAAGACTTAGTTCACAGGGGGAGTATGAATCTATGCCCCTTGTAAGGGCTATGTGTACCTGCACCGGGTTGTGCATCCGCACCCGCACCCTCATGGATATCACATTGGGAGCAGAAGCAATGTCCACATGCAGCCACTGTGTCCCAATTGACAGATAAAGGACTGCCTACATGGGGATGCGTGGAGCACCTGTACATCCCCATGAAGGCAAACATGGCCTGCATGTGCCCCCTGTGAACGAGGCCAAACAAAACGGGAGTATTTAAACATAGTTCCCAAATGTTCCTTATTTTGTGGGACTTTCCCTATTTTGAAACCAAAACCCTCTGTCCTTCCTTCTTCTTCAGTTGTCCCTTTTTTTGGTCTGATGAATAGACATCTATAAAAAACGACTATTTCAAGTGTATGTGTAGGCCCTTTACATAGTTGTCACCAGTACTCTGGTGTGTTCAAACTAGGAACCCATATGTGTGAGCCCACCAGGAATCTGTACAGGCCAATCATCTGTGGTTGGGGCCTTCTCCTCCCCTGGCCACATGTATAAAAGGGGCATATACTTGTGGGGCTCCAATCGCATATGATTGACTTGTACAAGCAACAGCTTTCTGGCAGGCTTGCACACGTGGGTTTGGATCCTAGTCCAAACATGCCGAAGATCAGAATTGGTCACCAGAACGGTGTGCACATTGGAAGACTAAGACAGGCCATACAGGAGAGTGCAGGGAGCCTTACCAACCAGCAGAATGCAATGAACACTGCTGAAGGTCTTCAATGATTGGGTGGAAAAAAAAAACGTCAGTACTACCAGCCTGCCCATAGATGGATCAAAATTCATCTGGTTCCTGCCAAACTTGACGAATTTCGATCCGTTTATGGCCGACTTTAGGATGGTTATACACTATTAGATTTTTTTCAGTCAGTCTACTGGCTGAATGAAATACATTTAACAGATTCCTCCATCCACCCTATTTGGAGCAGATTGATGAATTTCCCACTGTGTCTATTGTGTTTCTGACAACTGCCAGCGATTCCCATCACTTTCTTTCCTTGTGACAATGGTCAATAGGACAAATAAAAGGTGACTCTCCCCAACAGGGACACAGACTGCAAAAAAAAACCTGTCAGGCCCCGTACACACGACCGAGTTTCTCGGCAGAATCCAGCGAGAAGCTCGCTGGGATCCATATTCTGCCGAGAAGCTCGATCGTGTGTACACTTTCGTCGAGCGTCCCATTGGGAAGCTCGTCGAGCCAAAATAGAGAGCAGGTTCTCTATTTGCTCGATGGCCCATCGGGACTAATGGCTCGACGCCTTTTTCGACAGCCTGGTCGACGAACTCGACGGCCGGCCGAGAACCTCGTCGGGCGGAATGATGAGTTTAGACGAGGTTCTCGGTCGTGTGTACGCGGCCGCAGAGGTTCTAATTGTTCCCTACTTTATCCAAGTTTAAAAACTACACAGATCACATGTTTACTCAGTGCATATGCATACATGGTCATCTGAAAAAGCTGTGCGTTTTTTCACCGCAATAATTAAACAGAATGATGTTATGAATAAAATGTTATGACAATGGCTAGTCCAAGCTGGCTTTAATTTAAGTATTTAGGCTATGGGTTCATTTTCTTTTTTCTCCAGCACTTTGAATGTCAAATGGGTGTGTTCAGTAAAGACGTAATAAATTAGATTGTTATCAGCTTAAAGCAGAGTTCCACCCAAAAATGGAACTTCCGCTTATCTGTCTCCTCCACCCTCTCCGGTGCCACATTTGGCACCTTTCAGGAGGAGGGGGGGGGGTACCTGTTTTTGAAAGGTACCCCCTTCCCCACTTCCGGAGATCGTGCCTGGGCGCTGTCTCTCAGAAGTATGGCCCCCTCCTCCTTCCACGGCCACTGGGTCAATTAGAAAGTGCAGTGTGCTTTGCGCATGCAAAGTAAGGTACCGGCTGTGAATCCAAAAGGCTTTACTGCTGGTTTCCCTTCCAAGATTGGCGGCGGCAGCACCTGACAGCCGTGCCTGAAAATCTTCTGGAATGCCGACTTTGCAGGAACCCTGGACAGGTAAGTGTCCTAATATTAAAATTCAGCAGCTATAGTATTTGTAGCTGCTGACTTAATTTTTTTTTGTGGGGGGCAGATGCACCTTGTGTTTGTCCATTGTTGAGATGAGGATTGGATTACAGTTCGAATCCCAACCACGACACTACCTGCCTGGAGTTTGCATGTTCTGCATGTGCTTGCGTGTGTTTCCTCTGGGTATACCAGTTTCACACTCCAGCCATGCTCCAGCCATAATTGGATCCTGTCTAAAGTGGCCCTAGTATGTGTATGTATGAATGTGAGTTAGGAACCTAAGATTGTAAGCTCCTTGAGAGCAGGGACTGATGTAAATGTACAATAAATATGTAAAGTGTCATGTAAATTGATGGCGTTATATGAGTACCTTTTAATAAATAAATGACTGCAGAAAAAAACAGCTATGTGTAAATTTACGGCGCTATATGAGTATAAACAGCTATTTCCAAGAGGTTCACAAACATTTTCTTTATATTTAAGTGACGGTAAAGTGCACATTACCTCACTTTACATTTATCAAACCAGGTGCACTCATCTGATGTCTGACCAGGGGTCATGGCATCACTTTGACTTCCCTTATTGGATTATTGCCATGGTATTAACCTGAAAATCATTACTCTTATCTATTTGATCTTTTTTTTTTTTTCATGGGATTAGGGTTCATCCAGACTGATAGCTTTTCCGTGTTGAGTTTGCTTATAATTTATACTGCAGTTAGCCATTGCCTGGCTTGACCCTGGGTATGTGAAAAACAAATACATAAAATAAAGGGGATATAATAATTTTATTCCCATATCCCTCACTTCACAATGTTCAGCATTTAGTCACTGTAAAGCCTGGAATCCTGACACTGCTATTTTTCCTAATGCAAGTTGCCTTTTTATTAGAGGAAAAACACCTTTTATGTCTGCATTATTTGAAGTGCTGTCCAGCATTAAAGGTCAATTCTCCTAAAATTAAAAAAATGTAAATAAATTATTCAGCTTTAAATAAATGTTAGCAAGCTGATAGACCCCTAGGCGTATTATGTGTCTCAGGGGCTTTGGTGGCATGGTCTTGTCACCTGCGTTTCTTTCCTCCCCCTTACCAGCTACAGCCATTACAGATGGGCTCACTGTACTGTATTTTTTTATTTGTTTTTAATAATGGGTAATGTAGAAGCAGAACTGAAATCCTCCCCTACTAAAGTGGAGAATCCAGCACAAGAATAGTGGGAAAGCCCCAGAAACCATTCTTTCCATTGCAACCAGTAGTGTAAAGTATATATAATATTTACAGAATATTTTTTATTATTATACATATATTATATATTATGTTTATATCTCACTGTTTTATACTTCCTGTTTCTTTGTGCTGAGTGGTTTGTTTTAACTTGAGCAGCATATTTCACAAATGTGTGTCACAGCTGTAACCTTCTTAAATCATTGTGCAAATGAATCAGCCAAATGTCTTCTTTTAATGTAAATACAAAGGTAGGGGGGAAAAGGATATTATGCATTTCCTTGAAAAGGAAACTGAATGGTTGGAGACTAGAATTAGGCTGAAAGTGTAAGGAATGTGTATCAGTAGATGCTTGTACCATACATAGCAGAACTGAATTCAGTATCTGCAGTTAGTTGCGTTAAAAGAAATTCACCCTCCTTTAAAAAAGAGGAACTGTTAAAATCGCAGACTGAAGATTTTGCTTACTTTTGTTGCTGTGAAAGCAACAAATTTGCAAATTTCTAGCAAACTGTGCGACTAAAGCACTTAGCGATAACAGCTTTTTATGATCCAACTGGGTTTAGTGGAATAAAAAAAAAAAAAAATGGAAATCTCCCCTTCGCCGGAATGATTGTTGGAAATTACAGATAAAATATATTATCTAGCCACCCCTATCAGTGATCCCTAGAAAAGTTTATTGTAGACCAACTGAGAGAAAAGTTCCTACTGGATCAATGAAGCTGAAGATTAACCACTTCAGCCCAGGACCATTTGGGTGGTCAAAGACCAGGCCAATTTTTGCTAAACGGCACTACGCCGTGCGATGTGGCTCACAAAAAAAAATTGGCGTCCTTTTTTTCCCACAAATAGAGATTTCTTTTGGTGGTATTTTATCACCTCTGCGGTTTTTATTTTTTGCGCTATAGACAAAAATAGAGCGACAATTTTGAAAAAAATTCAATATTTTTTACTTTTTGCTATAATAAATACCCTCCAAAAATATATAAAAAATATTTTTTTTCCCTCAGTTTAGGCCGATACGTATTCTTCTACATATTTTTGGTAAAAAAAATCGCAATAAGCGTTTATTGATTGGTTTGCGCAAAAGTTATAGCGTTTACAAAATAGGGGATAGTTTTATGGCATTTTTATTAATTCTTTTTTTTTACTAGTCAGCGATCAGTGATTTTTTTCATGACGGTGACATTATGGCGGACACATCGGACACTTTTGACTCATTTTTGGGACCATTGTAATTTTTACAGCGATCAGTGCTATAAAAATGCACTGGTTACTGTGAAAATGACACTGGCAGTGAATGGGTTAACCACTAGGTGGCGCTGTAGGGGTTAAGTGTTCCCTGCCTTGTGTTTCTAACTGTAGTGGGTGGGTGGGCTCTCTGTCACATGACACTAATCTCCGCTCCCATAATGGTCCCTCCCCCTTAAACTGAGCATTTAGAGCGTGTCTAATTTGGAGATATCTATAAAACGTGTGATTGGGCACATCGTATTCCTCTCTTAGAGCAGCAAATGTTTTCAGGGTCCTTCCTCCGTCTAGCTGAGCCAATCTAACTATCCCTTTTGCTGTCCATTCCTTAATTTCTCCAACTCCAGGAGGTTCCTGTTATTCCACAGGGGCACGTGTTCTGTCACACCTCCCTGACCTCCAATCGACCTTGCTGATTTCCATACTTTGATAGCCATCTTGACTGTTGGGGTTTTATTAATAAATGAATTGGCCTCCAGCACCTCTACAACTGTTTTGTGAGGTGCCCCTAGGATCATTAAACCTCCGTTTACATCACCTCCTGGCCCTATTCTTCCACCTATATGCTGCAATTGTGCTGCCAGAAATTGGCAGCATGGGTGTGGTGTTGCCATACCCCCTTCCCTTATTGGCAGCTGCAAGGTTTGCAACTTAATTCTAGCTTGTCCTCCTTTCCATATTAATTCTCTAAACAATGGGCCAGATTCTCGTAGCAGTTACGTCGGCGTATCTCGAGATACGCAGCGTAACTACAAAAATGCGCCTGCGTATCTATTTTCTGTATTCAGAAAACAAGATACGCTGGAATTTTGCTTAGATACGAGCAGCGTAAGTCTCTTACGCCGTCGTATCTTAGTTGCATATTTATGCTGGCCGCTGGGTGGCGCTTCTATCGATTTACGCATCGAATATGCAAATGAGCTAGATACGCCGATTCACGAACGTACTTGCGCCCGGTCGTCGTATTTTACGTCGTTTGCGTAAGCGTAAGTCCGGCGTAAAGTTACCCCTGCTATATTAGGCGTAGGTGAGGCGTACGCAATGTTAAGTATGGACGTCAGGACAGCATCGAATTTTCCGTCGTTTACGTCGTTCGCGAATAGGGCTGTGCGTAAGTTACGTTCACGTCGAAACCAATGAGTACTTGCGATGTAATTTTGAGCATGCGCACTGGGATTCGTGCACGGACAGCGCATACGCCGTTCGAAAAAAGCGTCTATTACGTGGGGTCACGATTCATTTACATGGATCACACCCCTACCTGCCTATTTTTATTTACGTTACGTTACGCCGGCCCATTTACGCTACGCCGCCGTTACTTTGGGCGCAACTTCTTTGTGAATACGGCACCTGCCTTTCAAAGTTGCGGCGGCGTAGCGTAAATCAGATACGCTACGCCCGCACAAAGATAGGCGTCCCTACGAGAATCTGGCCCAATGTGTCTATTTTCCTAAACCATTTTTTATGTATCCATATAGGTGCAATATGCAGCACATATAATAGTTGTGGCATCCACAGCATTTTAATCAAATTGCATCTCCCTGCGACTGACAATGGGAGGTGCTGCCAAATTAGAATTTTATTTTTTAATTTAGTCAAGAGGGGAGATAGATTATTCCCTGTATACTGTATTTATTGAGGTCGCTTGTTATATCTATGCCGATATATTTCATTGTCCTGACTATCTCCAGCTGTGGGATTTCTACTAGAGTCTGACTCCTCATTGGGTCTACCAGGAATTCATGCTGATTTCTCCCAGTTTATAACCAATCCTGAGATTCTTCCGAATTCTCTAAAGATGGTCATTACCTGCTTAATGGAGTGGTCCGTGTCACCAAGGAAGAGGAGAACATCGTCCGCGTAGAGAGCGGTTCTCTCCTCCCCGGTCGGTCTCACGAACCCCTCCATCTTTATTCCATTCTTATTGCAGTAGCCAATGGCTCCATTGCTATGGCAAAAAGCAGGGGTGACAATGAACACCCCTGCCTTGTGCCTCTCTCTAGCCGAACCCTCGCTGAGTAGTCATTGTTGACTCTTATTCTTGCACTGGGGTCATTATACAATATTTTAATCCACCTGATAAATTTAGGACCAAACCCAAAAACTTCCAGCACATGCCAGATATAGCCCCATTCCAAGCTATCAAAGGCTTTAACCACATCTAAAGCCATTACTGCTCATGTACCATTGTTCTCTGTTGGCATTTGCAGGTTAAGAAATACCCTCCTGATGTTCATGCTAGTTGATCTCCCTTGAATAAATCTGATTTGATCCTGATGTATAAGTCTCGCGGCTATTTTGTTTACTCTACCCTTCATTATTTTAGCCAATATTTTAGCATCTGCGCAAAGAAGAGAGATAGGGTGATATGATGCAGTCTCTAGTGGATCCTTCCCTTCCTTGTGCAGTACTATTATTGTAGCTTCAGTCATTGAGGTGAGTAACCTTCCCTCTCCCATCGCCCAATTCAGTACTTTAAGTTCTGGTAGTAGCACTTTCCCATAATATTTCTCCACCAGAAGCCCGTCTGGTCCTGGGGACTTCTGATTAGCCATCTCAGTGACTGCTAGCTGTACCTCTTCGAGAGTTATTGGGGCCTCCATTTGCTTTTTCTCTATCTCCGTAAGGGTTGGTAATTCTAAATTCTCAAAGAACCCTTCCAATTCCTCCTCCCTGCCCCCCCCCTCCTTGTGACCTATATAACTCGTCATAGTATTCTCTAAATGTGTCTGTAATAACTGACACCTGTGTCGAAATATCTCCATTACGTGTTTTAATCGCGGGTACAGCGGAGTGAGAGGAATGGTTGTTACTAAGTGCGCCAACATTCTCCCGACACTTTCCCCCTCCCCAAATGCCACTTGTTTTTGAAATAATCTCTTATTCTCTGGTTTTCTTATTATTTCAACTTTATATTCCTGTTGCTTATTTAGTCATATTCTTTGTTTCTCCGGTGTTGGATTTTCAATTTATTCCTTTTTCTGTATTCTCTAGTTCCTTCCTAATCCTGTTCTCCCATTCCTTTGATACAGTCAACTTTAGGTTACAGTCAGACATCCAAATATCTGCGACAGCTAAATGCCGTCTGATATGGATATGCAGTAATCTCTGGCAGCTTACCTGGCTCTCATGTGTTCATCTTAGAGGCCAGACCCCCTCACCTGGCTTCCTTTATATTCTTCCTCCCTGTATGGCTCCACCCCAGGCCATTCCAGGAACTCTATATTAACCAGTGCACTGCAGGTCTGCTTGGCTGATCAATGTTGTGTGTTAGCTTGTGTTCCTGCTTGCTGTGTGCTACGTTAATATCTCTGTGTACCAACTTTGGCTTGTCTACGACTACTCCCGTTTGCCTGTGACCCTGACCGTTTGGCCTGTCCCTTGGTTACCCTTGTCTGCCTGTTGCCCCGACCTCGGCTTACCCATCACCATCCCCTGTGTCCTCAGTGACTACTTCCCCTCTCTCCCTACGGAGCGTGACCTGGGGGCCCCCGGGGGCCGCGACCTGGGTTCAGTTGCAGCGAAGGCCATCCTCACCACTAGAGGCTCTGGTGAACACCTGCTGGACCTTAGACTTCGCACCCTGGGGAATCTTGGGTTCACGTTTCCTGTCCGTCCCCAGCAGTCTGCTATTGGGTTCACTACCTTGCGGTGCACCCCTGTCTCCATCGGGGTGCATTTGTCACCTGGCCACAGGTGACCTGACACCGTCTCTGGACTCAGCAACCCTCAGTGCATACAAACTAGCTGAATACCTGCAGCCAGTTTCCTGTGTAGCCAAAACTTAGCAGAAATGCAGACCCTGGACACATGTTGGCTGTGTCCAGGGTCAGTTGAAGGCTCTATAAGCATGTAACTTCTTAGTTAAGTGCTTACATGTGAACAGTAGCGGCACCTGCCATTGGTTTGTTCAGAGTACAAATCTGACAGCTGCCACTGACTGCTGCTGTTGGTTGCACACTGTGGGGTTGATTAACTAAAGGACCAGGCCCAGATGGAATTTCTGTTGAATTCTATAAAAAATATGAAGCCCTATTAGCTCCAAAACTGGCAGAGGTATTCACAAGTGGGCTGATGAAAGGGACACTACCAGACGTAATGAGGCAGGCACATATAACTTTAATATATAAAGAAGGGAAAGATCCAGAAATATGCTCCTCATATAGGCCACTAGCATTATTGAATATAGATTTCAAAATATTAACAACAATTCTAACCACAAGCCTACAGCCATTATTAACCCCCCTGGCGGTATTCCCGAGTCTGACTCGGGGTTACATTTTTGTGCTGCGATCGGTAACCCCGAGTCAGACTCGGGCTCACCTCGCAGAATCCACAGGCAAGGTTTACTTTACTTTGTCTTTGGATCCAGCGATGCCAGCACGCTGTGTGAGCGAGCGGGTGCTCGCTCGATTCACACAGTGCCTCTGTGTGCCGCCGATCTCCGTTCCCTGCGACGTTACAACGCACGGGGGCGGAGAACGGCGCCATATTCAAAAAGGTAAACAAACACATTACATACAGTATACTTTAATCTTATAGATCACAGTACTGTATGTAAAAAATACACACCCCCCTTGTCCCTAGTGGTCTGCCCAGTGCCCTACATGTTCTTTTACATAATAAAAACTGTTCTTTCTGCCTGCAAACTGTAAATTGTCCATAGCAACCAAAAGTGTCCCTTTATGTCAAAAATGGTTTTAGAGCAGCTAGAAAACAGCGATAATAAATTATAATCACTTGCAGAATTGAGCGATAGCGATATGTGGGGAAATTCATCATAAAAAAAAAATAATAGCGACAATTCTGCAACTGGGCAAATTTCAGTAATTTTGGGTTGATTACATTATTGAATCATTTTTATTATAATTATATTATTATTTGTTATAATTATTTATAATTATTTATTATATTATAATTTATAATTTTGTTTTTAAAACAATGTCATACCCGGGATGCCTATTAGACACTTGTTTGGTCAGATTTAAGTGAGTTATTCCCAGGAATTACAGGCCTACAGTATAAAACGCCAAATTTCCTTGCAAATAGTGGTACCGCTTTCAGCACCTAAAATCTGAAAGAATCATACCACCAGGGAGGTTAAAAATCATTGTAGATTCAGATCAGACAGGATTTTTGCCGCAGAGAACGACAGATGTTAACCTTTGTAGACTATTTACGAACATACATGCTCACCATAACTGTGAAGGAACTAGGACAGTGGCCTCATTAGATATAGAGAAGGCATTCTATACAATCGAATGGCCTTTTTATTGGAGGTACTTAGAAGAATGGGGTTTCCATTAGTATTGATTAATTGGGTACAAACAATATATAGAAAACCCATGCCAGTGGTTAAATTAGGAGGACAACTTTCATCTTCTTTTCAGTTATATAGAGGCACAAGACAGGGTTGCCCTCTTTCTCCAGCACTCTTTGCAGTAGCAATAGAGCCAGTGGCAGAGGCTCTGAGGACCTTGCAAAAGATCCAGGGACTTCGAGTAGGGGGGCTGGAGGAGAGGGTAGCCCTGTACGCCGATGATAAGTTATTGTTTTTGAGGGATGCGGTCCATCATTGGAGGGAACCTTGGAATTGCTGAATACCTTCTCATTGTTTAGAGGACTTTAAGTAAACTGGGGTAAATCACTGCTATTTGCCATTGATCAAGGAGCACAGGATACAGCAAACCCAATTATGCCATTAAAATGGGTAACAGAATTCAAATATTTAGATATAATAATATCGCGACAGGTGAAAGAATATAAAAGGTTGAATTTAGATCCAGTATTGCAGGAAGAAAAAACTAAAGGTATGGGAGACTCTCCCTCTGTCGCTACTGGGACGCATACATTTAATAAAAATGAAGATTCTGCCAAGGCTGCTATACTTATTTAGAAACTCACCGCAATGGCTACCAATTTTTTATTTCATCCAGCTGCATGGTATGTTATCTTCATTTATATGGCAAAATAAATCAGCTAGAATAAAACTGAGTACACTTATGCGCCCAGTGGCACAGGGGGGATTAGCCTTCCCGGATCTTCATAAATATTACTTAGCAACACAGCTGGTGACAGTGGGAAAGTGGTTCAACCCTGATCAATATGACACCGCTACAATGGTGGAGGCTGCAGTGGTCCAGTCTGTGGAGGCACTGCAGGCACTGCCATTTCGCGGGTTAAAAAATAGGCGAGATCTAACTCCATCAATGATAACGACAGTAGAAGCATGGAAAGCCGGCATGGCAAGAGTAACTCAAAAACAGATATATCTCCGAATGCTCCATTATGGAGAACTCCAGAGTTTACACATTTAGCTTCCATTCAAGATCCTAGAGCAGTGGTTCTTAACCTTGTTGGAGGTACTGAACCCCACCAGTTTCATATGCGCATTCACCGAACCCTTCTTAATTGGAAAATTGCACACACTGGCGGCAATTGATGGCACAGTGGCTGCGTGTGTTGCACAGTGGCTGTGTGTGATGGCACAGTGGCTGCGTTTGATGGGCACAGTGGCTGTGTTTGATGGGCACAGTGGCTGCGTTTGATGGGGCAAACTGGCAGCACACCGGTGGCAATTGATGGGCACACTGGCAGCAATTGATGGGGCAAACTGGCAGCACACTGGCGGCAATTGATGGCACAGTGGCTGTGTGTGATGGGCACAGTGGCTGCGTGTGATAGGCACAGTGGCTGCGTGTGATGGGCACAGTGGCGACAATTGATGGCACAGAGGCTGCATGTGATGGCATAGTGAGGCTGCAATTTATATATATATATATATATATATATATATTATTTTTTGCTAGTCAGAGAAGGCTCATTTAAAATAACACAAAAACATTTTTTTATCTGCCATTTTATATTATTAAAGTGCTGGTCACCTCACCTCACCTCAGTCAGCCTCCTCCCCTCCCCCCCAATCCAGCCATTTAATTATATGCTCTTTACAGGTCCTACTTACTTTTAAACAAGTTCAGTAGTATTTTTTAGCACACTGTCTGCTAGGTTCAAATTCCATTAGACTAGAGTCAGGCAGGCTCCTCAAGACTAGTCCTTGGCTCTCTAGCTCGTCACAGGCAGCGCCGACACACAGCTCTCTGCGCAGCGCTCTGAGTCCCCCCCTTCCGGCCGTAAGTGGAGTGATGTCACGCCGCTTGAAGGGACCAATAGACTCCTTCATAGGGGGAGTAAACAGGCTGCAGCAGACAGGAAAGGGAGCCGGGAGGTGACGGTCCCGGATGCAGGAGTGCACTCGGCACACAATTTGTACTGTGTCTTGACCTCCGCCGAACTCGCGAGACTGACTCACCGAACCCCTGGGGTTCGATCGAACCCAGGTTAAGAACCACTGTCCTAGAGCATGGACAAAATATGAAGTTAAAAAAATATCACAAGTAATACATGAGGGGAAAATATCCTCATTTGCAGATATGAGAAAAAAATGGAATGTGCCCGAGAGCTACTTTTTTAGACATATGCAGTTGGTACATGCCCTGTTGGCTCAGTTTTCCGAAGGCATCCCACAATTAATAGAATCAAGTTTGGAACAAACGGTGAGAAAGAGAAGGAACAAAGGGATGATTTCAATTTTTATATACCCATTTACTAGAGACAGAAGTGTCAGATATGAATAAATTATGTGAAGGTTGGATGAGAGATGTCCCAAAACTATCGGTAGAAATTTGTGGAAAGATATATATATTTCCATTCCAGATTCTAGTCTCACTTCGAGACAAATTAATTCAATTCAAAATAACACATAGGAGTTATTACACACCGTATAAAATGTTCAAAATATTTCCATCAAATTCTCAAAACTGTTGGAGATGTGCAGGCACCCCAGGAAAAGTTATTCATATATTTTGGAACTGTCTGAAGATAGTGCTATCCTGGAGAGAGGTCTTGAGAGTAATTGATAAAGTGAAGTCAGTTCAGCTCGAACTAGAGCCAGAGGTCTGCCTATTGGGACTGGTAGAGGAAAACATGGCCCCTATAGAAAGAAGAACACAGGTGGACCTGTTGCTCTTCTATGCAAGAAAGGCAATAGTATGGAAGTATAGAAGCTCCCTCGTTGGCGCAATGGAAACATTTGGTTAATAGCAACTTGTCACTGTATAGGGAGACATATTGTAATAGAGGAAACAGGGAGAAATACGGAAAGGTATGGGAAAACTGGATAGAGAATGTAGGAGGAAGGAACTACACCAATGGAAGAAAGGTTTAAGAAAGAGGTTACATATATATAATGTATAAATAAAAAGTATGTAATTGTAATAAAATGATTTGTATGATTTTATAGAAATTTATAGAAATGTTCAAATGTGAAATATATATTTGAATATGAGAAAAAGAGAAAATTTAATAAAGAGATTTATAAAATAAAGGAAAATAGATTGAGCAGTTGCCCTCTGCAAGTGCGGTTGCTCGAGAGCTTAGTAAATGAGATAAGGCTTCACTTTGCAAAGAGTACCAAATCACGTGCAAGGAAAAAAAAAAAAAAAAGCATTTATAATTACACATGATTGGACGATGGAAGTCAGCAGATTTACTAAGCTCATTTACTAAGCTTTGGAGTAACTGCACGTGCAGAGTGCAGTCTTTTTGCCTTAAGTATTAATGGCATGTACCACTACTGTTTACATGTAAGCACTCAATATGCGAATAGAGCCTTCAACTGACCATCCCATTGAAAATATATTTAATTATGTTTTACTAAATACAGTACAGAGATGCAGTAATGTGTGGATTTTGTATCTGAGTGGAGTTGAGCTTTAACGCTATATAACACTACAAGGAAAAGTGCTTTTATTGTTTTCTGTATCTCTCACCATAGCTCAGTGACCACACAAATGACGGCAATAACAATAAAACTTAATAGAGGGCCTTAGGCAGGCCATAGAAGGTACAAATTTCTTTCCTACAACCATGGAAGCCATCCCTTCAGGAAGAAGACAAATATCGTTAGCGACTATAGCAGCAAGTGAATCCGGCAGGCTGGTTGTACCCAAGTTAATCGATCAACTTGGTACATTCAGCCTTCCCACTAATGGTTTGAATTTCAGCTGGCTAAACCTGTCGAGATTCGAACCGTGTATAGTTGGCCTAAAACTTCCCCGCTCTATCCAAAACTCTATAAAAAAAGTAAAAAAAAAATAGTTTGGAGTTCTACTTTAAAGAAGAACTTCGATCTGCATGTGCAGACGTGCCGCAGAGCTATGCTGGGACCAGAAGCCCTTTTGGCACACAGGCAGAATTTGGAAGAAGGGGGAACCCAATTCTTGCCTAGGTGGGAAAGGAAGAAGCGTTATGTTTCAGCAAAAAAAAAAAAATATGAGAGAGTGAGGGGGTAGAAGGCAGGGGATAGTAAGTGTGTATTAAAGTGGTTGTAAACCCTCTTTTACAACTTAATGTTACAGGTAAACCTATATTAAGGCTGACCTAAAGCTAACAAGGATCTCGCCTAAACCTGCACGGTTTAGGAGATATCCCAGTATTTGCATGTGCCAACGCCATGCTATGTGCCGTTGGCACAACTATGTGCCGTTGCTTCAGTTGTACTGTGTTGTTATTGTGTGCCGGAGCTGCGAGACCCAGAAATCACTCCTGGACAACAAGTTAGTGGCCGGAGGGGGAGACGTGGACCGATGCGGGGGCTTCGATCGTAGGTGAGTAAAATATAATGCTATGCATACTAGCTGATTATGCTTTTGTCTTGCAGGATTTACATATTTTGGTTTTTGAACGGAAGGTTTACTTCCTTTTTAAGGGTGAAACTAAGAACATGGTGGAATATAGAGGATGTGCCTTCATCCCAAAACCAATAAAAAATGCAATAACTTCCAAAAAGGTCCAAGGGACTACTGTTGACACAATAGACAAAATAAACCCTCCAAAAAAAGATACATAAAAGCTTCAATAAGACAGTGGGAGCTTCCGGAGTTAACTTTCTAGGTAATTGGTTGCTAGGTGAGCCTAGCAACCAATTACCAGCTTGTTAATATGAAAAATTGTTCTCATTCAGCTTCCTGCTCCCTACTCCACTCTGCTTTGTCTCCCTCTCTGCATGGTAGGAAAGGGTAGAGCTGTGGGGGGAGGCTGTTTAATATGCAGGGAGTGTGTGTAGTGTAGGAGGGGGGCTCTGTAATATGCAGGGGGGCTGGGTAGGGGAGGGCTATGTGATGAGCAGGGGGGCAGTGTGATATGCAGGGGCATTGTTTAATGTAAAGGGGTCCAGAGGTGCGGGGCTGTGTAATGTAAAAGGGGCCAAAGCTGCGGGGGCTGTGTAATGTAAAGGGAGCCAGGAGGGCAGGGGCTGTGTAATGTAAAGGGAACCAAAGGTGCTGGGGCTGTGCAATATACAGGGGGCTGCATAATATGAGGGGTCTAGAGGTGCATCCTCAGCCACTTAATGCAAGCCAGGATCAGTTTACTGCAAACACCTACCATGCTATTGCTAGAGACAATTAGTCAAATTCTAGCTTTAGTAAAATTACAATTAGAAAAATTCCAGTGAACTGGCTTTCTATTAGTGAAGCACCTTAAAGTGAGGTAAACCTGTACTGTTATTATTACTATTACTATTACTGTTAGTATTATTATTATTTTTTATTATTAAGTTATTAGCAAGAGAATGTGGCCCTCCATGCAGTTACATACATTGAATATGGCCCTTAAGTGGAAAATGGTTGCTAAATCCTGTTCTAAGATATAAAAACAGCATTGAGTAACATGTAAATACATCTATCAATAAAGTATAGCATGAATATCGCAAGGATACTACCATGCTGTGTAAAGATTAATTTCCAAAATCAAGATCGTGTATTCAGATTTCCTTTCTTGTATCTGCTAGGGGCAAGGAAACATTACAATATACCTTTGTTTTTTAACAGAAAGTATTTTTTCTCAATGATAAAAGTGTAATGTCATGTCATTTTAGATACAAATAGAGCTTAGAAAAGTTATTTCATGCCGGTTAATATTGCATAAAACCATGACCATTATAGCGATGACAAGTCAAACCTAGGGAATACTCCATTGTGTAGCTTGTACTCAATTTAGTGCACTTTGGTTTGTAACTTCATCATTTCTCCTGGGAGGGCCCTCATTTTTTTCCCCTCTCCGATGACTGAAGAGGATATTAAGCATGGTTACTGCTTTGTGTATCATATTACTACTTTAATGATATTATTTATACATACTTTTACAGAAATGCCTGAACTTTGAACTAGTAGGATACCAGTGATCCATGTAAGCAAATCATTACACGTCTACACCCTTGTCTCATGTTTACAAATATAATCCACTTCCTGCAGATATAATAAGAACATTTACAGTGCAATGTTTATATATATATATATATATATATATATATATATATATATATATATATATATATATATATAGACACAGAAGACCTGATAGTTGTTGGGTTCAGCAGCTTGCTCACTAGACTGTGCAGCATCTAGGACTACAGTGACTGGTAACATGCACTAACAAGCCAAAAATTATATTTATATATTTCCTGTTTATATGCATTTGCAAATTCTGTACAGTCAATGATAGGAAACAGGAAGATATATACAGTAAACTGAAAAAAAAAGATGTTAATTGAGATTGTCTTTTAGTCACATTAAAATTAAAAAAGGGATTAAATGATATCTGTACCTTAATCTTATAAATACCGGTACATCAAAGACATCCCCCCCCCTTATTTATTAGCTTGTTCAAAGGTGAGCAAGGTATGTCTAGAAAATAATAAAAAGGGAGGTACCTGCCTATCCTCTACTGCTCTAGGATCTGCTGCTGTGTTCAAGCAAGCTGCCTAATGCTTTGAAACAACATATGCTTGATCAGGGCTGGACTGGGACTAAAATTTGGCCCTGGACTTCATCCAGACTGTCCCACTCAAACAGGTCTCTCCTATGGCAGCCGGACAACTCCCGCCCCTCTCCAGCCACCCAAGCCCCCTCTCCCCCTTCACTAGCCACTAGCCATTCTACTTTATTAGCGTAGAATGGCTGGTACTGGTACTCTTATAGGCAGTACCAATGGGGAAGCTAGACATTATTTCACCCGGGGCAAAGAATCAGTTTGGTCCCCCCCCCCCCCCATGGGACAAGATTAGGCAGAAGTGAGAAACTCCCAGGCCATATCTGTTGAGTCAGCTGATAAAACAAACTCCTGGACACAGGTGGATTGTCCAACAGTTAGTCAATGTTCCGCATGGAAATTTCCACAAATGTCAAAAATGGTAACAGTGGCCTTGCTGCCCTTCATGGACGGGGAGCATCCTAACAGAGAACAAAAAAGAAAAAAAAGAAAGGCGCACCAGCCTAGTGTGTTACCGTTGACAATTTATTGAGTACAAATAGTAACAAAAACTACTCACAAGAGACATGGTATGTGATGGATAACCCTCGAACCGCACTCCAGAATAGGGGGGATAGAGGTGTGTCACAGCCGGCAGTGACACACCTCTATCCCCCTTATTCTGGAGTGCGGTTCGAGGGTTATCCATCACATCGTTGTTGACAAGCCTTATATACCATGTCTCTTGTGAGTAGTTTTTATTACTATTTGTACTCAATGAACTGTTGAGTCAGCTGTCTGTCCCTCGTCCTCGTTCCTGCTACTTTGGTCCTCCCCCTGCTTCTCTGTTTCCCCCAGGTGAGCATTGCGGGGAGGAGGAGGAGGTGAGCGCTGCAGGGAGGGAGAGACAGAGGAGCGGAGGGGGGCAGCGTTTCGCTGTCACTGAAGCCGGCCCACTGAGCCATCGGCCCACCGGGAACTCCCGGTAGTACCAATGGCCAGTCCATCCCTGTGCTTGATTCACCTCTTCTTTAGCTACTTAGTAGGGCTTGCTAAACTCAGTTTAGGCCTTTGTACACGTTGTTGTTCTTTTAGCCAGAATATGCATGGTCTTGGCAGCCAGGGGAAGAAAAGAGAAATCGTTGGTTCAATTATACAAGACCTAGAGGGGGCAATTCAACAATAGGTTTTGATCAAAGCAAGAAAATAAAGTTCCAGAGGATAATGGACGGCTGCTGTGGTGGAGTTTTTTCTTTATCATTTTCTTTATCATTTTCATTTCACGTTTACAATGACATTCTACTAGTCTCACCATTTGACCAATACAATATAGAGTAACCATTCATTTGTAAATATTATTAAATAGTTTATTCTACTTTTATTGGGCATCATATGCCATTATAGGGAGTTGATACCAGGATAATCAATGGTTGGAGTAAGTTTATACTGACAATAAATACTTATAATTTATCAGACACTCCTATAAATTCAGGAAGAGTCTTAATTAATTAATTTTAAAATAACTTACCCTTGATTGTGAAAGAAAAAAAATATATAAATCTTATCCACCATTTATACATGGTAATTTTTTGGTGATTTTTTGGTGATTTATCGCAGGTGCCCACCCACCCTCGTTCCTATGGGGGTGTCTCTGACGTGGCTCCTTGCAAGCCCCTTTGAGTTGAGCTCTTCTCATTTGGGTAGGTGGGAACAATCACAGAACCTTCTGGATCATCTTCCTGATTTTTAAACAACTGTTTTGGCTATGCTAATATCCATTCTATTCCACAGTGGTAAATGTAGTACTAATGTTATATTTATTTTGGTGCATAATGAAATGTTACGAAAATTTAGATTTTTAATTTAAGTTTAACATTATGTAATGGAATGCTGTGTATATCTATGTTTGCATAGCCAGAATTTATACTTCAATTGTATTATGACATTGTAATCTTTTTAATAAAGGAATTTTGTATAATTATACTCTTGATCTTGCTTCACTACTGCTAAAAAAACCCCTTGGGGGAAGCTTCCCAATTTTGTTTGCTATTCGGGGTGTGCAGCCTTCATATCTCTCCCCTATATGTGTCTTTCCTATGTTGCTGCAGTGGAGTTTGACACTACAGCCGTTCAGCTTTACAGTTCCAGGGAAACAGAATACCAAACAGACATGGAACCCTGAGTGACACTGTGGACATCACCAAGTCTGCCTGCTGAGAAACTTGGGGCAGTATTGTGACAGCCCACTCCTTTCCTTCAGGTCTGTCTCAACCCCGCTATTGCTCTTAAGTAACCATCACTCTGGGCTCATGGTGGACATTTGAACTGTGTGCAGACATGCATGCCCAAGTCATAGGAGAGGAGAAGCTCCTTTAATAGGCCTCTCCATTAAAGACTTACCTGTGTGCCCAGTTACAGTTTTAAATAGTTGTTTAAAGGTTAAATGTTTCAGTGCCTAGTTGTTGGCTGCATGCCCAGATTTTGTTTATAGATGTATTGATCAGTTTGAATGTACCTGTGCAGGACCGCTGATAGGGGGGACCACCAGCCCTCCTGTAGGGGGCCCCAGCACTCAGAGGGGCCCAGACAGCAGGAGGGTTGGTGGAGAACAATTCCCTCCGTAACTCTCACCCAGGTTTCTCCCCCTCTCCCTCCCGCCAGCTTTTAGCTGCTGGGTGAGAGACATGGAGGGATAATGAACCTGGCTAGCCGCCGCTGAGCTCCTTCCTCTGCCCTGAGAGGGGGTTGTGCTAGGAGAGGGATTGAAGAAAGAAGATTTGTGCTGGGAGGGGAGATGCGGCTGATTGTGTACCAGGAGCCGATGAGGGAATTCGGCGCTAATAGGAGGAATTGGGGGAATTGTGCAGGCAGGGGAGATTTGTACTAGGAGTGGGAATCGGGGTGGCATTTGTTGTGTCCATTAATATTGTGTCCATTTTTGTGAAAATATATTGTATAGAATACCGTCAGGTGTGTGTGTGTGTGTGTGTGTGGGGGGGGGGGGGGGCAGTCAGGTAGCCTTTACAGGGCCCCATGATTCCTAACAGCGGCCCTGTACCTCTGCCTCATGTGATTGGATGTAAAGTTTATTCCACCCTGTTTTTCTATGCCAACACGAAGGGGGGGGGGATGTCTCCAGAAATATATACCTGTGTCTGTTCTTCAATAAAGCCTTCTGTTATTCACCCTACACTGCCTGTCTCGACAAGTGACTGAGTGAGCTGAGGAAACTTGAATTGTGCTGGTACTGGGCAAAGGAAGCCTATACAGCGGACATACTTCTCAGCAGTATGGTGGTTCGTCACAGTCACTTTTCTAGGAGGAATTAGATTGCAGTAAATAGGACCAATGTCCTAAAATAGTTACAGTAGGTCACTAAAGTTCCTAGCTGAACAACATCCCCGTGAAATAAACATTTTGAACTGTTTCTGGGGAACAAGATGCCTCTGAATACAAGCATACACTAACATGCCATACATGATCATTCCAAAGAGAGTAACCATTTGGACAAATCTCTAAAGTGAGCAAAATTCATATTTGTACACAGAGGCTGTTCATTGTCATTTTGTGGTCTCATTTGAAAAAATTCATAAAACAGTCAACTTTTACCTTCCAGTATATGGTATAGCACTGAAAGAAAATTGATGCCCATCCAAAAGTTGTCTAAGCCCAAAAACAAAAATTTAATAAAGTGCAGCTTACCATTTCTTAGATGCTGTAGCTGTATTGATTTTGAAAATGGGCAGGATATTTGTTTGTTTGTTCGCAAAACAAACAAATCGTGCGCTTGCGGGAAGTTCACTGGTTTCGGAGCGCCCCATAATGCACTGTGAGATCTCAGTGCATTGACGGCTGCTGAATGAACAAACTATGCACCTGTATGCTTTGGCCAATCACAGCTCAATTTACTGTTAGAGCCATGATTGGCCAAAGGCAGGATGCCTTTGGCCAATCATGGCTCACACTATATAAGGCTGCTGCTTACACGGCGGCCGTATATAGTGAATGAATAGAGATTAGGCAGGTAGTTAGTGTAGTGTGCAGTCAGTCAGTGTAGAGTGTGTATATGTGTGTATATATATATATATATATATATATATATATATAATACAGTTCAGAGTATATATCCATATATCCATTCACCAAAAACGTGTCAAAAAGTAAAAACCAAAACAGACAAAAAAAAAAAAAAGAAAGAAATATGTAATTCCAGCTTCAATCACACTGCCAGACGGATCCAATAAATATAATTTTTTTAAAAAGCTCTGCCTTTACAAGAGGCCTTTCTGTGACTGCTGCCGCTTGGTTTGACAGCTGTTATATAGGCAAGGGCAGGGCCTATAACCGAGTGACTCCCTCTTCTGATATCATGTGACATCATGTGACATAAGAGAGGGATGGGGTCATCCAGTTACATCAGCGGAGGCAGAATTTTTATTTTTTTCGATTTTTCGGGTCAGTTGGGTGGCATGATTGATGATGGATGTACATCGGGAGAAACTTTTATTTTTAATAAAGGAATTGTCAAAAACTGTCTATTGTGGTTTCTACTTTTTTTACACTTTTTTAGTGAATGGGTAGGGGTATAATGTACCCGTAACCCCATTCACATAGGGGAGGGGGCCCGGGAACTGGGGGCCCCCTATTTAAAGGGGCTTTCAGATTCCGGTAAGCCCCCCACCTACAGACCCCGACAACCAATGGTCAGGGTTGTCAGGAAGAGGCTCTTGTCCCCGTCAACATGGGGGCAAGGTACTTGGGGTGGGGGGTGCAGAGCCTCCCCTGCCCCAAAGCACCCACCCCCCTATGTTGAGGGCATGTGGCTTGGTATGGTTCAGGAGGGGGGGCGTTTGCTAGTTCCCCCCTATCCTGACCTCCAGGCTGCATGCTTGGATTAGAGTCTGGTGTTTATTTTGGGGGGGGGGACCCTACACCAATTTATTTTAATAGCTTTCCAGGTAGCACCCCTTAATATCCATACAATCCGAAAAGTGCAAAAATGAAAATTCCACAGTCAAACATACAAATGAAAACATATTTCTACGTATCTACTTCAAACTACAGGCTTATGCTCCCCAGCACACCTGCGAAGGTAAAGTCCAAGCCATTACAGTCCTTCAGAGGCACTCTCTTACAGACGCAAGTCCTTTGGAGGCATGCTCCAGTGTTGCTGTCCTCAGGACGAACCTCAGGTTCCGAGGGCTTTACCTGATGATGATAAATGACCTCCTTCTGCACCTCGCGAGTGATAATCTCTGTCTCACTCCCTTAAAGCGGATGGCCCATTAAATTTTTTTTTTAAAGCCAGCAGCTACAAATACTGCAGCTGCTGACTTTTAAAAATAGGACACTTACTTGTCCTGGAGTCCAGCGGCGTCCGCAGCAGGGGACGAGCGTTCGCTCGTCTCTCTACTGCTCCCCCCTCCATCCACGGTGAGGAAACCAGGAAGTGAAGCGCTGCGGCTTCACTGCCCGGTTCCCTACAGCGCATTCGCGAGTCGCGCTGCGCCCGCCGATTGGCTCCCGCTGTGTGTTGGGAGCCGAGAGTTTCCAGCACACAACGGGAAAAACCCGACTTTTGCCCGAGACTGCGGGCCGGAAGTGGGTGCAGATACCTGTTTTCACATTTGACACCTTTCAGGGGGGAGGGTTCCGATCAGCGGATCTTCACTTTAGGGTGGAGATCCGCTTTAAGGGCACTCTCGTTAGGAATAAGCCCGAACTCTCCCAACTATCTTGCCCGGTTCTCTGGACAGAATGCCAATTTGTGCCCCCCTTCTCTCTCTCTCTCTGGCCTGGGCCACTGTCAGTTTTTGTATCACACAGGACCAGTGGGCCAGACCCAAAGAAGAAGCCGCCAAAACATCAAAGAACCAGGAAAGTCATTAACTCTTATCCTCCCAGGCGATAAAGGACCTAACTAACTATTTCAACCTGCCAACATGTTGAACTCTTCCCCTCTTCTCCTCTCCATAACATAACACAGAAATGGTATTACTTTCAGGATCACCAAATGAAAATGAGGAAAATGAGGAAACAAACCCTGAAAAAAGGAAACTAACCCTGTATTAAGTGGTAAGCTGTAATATATCAAATTTTTGTCTTCAAGAAAAAAGATGGGCTGGGGGCCAAATTTTGAATTCAGTACATAGTACATAGTCTGGATTACTGTTGCTCCAGGTAGTGCTGGGGGGGGGGGGGGCAGAATGGAGAGTGATATCAGTCACTGATATCTGCTCCAAGAAGACCAAATTCTTTGTGTAGCCCTTTTGA
This sequence comes from Rana kukunoris, assembly GCA_029574335.1. NCBI lineage: Eukaryota > Metazoa > Chordata > Amphibia > Anura > Ranidae > Rana > Rana kukunoris. The sequence continues at coordinate 312,321,492 of CM056052.1, read as the reverse complement.
ATAATGCCCAGGTACAGGGCAGTGTTGAGCATTCCCAATTCTATGCAGCTTTCTGCTGTAGAGGTAAAGATCTAAGGAAGTTGTTAAGCCACAAGATAAAATCGACATCCTCTCTGTTTCATGTATATGTAGTACAAAGCATTGTGTGTCATTTTTTTTTAGATTATATTCCTAAATACCTTTTTCCATAGCTCTGCTGTGCAGTCATGTGATCCCCCTCAGCTTTCTTTCTCCGATCTCAGGAAAGCAGCGGTAGGGGCTGAGATTCCCCTCTGACATCAGCCGGCCAGCAGAGGGAGACCACATGACTACACATCAGAGCTGTGCAGGAAGGTATTTAGGAATGTCATAAAAAAATAAATAAATAGACACACAGTGCTTTAAATGTTACTAAATAAGAGGGGATGCCAAGGATTTTAATATATTATTGTACTGGAATAATGGCAAAGAGCAGAGAGCGGGATGCTGGAGGCATGGACACTGACCACAGTGTCATGGATCAGCAGCCATGATTACCATGGTCAGCACAGACAGATGGGGACACAGGAACAGGCAGGATTTACCTAGTATTTTACATTATACAATAGGACAATTTACACGGCAATAGCACTATGCTAGCTCATGTTTTAAAGGAACAGAAGATTTTTTTTTTAAGGGTTTCAACAACTTTAAAGGATCACTAAATGATTTTTTTTTTTTAGCTAAATAGCTTCCTTTACCTTACTGCAGTACTGGTTTCATGTCCTTATAGTTCGTTTTTGCTTTGAAGTTGCTGTAATCTGCTCTGTTCTCCAAACTTCCTGCTTGTCTGTTTCCTTATAACCACAGTGCTGGGAGCTTTCTCACAGTGGTCTAAGCTGTCATTACTGTGTGTCTAAAACTTCCCAGAACCAATCAGATTAATTTTAAAAACAAAACACTGCCCTGGATTTGTTTGTTTTTGTTCTGTGTGTCTATTTCTACTTTGCAGAAACATGAAGCCAGTTCAAAAGTGAAACTAACCTGCAGGCACATTATATGATTGATTTTTATCTATTTTTAATCATTTTGAAAAGGAATCAGTTAAGTTTTATGTCTCTATACCCTGTAAACAGTCATTTCAGCAAAAATATGTTTTTCCTTTAGTGACCCTTTAAATAAAATGTGTCAAAAAAAATTAAATGTTCTCCTTGTTCATTACCTGACAGCCTGCTGTAATAATTTATAATTGGCTGTAGATATTTTACAATATGATATAAAATATCCACTAACACTAACAAGCTGTATTGACTATATTAAATGCACATAATTGCTCATGTTAACCCATATAATTATATTTTTGCAAGTTATTCTTGAATTGATTGCATCCCTTGAGGACATTGGAAGATGTATGGTCTGCTTTTGATGGTTAACCGTTTGTCTAGAATGTAATCAGAAATTTATATTACTGCTTCCTACAAAGTTGAGAATGTCGGGTGCATTTTTATTTTTTGTGATGTGTGCACATACAGGGGAAATAGTAGAAAATTGCAATTCAAAATTTAGAAACATAAATAGCATTTAGTGAGTGGTAAATATGATATTACTGTATTAGATTACAACATTGTACAACAATTCTTAGAAGAGGAAATAATGAGTAAGCCATGTATAAAGTGGAGAAGTCAGAAGATGGTAACTGCTAACATGGCTAATTTGCACAGGGTTCACTAATCCACAGCAACCTGCAACTGCTTTCTTGAAATGTGGGAATATTTTTAGATGCTACTGACAGGAACATGTCCTATTATACCAGCCTAGCAAGTCAGGGCTTTGAAATAATTTACATAGAATTACCATTTCACAGTATTTTATTAACTCTCATAGATAGGGTTTTTTATTAATATGTATCAAACTGAGAAATATATTGGCAAGACAGAGCTACCTTTTAAATGAATACAATATATAGAAGTAAATGGGCCTGATCTACTAAATGACATGCTTGTACCCCAGTGCACTGATCAAGTGCAGACATCCCAATTGTAAACTCTATGGGCCAGATTCAGGTAGAGTTAGGCTGGAGTATCAGTGATTCGCCAGCATAACTCTCACTTTGAGCCGGCTTATCTGTTTTCTGTATGCAGAAAACAAGATACGCCGGGATTGAGTTCATATACGAGCGGTGTAATTGTATTTCGCCGTCGGAAATTTTAAAATGGGCGCTCGGGTGTTCCCGCTGATTTACGCCAAGAAAATAAATCAGCAAGAGACGGCAATTCACGATCGTACGCAGGCCCAACGCAGTGACTTTCCGACGTTTCCGTAAGCGATACGCGGCGTAAAGAAAAACATGCCCCTTAGGTGGAGTATCCTATGTTAAGTATGGCCGTCGTGATCGCGTTGAATTGAAAAAGTTTAACGTTGTTTGTGTAAAACGTCCGTGAATGGGGATTGACGTCATTGACGTTCACTGACAGAATTTGGAGCATGCGCACTGATAGTCGACACACACGCAGTACGTTCGCCGCGGGATCACGCCTAGTTTAAATAATACACGCCCCCTACCCGCCCAATTTGAATTCCGCCGGCTCATTTTCGCTACGCCGCCGCAACTTTAGGAGCAAGTGCTTAGTGAATACAGTACTTGCTCCTAAAGTTTCGCCGGAGTAACGTAAATGACGAACGTTACTCCAGAATAAAGATCCGCTCTCCTACCTGAATCTGGCCCATAGTATTTTTATTTTTACGTCTGTGATGCATTGAGATGAGAGAACACAAGCAACAGAGTGCATATGCTAAATTTACTAATACGTTTAGTTTGCTATGGAATGTATTCTCCATGGTCTGAAAGTAGACTGGCTAAGTCGTGATGTTAGTTAAATATGAATGACATTTTTTCTAATGTTTTGGGTCTATTTAATTGCTGTTAACATTTTTGAACACGCATTCCAGCATTTATATGTCGTCTCGCCAGGGACCAATTTCATGGCAGCCAATTTTCCCAGGGACCGTGGGGAGGTTGGGGGGCTTTGGCTGGCAGACAGGTCAAGTTATAGGACACTCAAGGAATCTGTCCTCAGACCCCCTTTACAGCACAGTCCCACCTTTATATTTGTGTCCTAATTTCCCCTTCACATTACAGCTCACCCTTTACATCACAGTGCCATTTAACATTAATATAACAGGGACTGCTCTGTTAAGGGGCCCTGTGATGTAATGGGTTCACTGCAATATAAAGGGGACTGCACCGTAAAGGGGCACTGTAATGATTACAGTCACTCTTTACAGGGCAGTCCCTTTATATTACAGTTCCCCTAGCAATTACAACCTCCTCCATCACAATTCCTCTGCAGTCTGCCCCCTCCACCCCCTAACATCACACTTCCCCGAGTGTTGCACCTTTAGGCAGGTACTTACAAGCACTGAGTAAGCACCTGTTTTTTTTCTGGTGGTGCTCATTTCCTCATGTTAGTTGAGCCAGACACATGCCAAATGTTACAATATCTTGATGTATTCTTGTGTCCTTAGATTAACCTGTGTGCTGGAAATAACCAAACTATAAAAGTTAACAATTTCCTGTTATTTTCAGGCAGGTTACCGCCCCTACTGGTCAACCAACATAAAAGCAGTGGTGTCTCCAGCTTTCATATTTAGGGGGGGCACATGGGGGGACAGGGACATAAGTAGGGGGGCCAACTATAAAATGCAATTTTATATATATATATATATATATATATATATATATATATATATATATATCCTGGGGCCCTTTACTACGATCCCACAACAAGCCCTTTCACATGTTCTGCAGTGATCTCCCTTCCTACTATACTGGGGCCCCCCAGGGTGGCAGAAAACAAGAGATATATGTCACCAGCACACCAAGAAAATATAAGGGTCCAAAGCAGTGGGAGAACTCTCAGGTTTGAAAAGGTTGTCTGGTGTTCTGCCACTGTGGGGTTCCCCAGCTGTCCTGTCCCTGCTATAGACAGTGCTGATCTGGCATCTATCTCCTTGGCAGCGGTGGAAGTCTATTAGGACCTAGTGCTGGTTACATTACGGATGCATGCAGGGAAAGGCTGGCACTATTGGTTATAGAGAGCCGAGCCCCCAGCTGGTCACCTAGCACATATATTACCTGCCTAACTGAAAGTTAAAGTAAATTGTGAATGTCTTGAAGGAACAGGAGAGGGGAGGGAGACAGATGGGGGAGAGAGGAGATGGAGATAATGCAGTTCAGTGATTACAGTGTACTTCAATCTGCAGTGCATACATGGTGGGGCACAGCATAATTTTGGGGGGATCAGGGCCCCCTCTGGCCCCCCTAGGGTCACCATTGCATAAAAGTGCCACCTTCAAGCCCCTGGGTCAAGCCAAACTGGGGTTCATGGAGGGATCCCAAGCTTGAGGACCCTATGAACTTGTAGCAGTTAATCATGCACTTACTGCCTTTATGGATTACTCCTAATCATGGACTCTGAGGAACTTGTATTGCCTTTTGTGGATTATTGCCTTAACAAACTCTTTCCTTAAAAAGGGATTGCTTTAGGAACTTGCCGTCTGCATAAGGTATGTGCACTCTACAGATTGTTAAAAGAGCTCTGTATAGGTATTATGTTGAGAATGTTTCTTGAAAACTGTATTGTTGCCAGCAACTATCTCAGTAAAACATATGATTTCCTTACTTGCTTTGCCTGGTTGGAAGTTTCTAAAATGGATGCATGCACAGCGTATCAAAAGAACAGGGCTTGCAAAACAACAAGAGGACTGAGTTAGAGGATGACACAGTACATGGGCCTAACAACACAGAGTGCTATCCAGAGGAAGCCAATGTGTGTTGATAAGGACTGCAGTTTTGTGCCACATGCAAGACAACTAATCAGCCAGGAGATGTGTGACATGGAATAGGTGATGGTCACCCTTGTAGTGGAGAGGATTAAGTGCTTGGCACTTCCACTAGCAAGTTCCCAACTCTTTAGGACCAGACTCATGGCACAGAGTGCCTGGAGTCGCAAAAGAAGGAAAGATGCAGAGGGGCACCCCAGGAGAGAAAACAAGTGTGGCGTTTGACGAGAGAGGGCATTTTCTGTATCCCATAGCAACAATGGAATTAGTCACAGGGAGAGAGGTGACATGAGCTATTGGATAAGTGGATACCGGTACATGCTCAGCTGTATGTGTGCAAGTGCTACCTGCTTCTAAGATGGAATGTTGTCTTAATGTTGATTCCACATGAAAGCAGATTCAGGCCTGTGTTTCAGGCATTAGAGGATGCAGTTCTACAGTGTCCCCACTAGGGTGCCTAAACCCGCTCACACACCTACAGCATGTGTACACTCCTGTCTACTGCTTTTGCAGCTCATGGGGGGCCGATTGGGGAGGCCATAAAATACATCTCAGTTGTGTGTTTTTACCACCCTCCAACAGCAAGTGTAAAAAAGCCCTAAAACAGGTGGCCTCCCTCTGTTTACATCCTCTGAAATCTTGTTGGTGCTGCCCATAGCTGTGCAAGAGCATTCCATAGACTTATGAGGGGGAAATCCATACTATTAAATGAAAGCCCAATTCATGCCTATGGAAAGTTATTGCACATGGATGGTTAGCACCTAAAATAATTTTTTGATTTTTTATTCTATCATACGAGAATTTTCGGAACTTTAGTAACCTCTCCATTTTCGACATGCTTGTGTGTATGGGCCATTAGGCCTTCTGTCTTGTTTCCTGCATACTTTTTTCATTCCTTGGCAAAGCAGTCACATTATCCTCTATTAATTCTTAATTTTTATTTTTATCGGATACAAAGTCACAAAAGCAGCTTTATTTAGATGCTTAATATACACAGAAGGCTAAGACTCTGCTATATGCATTAAACATTTGAGTACAATCACTTAGATAAGTTGAAGATTCGAGTTCACATACATTTTTGTTCTCATGCAGGATCATGATGCAAGTGTACTGCAACGATTGATCCCTGCTCATGTTTATTTGATTTAGTAAACCAAGCTCAGTGTCTATATTATTTCAAACAAAATCTGCTATGAAAGAAATATAGAAATGCCAATGAAGACAAAGAAAAATGGATAGCCGCACTCCAAAACCTGATGGGTGGTCTTTTATTCAATAGACAGCATGTACAAAAATAGGGTCACAGCAGTGGAAACAAGGAACAGCCGACGCGTTTCGCACTGGATCAGTGCTTATTCATGGCTGATGCTAAAATGCTTGGCTATTGACCTTCTGGGTTTAATGCAATCTAAGTCACTGGACCGGAACAAGTATGCAGATCAGGAAAGTCAACATTCAAGCTGGGTACATACTATTGTGAATTGGATGAGGGTTTACCCCGCATCCAATTCACATAGCAGGAGATTGTGACTGGCTCTCTATGTAGCCAGTTCACACATCTCTGCAGGAGCTCCGGTGCAAATTGCACAGGAGTCCTATGCATCTTTTGATCCGTTTAGGTCTGAATTCTGCTAAAGGTTCAGGCTGAAATTGGACCTGAAACGGTGAATGGAGACACACTATACTCCTGCTGTAAACAGCTGCATTCTCCAGTGTGAACCCAGCCTTAAACTTTTTTAGTGATAGTATACCCTGAAATGTATTTTTTTGCCTACAGGTAAGCTTATAATAAAAGGTTCTTGTAGTCAGAGACCTGGTCGATCATGGAATCGTCCTTCTTCAAACCTAATAAGCTATGTGACATACTACTGATCACGTCAGCTGGGTTCCCCCCTGCCACATCAGACAGCCCCCCTTCAATTGCGGCTTCACTAACGGTCTGGAAGAGATTCACCCAGGCACCATCTAAAACGCACCCATCCCACATTCTGCCGATCCCTCTCAGAACACTAATGGCGCATCTGCAAAATCTTAATCTACAGAACTGGCAGAAACATAAGATTAGTTACGTGTCAAACCTCTATAAAACTGATACCTTGAAAACCTTTGCAGAACTCCAAACTGACTACAACCTCTCTCAGTCTGAAGCCTTTACATATGCAAGGATTTCACACTTTCTCTGAAAATCTAAACTCCCCACTGCAGTTCAAATACCTGAACCAATCCATACCTTCTGCACATGCACACCCTACCCAAAACATGGCATATCAACAATGTACTCTACAATTAGCGACAACCGACCCTACCCCCAAATCTCTTCTCTCTTTAAATAGACAGAAGGACTAAACATTACTATCACCCCTGATATGTGGACGTGTGCCTTTAAACACACCTTTGCAGCCTCCCACTGCTCCAATCACTGGGAATCTTACCAGAAAACCATACACAGGTGGTACCTCACACCATACCGCCAATCCAAATTCTTCCCAGGACACCCCTCTACATGTTGGGGGACCTGTGGAAGTGCTGGAACCATAGCGCACATTCTATGGTTTTGTAGGTCCATGAGTTCATTCTGGAAACTAATATTTGCTTTAATTTCCAAAATATGACAGATTCCAACCACCCCTGATCCCTCGTTAGCAATACTACATGTTGGGATAGACAAATTCCCCCCCAGGTCACGAGTGGTAATAATACACCTACTTCTAGCAGCGAAACGGAACATCACCAAACTCTGGAAAACTTCGGATTCCCCATCAATCTCTAAGGCCCCATACACACGAGCGGACAGATTTGTTCAAATCTGTCCGTCCGACAGATTTGAACAAATCTGTCTGCTGGGATTTTGGTTTGCTCGCGTGTACACACGAGCAAACCAAAATCCCCGCCAGCAGAGAGCGCGCTGACGTGTCGGTGACGTGGCGGTGATGTTGACGCCGCCACGTCAACGCACCAGGAAGTAAAACACTTCCGCGCATGCGCCGAATCCATTCGGCGGCGGTGCGGCGGCGGAGCGGGACGACATGTCTGCTGGTAAGTGTACTAACCAGCAGACATGTCGGGCGGACAGATTCCCACCGGATAGATTTCAAAGCATGCTTTGAAATCTGTCGGGTGGACAAATCTGTCCGCTAGCCCATACACACGATCGGAGATGTCTGCTGAAACGGTCCATCGGACCGTTTTCAGCGGACAAATTCGATCGTGTGTACGAGGCCTAATACAATCGCAGACTAAAACCTCAAATGTGAAATGGAGAGAACAATTGCTAGAAAAAACTTTATTATGGATATGTTTCTGTATAGGTGGTCCTCCTGGTTCGCTCATTCCAAATGTACTGTAACTATCTGATACTCTCCCTACACCGCAACTCCCTCCTACTTCCAACTCTCCATCTCTCCTCTTTTTCTTTCTTTCCACTCTATCCTCTTCCCACCCTCACACCTTTACACAGCAACAATTGCCTACCTACCTGGTGCCCCTCCCTACCCTCCCCCCTCCCCCGTCTGGAGTTTATATTGGTTGTATACAATGCAGGACTTATTTCTGTTTAGTTCGAAGTATAGGACTGTCTATGCTTAGTTTCAATTATTTTCTTCTCTCTAGTTCATTTTGCTCCAGTCGGAACATCTGATGTGTTGTAACATATATATTTCTTGATCACTTTTCGAAAAAATTTATAAAGACGTATTATTGTAAAAAAGTTCTTGTAGTCAGACACAACTTTGTCCCCAATTGTGCATTGTGTGTTGTAATTGTCCTATTGTACGTCTGCCTCATGAGTATTATAAAGACCTCCTGTTGTGTTCTACAATAAGGTTTAGCACACAAGCGCCCATTTACCGGAATAACATCTAGGAAAAAAAAAAAAAAGCTCCATTACTATCCCAGAATTACTCCTTATTTCATTTGGGTTATGGTTTAGCACCTATTTGTGAGTTTGAAATAAAGTTGCCCAAAATAAGAGCTCCAATCGTTTAAATGCAATTTGAAACATTTTCAGTTTCAATGTTTTCAAATGTTGATAAATTACTCAGAAACATTACATCTTCCCATTACATCCATGTCCTCTGTCTAATGGTTAAGTAACTATCTGTATTTGTCTTAGTGACCATTATCATCTGAACTGGAAGGAAAATACAACATTTTGAGCTGTCACCAGAACTGCATTAGTGGAAATTCTAACAATAGAGGCACTCTTTCTGGTGACCACTGTTTGGCAAAGAGCCATTACCCTACTTTGGAAAGATTTTTTCCAACGTTCTGTTGAGTCTGTGGGACAGGACAGGTTAGGAAATCCCCCCCGCCCCCCAATTGAGACACACGGCTTTCAACCATACCTTTCTTTTTTTCCAAAATTTTATAATTTTTTTGCTTAATATGCACTTTTAAGTAGAACTATGTGTATTTTAAAGTAGGACTATGGTGAAACTATAAAATCACAAGTGAAATCAACTGCCAATCTCAGTGAGGGATCTATGTTTTTCTCAGTAACCCTTGAAATATTTTGTGATCCTGCCAGGAGAACAATTGCATAGTCCCTACCTTTCATGTGAGGAGAAAGCACTTCCTTCTGCAGTGAAATCACTACCGTGTTGTCACCCTTGCTGCTGATTAGATACTGGAACCACTGATAGCCCTATCAGTGAATAACCCCACCTAGCTCTATCCACAGCCCTTTAGATTTACAGCACATTTCTCTGTCTATAGAAACTTAGAAAAATGATGTACAAGCCTTGTTCAGCAGGGTGCAGGTAAAATCCAACTTCTATAAGAAAAATAGGTAAATTTAAATTATATTTCTCTTAGGACATTTAACATGCCAGCTTGCATTAAAAGCACCTGTTTCTAAGAAAAAACTGAAAGTACATATTAATGTTAATTCTGGCCCTAGGGGTGTATATATTATTTTCCCGGGGGTGGGGGAGGGATTATGTTCAGAAATCAGATAACATTTAGAGACACCCCGCACATAAGGGAGAAAATAAGGTAGTGTGTGCAGCGAGGGTGTGGAAAAATTGCCAAAACAGTGGGCGGGGCATGAAAATTACATTTATGTAGGGTGAAGGTCCACTTTAGGTAATGACAAAAGTATTGCCAAATCAATAGTAAAAGCTGCTCTGGTTCATAAGGGATGTGCAAGTGTGGAAGCTGAACTGGTTAATGCATTCTTGTGTTTTGCGAAATGATAAGACAGTTATCCAGCTTCTTACAGTTGGTGGTCTAGGTGTTTTTGCTTTAATTAGGTTCTGTCAAAAACATATGGTTTTAATTTGTATCACTTAAATGGTCCAAGTACTGTAAATGTCAGTATTACGGTGAATCCCTATGAATCCCTTGGAATGCCACCGTAGGCTCTTAAGTAATGACCCCACTTATTTATGTATACCCTGCCATACCAGTTATGCGGCTCTTTATAAAGCGCACTGAATCATTCACATTAGTTCCTGTATATTAATTTTATACTACCACAGGAGCTGTCTGACTTGTGTTACATTGCCTCCAGCTACACAACCAAATCAATGCGTTCTGACATCAGACAGCAGTATTCCTCTACATGATAGTGGATCAGAAAAAAGTTCTTTAGGAAGAAAAGCAGCACCAGTCCCATCCCTGTTGCAAAAATGGGCAATGGGTTTTATTTAGCATTTTACAAATTTATTTCTGTATTATTATATATTTTTTTAAATAGTAATATTTGAATTTAACAAGGTCAAATTGGAATTACAATTAGAACACAATACATAATACAAAATTTCAACAAAATCTTGAAAATTCAATGTTGGTTGCTTATTACATTAGACGATTTGTCACACTGTAAACTAATGCTGCCATGGCTTGTCCTTCCGCTAGCACAACTTAATTTTTTCTCCCATGTATTTAGTGTGTGTATAACACATAGCTGTTGCAGCTCTTAGTTTGTTTGTGTTTTTTTTTTTTTTTCCCCACCTCTCGTATCCCATCGTGGGGGAGGGGTAACGTGATGCAAGTTACATATTGAGAGGGGTCACATAACAATTGTTAAACCTTTCATATACAGTAAACATTTCTCAGTGCTCCCCTCTGTCTCGATATCCCTAGTCTTCACCATTTTTTTTAAATTTATTTTTATTTCTTCCCCCCTACCCCCCTCTTTCCCCCCCCCCTGTGTTTTAGCGCGGTAATCTCTTTGCATTTTTTTTTGTCCTTCCGCTAGCTGGTGAAAAAATAATCAAGAAACTTAAGGAGAGGATGAGAAAGCACAGATCCACAGAATGGAGTAAGTAGAAGCAGGGAGATGCATCCAGTGCAGGTCATCAGTTACAGATTGCCATCCGTCAAGCAGCACAGTAGTGACAAATTATCAAATCTAACTCCCAATATTGCTAAACTGGCATCCACAGGCAGCAGTATCTCTCTTACACTAGATATGTATCTGTAAAGCCGGGTACACATGGGCCAAATATCGGGAAAAATTTGATGGTTAAAAAAAAAAAAACGTCTGACATACGGGCCATATGTATGTCGGTCAGCCAATGGTGGTGTGTGCTGATTGGAGTGTTCTGGCAGGGGACCATCCTCCTGTCAGAACACAACAGCTCAGCAGGGGAAGTTAGTACAGCGGCTCCCACCAGAACTGTCAGTTTTTTTTCCATACAACCTGTCCATGTAGATTTCAAGCTTTCTAGACTTACATTTGGAATGACTGCAAAAATGTTCGGCGCTTCCTATTGTTCCATTGGTTAAAAGAAGGTAATGCAGTATATAAGTAGATTTGCATATTAGATGACAAATACAGTTATTTAAAAATTTGATCAGATTTTTACCAGTATGTTGTAGTCTTCTTGAGTCTGCTATGACTATTGTAAGGACACACCTCTGTCTTTACATTTGGCCCCGTTGTGTTGTATTACTACATAGTAGATATTCACAATTACAGTCTATGGCCGCGTACACACGATCGAATCTATCTGCTGGAAACGGTCCGACGGACCGCTTCAGCAGACAAATTCGATCGTGTGTACGGGCGGACAGACGGGTTTTTCCAGCAGACAGATTTTAAAGCATGCTTTAAAATCTGTCTTCTGGGAACCAGTCCGTCCGACATGTCTGCTGGTTAGTACACTAACCAGCAGACATATCTGCCCGCACATGCGTCGAATGGATTCGACGCATGCGCGGAAGTGTTTTACTTCCTGGTGACGGTGACGTGGTGGCGTCAACGTCACCACCACGTCACCGCGATGTCTGCCGGCGGGGATTTTGGTTTGATCGTGTGTACACGATCAAACCAATATATCCCAGCAGACAAATCAGATCAAATCAGTCTGACAGACCGATTTGATCGGATTTTTTTGGTCGTGTGTACGCGGCCTTAGTCTGTGTTCTGATTAGATATGTAAGTCCTTATTTACCAAGATATCCAGCCAAAGCTTTTTTCTCTTTAAGGCTGGCTATACAGAGTTTGAATCTCAGCCGGTTCAGCAGGAATCATCCTAGATTCAAACTGTTTATGGGCAGGCTGAATTGATCAACTTGTGTACAACCAGCCTGATGGATTCTGTTACAATTATCGCTAGTGGCTGCTACAGTACCTGGCAATAATCACGGTCCTCTCCTGGTGGGGAGGACTTCCCCTGCCCGCTTATGCATCCCACACTGGGAGCAGACAATTGCTGATTCCCTTGTTTACACTGTCTGTGTTGATTCCTCTGTGCACCCTGAGGTTGCAGGAAAGAAATGTATGGCCAACCTAAGAGTAAGGAAGGGACATAGCTGCTAGTGATATTCACCCTCATATTCTGTCCATGTGACAACCACAAAAAAAAATCAGGAGAGCGGGTGTCTTTGGAACAGGAAACACTAGCTTAAATGAACGCTTGGCATACACTTCAAATTACAAATTTGACAATAAAAGTGAAGTGAATATGTTCACATAAATACATAAATCTATAAAAATTAAATGAACGGTTCCCCACATACATATTCGGCTCTGGAGCACACGTGCATGCAACTGGAGGCCCGCTCCATCTGTGATTAGACACAGCAGTAGCCAATCAGCGGGTCCAGCAGATCCGGTGACCATTCCAAGAATGCCTGTCTGCCTATATAAAGATCACCATCTCCGGCAGATCGCCAATCAGCTAGTGAGAAAGACAGAGATTATGTGTTTCTGCTAAGCAGGAACACAGATCTCAGTCTTTCTTCAGTTAAAGTGGAGGTCCACTCAAAAAGTGAACCTCTGCTTTTCGGAACCCTCCCCCCCTCCGGTGTCACATTTTTCACCTTTCGGGGGGGGGGGGGAGTGCAGATACATGTATAATACAGGTATTTGCACCCACTTCCGGGCATATACCCCCACAGAATCTGCGGGGGTCTACGTCACTTTCCTTCCCCCCCACTATCTTCTGGGAAACGCACAGGTCCCAGAAAAGAGCGGGGACCAGTAAGAACGCGCACCGTGTCTGGCGCATGCGCAGTAGGGAATCGGGACATTAAGCCGCAACGCTACACTTCCTGATTCCCTCACCGAGGATCACTACGCGGGAAGCTGAGAGCTGAGCGACTGCTTGGCTTTGCTGCCGACATCACGGACACCCTGGACAGGTAAGTGTCCATTTATTAAAAGTCAACAGCTGCAGTATTTGTAGCTGCTGGCGTTAAATATATATATATTTTTTTAAGCGGACCTCCGCTTTAAGCTATCCCCCACACAGTAAGAAAGCACTCCCAGGGAACACAGTTAACCCTATGATCGCCCCTGATGTTAACCCCTTTCCTGACAGTCTCATTAGTACAGTGACAGTGACTTTTTTTAGCACTGATCACTGTCTTGGTGTCACTCGTCCCCAAAAAGTGTCACGTAGGTTTAGATTTGTCTGCCACAATGTTGCAGTCCTGCTAAAAATCCCTGATTGCCGCCATTACTAATAAAACAAGTCCATAAATCTATCTCATAATTTGTAGACCATAGAACTTTTGCTCCAACGATCAATATGCGCTTATTGGGTATTTTTTTACCAAAAACATGTAGCAGATAACACATTGGCCTAAATTGGTGAAGAAAATCGATTCTTAATAATTTATTATAGGGTCTGTTTTTAAAAAAGAAAGTAAAACATGTTTTTTTTTCAAAATTGTTTGTCTTTTTATGTTTATAGGGCACAAAATAAAAGAGCAGAGGTAATCAAATACCACCAAAAAATAAATAAAAAATTGGAGATAAAAAAGCACATTAATATTATTTGGGTACCACGTCGCATGACCGCACAATTGTCAGTTAAAGCAACGCAGTGCAGTATCGCAAAAAATGGCCCGGTCAGGAAAGGGGTAAAACCTTTTGGAGCTGAAGTGGTTAAAGGGCAATGCTATACTTTCCTACAAGGAGAGTTAATAAAACATAAAGTTGTATTCGTGTCCATTCAATAGCTTTCAAATTCCTCCTTCTAAAATGTACATGAATTGATGTTCCATTTATTGTCAATGGTTTTTTAATGACATTAAGATGGCTGTACTTTGTTTTGACTAAGTCCATATGGAAAAAGAGTTATTTAAAGAATGTCCTATGTAATATAAGTAGTCTTCTCACATTCTTTGCTCAGATCTCAGTGGAGTACCGGTAAGTTTAGAATTTAATACACAAGTTAAGCAGCAAATTTAAGTAAGTCTTAATGTCTGAACATTACAAATGCTCAACAAATACTACAGATTCTAAGTTAACACATGTATGTTTTTTCTCTTAAACCCCCTCAAAAATGTCTAATATGTTCAGTTATGACCTTCCTAGAGTACCAGTGCTTCTAAGAAAATAAATCTGCCTTGAGAATAATTTACATCCGCTTTTCCCATAGCATGATAAAGGTCCAAAAATGTCAACTTTCATTTAAGCAAGACATTTATACAAGGCCCCTCGGGTCTTCTGTGCTAGGACAATATAGAGTGCTGCTGTGAAATCCCACTTCTCTGCAGAAGTATATTAGAATTTTGCCGATTCAATATTATTCTTCATTTTGAGAGGTTATTAGAGAAGAAATATTTTTTAATCCTTTATTATATCCTTCAGTGTAAATTACAGTTTTTTTTTGCATTTGCATTTGCATTTGCGATGAATTAGTCTTTCTGATATGACTTTAGCAATTATTCATAAATAAGCTGGTATATATTTATTTTTTAGGATACCTTGGCCAAATATAAGGTTGGAATATAATCACATTTTTAAAGTGGGGTTCGGTCACAATTTTTTTTTTGGCAATTTAAATTTAATTTATCAAACAGAGCAGTGCAGCGCAAACCTAAATAGCATAATATTAATATTAAAACGAATATGCTCATACCAGTGAAGACATAATTGAATTAATAACAGTGAAAAAATAAAATAAAATAAAAAGAAAGTCCACATTTGCAAAGTGCAAACAAATCCTGTGATCAAAACAGTCAGAGTATCTCCACCATGTGACTTGGAAAACCAATATTTCAAATATTTCAAACGTGATCCCTTCACCAGTAAAGATGGGTACTCTCACCTCACACCAAGACCCTTGTTTTACCAAAGGTCTAAAACGCTTAGAACAAATGGCAGGAAATCCAGATGGCTCAAAGATGTGCAATTGTCAGCTGAAGGACCCGGAGATATGCAAGTATCCTCAGTGGCACCAACGAATCAATATGCAAAGAAAAAAGGCCAGATCTAAGAGCTTCCATATAAACCAGGTCTCTTTAATGAGTAAAAAATGTGCAGGGTACTCACATTCAAGTAGAAAATACAGGCATAAAACACCATATCAGGCAGCTCAAATGAAGATGTGGGACATCAAGGAGTGACATGGGATGGTTCCTGACCGGGGTCAGGAACCATCCCATGTCACTCCTTGATGTCCCACATCTTCATTTGAGCTGCCTGATATGGTGTTTTATGCCTGTATTTTCTACTTGAATGTGAGTACCCTGCACATTTTTTACTCATTAAAGAGACCTGGTTTATATGGAAGCTCTTAGATCTGGCCTTTTTTCTTTGCATATTGATTCGTTGGTGCCACTGAGGATACTTGCATATCTCCGGGTCCTTCAGCTGACAATTGCACATCTTTGAGCCATCTGGATTTCCTGCCATTTGTTCTAAGCGTTTTAGACCTTTGGTAAAACAAGGGTCTTGGTGTGAGGTGAGAGTACCCATCTTTACTGGTGAAGGGATCACGTTTGAAATATTTGAAATATTGGTTTTCCAAGTCACATGGTGGAGATACTCTGACTGTTTTGATCACAGGATTTGTTTGCACTTTGCAAATGTGGACTTTCTTTTTATTTTATTTTATTTTATTTTATTTTTTCACTGTTATTAATTCAATTATGTCTTCACTGGTATGAGCATATTCGTTTTAATATTAATATTATGCTATTTAGGTTTGCGCTGCACTGCTCTGTTTGATATATTTACTTCAGGAATTTTGTGATTGTTCTTTTGGTGTTCAGCTTGCATCCATATGAAATTCACTCTTTGAGTATTTTTCATTTTTACACTTATTATTTTTATATTTTTTTCTGATCTTTATATTTTTGCGCTGATTGCACCCCCCCTGTTTTACAAATTTAAATTTAATTACATTAAACATGAAATTAAAGATAGTGATAGGGAGTGCTCCTCCACGTTTTTCGGTCATGCCGCATTCTAAGACCCTTCTGGATAGAGGTACATTGTATTGTCCAGAAATTCACGGACTGGGAGTTGCCGTTGACTCCTGAGCTCTTCCTTCTGCACCACCACAAAATTCCTAGTAAGAGCTATAAAAAGTCCATATTGCCGCTCCTGATCACTGCGGCAAATGGGCTGCAATCCTCTGAACTGGCATTGAAGACTTCATAGCTACGGAAAGAGGACTACATGAGAAATTTTCCAAAACATGGTATCACTGGCACAAATTCTACTTCTCTGAGGAATACGCACAGCTAGTAGCTCGGGCCCCCTGAGAGGATCGATTCTGAATGCTCCTCAAGTGGGGTGGATGTGACTGGAGGGTGGTAATATCCAACCCCCCAGGGCCATGCGGCGGACGGAGGATTCCGTAAAGATTCCGTAGCGAATCCCTTCTGTTAAGTGGTCTTCACTTCTTTACTGTTTGATATATGTATGGGATGTTGGGAATGTTTGATTTACTGTGATATGAACCTGTGTGTTCTCTGTGTACCCACATGTTATTTCATCTTTAATAAAGAATTTATAAAGAAAAGATAGTGATAGATCGCCAATCGATCGGTAAATCAATCTTACACTTGCCTTATTTGCAGCAGCTCATGATGTGGCCGTTGCCATCCTATGTGTGGGCATCTGAAGCCCAGTACCTTTTTTTTTTGTTTTCGTGGAGAGGTGCATGCTGGGCAACCAGCATGCACCTCTCGATCTTGCGCGTGTGCAGTAAAGCGATGCTCGTAGCGCAGGTTGTTTGTGCCTTTGTCATGACAACGGGCGGGGCGGAGAAATCCCGTGATTTTTCAGCACAGAAGAGCGCACAGTCTCCTGGGAAATTATTACACTCCTTTCCCAGGAGTCTGTGTGGCTTAGGTTGGACAGGAGAAACACCGCGGTCCAGGAAGAAGGCAGATTAGGAATTCTGCCTAGCAACTGAGATTTTCAGGCATGTTAAAAAAAAAAACATTTCATAGAACTTTTTTGAACATATTTAAAGGAAGCAAATGCAGTACAGTATTATTTTAGGGTGGAGCTCCGCTTTAAAGGACATAACTGAATGACATTTAGTTTGCTAAAGCATTGTGCATCATGATCAATTGCCATATTTAAAAAATACTATTTTGTTTTTCACTTTTTGTTGTGTATCTGCACTTCTGAGCTCATTTAACTTCTCTTTGAATTTTCTGCCGTGTGCGTGCACGCGCCTGCCACGAGCTCCGTAGCCGTGCTCGTGGGACCTGTGGACTCAATGTCCGCTGTTGTCACACTATCGGGTCACAGAGCTGCAGAACGGGGAGAGGCCAGTGTAAACAAGCCGCTTCCTGTTCTGCCTAGTGACAAGACACTGATCGACTGCTCCCTGTCATCGGGAGCAGCGATCAGTGACGTGCCACTCATAGCCACACACTCTAACAGTTATAATTACTCCCTAGGACACACTTAACCCCTTCATAGCCCCCTAGTGGTTAATCCCTTCACTGTCAGTCACAATTACACTGTAATCAATAATATCGCAGTCACAGTAAAAATCACTGATCGCTGCCAGTACTAGTAAAATAATAAAATCTATAAAAATGCCATAAAACTATCCCCTATTTTGTAGGCGATATAACTTTTGCACAAACCAAACAATAAACGCTAATTGTGTTTTTTCCCAAAAATATGTAGAATAATATTTATCCACCTAAACTGAGGAAAAAATGTTTTTTTTTTAATATTTGTTGGGGATATTTATTATAGCAAAAAGTAAAAAAATATTGATTTTTTTTTCAAAATTGACGCTCTATTTTTGTTTATAGCAGAAAAAATAAAAACCACAGAGGTGATCAAATACCACCAAAAGAAACCTATATTTGTGGGGAAAAAAAGGATGTCAAGTTTGTTTGGGAGCCACGTTGCACGATTGCGCAATTGTCAGTTAAAGCGACGCAGTGCCAATTCGCAAAAAGTTGCCCGGTCATTTGGCAGCCAAAGCAGCAATGCAAAACTGGTATTTTGTTAGATTTTTTTTAAGGTCATATTGTCATGTGACCTTAAAAAAACTGCCTCGCTAGCACCTGAAAAGTGCTGCAAAAGCGATGCAAAAGCGCCGCTGTTTTAGCGGCGCTTTAGTGTGAAAGGGGCCTTAAAAATATTAAAAATTATTTTGGAAAAAATATTAACATTTCAAAGCTTATATGTTATTTGATCGATTAGGTTTACTTATTTTAAATACTTTTTATTACCTGCATTTACAATGTTGCTTCTACTGTTTTCTGAGGTACACATGTGAGGTATAATTCTTCATAGTAATTTAAATATGCCAACATGTGCCAACGTTTTTTTTTTATTAAAATGAGCAACTTATTGGGGTTTTGCAAGCACTGATATTAAATAAAGTTTCTGCTAGTAATTAGTAAAGCTGAACTCCAGGCAAACCACTAATTACACATTTAAAAAACATATATGAGAACTGTTTATTTTTCTATCAGAGGATTTGTATTTCTGTCAATCCAGTCCTAAAATGTACACAGCTTTGCCCCACAGCACAGCTCTGTCTAGCAGGGGACATGATCTTTCTCTGCGGCAGGGTCACCCCCTACCCTATGACTGGTCCATGAAAAGTGATGTAGAACACTGGTGAACACACCTCGTTGTTCTTCTGCTCCCTCCCTCTATCACAGGGGTCTCCAAAGCTTCCGTACAAAGTGTCAGTGTATTGTCCTTCAGATTTTTGGGGGACAATACCCAAGGTGTGGAGTTCAGTTGCATAAAGCCTGTGAAGGAAGAGGACTAGTTTCCTGCCATTGTTATTATTGGGAGGAATAGGTCTCCATCGTTGGGGTCAGTGGGAGGAATAGTGCCTTGTCATTGGTAGTACTGGGAGGAATAGTTCCCCATCATTGGTGTCAGTGGGAGGAATAGTGCCCCATCATTGGTATTACTGAGAGGAATAGTTCTCCATCGTTGGCTTCAGTGGGAGGAATAGTACCCCATCATTGCTATTACTGGGAGGAATTGGGTCCCCATCAATGGTGTCAGTGGGAGGAATAGTTTCCTGCCATTGGTATTACTGGGAGGAATAGTTCTCCATCGTTGGTGTCAGTGGGAGGAATAGTGCCCCGTCATTGGTATTACTGGGAGAAATAGTTCTCCATTGTTGGGGTCAGTGGGAGGAATAGTACCGCATCATTGCTATTACTGGGAGGAATTGGGTCCCATCAATGGTGTCAGTGGGAGGAATAGTTTCCTGCCATTGGTATTACTGGAAGGAATAGTTCTCCATCGTTGGTGTCAGCGGGAGGAATAGTACTCCATCATTGATGTCAGTGGATGGAATAGTGCACCATCACTGATTTTAGTGGGAGGAATAGTGCTCCATTGTTGACATCAATTGGGGGATTATGCCCCTCGTTGGTGTCAGTGGATGGAATAGTGCCTCAAATCAGTGGGAAGAATAGTGGCCCAAAGGCCGGATAAAGAGTAGCAAAGAGCTACACCCAGCCCTTGGGCCACAATTCGGAGACCAGTACTTTCTTCTTTCTTAAGCTTGCTTCTGCATTACATTTGACTTGCTCCTTCCCTAGTTTCACATAATGTGATGGTATGCGATGACTTTACCTTGCAGGCAGGGCCGGACTTACCATTGGGCTTGACTGGGCTCAAGCCCATGGGCCCCGCCCAATAGGGGGCCCCTCCGGACAGCAACCCCTACTTTTTTTAATTCTTTTTTATAAAAAAATATGTTTTTATATATATATATATATATATATATATATATATATATATATATATATATATATCTCCATGGCCCCTGGATTTGCAACCCCCCCTTTTTTTATAAAAAAAATACATTATATATATATATATATATATTTATTAAAGGGCTCAGAGGTCCCCAGGGCCCCATGTGGCAACCCCCCTTTTTTTAATTTTTTTTTTTTAAATGTTTTATTTTTTTTATTTTTTTAGGGGTCTGGAGGTCCCCAGGGGCCCGGAGGCCCCCAGGGCCCCGGACAGCAACCCCCACTTTTTATTTATTTTTTTTATAAAAGAAATATGTTTTTTATATATTTTTATATATAAATTTACATTTTCTTTATATTTTTTATAAATGTTTATTTTTATTATTTTTATTAAAGGGCCCAGAGGTTTATTTTTTATTTTTATTAAAGGGCCAAGAGATCCCCAGGGCCCCGGATGGCTACCCCCCTTTTTATATATATATATATATATATTTTTTTTTTTCCTTTATTTCTTCTTTTTTTTGTAAAGGCCCCCCCTGTTTCTCAATTTGCGGCAGCCCCCCCGCTTCTCAATTTCAGGCGGCAGCACCTCCCCCCCCCGGTTCTGTGCTCCAGGGGTCCCATGCCTTAAGCTGTGTAAGGGGCCCCAAAATTCCTGATGGCGGCCCTGCGCCTACCTCCCAACACGCACAGAATCTGTGGGACTTTCCGCTTCTTCCCGCAGTCCCGCGAAAGGGTTAATTTTCCCGCACTGCAATAGGAGGCAGCACAGAAAAGGAGGAACCGGAGCTGTGTGTGGAGGACTGTGGCTGCTGAAGGGAAGAAAGCCGACAGGCGGGCTAATGACAGTCTGTGGCCCTGGCTGTCGGCACAGGTGAGAGGCACTCCCCCCTCCTCTGAACAACTGCAAAACCTCCCCCCAAGAGGAACCGGAGCGGTGTGGGGAAGAGAGCCGACACATTCCGTGCACAGATGAGAGTCACCCCCCCTGCTCAACAACACAACTTTAATGCCCCCCGCTCAACAACTTCAATTTGTCCCCCCGCTCAACAACTATGACCCCCCCCTCGCTCCAGGGGGCCCCTTCAACACTCAAGCCCAGGGGCCCCCACCACCCTAGGCCCTTCCCTGCTTGCAGGGGAAAAAAAAGTCTAGCGGTATACAACCGCTTTGAACTGAATGGGTTGTTTTACAAGGTGAGGATATAAATATACTTTAACACACCCTTTGTATCTTTGCAACTGGATAATCAGTTTATGTACCAGTCATAAATGACGAAACAAATGCTATCTGTCACTTCATTCTTGCCATGTTTCGACACCTGTATTAAAATCAACCTCATATTGAACTTTCCTTTTGTTGGATGGTGGTGAATGGTCTTTGAAGATTACTTTAATGCATTACTAAACAGGGCTTGATGGATTACTTTATCTAAGCAAACAGCCAATAGTAAATTGTAGATAGATAATGTCAGACATAAGGGCTATATTTCTGATGTTAAAATATTCAAACTTTGAGCACTTTGGATTAGTCACAAGTTAGACATGGTTAGAAGTTTGCTAAGGCTGGCTATGCATGAGTCATTTTCTTTCGCTCAACCCATTCGGTTCATACAACCAGCCTGCCCATACATGGATCAAAATGTGTCCGGTCCATGCTGACCCAGTCAAATTTCGATCCACTGGTTTTAGTCAATGTTGGTGGTGGTCCATCTTTTCTTCTTTAATAATACAGGGGCTGGGCAAGGAATGTGTCTCATATTCATAAATAATTCATATGATTAACAATGTATTTCTCCACACCAGTGGTTACACTTACATTTGGAAGGATAACAGATCCACAGCATATACAACTGAGCCATCTGTGACCACTGCTTCAACTTTAAATGCCCTGAAAATTCTATAGGATCATAATAAAGTGCCTCCTGGATTAAAGGAAGTTAGTGTTGCTATTATGCCTCGTACACACGATCGGTTTTCCCGGCGGTCAAAAGTCCGCCGGGAAAACAGAGGGGAAAACCGAGAAGCTGCTCGGTTGCTTTTCCCTGTGTACACACGGACGTTTTTTTCCGACAGGAAAAATGCCATGACAGCTTTGGTTGGGAAAACCGGCCGTGTGTATGCTCCACTGCAGTGTTTCCCATAGGAAAACTGCTGAGCAAAAAAATGCAGAGAATCGCGGCGAAAAAAAAAAAAAAGTTCGCATTTTTTTCCTTGCAGTTTTCCTGGTGGGAAAACTGCTATGGAGCATACACATGGCCGGTTTTCCTGACCAAAAGCAAACATGGCAGTTTTCCCGTCGGGAAAAATGATCATGTGTACGAGGCATTAGAGTTTGATTCATTAGTTTTTATAATAACATATGATGTGAGGTGGATTTGATACAAGTCAGCCTTTGGACATGTGTCTTCCAAATGATCAAATGCACGTATAGGGATTAATCTTTGCACAGGATTGGGCATTCTTTGCAAAGGGCAAATGAATTTCAATGCTTCTGAGCATGCGTGGATTTTTCTCCAATGGAGTTCCACACATCATCTGAAAAATGTAAAACATGTTCTATTTCTTTACACTGATGGAAAAAGTCCGATGGGGCCCACATACGATCGGTTTCTCCGATGAAAAAAGTCCATCGCCCTTTTTTCATCTGAAAAACCGATAGTGTGTACACGGCTTAAGTGTAGCAATATGGTTACATTTAATGGAGGTAAAACATTTAGCAACATATTGCTACACTTATGCCCTGTACACACAATCGGTTTGTCTGATGAAAATGGACTGTTTTCATTGGACGAATCGATCGTGTGTGGGCCCCATCGTTTTTTTTCCCATCAGTGAAAAAAAAATAGAACCTGTTTAAAAATGTTTTGATGGTTAAAAAAACGATAGAAAAAAGTTCATTTTTCTCTGCATGTCGTTGTGTTTTATGTCACCGCATTCTGACACGGATTTTTAACTGATGGTGTGTAGGCAAGAAAAAGAAAAAATCCATCGGTCCGTTTTCATCGGATAAACCGATCATGTGTACGTGGCATTAGAGGTACCTCTCTTCTCTTTTGTACTCTGTAGCTCCTGATGGATTTTGCTTCTAATGCCTGTGTGGAGGCTTCCATTTGCTATAATCTTTTTATACGGACTATAAACTGAAAGACTTATGAATAAATGGTTTTGGAACGAATCATCTCAGCTTCCATTATTTCTTATGGGGAAACTCGCTTTGATATACAAATGCTTTGGATTACAAGCATGTTTCTGGAACGAATTATGCTCGCAATCCAAGGTTTTATATTTTACAAACATTTGAGGGTTGAAATAAAGAAATTTGAATGAATGACTACGGTTTACCTGGAGTTTTTTGGTAACCAACATGATATGATTTAGAACAACAGAAAAAAATTAATTCAGTAAAATACAGCAAAGAAATTCCAAATAAACTTTAGCCCATAAGAGTCCCCCCTTACATAAGTGTCCCCATCAAAATCTCTTACATCCAAGTGGCTATCAAAGTCCCACTTGCATCAGAGTCTCGCTTACATCAGAGTTCCTCTTACATTAGCGACCCTCTTCTATGAGAATACCCATCAGAGTCCTTCTTTACATCAAGGTCTCCATCAGAGTATCCCTTTACATCAGAGGGCTGGATAAAATCTTGCAGCTAGGGAGGGACAAGTGAATCCGGCAGGCTGTTTGTACCCAAGTTGATCGATCAATCGGCTTGGTACATTGCGTCTGCCCACACACAGTTTGAATCTCTACCGATTCCTTTTGAATCGACCAAGATTCAAACTGTGCATGGCCAGCCTTATAGTGTTTGTGTAAACATAATACACACCAGTGCATATGAACACTAGTAGTGATTCGATAAAGCCTTTTTTTCACTTAGTATGCAGTTTCTGATCAGCATTATACTCGTATTCTATTCACAGCTGTGCACATGTGAACACTTTGTGGTGCTGTGGCTCCATTATTTCGTAATGCCATCCCAAAGCATTTGCCTTTTTAGTGCAACACAACACAAAGTAACACATTACCACACGATGTGGTGCACTACCTTTAAAAATTAAAAAATCTGTGCAACTTTTTTGGTACCCTTTAGTGCAAAAGAAAGCTCATGTGTGAACTGACACAGGTTAACACACCCAAAGTTGTGAATTGAGCGTACTTTTTTTTTATATAAAAAGGTCAATGATGTCCCCCTCATTGAAGGGAAAGTATGTGTATTCTTGAATAGAATGGTGTATCCAGATCTGCCAGCAGTAGTGTATTTAGGTTTTGTGCTGCCCTAGACCTGACTAAACTCGTGCACCCCCTAATTTAAATATGACCCACCCCTTCCTGTCAAGGCCACAACCCTTTCTGTTTAAGACCCACCCTGAAATTTTTGAGTGGGGACACTAGTTTTTAAGGCCTGGGGGGGCAATGGATTGCCTTAATTTGCATAGATTTTCTCTCACTTCCTGTTTGGCTGTGGGGCAGGAAGTGAAGGGAAATCTCTGCAATGGAACAGGGATGGTAAAAAATTTATTGACAGGGGCTATAACCCTCCCTTACTCTATCCAAAATGAAAAAAAAAAAGTGTTGCCTATAGTTCTACTTTAACCACTTGACCACTGGGCACTTAAACCCCCTTAATAACCAGACCAATTTTCAGCTTTCGGTGCTCTCACAGTTTGAATGACAATAACTCAGTCATACAACACTGTAACCAAATGAAATTTTTGTCCTTTTTTTCCCCACAAATAGAGCTTTCTTTTGGTGGTATTTGATCACCTCTGCGGTTTTTATTTTTTTTGCTATAAATGAAAAAAAACTAAATTTTGCAAAAAATAATAATTTTTCTTCATTTCTATTATAAAATTTTGCAAAAAAGTAATTTTTCTTCATAAATTTGGCCTAAAATGTATACTGCTACATATCTTTGGTAAAAAAAAAAAAAATGTTGGATATTATTTAGTCTGGGTGAAAGTTATGGGGTCTACAAACTATGGTACCAATTACTGAAAATTGATCAATTTCATCACACCTGATGTATTGACAGCCTCTCTCATTTCTTGAGACCCTAACATGCCAGAAAAGTACAAATACCCCCCAAATGACCCCTTTTTGGAAAGAAGACATTCCAAGGTATTTAGAAAGAGGCCTGGTGAGTTTTTTAAAGTTGTCATTTTTTCCCACAATTCTTTGCAAAATCAAGATTTTTTTTTTTCATCAAATTTTCATATTATTAGGTTATTTTTCACACACAGCATATGCATACCACAAATTACACCCCAAAACACATTCTGCTATTCCTCCCGAGTATGGCGATACCACATGTGTGAGGCTTTTACACAGGGTGGCCACATACAGAGGCCCAACATGCAGGGAGCACCCAGGCCAATTCTGACATTTCTCTCCTACATGTAAAAATCATCATTTATTTGCTAGAAAATGACATAGAACCCCAAAACATTATATAAAGATACCTCACATGTGTGGTTTGAACACCGTTTTCATATGTGGGCGGGACTTGCGTAT
The DNA here is from genome assembly GCA_029574335.1 of Rana kukunoris. Classification (NCBI taxonomy): domain Eukaryota; kingdom Metazoa; phylum Chordata; class Amphibia; order Anura; family Ranidae; genus Rana; species Rana kukunoris. The sequence goes on along the minus strand of CM056052.1, from coordinate 312,295,786 downwards.
GCGTTCGCTTCTGCATGCGAGCTCACGGGGACAGGGGCGCTGTATGCCCAGAGTATTGCGGAGTATGCCCAGAGTATTGTGAAGTATGCCCAGAGTATGCCCAGAGTTGCGGATATGCCCAGCGGAGTATGCCCAGAGTATTGCAGAGTATTGCCAGAGTATTGCCGGAGTATGCCCAGAGTATTGCCGGAGTATGCCCAGAGTATTGCCGGAGTATGCCCAGAGTATTGCGGAGTATGCCCAGAGTATTGCGGAGTATGCCCAGAGTATTGCAGAGTATGCCCAGAGTACTGCAGAGTATGCCCAGAGTATTGCAGAGTATTGCCAGAGTATTGCCAGAGTATTGCCAGAGTATGCCCAGAGTATTGTCAGAGTATACCCAGAGTATGCCCAGAGTATGCCCAGAGTATTCCCAGAGTATTCGCAGAGTATGCCCAGAGTATTCGCAGAGTATGCCCAGAGTATTCGCAGAGTATGCCCAGAGTATTGCAGAGTATGCCCAGAGTATTGCAGAGTATGCCAGAGTATTGCCCAAGTATTGCCAGAGTATGCCCAGAGTATTGCCAGAGTATTGCCCAAGTATTGTAGAGTATGCCCAGCTGAGTATTGCCCAGTATTGCAGAGTATTGCAGCAGGGATGGCTGAGCAGGGAGGGAGGGATGGATGGATCTGTGACTACATTTGTCACAGATCCAGCCCGCAGCACTAGCGCTGCCATCCGCTCCCTCCCCTCTCCTCTCACACTGTACCGATCGGTACAGAGAGAGGAGGGAGGAACCCACGTCAGCACATGACGCCGCTTTGTTTACAAGTGGTCGCTCCGTCATTGGACGGAGCGATCACGTGGTAATCCGCCGCTATCAGCGGCGATTTACCGTGATTCGTGATGCGCCGGGTCTAAGAGGCCGTTAATTAACGGCCACTTAGAATTAAGCAATCCGTGATCCGTGATGCGCCGGGTCTAAGAGGCCGTTAATTAACGGCCACTTAGAATTAAGCAATCGCCCTGTAGCCATACTTTCGCTATAGGGCGGTTGCAAAGTGGTTAAGCACAAATTTCTGATAATTTTATGGAGAGGACTAAGAAGATATAACCATGCCAATGGTGCAGCAGAAAACATATAGCACAGTGAGGAAGATTTGTGGTCCAGGTTGATAGTCATAATTAGAAGCAGCTCACTTTACACTAACAGTGTAGCACAAGGCGGCGGGGACTCTTTCCGTGCTGCCAGGATACAGCGCTGTGTGCCAGTCTTTCCTTTCTGGGGGAACCTTGAGCCTAAATTTTTTTACTGGGTAATGCTTTGTTATAGAAGCTGAATGACTTACTATACAGTCATTAGAATTGCATAGATTTCCAATTCATTGTGTACTGATCATTATTGCCTTTATGGTTAGCTTGAGGTTGTCCTTGGAGGCATTTGGGGGATATAATCTTCTTGACAAGTGTTTTTTTTAAATATTACTGTTTCTATTTATGGCTGAACTTGAAAATACAGACCAAGATATATTTATCAGAGCAAATGGCACACAGTGGCACACTTTTCTCTTATAATTAACTCAAATATCTGGAGTTAACTACAGATAATCTAATCACAGAACTCTCATAGGTAGCTCAGAATCTCTCTACTAATTACACATAGCAGAACATAGCTTTATTCTACTAATTAGTTACATAGCCACTAGCCTTATATTATATATGTACCTAATGTGTCCTAATTGTCACTGTAAAACTTTTTTTTTGCTTGTTTTTAGTTTGTTTGAGATAGAACCTCTGTCAGGTTTGTATTGTCCCTATTATGGTTATTTCACTCCACTTCTATCCTCTATCCAATAAAAACATGCTGCAGGGTTTAACCATTGCCTGATGTAAGATCAAAACATGAAATTATTGGAATTATATTTTATTATGACTATAGTTTCATGATTTGTCCATTTTGGCTTAACCATGCAAGATCTAATATCTGTGGAGCTCCAACATTATTTTTTCAGAGGAAATATTGACCAGCTGGTGCTGGGGTGTCTACATCATGCCTCCACTGCTTCCCTCTAGAGCAGGGTTTCTCAACAATAGAACCCAGGGGTTCCTAGGGGTTCCTTGAGAAATTAGCAATTTCTGCCTCTCAGATAAGTTCCCACTGCCACCATTGATCTTTTTAGCTATTTGTAAGGGGGTGATTCTTCCCAGTGTCCACTGGCAATCACACTAATGTATCATGAGTTGTAGATATAGTAATTTTTAGCAAGGGTTCCCTGAGACCAGAAAGTTATATGAAGGGTTCCTCTGCAATTGACCTGCTTGTCTGGCTGTACAAGTGTCAAGAGCTAGTCTTGACTGGGATCCCTGTGATGTCATTGAACATATATGTTTAATTATGTCACTTGGGAGACCCCACTACTTTGTAGATATCAGTAGTGATGAGCGGAATACGCCATATTCGATTTTGCGATATTTCGCGAATATATAGAAGAATATTCGCGAATATTCGTTAATATCGAATATTCGTGATATTTTATCAAAAAAAAATGCGAATGCGAAATTGATTGCAAAATTCTCGTCAACACGCGAAAACGGAGATCATTTCCTGGATTACTAAACTAATAGTCACTAAAAACAAACTCTACTTACACAAACTTATATGACTAAACTAAAGCTAATTTATTTTTATTTTTTATACACAAAACACAGAAGGGCAGAAAACGCATTCGCGAATATTCGTAATACGAATATTCGCATTGCGAATATTCGGCAACATGAAAGGATCACCTCAGCTACTCGGCCCAGGGTCTCTAATTATACCAGCAATGCTTTTAGACGTCGATGGAGATCACTAGGATGTGATCTGTTTTAAAAATAAATTTGAAAAAATATGAATATTCGCAATAGCGAATATTCACCGCGATATTCGATTTATTCGCGAATACTCGAATATGCAATATTCATAACGAATATTCGCAATGCGAATATTCGTGAGCAACACTAGATATCAGCTGTCATCTGCTGGACCTATCATTTGATTGGAGTGAAGTGATGGTTGCAGACGCGTGTTTTGTCTCAATAGGGTTGGCACTGGCAGGCTTTGAGCATTGTGAGTGAAGTGGATCTACATGGCTAGATGATGTGATTTATGGTGGATGTACGTTGTGGGACTTTTTTTTTTTACTTAAGAAATTGTTAAAAACTCTCTTGCCGCGTACACACGACCGTTTTTCATGCCATGGAAAAAAACAACCTTTTTCTCGACGTGATTCTTGTGAAGCCTGCCTTGCATACATACGATCGTGAAAAAAAATGCTTGAGCAAAGCGCGGTGACGTACAACATGTACGACGGCACTATAAAGGGGAAGTTCCATTCGAATTGTGCCACCCTTTGGGCTGATTAAGCACATTTCCCTTCTCATAACTTGCTTTTGAGCATGCGCTTTTTTTCTCCGTCGTTAAAGCTTACACACCACTGTTTTTCACGACGAGAAAAACGACGAGGTGAAGAATAAAAAATAAAAAAATAGAGCAGGTTCTAAATTTTTAATGCCCATTTTTCGCGTCGACCGTTTTTAATGAACAATTAAAAAATTGTAATTTTTCTCGTCATGAAAAAAGGTTGTGTGTACATGGCATCTGTTTTTCTACATTTTTTGGTACTGTAAATGTGTAGGGGTACCCCTTACTGATTTGCATGTGGGGAGTATCTGGGTGCTGCCTTGTTGCTAAAGGGAGCCTGAAACCACAGAATCCCACAACCATCAAGCTGGGGTTGTGGGGAAGAGGTGCTTAGCCATTGGGGTACTGCTTCACGTTGAGGATGTGGGTCCTGGTATGAATCAGGAGAGGAGGGGGATGAGTTCATATGCTTTATCTATTTTAAATAGATCACCATTTGACAAATGTAATATTTTAGGCAAGTGTAGGTAAATAACAATTTTGTGAAAAGTTATTATTGTTTATTGCACTCCATTTGGCCTGTTAACCACTTCAATACTGGCCTATTGACAATTGACGGCCAGAGATGGGATCTCCCATCCTAAGTGGCCGTCAATTGACGGCCTGGGCTTTGCGGGTGGATATCTAAATGATGCCTGCAGCCAGAGGCATCATCCAGATATCCTCTTCTTCAGCCGGCGATTCTGCACGACATAAGAATGATCATAGCGGCGGTTTCACCGCTTGATCGTTCTTACAGGCCGCGGGAGAGGATATCCCCCCCTCCCGCCACCATCCGGTGCTTCTCCGGGCTCTCCCGTGCCTTCGGGGGCCCGGAGAACGAATCGTCCGGCGTCGGCAGGAAGCATAGAGATGACTGGTGACCAGATGGTCACCAATCATCTCTATGACCGTTGGAGGATCCGGGTGCGATGTGATGACGTCACGCCCGGGTCCCCGTAAGTAAACAAAGCCGCGATTGCGGCTGTAAGCAACCATTCATGAGATCGGTGAATTTTTTTTCACCGATCTCATGGTTTCCAGCCTGGAGGAGAGATGTGAGGTCTTATTGACCCCGCATCTCTCCTTAAAGAGGACCTGCCACACACATTTCCTATTACAAGGGATGTTTACATTCCTTGTAATAGGAATAAAAGTGGAAAAAAAATGTAAAAAAAGTGTAAAAATAAATAAAAAATAAGTCAAAAAAATAAATAAAAGATAAAAAAAAAAAATTAAAGCGCCCCTGTCCCCGATAGCTCGCGTGCAGAAGCGAACGCACACGTAAGTCCCGCCGACATATGTAAACGCCATTTAAACCACATAAGTGTTCGTTAGAGTGCCAGCAACTAATCTAGCACTATATCTCCTCTGTAAATCTAAACTGGTAACCTGTAAAAAATAAATAAAGCGTTGCCTATGGAGATTTTTTAGTACCGAAGTTTGGCGCCATTCCATGAGTGTGCGCATAATTAAAGCGTGACATGTTGGGTATCTATTTACTCGGTGTAACATAATCTTTCACATAATACAACAAAAATTGGGCTAACTTTACTGTTTTGTTATTTTTTTAATTCATGAAACAATTTTTTTTACAAAAAAAAGCCGTTTGAAAAATGATTGCGTAAATACCGTGCGAGATAAAACGTAGCAATGACCGTTGTTTTATTCCCTAGGGTGTCTGCTAAAAAAAACATATATAATGTTTGGGGGTACTGCGTAATTTTCTAGCAAAAGAATGATGATTATTACATGTAGGAGAGAAGTGTCAGAATAGACCCGGTATGGAGGTGGTATAAAAGCCCTATATTGAAGTGGTTAAAGCCTTTAAAGCAGGGATATGCAATTAGCGGACCTCCAGATGTTGCAAAACTACAAGTCCCATAAGGCATAGCAAGACTCTGACAGCCACAAGCATGACACCCAGAGGAAGAGGCATGATGGGACTTGTAGTTTTGCAACAGCTGGAGGTCCGCAAATTGCATATCCCTGCTTTAAAGTATCCAAGTGTTATAGTCTGCTATTTGCAAAAGAAGACATTTACAGGGATCTGCAGATGACTATGGAATGTTCACATAAAAAACATGTCAATATATTTACAGTTCCCACTGGGCACAATGGATATTACATCACCTTGTACAGGCTTAAAGAACAGGATAGGTAATGCATAATTATAATGAACTCTATCATTTTTCTGTCTTTTAAATTTCATGCTTGCTCGAATGCTGCCAAGACGTGAAACCCTTACATCAGTACTTTAGCAATGTACAGATGATGTGGCAGGAATGACATCGATATCACTCCTGCCAAGTTTTTGCCAGATTAAGAATAGTTTTCATGTCTGGCTCAACATAAAAAGCTTTTTGGTGTTTGCAAAACTGGTGCTTTTGCATATTGTCATTTACACAATAACTTTCACTGTACAAATCTTTACAATATTGATTTAGTTTGATCTATTACCAAGCTAAACCTTGCTGGTTCAGTAACAATAACTCCTGAACTGTTTGTAGACATAGCATGTACAAACAGACGTTTCATTTCTGCGGCTTTGTTCCTTGTAAGAAAACAAAGGTGTGTACCTTTCAGTCTACAGGACTTGAACTATGAGCTGATCACTGCGCGGCTTATTTTACCTTCTAATAATTGCTCAATTTTTACCATTGATAAAACCAGCCTTTCATTTACTTCTGTGCTTATTATTCTTGTATTATCTGCAGTTAATTACAATGTAAACATATATCCTCTACTTACATGTGAATGGATGTTAAAGCAGATATTCATTGTTTGCACCATTTTTTTCTTCTAGCTATAATTATAACTTCCTAATTATTTGCATTTTAGGTGTGAGCTTGGGTAATGTGAGCATACTTGTTTTTTAAACAAAAAGGAATTTGAAAGTAGTAATACTACATATAATTTCTACTGTATATGACAATGCTGTGATATTTAGTGCGGCACAGCATTTCGAGTGGATTAGTGTAGAGCAGGGGTGCCCTCTAATGTGACCCACGACCTCCTGCTCTGGGATGGAATAATATAGAATAGAATACTGTTATTAAAGGTCAGTTTATTACTAAAATCACAGTGTATATTTGGGCATATCTGTTCTGCAGTGGTTACTGGGCTGCTTTCAAACTGATCCACAGGTGCAGAGAAGTGTCCCTACGGGTTACCTGCACTGAGCAATAGACTTCTATTACCTGTGAGTTTGGTGAGCTTTCTGAAAGTGCACCACACCTACAGGATATAATAGAAGTCTATGGCAAAGTGCAGCTAACCTGCAGGCATGCCACAGGTGAACTGTGCTGCACCGTGAGGCGGGTAAACAACCATGCATCAGTGTGAAAGCAGCCTTGGGCCCCTTTCACACTGTTAGTCCGACCAAATCTGACCATCTCCATTCACCTGTAAGGAGTGGAAGATGTAAATGTACTTGTGTCTGTTTACAAACGCCTACCTCCAATCCATTCCGCGAAAAAAACGAGAGAGAGTAGAGTGGGCTCTATAGAGCCAAGTGGGCTGCCATCCACTCGCTGCCATCCACTCGGTTACTGCGTTCTCTTTGTTTACAGCCATTGACATGTCGCCGAGGTTAACACATGCGGAGCGGATAGAAATTGTGTTGATGTCTGGTGAACGCAGTAACCGGGTCATTGCAGCAGATTTCAATGCGGTGTTGCTATCAGTGTGTGAAGAGTGGGAGAAGAGGGTTGCATTGACAATCCAACACAATGAGCAGCACATTGAACACATTTTATAAGTGGTCAGAAGCTTGTAAATAACTCATGAAAGAATAAAGTTACGTTAAAACCAAGCACACCATTGTTTTTCTTGTGAAATTCCCAATAAGTTTGAAGTGTCACATGACCCTCTTCCTATTGAAAAAACAAAATGGCCGACTTCAAAATGGCCGCCATGGTCACCACCCATCTTGAAAAGTTTCCCCCCTCACATATACTAATGTGCCACAAACAGGAAGTTAATATCACCAACCATTCCCATTTTATTAAGGTGTATCCATACCCACTGTCCTTTATAGGCTAGGAAGAGGATGACCTGGAAGGGTCAGAGGGGACGGAGCTGACCCGTGGTTTGCTGACATAAGGAGGACCCAGAAAAGGAAAATTACGGTAAGTATGGGCAACAATTTTCCGTAATATCTATATCCATATATATATACACACACAGTATAAAATACTTTTTTACCTTTTTCTTATCTTTCTCAGCTGCACAAGGGCAGGAGTACTCTTCCCAGTGAATGGCTGTGCAGGAGGCGTGTCAGCACAAGTCTTAATAGGCAGGCTGTTCTCTCAGCACAACATCCAGAAAACTGACCACACTGGAATGAATGTTCTCTGAGGCCTAGTGTGGTACATTTGAAATAGGGAAGCAGAGGGACTGGCAGGACCAACAGGTATCTCACACAAAGGAAGCAATACAAAGAGAACAGGTTACTGTTTAACATAAGTACATGGTGCAACAGAAACAAATCAGGAATATGAAATGTTGGGGTAACATATTGTTTAACCACTTAAGGACCGCCTCCTGTACATATATGTCGGCAGAATGGCACAGCTGGGCACAAGCATGTACCTGTACGTCCTCTTTAAGTGCCCAGTCGTGGGTCGCGGGCGCGCGCCCGCGGCCCGGTCCGAAGCTACGTGACCTGCGGACCCGATCGCTGCTGGAGTCCCGCGATCGGTCCCCGGAGCTGAAGAACATGGAGAGCTGTGTGTAAACTGTTCTTCCCTGTGGCGCTGCCATTGATCGTGTGTTCCCTGATATAGGGAAACACAATCAATGACATCACACATCCAGCCCCGCCCCCTACAGTTAGAAACACTTAACCCCTTCAGCACCCCCTAGTGGTTAACTCCCAAACAGCAATTGTCATTTTCACAGTAAACAATGCATTTATATAGCATTTTTTGCTGTGAAAATTACAATTGTCCCAAAAATGTGTCAAAATTGACGGATGTGTCCCCCATGATGTCGCGGTCATGAAAAAAATCGCTGATCGCCGCCATTAGTAGTAAAAAAATAATTATTAATAGAAATGCAATAAAACTATCCCCTATTTTGTAAACACTATGGCCCAGATTCACAGAGCGATTACGCCTGCGCAACTGGTGTTGCGCGTGCGTAAGTCTAAATGTGCGCGTGCGTTTAGATGCGCGCGATTCAGAAAACGAATTACGCCAGAAATCTACTTTTTTTTGTCCGGCGTAATTTCGTTAGACAGACGCATCCGTCCGCGCAAAAATGCGCTAGACACACCATTGATTTGCTAGTCAAATATGCTAATGAGGGAGTTGCGGGGATCCACAAAAAAACGCAGTTGCTGCGCAGGCTACGCGATGTGCGCAACAGCAAAATGTCCTGTCTAAAGTTAGAGCACCTAAAAGCTGGTCTAAATTTTGAAAAAACGTCTACATCTCACAGAAAGCAACACCGTTACTGAGGAGCAGACCACACACACGTGTTGCACTACAATTTGACTGCCAACATGCCAGGGGCATCGTCGCTCATAGCTGCACTAGTGAATTTAGATGACCAAAGAAGGAGGAGGGCACAGAGGATGGCACGGAGGATGGCACGGGAGAGGGTATACCGCACACACATAGACCTCTTTGGCATGAGTGATTCTGAGGTGTATCGCATCTTCAGATTCCCCCCTCATGCCATCCTGGAATTAACCACAACCCTGCAGGAGGACATCACCAGCCCAACACACCGCTCACATCCAGTGCAGCCACTGGTGAAGGTCCTGGCAACACTCCATGTCCTTGCCAGTGGCTCTTTTCAGCGTACAAGTGGAGTGGTGGCTGGGATGTCACAATCCTCCGTGAGCAGATGTGTGCACCAGGTTGTCCCTGCAATCCTCACACGCTTGGCCAACCAAATCATCAAACCCACCACTGAGGACCTGCGGCTGAAGGCAATGACAGATTTCTACAGAATTGCCAGATTCCCACGCACCATCGGGGCCATTGATTGCACACATGTGGCACTCCAGCCCCCCCATGAGACAGAGCACATGTACCGCAATCGGAAGAATTGGCACTCCATCAACGTACAGGTGATAGTTGATGCCCAAGGCCTCATATGGCACGTCCGTGCCAAACACCCCGGATCCACCCATGACAGCTACATCTACAATCAATGCCACATGCGAATGGAATTCGATCAGAACGTGTATGGGAACACCTGGCTGGTTGGTGAGTGACATGGGAGTCAGGCATGACTATCCCCTCCCGTGATGCACACCTCACAAGTGGCACATGCATGACTAACATTCTCCTGTCTTTTCCCTTCCAGGTGACTCTGCATATGCACTGGGACCCCATCTCATGACTCCTATCCGGAACCCCCAAACCCCAGGGGAGGAAAGATACAATCAAGCACACATCAAAACCCGTGCAGTGGTGGAGCGCACCTTTGGCCTCCTGAAGTCACGTTTCCGATGCCTGGATAAGTCTGGGGGTACACTGTTGTATTCCCCAAACTTTGTGTGCCATATCATCGTTGCATGTTGCATGCTGCACAATCTCGCAGTGAGGAAGGGCCTGCAGGTTGAGCTACGTGATGACCTGACCCCCCAACCAGACAATCAACCCCTAACCGAGGATACCCCGTCTTCTGAGGGAAGAGCAGTCAGGAGGCAGCTCATATTGGGCATCTTTGCACGTTAAACACACACATTAATCATGGCACAATGAGAATGCATGCATGCACACCACTGTGGTCCCTAGCACACACACCCCACATCCTCATCAAATTGGATTGGCACCAGTCCACCATGCAGGACTGGTGAGCAGTAACGCCACGTCAAGGCTCCAATTATGTCACTGAACATTCATACACCAATCACACGGACCTGAGGATCACTTCTCCCTGGTCCTGGGGAACCCTTCTCCACCAAAATTGAGGATGACACCCCTTTTCCAGCAGGAATGTCACCCCCACATTCAAACAGCATGCACAACCCAAAATTTAATAAAAATGTCAGCAAAAAAAAAAAAATGCAAAAAATGTCAGCAAAAAAATAAACAAAAATGCAAAAAATGTCAGCAAAAAAAAAAAAGGGGGAAAAAAAAATTATTGCCCTCTGCGTGAGCCACGCCTGGGGCGCCCCCGGCCACGGCCCCGGCCCCTCAGGGGAGACTCATGGGGGAGGGGCAAAGCCGGGGAAGGAGGAGCAGCCCCTGATATCTGCCCACCTGGCGGCCTGCCCTCCAAGGCCACGGCAATTCTGTCCAGGGAAGCACCAAGTGTTGCCGTGTTGGCCTGGATAGCCTGGGTAAGGGCCCTCATATCCTGCCCAACGCCTGCTGCTGTAGTCTGCAGTTCATTTAGGCAGGTTGTGAAAGCCCGGGAGTGGGAGTCCAGGTTACCCAGCGTATCCTTCATGGAGGACAGGCTCTCCTCCACCCGCCCAAAAGTCTGGCAGAGCTGTCCCAGATGGCGGGTCTGGAGGGCCTGGTCCCTTCGCAGACTGGCGGGCAGGAGATTGGGCGCCCCCCTGGTGCTCTGGGATGACATCCTGCCTCCAGCTGATGGTTGTGGGCGGGGAGAAGGGGAGGCCCTTGTGAGGGGAGCCATGTTGGGGGAGGAGGGGGGGGGGCTCCCCCTTAGGGAGGGCAGGCTTCTGCCAGCCAGAGGGGAAGAGTCCGCACAAACCACTCGTCCAGTGCCTGACTCCTCCTCCTCATGATCGTCCTCCTCCTCATGATCGTCCTCCTCCTCATGATCGTCCTCCTCCTCTCGAACCTCCTCCGCAGACTGTGGCCTTGTTGGGGGGGCCTCATTAGGCTGCTGTCCTGGTGTTGGAGCGGTCAGGCCAGATGGCCCTGCACCCTCCTGCACATCTGTGGATGACACAAACCATTCACAGGTTGGAGGATCCACACACTTGGCACATATTCCCTTTCACCCCCTCCCCCACACATGCTACACACCTGATAGAACAAAAAACCTTACCTGGCACCGCGGGGACCGGACTTGTGTCAAAGCCTGGCAGGCCCTCCACTTCATGCCGGTGAAAGGTCAGGGCCACCACATGCTCCGTCGCTGTAAGCCTAATACGGCATGGTGGGCCCCCTCCTGTGCCCCTGGCATGGGCATGCATTGCGGCCAGTTTTTTTTTCACCAGACGCCGGAGATCATTTATTTTTTTTTCGATCCCAGACCGGGTCCGTGTCTCCCCCTCCCCCGATGAATTCACCTGCTCCGTGATCCTATTCAATATCTCCCTCCTCCTGGCCGGGGTGGTGGTGGCACTCTGCGGGCCGTGGAGAAAACGCCCATACTCGCTAATGGCCCGGGCAAGAATTCTTTTTTCCCCCACAGTAAAATTAAGCTTTCTTTTTCTCTCAGTCATACTTCCAAACAAACTCACTACCAGTCTCCAAAAATCAGTCACAAATACAAGCACAACCAATCAGGCAAGAACACACACAAAGAGAAAACGAACACCCAAAAATCACACTAGCAAGAAACAGTCACAAAAAAAAAAAAAATAAAGCAAGAAAACAAACGAACAAAAATATATCAATCAAACAAACAGTCTCAAACACTTATCAAAAACACTTTCACAAATATACCAACAAGCACTTGATCACACAGAACACTAATCTGACAACTACAAGACACACTGCAACGAACAACAGGAACAAAAGCACTTGGTTCAATGGGAAGGGACACAAAGGGATGTACTTTTGCAATGCAAGTGCGTTTGTGTGTGTCTATTTATGCTGTCTGCGTAGTTCACAACGTTGCCCTAGTCCATTTCCAATTTCACTGATTGCGCCGCTTCCGAGTTGTGAGCATGCGCACAGCGGAGCTGACATGGTCTCCTTCACGCGCGCATGCGCGAGCCGGCCGGCCCTTCATTTGCATGGGGTCACGGCTCATTTCAATGTAACACGCCCACGTCCCTCCCAATTTGTATTACTCCTCCTTACGCCTCTGGAAAAAACCTTACGCTTGCGCAATTTCCTGCGCAAAAGCTACGTGATTCGGGGGATTACGCGGCTAGATGGCGCAAGTCTAACGTAAAGGCGGTGCGCTACGCCGGTCCAATAATGCGCCGATGTACGTGAATCTGGGCCTATAAATTTTGCGCAAACCAATCGATAAACGCTTATTGCAATTTTTTTACCAAAAATAGGTAGAAGAATATGCACCGGCCTAAACTGAGTAAAAAAAAAACATTTTTTTTATATATTTTTGGGGGATATTTATTATAGCAAAAAGGAAAAAATAATGCATTTTTTTCAAAATTGTTGCTCTATTTTTGTTTATAGCGCAAAAAAAAAAATGCAGAGGTGATCAAATACCACCAAAAGAAAGCTCTATTTGTGGGGGAAAAAAGGACGCCAATTTTGTTTGGGAGCCACGTCGCACGACCGCGCAGTGCCGAATCGCAAAAACTGTCCAGGTCCTTTACCTGCATTTTGGTCCGGGTCTTAAGTGGTTAAGTGACTTGTTTGTTGGTTTGTAATATTCTAAGTAAAGCACTGTATATTGTTTCATGTTTTTCCCATTCTAAACAGTTTTCCCATCATTACAATTTGGCTAAAATAGTCAATGGCGTGATAAAGACATGCAGATAACAACAGTTTTTGCCTTTTTTTTTTTATTTCTTTGATAGTCTACCACTAAATTAGGCAAGCATATGTCAACCAATCAAACATAAACCCAAGTCAATTTATCTTATCCCTGGCCTCCTTGATAGGGTGAGAGGTTAGTTTTGTTTGTGTGCTCCCTCATTCTACACGGACCATTAAACGCTGGTCATGTGGGAAGGACCCCAGGTCACTGTCTGAAAGCGAAGAGCTTTATATCAGTGTGACAGACACTGCTGGATATGCAGTGAGTTGTATTTCTATTTACCACACACACATACCAGTGGCATTATGGAGCTCATATTAACACAACAGCCTTCTAAAAAAAAAACTGCATTAAACATAAAGCACATAAAAGTAATGTACATAGGAAAGTAAATTAAATTAATAATGATAAATGAAGGATTGATGACTACAAGTAAACTGCCAAATGTCACAACAATGTAAGTAAATGTATTGTATTGTTGTTATTATTATTGTTATTACCATCAAATATAAACAGAATATAATAGCAGTGAGTAATGTTGCCTAGTAAGATATCACATATAAAACCAAGGCCTTTTAATCTCTCGCACGGCGCTATATAAATCCTGTATAATAATCAATACAACTGTGTAAACTGTTTATGTGAAAAAGGTTCAGTTTTCTTGCTTATTGTTTGATATGTTATTAAAAAGAAAAAAGCTATATTGACCTGGAAATGGAACACTATACACATGGGTTGTGGAAAACAATGCCTGCTTTAAATAGATAAATACAATAATAATAATAATAAAAAAAAAATGTGTATTTTATTCCCTCTATTGCTATGTCCTTGTAAGAAAAGAAATAGCTGCACATCCAGGAATTGCCTTTTATTGTTCAAAGTGATAGCACCAAAGACACCAACACAAGGTCAAGCAGATGCGTTTCACACATACATCTTGTGCTTAATCATTACTAGACATGTGCAGACTGTAATATTTTGTTTCGTTATTTTGTTTTCTTTTGGAAAAAAAATTTATTTAGTTACTCCCGAAAATCGTTTTGATTTATTTCGTTTTTCGTTGGGGAATAGCTTTCGTCCGAAAATCCAATAATACTTAGTTTCTGTCAAATGGTCAAAAGAATATTTGACGGAACGTCGAATCTTTACTTTGAATCGTACATTTCCGTTCGAATATTCCGCCTACAAGAATTCTAATGTTGTATGATTAGTAATAATGTCGAATCTATTCTCTATAATGTCGAATCAATTTTCTCATAAATCAAAATCTATTCTCTGTAATGTTGAATCTATTATTTCTATAGTGTCAAATCTTTTCTCTATGATGTCGAATCTTTTCCCTATAATGTCGAATCTCTCTATATCAAATTTTTATCGCAACGAAAACTAAAATAAAGCAAAGTAGAGAGTGTCCTGACTTGCCTGCTCGCCCCCTCCCCCCAGGAAGAAAGCCTCGCATTACGGTGGTGAGTTACAGACAGAAGAACAGGAAGTGAGCATTTCTCAGAAGAAATAAGGACATTTAAAAGCAAAATCGAAGGATGAGGTAAGTGAAGGAGGAATGCACTAAGGTAAAGGAAGCTATTTAGGGAAAAAAATGTTTCCTTTACCATCCCTTTAAGGTAATGATTAAGCACAAGATGTATGTGTGAAACGCATCTACATGACCTTGTGTTGGTGTCTTTGGTGTGAACACTAAAGGGCAATCGGAATTCCTGGATGTGCAGCCATTTCTTTTCTTACAAGTTTCCCAGGGAGGTGGGTCGGGGCTTGCACTCTACGAGATATTCCACCTTAGGTTATCATTATACACCTGGAGCAGCCGCTCTTTTTCTTTGTATATTGCTCCTCGTATCAATTTTTTTAAATTAATAATTGAATTTGAGCATCTAAAAAATAAATAAATAAATAAAAACCCCATTGGCTTTTTTTACTAAGAATTCTCAGGGAAAAAAAGTTGCAGTCAAGGATAAGATAAATAATCTGGAAAGATGTTTAGTTTAGATACACTATCAATACATTTATCAAGTTATGCAGATAATGCAGCTAATAATTATCATCACATAATGAAACAATTTTTCACTAGTCTTTTGAAAAGCATTGAGTATGTATGTAATATAGTGAAAATGTCCAAAATGTGATGTATTAACTGCAGAATAAGAGACGTTCAGTGTTGCAGGATTTGTATTTGCTAAAAGTGAGCTTTTGAAAGCCCTAACATCTTAGGCCTCGTACACACAAGGCAATCTATCTGTTCAAATCGGTCGGATCGACCGATTTGAACAGATCTGTCTGTTTGGATTTTGGTTTGCTCGCGTGTACACACGAGCAAACCAAAATCCCCGCCAGCAGACAGCGCGCTGACGTGGCGGTGACGTGGCGGTGACGTTGACGCCGCCACGTCACCGCACCAGGAAGTAAAACACTTCCGCGCATGCGTCGAAATCATTCGGCATGTGTGCGAGAAGACATGTCTGCTGGTTAGCGTACTAACCAGCAGACATGTCGGGCGGACGGGTTCCCAGCCGACAGATTGGTAAGCATGCTTTCAAATCTGTCGGCTGGCCAAATCCGTCTGCTCGCCCGTACACACGATCGAATCTGTCTGCTGGGACGGTCTGGCAGACCGTTTCCAGCAGACAGATTTGGTCGTGTGTACGCGGCCTTATTGTCAGGCTCAATCATTCTTGTGAATCATTGTGAATCTTGTGAATCTTGTGAGTTGTGAAAGCTTAGATTTAAATCTGTTGAGTTTGTTAATGATTTGCATGTCTCGACAACCTGTCAATTAGGAATAGCTAACACTATCCAACACTACAATGCGCTTGTAACTAAAGAGTGCTTTAAACTGGACAAACATAGAGTCTGAAGAAACAAAATTTGGGAAAATTGTTTATTTGTGAATTCCCAATATTATCCCTTTTTGTGAGTTGTTCCTTTGTTATGAAAATCTATGTTCACGGCCTAAAAAAAAAAGCTGTGTATGAGGTAAAGCAAAAAGTGGAACTTCCATTTATCCATATCCTCCCTCGCTCCCTCCGGTGCCACATTTGCCCCCTTCAGAGGGAGGGGGAACGGGTACCTGTTTTTGACAGGTACCGCTTCTCACTTCCGGAGATGGCACAGTGGCACAGTCTCTCGAAAGTTTGGCCCCATTCCTCCTTCATCTGAAGCTGGGCCAATTAGAAAGCACAGTGTGTTTCGCGTATACGCAGTTGGGAAATAGCTGTGAAGCCAAAAGGCTTCAATGCTTGGTTTCCTTACCATGAATGGCGGTCGCTGCACCAGACAGACGATCCCAAGATCGGTTAGGGGGGCCGACATCGTGGGCTTCTTGGATATGTAACTGTCCATATATTTAAAATCAGCAGCTGCAGTATTAAGAGGACCTCCTCTTAACATAGGGTGCACACTATGAGAAAATCGGGAAAAAAATCTGTATGAGGCACGATCGTTCCATTTTTGTATAGTGTGTACACAACTTTCCGCCCTCCGATTCATACTTTTCAAATGAAAATCCTCAAAGGGACAAATGGCAAAAAAAAATCGTACCTGAACAGAACTAAGGATTTTTGTTTATTTTGCACTCTTTGTATGTTTGTATGTTTTTCCGGTACGAGAAAAATCTGATACAAAAGACTGCGCGTGATCAGAAACAATAAATAACGAAAAAAAATAATAATTGTCGTATGAGAATTTTAATACATTATTTATATCCTCAGTTCTGAGTTGCTGTGAAACATTGAGGAAGACTGGACAATCGTTTGCCTGATTTTCTTATAATGTGTACCTACCTTTAGTGCTGGTGATTGTTAGAACTGGGTCAGTGGTATAAACGGAGGGTCTACTAGTTGTCAATAGATATGAGTCCATTCCACTGACAATTTTCTGCATTTCTCCTCTTTATTTGATTAACAACAAACTCACTGCAAATGTCAAGTTTCCTCAATATGATTTTTTTAATGATGTTGGTAATTGGTAAGCTGAAATATATGATATTTTTCGTCTGGCTGAGGGTAGACACCAAAGGAACGCACCTCATCCCAAAATTTGATTTAGAGAGCAGCAGAAAGGAGGTGCTTAGATTGAAATATAATATCACCATAACAATGGAGGACTCATATACTGTTTAAGTAAAAACCTAAACAATAAACTTTATTAAATATGTTATACAAAGTTGATAAAAGAGCAATATCACTGTGTCAAATCACAGTGGGGTGGTTCCAAATGGTGGTTGCATCACTGGTGGGTTGAAAGAATCATACGTAGTCCCAACATGTTTCGCCCATGGGGCTTCGTCAAGGGATGTATGTATTAACCATATATACAAAAGGCAACTATATAAATCTAAAGAACAAAAATTACAATTTAGAAAATAACATTAATGATATTTATTTTGGAAGTCTGCCTGTTAGCAAGTCCACAGATAAAGAAATAGGTGACTTACCACGGAGGGCCCTAGTATCCCTAGATGTGAGGAAGGGAAAAGAAGGGGCCACACGGGCCCAGGGGTGGGGAGAAACAAATATTATATTTTTGGTTTAGGTTTAATACCACTTTTATGCCCACACAGATCTGAACACCATATAGAAATGTGTCCAAACTCAATTAGAGCGGAAACCTTTTTCGACAAGGGTGTTCCTCTTACCCTCGATTCTTTTAGGCTCTCTCACCCTAACATAGTTATATATCCTTCTGGATATGAACGGGTTAAACAATTTTTGTGTCACGCTGGAGCGAGTTCAGTATGGTCCAGAAGCAAAAATCCTTTTGAGACCTTGTGTCTCCAAGATTCTCCTAAAAAACATTTGATTTCCATAATATATGCATCTTTTTTCACATCATATGACGTCAAAAACGACGTAACAAATCTCAAATGGGAAAGTGATCTGGACATCTCCCTCTCTGATGATGAATGGGAACATGTTTTTCAGCATATCCATAAGGGTTCCCTGAATGTATTGACCCAGGAAAACAATTACAAATTGTACTCTAGATGGTATAGGACTCCTGCCATCATTCATAAATATAATGTAAACATTTCACCACTATGTTGGCGCTGCAACCGTGATCGGGGCACACTCCTACACATTTGGTGGGAGTGTGATCTGATCAAACCCTTCTGGAAGGAAGTCCACCGACTGATTTCTCACATTACATCATATACCCCTGACTTCAGGGCTGCCCAATATTTGCTGCACCACTCCTCGCTTCCTCAATACATTTATAGAAAATCATTGATGTTTCACCTGATCAATGCTGCCAAGCTATGTATACCTATTAGATGGACACAGTCTTCACCTCCTACCATTTCGGATTGGTTTACTAAAATTGGGTACATGGCCGATATGGAAGAGCTTATTTCTCAATCCAAAGACTCACCTAAGGCCTTTTATGATAAATAGGCATGTTGGATATGTTTCAAAAGCTCCACTGAATTTCATTCATTAAGAAAAGCTTATTTATAAAGTTGTTTTATGTCACCTTCTCCACACTCTCCTTCTTTTACAATCTCAATAGAAGGTTATTACCTAATGAAGTGCATGCATTTTCCTTCTCATATGGAAATTCCCCTCTCCCCCCCCCCTTTTTTTTCCCCTCCATTATCCCCCATTTTTTTCACCCCCATCCCTCTTACTCTCCTTACATTGGTTATCTATAGACTTCATGAATATCAGCTTATTGCTTGAATTTGCCTTTTGAAGTCTGTTTTATATGTTGTGCATATTCAACTATTTGTACATGTATTGTATTCTGTATTTATTTATGAAAATTCTCAATAAAATATTTGAAAAGAAATGTGTCCAAACACACATTTTATAGAACAAAATGTTGATTGTTGAATGTTGATGAAAAGCATCAGAACCGCCAGCACCTTGGACCAGGCAGGGACCCAGGGATAAGGGTGAGAAGAAGGAAATAAGAGATATGGAGAGAAAACTATTTGGACTGGGCTAGGGGTGCAGACAGTGACAGCAAGATCATGTAAAACCTGAATTCAAATTGGGAGACAAGGCAGATGGGCTCAAACTATTTGGAATTATACAATAAAAAGGTTTGACAGGGTGGGTCTTGACCATATGAAGGCATCATTATGGATTTCAATCTTGAACTCTAGGCAGAGAGGACAGAAATGACAGAGATGAACACTTCATGTTCTTTTGATAGGGTGTGGACCAGGAATGGACTGGCCATTGGGACTACAGGGAGTTTCCCGGTGGGCCGATGGCTCAGTGGGCCGGCTTCATTGTCAGCGGACCGCCGCCCCCTCCACTCCCCTGCAGCGCTTTCCTCCTCTCCCTTCCCGGAGCGCTCACCTGGAGGGAACAGATAAGAAAGGGGGGACACCAGAAGGAGCACGGGGGAGGGGACAGACAGCTGACTCAACAGCTATGGCCTGGGAGTTTCTCACTTCTGCCTAATCTTGTCCCATAAGGGGGGGGGGGGCACCGAACTGATTCTTTGCCCCGGGTGAAATAATGTCTAGCTTCCCCACTGGTAGTGGCTAGTGAAGGGGGAGAGGGGGCTTGGGTGGCGGGGAGAGGGGGCTTGGGTGGCGGGGGGGGGGGCAGGCAGGAGTTTTCCGTCCGCCATGGGAGAGACCTGTCAAAGTGGGCCAGTTTGGATGAAGTCCAGGGCCAAATTTTTGTCCCAGTCCAGCCCTGGTGTGGACACAGCACAGGAATTTTTACTTTGGAGACGGAGTAAGTTCACATATCTCAAAACATAGGAAGAAAGCTATTAAATGACAAAGCTCTGCACAAACCTTGCAGATTCATCAGAGGAAACAATATTTCTCTGGAGAAACCAGGAAGAAAAAAAGCCACAAATTCTGAAACACCTAATTCTGAAACTAATGCATCTAAAAAGATCTATATACAGTACATTAACATGTTCTTTTAAAATTCCATATATTTCTAAGTTGAGTAGATCTACAATGTTGATCTGATTTCAAAAGGTACTTAATTTTTTTTTTTTTTAATTTGCAGCTTTCATTAAATGAATGTGCATTTCCTGTTATTGGATGACAGTTGTCTTCCATTTGCTCTCCTGTGTTGTCACCCTATCGCGTGCCCCTGGTGGAGAGTACAAGTGACTACATGCATTGTGTAGGCATGGTCTTTCATTGGTATTATTAGAAAGCTGGTCCAGAGCAATGATGTTCAGCTAATAATGAAGAAATGTAGATAGGAAGTGGCTGAAAAAGACTTGAGAACATTATCAGTGCTGAGATGAAAACAAGGATGGAAAACAGTATTTTGAAGAAAAAAAACAGGGCAATGATCTTTGGTTCACAGTACTTTAGCACATTATTGGATCTGGTGTAAACATGTACTGAATAGGGATGAGCTTCAGGTTTGGGTCAGATCTTGGTATGACCCGCTGAATAATTGGGGCTCTTTGTGGCCATTTGCTTAAAGAGGAACTGCAGTCTGCTCACATAACTTGTAATAAAAACATCTTTGCCATTCTGAAGCTTCCCTCCATCCACTTTGCATATTATTTTATATATGACTGCACACCAGTGCACAAAGCAAGGTCTATATGAGAGAGTTTGGGGTGTAGCAACTTGACTGACCAACCTGATAGAACACCTTTGAGATAAATTAGAGCGGAAACTGTGTACCAGGTCTTCTCGTCTAAGTGCCTGACCTCCCAAATGTGCTTTTGAAAGAATGGTCAAACATAGACACACTGTCACGCTGTGTCCAGAATTCATTCCTGAGACCTGGTGTTCTTTGGACGGTTCCCTATTGCCTGAGCCACTGGGGAACTTCCATTTGAGTAGAACCCTTGATATTTTCTGCTTCTTAAGTTTGGATGCTGGCTTCCCCCAGTGTCCAGCTGTAGGCTGTCACCTGATCTAGTGACCCTATAAATCTTCACTTCCCCTTACTGTCTTCACCCTAGTCTAGGTCCTGTATGCTGGTGGTAAACATATTGTATTTCTGGTTACTGACCCTGCTTGTCCCCGACGACGGTTCTTGAACTACTCCTTTGCATATTGTTGATCGTTGTTGCTGACCCTGCCTGTCCTGACCTTGTCTCTTGGACTACTCCTTTGGATTTATGCTAAACATGGTTGCTGACTCTGCCTGTTCCCGATGCCTCTTCCTGGTATACCCCGTGGACTGCTGCCTTGGTTTACTGACTTCACTCTCTGCTAACTGATATAACTGTTATAACCTTGATATAGCCTGCCTGCACTTCATATTGTGGTCCCATATTTCTGGCTGTAGGATCTCAACCGCCCTTCTACCTGATACTTAGAGAAGACTACTGGTCAGGAAACTGGAGGGATGGTTAGAGTCTCCTGGCAGACCTGACACAAACTCCTAAACCTTGTGGACAGACTTCCCAGAAGAGTTGAAACTGTTATAGCTGCAAAGGATGGGCGAATTCAATATTGAACCCTACAGACTAAGATCGGGACGCCATTACATTTTATGTGTGTGTGAAGGTAGGCGTCCCAATACTTTTGGTAATATAGTGTATTACCTGGCCTTGCTGAGTTTCGAATCCAGAAACTAGAGAGGCCAACAAATTTGGAAATACTTCATGTTGTCCTCTGTCTAATCATATTACTCTTTGATGTGTAACTCCTTATTCATCAGCTTGCTTCCCTAGGCCATATCATTACTGCTAATAACATTTTTCTTATAGTTACCTAGTAGGTGAGGTTGAAAAAAGCCACAAGTCCAACCTATGTGGGGGATGAGATACAACTGGTGTGTTGTTTCCCAGTGCCACCACATCAACTCACTGTATTATTTTTAGAAGACACCTTGATTAAAATGGTCAACTGTTCCCTAAAAGTCTTGCATATTTATAGTCATGTAGGAAATTGCATAATGATTTGACTCCCCAGTGAATAATATAGCTTCTTTGATAATAGATTCACATTTGGAACAGATTTTTTATTTTTTTTGCAATACACAACTAGATATGAGTAAGTCAATTTGAAAGTGAATGTGAAATTGCAGCAAATCCAACTGGTTAGATTAAAACCGAGATTGGTAAGGGGAGCTGTGGTGGCTCAACGTGATTGGCACTGCGCTGACAAGCCGTTCACCTCTGCAGCCAAGGGTTCGGATCCCGGTCTCGGCTGCATGTGAATTGAGTTTGGTGGTCTCAGCCCGGCTCCCGGTGGGTGTGCTATGCAAGGTACGCCTGTGCTTAGTACGCCCACCCCCCCCCCCCACAAAAAAACACCACACTTGCACGCACACAAAATTGGTTTAAAACACACGCACTTTGGCCATGCGGTCTCCTAAAATAAAGAGAGGCGAAGGACCCACGGGGCTGGCTGGGTGGGCTAGGCCCCCTCACTCCCTCATAGGGGGAGTCCCTCTGCCCCATTGGGGTCCCGTTGGGCCCCAGTTGGGCTCCCAAGAGGAGCAGGTAGGGCGGGGTGAGTGGGAGGCCCCCCTTCACACCCGCCATTGCCACCAGGGGCATGGAGAAGGATGGCGATTGCCTCCGGGGGGAGGGTCTGCCTACTCCCAACTCCTGCAGTCCGGCTCCTCTCTCTCGAGTTCACGCACAAAAAATACACTTTAAAAAAACAAAAAAAAAACGAGATTGGTAAGCAAGTTCATCTGCATTTCTGACATTTGGGCATCTTTGAGGTATATGTGTGTTTCTCTTCACCTCACCCCAATTCCTAGCAACAAAAACCCTATCTACTATTTTATGTTTTGTGTGGAAAGTGATAGAGGAAAAGGTTAGTATACTGTATGTTAGGTAGGTAGGCAGACAGGTGACCAGTTACAAGCTTATACACTCCTTTAGTCAGTATTTATGTGGAAACAAAACCACTACAGGTGAGATTAATGGCAGAAAATGTTATGGTCCCTAATGGGAAAAAAAAGGTGGGAGAATTGTAAAATAGTCCACGAGTGGGATTAGTGGGGGTGATTATTATCTACTTCCAGACCATGCCTTTTTCTGTAGGGTTGCCACCTGTCTGGGATTCACCTGGACAGTCTGGGTTTTGAATCATGTGACTGGGTTTCAGGCAGACTGAAACCCAGACACATTATACAGACCAGGCTGTGGCTCCCCAAGTAACCAAGAAAGTCACACAGAAATCTGCAGGTAGGTTTGGCATCACTGGGGGGCAGGGTGACGATGTCAGCAAGAGCAATTTGGCCACACCCACTGTTCGTTGTGGCATGCTATGCGCACTGCATTACTACTCTCCTTGGGACAACCAAAGGTGTACCAAGCTGCTAGAGTGTTCAGGTTAGGCTTGAAGAAAAGGGGGCAACCTTACTTTTCTGGCACTTTTTGTTCACATGTTACATTCAGTGCTCTTTTCTAGAAAATTACTAAGAACCCCCAAACTTTTTAGATTTTTTTTAAATCAGAGGTCCTAGACTCTAGGACCTCTGATTTAAAAAAAATCTAAAAAGGTTTGGGGGTTCTTAGTAATTTTCTAGAAAAGAGCACTGAATGTAAAAAATTAAAAAAAATGCAACAACATCATTTTATGCTCTAGGACCTAGCATAAAATGACGTTGTTGCATTTTTTAAAATTTTAATGCAAAAAAAATAAATAAATACAATACATAACCACATTTTTCTGTAAATAGATGCTTTAAAATCTTTAAAATTGTGCCATGCCGACAAACCACATACATTTTACTATCCATAGGCAACATTTTAAAAGCCTTTACAGGTCACCACTTTAGATGTACAGAGAAGGTCTAGTGCTAAAATGACTGCTGAGGCAAAGCGTTTCCTTATCGAAGGAATGGAAACAGCGCCCAGAGGCGATTCAGTTCGCAAGTGTTGCACTTTCGTTTTTCACTCACTCACTCACTCATGATCTGACGTTTGCTGTGATATCTCACGTGTGTGGGAAAATCACTGTTTGCATGCATGCAGGACTGACGCGTGTTCGCCTTTGCGTGCGGGCGTAGGGGTAACTTTTTTTTAATTATTATATTCTTTGTTTATTTTTACACTGTTGCTCTCTTTTTTTTTTATCACTTTTATTGCTATCTCAAGGAATGTAAACATCTTTGTGACAGCAATAGGCTGGTGACAGGTACTTTTAATGGAGAGATCTGGGGGCAGATTCACAGAGAAATGGATTATCGTAGCGTATCAGAAATACACTACGCCGCCGTTTTTTACCTTGCTCTACGTGGAATTCAGGTAGATTTTCTACGGTAAACGACGGCGGCGTAGTGTATTTCTCCCGTCGCAATCCATCTGTGCGAGTAGGGGGCGTGAAACATTTAAATTAGGCACGTTCCCGCGGCGATCGATCTGCGCATGCTCCGTTCGCAAATTTCCCGCCGTGCATTGCGCGAAATCACGTCGTGACGTCATTCGTTGTTTATGTAGCGTACTTTACGGGCGATCCACGTCCCGACGAGTTACGTAAACAAAATAAAATTTTAAATAAATTCGAAGCGGGAACGACGGCCATACTTAACATGGGCTACGTAAAGTTAGAGCAGCAAAAAGCTGCTCTAACATTACGTATACAAAAATAGACGAAAACGATTGCGACGCCCGCTCGTATGTTCGTGAATCCCCGTAAAAACACATTTGCATATCCCGACGCACCAAAACGACGCAAACTCCTCCCAGCGGCCGCAAATAGATGGCAGCGTAGATCCGAAGGCTTACGAAGACGTAAGCCTCTCGGATCGAAGCCCGAAGCCGGCGTTTCATGGTTTGAGGATTCAAACTAGTGATACGCCGCGCGAAATTTGAAATTACTCCTGTCTAACCCCAGTTAGACAGGCGTAATTGTTTTGTGAATCTGCCCCCTGGTGTCTATAAGATCAGTAATTTTGCCCTAACATGTAACCGAATAATATTGTGTAATAAATTATAGTTACTTTTTTTTATTTTTTTATTGTGTGTTGTCTCAGCTAAATATCTAATGCAGAAGTCCAAATTGTAACACTGCATTTTAATTTGACTCAGAGACTTTACAAAAAAAATATGTTTACAATGTGACCTGTATGTATTCTTGTGATATTAATTGTTTTGGTTATAATACAGGATTTATATGGTGTCTACAGTTTGTGCAGAAAAATATGACATGATAGAAAGTAGACAAACAGCAAAATGTAGATATGTCAATTTTTGTTTTACCTGCCAAAGGATTTGCAATTCTGTTCAGTCACTCTTGAGATTTACACACCCCTGGCACACTGCGCAGCCAGGAAGATAACTCTACTAACTCCTGCTTTTACTTTATTACTCCCTGCTTTAGATTTACTGCTTCCTGGACAAACTCCCTGTTACTTGGATAGAAATGATATTGCCAATTTATTTTTCAGTGAACAGGAAAGAGGAGAGATGTGACATAGGAAGCTATAAAGCTGAACCACGAAATAAGGGTGCCATCTGTACTCTAGCAGAGGTGTCTAAATCATAAGTCCTTCTGTAAGACGAAACAAAAAAAGGGTTTGTATTTTGTATTTACAATTTACCATTTTAAGATTTATTTTTTTGGCAAGGAGCTAGAGGGAAAATGTGTGTTATACAATAATATAAAGATATTTTTTAATGTTTTTATGGCACAGGGTTATAGGCTCCTGCAATACATGTTAGGCAAGTTTAGGTTAGGTACAGCAGTAAGTAAAATTGAAACCCCTTTATTGGCTTTTGAGTTTGTTAACCACTTGATCTCCGAAAAATAACCCCTTGTGACCAGGCCATTTTTGCGATACAGCACTGGGCTATTTTATCTGATATTGCGCGTTTGTGCGACACTGTACCCAAATACAATAGATTTCCCCCCCCCCCCCATATTACACCCGCTTCCTTTTGGTGGTATTTGATCACCACTGAGTTTTGTTTTCTTGCACTATAAACAAAAAAAGACAGATAATTAAAAAAAAAAAAAAAAAAACGATATTGTTTACTTTCTGCTATAAAACATCCAATTTTTTTTTTTTTAAATCAAATGTCTTCATAAATGTAAACCAATATTTATTCTGCTAAAGTTATAGCATCTACAAACTATAGGATATACGTATTTATAGAAATTTTTATTTATTTTGTTTTTATATACTAGTAATGGAGGCGATCAGTGACTTATAGCGGGTCTGCAATATTGCGGCGGACATTCTAACACTAACTGACACGTTTGACACTTTGCCTGGAACCAGTGACACTAATAAAGTGATCAGTGCTTAACCGCTTGCTGCCCGCCGCGCGCAGATATATATGTCTGCAGCATGACATGGGCAGGCAAAAGGACGTATATATACGTCCCCTTTTAGATAGGGGGATTGTGGACGCACACGCACCCGCCACAAGCTCCATGACTCGGACCTCAGGTCCCGCAGACTCAATGTCTGAGGGCATACCCGCAATCGTGTCACGGTGAGGAAGAAGGGAGAAATGCTGATGAAAACAACATTCTTCCTAGTGACAGGACAGTGATCACAGCTTCCTATAATCATGTCACACACAGCCCACCCCCCCCTACAGTTAGAAGCACTGCCTAGGGCACACTTAACCCCTTCACTGCCATCTAGTGGTTAACCCCTTCACTGCAAGTGTCATTTTCACAGTAACAGTACATTTTTATAGCACTGATCGCTGTAAAAATGACAATGGTCCCAAAAAGTCAAAAGTGTCTAATGTGTCCGCCATAATGTCGCAATCATGATAAAAATCGCAGATCGCCGCCATTACTAGTAAAATAATAATTATAATAAAAATGCCATAATTCTATCCCCGATTTTGTAAACGCTATAACTTTTGCGCAAACTAATCAATATACACTTATTGCGATTTTTTTTTTACCAAAAATATGTAGAAGATTACGTATTGGCCTAAACTGAGGAATTATATATTTTTATGGGATATTTATTATAGCAAAAGGTAAAAAATATAGATTATTTTTCAAAATTGTCGCTCTATTTTTGTTTATCAAATGCCACCAAAAGAAAGCTCTATTTGTGGGGAAAAAAAGGACGTCAATTTTGTTTGGGAGCCACGTTGCACGACCGCGCAATTGTCAGTTAAAGCGACACAGTGCCGAATTGCAAAAAGTGGCCAGTCTTTAGCCAGTCTTTAGCCAACAAAATGGCTTAAGTGGTTAAAATATTCACTGTCACTGTACTAATGACACTGGCTGGAAAGGTTGATCAAGGGATTAACTGTGTGTTTATCCAGTGTTTTTGTGTACAGCGTGCTGCTTCCACAAGGGAAAGAGATCGATTCTAGTCTCTGCTTTGGATAAACACAGGATTGTCCCTTCCCCCCTGTCAGAATTCAGAAATTCCTTGTTTGCATATCTCAGTTCTCTTGGTTTTACTGCCAATTGGTGGAAGAGGACTGGAAATCTCTGCTGAGCTCCATGCCCAAGAGTATAAATTATGTAGGTAAAGATGGGATTTTTAGGGTGCAAAAGTACACAAAAACAGCAAAAAATATATCGATTTATTATAGCATCAAAATACAGAAAGATAAAATATCCATCCAATATACAATACAAATATGTTGAAAGTGCAAACATATGTTTCGCCAATAGAATAGCTTCTTCAGGAGGTTGGATTAGTCAAGCACTGTCTGCTAGGATAGAAAACATCAAATCAAAAACACATAAACAAATATATATATATATATATATATATATATATATATATATATATATATATATTTATATATACAAACATAAAATAAAATGACACATACAAATACTCAATACCCTGTTTTATTCCATGCCCAAGGAGGTTAAGGCAGTGCTGAAAAATAATGGTGGCCACACAAAATATTGACACTTTGGACCAAATTTGGACATTTACACTATACTTGATTTTGTTGCCAGTGGTTTAGACATTAATGGCTGTGTTAGGTCATTTTGAGAGGACAGAAAATTTACATTGTTACACAAGCTGTACACTCACTACTTTACATTGTAGCAAAGTGTAATTTCTTCAGTGTTGTCACATGAAAAGATATAATAAAATATTTACAAAAATGTGAGAGGCGTACTCACTTTTGTGAGATACTGTCCATATGTGATATACTGCGGCTAACACTAGTTACACCAAAACTGTGAGTTGTATAGATGTATCTTTGGTTAGATCTAGGGTGGAGTGAAGTCATTCTACTCCCTGTTACATATTCAGCAATACATTAAATGCAGCAAGTATTTCTCCTGAGGCTTTTTGGATTCCAAAAAAATCGAAAAACGTTAATCAGTAATACTTTATTTTTTCTTAAATTGAAAGAACATCTGTGGAGGAACTTGCTTGTGTTCAGTTACTACACAGCCTATTCTCTGTGGAATACACTAAGGAAATATCAGGAAAGATGGCTCTTGGCCTGATCTAACTTAATGAATACCAAATGCAAATATTTTGGCTTTACACACCCTTCTGTACATACTCTTTACTGGAGTATTCTGTGAATATGTGAACATTATAATAAAGAGAAAAATCACAAATGTAAAATATAACATAATATCTTAGGCCTCGTACACACGATCAAATCTGTCTGCTGGAAACGGTCTGCTAGACCGTTTCAGCAGACAAATTCGATCATGTGTACGGGCGAGCCGACGGATTTGGCCACCCGACAGATTGGAAAGCATGCTTACCAATCTGTCGGCTGGGAACCCGTCCGCCCGACATGTCTGCTGGTTAGTACGCTAACCAGCAGACATGTCTTCTCGCACACGCGCCGAATGGTTTTGACGCATGCGCGGAAGTGTTGGCGGCGTCAACGTCACCGCCACGTCACCGACACGTCAGCGCGCTGTCTGCTGGCGGGGATTTTGGTTTGCCAGCAGACAGATTTGTTCAAATCGGTCGGACAGACCGTTTTGAACAAATCGATTGCCTCGTGTGTACGAGGCCTAATAAATACTTCTGTGCTCCCAACCACCAGGTACGTATGCACAAGTTAAAATATTAGTGAATATAGTTGAGCTCATGAGATTACATACCCTTGGCATTTTTTTTAAATCTTAGCCATTTTGTGGCATCAATACAATATGCCAAACAGCATCTACAGAAGCCTCCAGACTTCTGGAATAAAGTGATGATATTAAAATGTAACTTAATGGTTACAACAATAAACACTATGGGCCAGATTCACGTACATTGGCGCATATATTGACTGGTGTAGTGCATCTTATTTACGTTAGACCGGCTCAATTTAGAGGCACAAGTACCGTATGCTCGTAGTATTTGCGCAAAAATTTGCGCCGGTGCAAAGTAATTTCCGAGGCGTAAGGCGGTGTAATGTAAATTGGGAAGGACGTAGGCGTGTTCTATTGAAATGAGCCGTGACCCCATGCAAATGAAGGGCCGGCCGGATTGCGCAATACGCGCATGAAGCAGACTATGGTCAGCACCTCTCTGCGCATGCTCAGAACTCGGCACGGTGCAATCAGTGAGATTGGAACTAGGCCTGGTCAACTTAGTGAGCTAGGCACAGTGCTTAAATAGACCAAGAGAAACACCCTTCCTTTGCAAAAGTACATCCATTTGTTTCCCTTCCTACAGCAAGGTGCTTTTGTTCTGTTGTTTGTTAGCGTTTGTTGGTTTGTGACGTGTCTTTGAGATATTTGGTGACTGTTTTGGAGAGTGTTTTGGAGAGTGATTTTTGGTGACTGTTTTGGAGAGTGATTTTTGGAGAGTGATTTTTGGTGATTGTTTTGGAGAGAGTTGTTATGTGAACATGAGTGAGAGGAAGCAAAAATTAAATTTTTCATTGCGGGAGAAACAAATAATTATCTTGGCTATTACCCTATATGGGCGATTCCTGCACGGCACGGAGAGTGCCAACACCACCCCGGCCAGGAAGACTCAGATTTTGCAGGACATCGCCTACGAGGTAAATTCGTTGGGAGGGGGGGGGGGGGAGACCCGGACACGCCAGGGGATCCAAAAGAAGATCAATGATCTCCGGCGTGTGGTCCGTGGGAAGCTGGCCAAAATTGCAGCACATGGCAGGGGCACTGGAGGGGGCCCACCATGCACTGTTAGGCTGACTGAGAAGGAGCGTTTAGTGGCCCAGACCTTCAACAGGCAGCAAGTGGAGGAGCTGCCTGGCTTTGACTCCATTGAGGAGGCCGTGAGGACAGGTAAGGTTTTTTTTTTCTATCTGGTGTGTAGCATGTGTGGGGGGGAGGGAATATGTGGCAAGTGTGTGGATCCTCCAACCTGTGAATGTTTTGTGTCATCCACAGATGTGCAGGAGGGTGCTGGGCCATCTGGCCTGTCTGCACCATCCCCGGGACAACAGTCTGAGGAAGATCCCCAGACAAGGCCGGAGTCCTCTGAGGAGGTTGAGGAGGAGGAGTTTGAGTTGGAGGAGGAGGTCATGTCATGGAATGACTTCATGTTACTTTTGGAGGAGTCTTCCCCTATGGCTGGCAGCAGCCAGGCCTCCATCAGGGGTAGCCCCTCCCACTCCTCCCCCAACAGGGCTCCCCAGGGGGTGGCCAACTGGGACAGGTCAGCCAGACTTTGGGGCGGATGGAGGAGAGCCTGTCCTCCATAAAGGATGCAGTTGGGGACATGGCCTGCAACTCCCTGGCTCTGATAAATTGCCAAAATGAAATGCAGGCTACCACAGCAGGCATTGGTCAGGATGTGCGGACCCTCGGTCAGGATGTGCGGCCCCTCACCCAGGCTATCCAGGCCAATACGGCAACCCTAAATGCTGGCCTGACTCGCATTGCAGTGGCCTTGGAGGGCAGGCCGCCAGGTGGGCAGAGACCAGGGGATGCTCCTCCTTCCCCGGATTACCCCCCCCATGAGTCTCCCCTGAGGAGCCGGGGGCGTGGCCGTGTTTTTTTTTCTTTTCTGTGTTTTCTTTTTTGCTGGGCATTTTTTTTTTTTGCTGGGCATTTTTTTTTGGGGGGATTTTTTTTTCTGTTTGTGAATGATTTTGGAATGTGGGGGTGACATTCCTGCCGGAAAAGGGGTGTCACCCTCATTTGTGGAGGAGAAGGGTTCCCCAGGACCAGGGAGAAGTGATACCCAGGTTCGTGTGAATGGTGTATGAATGTACAGTGACATAATTGGAGCCGTGGCGTGGCGTTGCTGCTCACAAGTCCTACATGGTGGGCTTGTGCTAATCAAATGTAATGAAGATGTGGTGTGTGTGATCTAGGGACCACAGTGGTGTGCATGCATACATTCTCATTGTGCCATGATGAATGTGTGTGTTTAACGTGCAAAGATGCCTAATGTGAGCTGTCTCCTGGCTGCTCTTCCCTCAGAAGACAGGGTAGCCGCGGTTAGGGGGGGATTGTCTGGTTCGGGGGTCAGGTCATCATGTATGTCAATCTCCAGGCCCTTTCTCACTGCGAAGTTGTGCAGCATTCAACATGCACCGATGATCTGGCATACAAAGTTTGGGGAATACAACAGGGTACCCCCAGACTTATCCAGGCATCGGAAACGTGACTTCAGGAGGCCAAAGGTGCGCTCCACCACTGCACGGGTACGTGCGTGTGCTTCATTGTATCTTTCCTCTACTGGGGTTTCGGGGTTCCGGATAGGAGTCATGAGATGGGGTCCCAGTGAATATGCAGAGTCACCTGGAAGGGAAAAGACAGGAGGATGTTAGTAGTGCATGTGCCCCTTGTGATTTCTGCATCATGGGGATAGTCATGCCTGACACCCATCTTACTCACCAACCAGCCAGCTGTCCCCATACATGTTCTGTTTGAATTCGGTTGGGATGGGGCTATGATTGTATATGTAGCTGTCATGGCTGGATCCGGGGTGTTTGGCACGGACGTGCCATATGAGGCATTTGGCATCGACTATCACCTGTACGTTGATGGAATGCCAATGCTTCCGATTGCGGTATATGTGCTCTGTCTCACGGGGGGGGCTGGAGTGCCACATGTGTGCAATCAATGGCCCCCACGGTGCGTGGGAATCTGGTAATTCTGTAGAAATCTGTCATTGCCTTCAGCCGCAGGTCCTCCTGGGTGGGTTTGATGATTTGGTTGGCCATGCATCTGAGAATTGCAGGGATAACCTTGTGCACACATCTGCTCATGGAGGATTGTGCCATCCCAGCCACCACTCCACTTGTACACTGAAAAGAGCCACTAGCAAGGAAATGGAATGTTGCCAGGACCTTGACCAGTGGCTGCACTGCATGTGAGCGTTGTGTTGAGCTGGTGATGTCCTCCTGCAGGGTTGTGGTTAATTCCATGATGGCATGAGGGGTGAATCTGAAGTTGTGATACACCTCAGAATCACTAATGCCAAAGAGGTCTATGCGTGTGCGGTATATCCTCTCCCGTTCCCTCCTCCATGCCCTCATTTGTGCCCTCCTCCTTCTGCGCTCATCTAAAGTCAGTAGTATAGCTATGAGCAAGGATGCCCCTGGCATGTTGGCATACAGATTGTTGTCCTGCAAGTGTGGCTGCTCAGCTCGTCCCTAATGGTGTTGCTTTAGCTGACATGTAGACGGATTGTCCAATTTTAAACCTGCTTTTCTATGGACTAACTTTAGACCGGACGTGCAGCTGATGCGCACAACGTGTAGCCTGCACCGCACAAACTTACTTTTGTGGATCGCTGTATCTCCCTCATTTGCATATTTGCCTAGCAAATCAATGGTGTGTCTAGTGCATTTTTGCGCGCACGATGAGTTGGTCTATCGAAATTACGTTGGTCGAAAAATTCTAGATTTCAGGCGTTTTGGGGATACGGCGCATATATACGCAGGCGCATATTTATACTTACGCTGCGCATCTCATAAAACACCGGCATTGTGGTGACAACAATGCTCATTAATCAAAGCACACATCCCTGCCATAAAACATTGAGGTGGATCTCAGCGGTTTTGGAGGTGTGTGAGCTATAGTAGAACAGGGAATTTTGTCAAAACTGAAACAAGATCGTAGCAAATTATCAGAAAATACTGGATTGCTAGGATACTAGTTTGCATTCATCAGCCCAGGGGTAGGGAACCTTGGCTCTCCAGCTGTTTTGCAACTACAAGTCCCATGAGACATTGCAAGACCCTGACTATCACAGGCATGACTCCTAGAGGCAGAGGCATGATGGGATTTGTAGTTTCACCACAGCTGGAGAGCCAAGGTTGCCTACCCCTGCATCAGCCCATAAGTTGTGCATAAAGTGCACATGGACTTTCCCATGTGAAAGTGATCCAAGATATAAGTCAAGCCAACATATACCAAGTCAACCCTTCAGTGGCTACAGCAGAAAAAAGTGGCCTTTTCAATCCCCTTAACTCAACATTATTGATCCTGTAGGCAGGTGCAGTCTGTACTCCTCACTCTAGGTAGCGCTTGACCAAACAGCAATGCAGAAGGGAACGAAAGTCGCTAGGAGCTTGGTTCCTCTATGATTTCCTGCGGTCACCAGGGGAACAGCTGTCCTGATTGGACACTGGTGCCCCTAATGACCTTGGTGCTCATCTTGGGTCAGAGCAGTCCCTATTTAAGGCTGGAGTCTGGTCAATATTCCTATCACACATGTTCCTGGCAGATATGGCTCATAAAACGGTGGGTGCTGCAGCGATTACCAGTTGGGTCCTGGCTTTTTCCTTTGTGATGTGATCTCTTTCATTAAATAACTTTTGGACGAAAGTTGTCGATCCATGGTGTGCTGGCGAATATGTACGCTCGCTTATTTAAGGCTGGTTTCACACCTATGCATTTTTAGTGCTTTTTACATTTTTTAGATTTGGACTACAGTCCATTCAACATGGTTTCCTATGGAACACGTTCTGTAGTGCAAATCTGCAAAATGCAAAAAGCACAGAAAATGCATAGGTGTGAATCCAGCCTAATGCCGTGTACACACGGTCGTTTTTTGCGATGAAAAAAAACGACGTTTTTTAAAACGTCATTTAAATTGATCATGTGTGGGCAAAACGTTGTTTTTTGTCTTCAAAAAAACGACCAAAAAAAAATTCCAACATGCTTGAATTTTTTGTGTCGTTTTTCAAAACGTCGTTTTTTGTTTCACAAAAAGTCACCGTGTGTAGCAAAAACGTCGTTCAGAACGACGTTTTTCAACCCGCGCATGCCCAGAAGCTAGTTATGAAGCGAGCTTCAATGGAAAAGAGTGGTGAACGTTACCTCGCTTTTTGTGAAAAAACTATGGTGTGTATGCAAAATTGTCTTTGAAAAGTGACGTTTCAAAAACGTTGTTTTTACTTCACAGAAAACGTCGTTTTTTTTTCATCGCAAAAAACGACCGTGTGTACGCGGCATAAGACACTGGGGTAGATTCATGTAGATCAGCGGATCTTTTGATCCGCGTGATCTATCTTTTTTACGATCCGCCTGCGCCAGTTTTTGAGGCAAGTGCTGTATTCAGAAAGCACTTGCCTCGTAATTAGCCCTGGCGGATCGTAAATCCCCCGGCGGAATGCAAATTCCGCGGCTAGGGGGAGTTTACTATTTAAATCACGCGCGTCCCCGCGCCGATCGTACTGCGCAAGCGCCGCCGGCAAAATTTCCCGTCGTGCATTGCTTTAAATGACGTCGCAAGGACGTCATTGTTTTCGATGTTAACGCAATTAACGTATGGCCGTATTCCCGGACGACTTACGTGAACGACGTAAAAAATTCAAAACTCGACGCGGGAACGACGGCCATACTTAACATAGGATCCGCCGCACTTACCCCGCATATAGCAGGGGTAATGATCCGCCGGAAAAAGACGAACGCAAACGACGTAAAAAAAAAGCGACGGCCGGGCGTTCGGTTCTGAATCGGCGGTTCTCCTCATTTGCATATTTGTCGCGTAGAAAAAAAGAAGCGCCACCTAGCGGACGGCGGGAGAATGCAGCCTAAGAACCGACAGTGTAACTCACTTACACCAGTCGGCTCTAAGGGAGATCTATGCGGAACCTGATTCGAGGAATCAGCCGCATAGATCCGAGCGTCGGATCTCACAGATCCGACGGTGTATCAGTAGATACACCGTCGGATCTGTACATGAATCTACCCCGGTGTATCAGTAGATACACCGTCGGATCTGTACATGAATCTACCCCAGGGTGTTTAGTGTAGGTACAGGTTGCCTGTCTGTCAGGGAGGGTGTTCAGAGGTTGGGGAAAGTTCCAGAGCAGTAGGGACAATGCAGGGACAATGTCTTTCCTTGGTTTTAGGAAGCCTGAAATATGAGTGTGGACCGCTCCTCATTGAAGAAGCTGTCAGCATTATTTCAAGCTAATTCTCCACCTGGTACAGTCTTGGAAGTGGTTTCGGTCGGCTGTGACTTCCCGCCGGGCCTTGATGTGCATTGTTGGGATTTTCATAATACAATGTTCTCCTCCACCTCGGCCTCTGTGTGTTCCAGTGTTAATTTTGTTGACATGAATATTTTCGTAGACTAAATTCACACTATTTTAGTTGACTAAAATGCGACTAAAACTAAAACAATTCAGATGGTAAAATACAACTAAAACAAAATTGAAATTTGACGTCAAAATTAATACTGATGTGTTCTCGGCTCACTGACACGTGACACCACCCTGCCCACAAGCCTTTTTAGGGACATGAAATTTATGCTACACAAGAAAATAGTATGCAGAAGTTGCTAGGTAAAATGGGCAGCTTCACTATATAAAAAAAATAAAGGGCCCCACTCATAACTGTAACAAAAGACTGCAAGCCATCTTCTAGGGGACAATACATGATATTATGAAATAAGGGCATGCAAACTTTTGAATGGGGCTATTTTATTATTATTTTTTGTTGCTAAGGTATGAATAATGATATATAATTATGTGTTGCCTTAGAGCATAGGTTCTCAACTCCTGTCCTCAGGACCCACTAACAGGCCAGGTTTGCAAGATAACTGAAATACATCTCAGGTGATATCATTTGTTGCTCAGTGATTGCAGTATTCTAGTCTGCCTCTCCCCAAGGTAATACATAAAACCTGGCCTGTTAGTGGGCTCTGAGGACAGGAGTTGAGAACCACTGCCTTAGAGTTTAATTAGAATATTAATAAAATAAAGAGAAGAGTATTTGGTCTTTATCATTTATGTTTTCTTAAAAAATAGTCTACATTTAATTATTTCTGCCAGAGGTATGTAAACTTATAAGCACAACTCTATATGTGACAAAGCTTTGGCTACGTTGCTGCTGTCAGTGTTATATAGTACATAGGAAAGGGCCCAGATGCAAGTTTGTAAGGGTGCTGGTTTTCTGGAAAACTACAGATATATTTATACTACCTGTTCTCTTTTACAAGGGAAATAATGTAATGATTTCAGCTTGTCATTTTGTATCAACACCCTGTGCTTAATTAGACTGCATTTTAG
This sequence comes from Rana kukunoris, assembly GCA_029574335.1. Lineage (NCBI taxonomy): Eukaryota > Metazoa > Chordata > Amphibia > Anura > Ranidae > Rana > Rana kukunoris. The sequence continues at coordinate 312,259,487 of CM056052.1, read as the reverse complement.
GGACATTTGACAGAATAAAAAACATTTAAAGAGTTTAGCTGCATCCAGATATTAAACAGAACATGTGTATAGCTATCTCTCAAAGTTTACTGCAATTAGGGTTGCCACCTGTTCGGGATTCACCCGGACAGTTCGGGTTTGGAATCATGCGTCCGGGTTTCACACTGTCTTAGACCCGGACACGTTATTCAGACTGGACCAAGTCTCCCCTCCCCCTTCTCTCTCCTGCCTCTAAGTAAGTAGGCCAAGGTAAATCAGGGTTCTTGGAGCACTCATTATATCAGAGCTCCCCATTTGCACCAGAGGCCACAGTGCTCCCCCATACATCAGATTCCTTGCCTTACACCGGAGCATCCCTTATGTTAGAGTCCCCAGAGTTCTCCCTTACATCAGAGTTCCCATAGTCCACAGTGACTCTGTGGACTCTGATGCACAGGAGTGACTCTGTGGACTCTGATGCACAGGAGTGACTCTGTGGACTCTGATGCACAGGAGTGACTCTGTGGACTCTGATGTTCCATACTAGGAAAATAAAATTGCTGTGCGACGCTGAAGTGTTCGGGTTTGGCTTGAAGAAAAGGTGGCAACCCTAACTGCAATGTACAACAAACTCTTTGTCACAAAGTATGCTCATACTTGCACCGCTGGATTTGAATAGGGTAGATCTCTGTGCTTTTATACTCCTGGGCCCCAGGTCACTGCTCTTTTCTTCCCAAATCTAATGTACCTAAGGTACTTATCAACTGACACAGTTGATAAGGTTTTTGTTATTCCAGCCTTTATCCAAGCTTTTTGTGTTGCCTAAACAATGAACTCAGTCATGTGTTTGCTGTATATGCTTAAAAATAATTGAGCTATGGGGACTTTGGCCCCACCAGCTTTTCTTTTTTTTCTTATGAACCACTATCTAAGTGGAGGTAAGATAGGCAAAACATTTGGTTTAAACTACACATTTTTAAATATTATATTATTTTTACAGCATGTTGAGGTTATGATTACTTTCCACTCATCTTATATTTAAGTTATTTCTAGATGCAGTGCAACCTGGTTCTAATTTAAATTGAAGGGGGCAGATTCACAAAACAATTACGCCTGTCTACTTCGGGCTTCGATCCGAGAGGCTTACGTCTTCGTAAGCCTTCGGATCTACGCTGCCATCTATTTGCGGCCGCTGGGAGGAGTTCGCGTCGTTTTGGTGCGTCGGGATATGCAAATGTGTTTTTACGGGGATTCACGAACATACGAGCGGGCGTCGCACTCGTTTTCGTCTATTTTTTTAAACGTAATGTTAGAGCAGCTTTTTGCTGCTCTAACTTTACGTAGCCCATGTTAAGTATGGCCGTCGTTCCCGCTTCGAATTTATTTAAAATTTTATTTTGTTTACGTAACTCGTCGGGACGTGGATCGCCCGTAAAGTACGCTACATAAACAACGAATGACGTCACAACGTGATTTCGCGCAATGCACGGCGGGAAATTTGCGAACGGAGCATGCGCAGAGCGATCGCCGCGGGAACGCGCCTAATTTAAATGTTTCACGCCCCCTACTCGCGCAGATGGATTGCGACGGGAGAAATACACTACGCCGCCGTCGTTTACCGTAGAAAATCTACCTGAATTCCACGTAGAGCAAGGTAAAAAACGGCGGCGTAGTGTATTTCTGATACGCTACGATAATCCATTTCTCTGTGAATCTGCCCCTAGGTGTCTAAACAATCTCTAACTGCTTTCCCACAGAAGAAGTCAATGCTGAGCACTGTTACCCCTCTCTCTATTATTACTTGAACATGAATGTTTAAATGACTTGAGCATTCCCGCTTAGTGCTGAAGTTGGGCCTAGAGACATTGCAAGATGGCTTAATTATGTTTGCTGCAGAAATAAGAAGAGATAGCCCAGCCACCACACACCTCACCCAGTCTGAATAGTTAGCAGGTAAAAGCAGCTTTAACTCAATTCATCCAGGCCATGCCCCCAACATGTTTTGCCCCGACCCTAGGGCTTAATTATGGAGCTCTCTCGGGCCGGGCACGGTGTGATGCAGCCAGGCTCTCTTCCTATTTCTGAAGCAGTCATAAATAAGCCTATTTCTACAGTTTGCTTTGGGTCTGGACAAAGTTTTCCTCAGCCTGCGCTCTCACTAGTCAGTGGCATCCAACTCATTGATAGCCTGAGCGGGGACCCTTAAGCATTTATTGTTGATTATGTTTGCTCATATAACTGTTCTCTATGTTTCCACTTTTTCAGTCAAAATGGGATAACATCCAAAATGGGATAACACTATATATTTGTTACATGTCCCCATTCATGTAGCGTAACGTAAAAAATATAAAATTGCAGCTTACCTTTTTCAGATTCTCTATGCTGGACCTTCAGCAAGGAAAATTCCTAGGTACTTCTCTTTGTTTATGAGGGAGCTGAGCAGAATTCTTTAAATTAAATAAATCCTTGGAAGAAGCTATGGTGAATTTATCCATACTTATCCAGTAAATGACTTGATGAATCACTCACACCCCAAACACTATTATATGTATGTGCTTTATGAAATTATAAAAGTTAATCCATGCTGCGCTTCACCATCAAAACAAAACACATAAAATCAAAAATGTGAAAACATCCCTAGATTATTCTGTGCTCATCAAAAACTTTAAAATCAATGAATGCATGAATTATGAAAAACAAGTCCATAAATAAAGTGGAAAAGAGAAAGTGCTCAAAATATTACTCTCAGTATGCTCAAAAGATATAAGTGTACATATAACCTATGTGTTATACTTAATAAATTAATTAAATTGCACACATAATATGAAAACTATGCAAATGATTAATCAAAGTGATAATATAACGCAATCATTGACTGAACAAAATTGTGTTATTCAAAATTTGGACATGATCCAAAATAATATGTGTAGGTTGAAAATGCACCAAATAAATATAGGGCCAGATTCAGGTAGAGTTAGGCTGGAGTATCCATTGATCCGCCAGCCTAACTGTCACTTTAAGCCGGCGTTTTTGTTTTCTGTAACCAGAAAACGAGAAACGCTGGGTTGGAGTTCCGATGCGATCGGTGCAATTGAATTTCGCCATCGCATCGTTACTTCAACTTAAAAATGGCGCCGGGGGCGTTCCTGCTGATTAACGCTGAAAAAATATGTTAATCAGCAGGAATCGGAAATTCACGATCTTTTTCGGGCGCGACGCAGTGACTTTACAACGTTTCCGGAAGCGATACGCGATGTAAAGATAAAGCAGCCCCCTAGTGGAGTATCCTATGTTAAGTATAGGCGTCGTCATCGCGTCGGAAAAAAAAAAAATTGCGTCGTTTGCGTAAAACTTTCATGAATGGGGATGTGACGTCATTGACGTTCACTGACAGAATTTGGAGCATGCGCACTGGGATGCATTGACACTCGACGCATGCGCAGTACGTTCGCCGCGGGATCGCGCTTAGTTTTAATAATACACGCCCCGTACCCGCCCAATTTGAATTCCGCCGGCTCATTTGCGATGCGCTGCCGCAACTTTAGGAGCAAGTGCTTCATGAATAACAGCACTTGCTCCTAAAATTTCGGCAGAGTAACGTAAATGAGAAGCGTTACTCCAGAGCAAAGATGCTCTCATCTACCTGAATCTGGCCCATAGTGAATAAATAACCAATATTATATAAATAAATATAATAAATACAAAGTAAAGCACCAAAGATAGAAATAAACCAAAAAAAGTGCTAGTGAACAAATGAAATATAAAGTCCAAAATTGATTCACTGTAATAAAAGTGACTCTGTATATAGTTGTCTGTAGGCAATCCACCACCATGAAGATCAAAGGCTTACCACACAAGATGCACCCAGCAGGGCATATGCCTGAAGGGTCGAATGAGCTTGTTGGTGTAACACACCCAGGGAGAGGTACAGCAAGCACAGCTTCCAATGGGGACAGGCAGTGAGACCAGGCGACAATATTCCACTATATTGACATCAATAGGTATTCACCATAGGTTTAAGCAACGTTACTTCATACACAAATCCTCCCAGTGTAACATATGTTAAGGAGAGAAATTGGGCCACAAAGTATAATTCCGTTTAAAAACTGGTAATTTATTAAATAAAATATAAAATGGTCACTCACATTTGAGAAGACAAGTAAAAGCAAATAGGATCAAAATAACGCAGTGGCATCAGCAGACCTTCCCGATGCGTTTCTCTGAGTAAGGCATCATCTGGGGTCTTATTAGGAGAAACGCGTCGGGGGGCTCTGCTGATGCCACTGCGTTATTTTGATCCTATTTGCTTTTACTTGTCTTCTCAAATGTGAGTGACCATTTTATATTTTATTTAATAAATTACCACTTTTTAAACAGAATTATACTATGTGGCCCAATTTCTCTCACTAGGTAAGGATGTTTCCAGAGCACCAAACGATGCCTCGCATGCAATGCACATATACAAATACAGGGTCGCCACTGTACTATCGCCTAATGGAGCAACAGACCCCAATCCTGGATACGATTGATACTTTCTTTGAACACATGGCGAAGTTGTATGATGACCCGCAGCGCATGGCTACGGCCGAAGCTACCCTCCATAACCTTACCCAAGGGAGAAGGCCTGTTGAAGACTATACTGCTGAGTTCTGAAAGTGGTCGGCCGACACAGGCTGGAACGAAGCCGCCCTGAAATATTAGTTCCGTCAAGGTCTCTCGGAGGCTCTTAAGGACGAGTTAGCAAGGACTGAGACCCCAGCCTCCTTGGAAGATCTGATCCACCCAGTTGGATAGACCCCTGCAAGAACAACGTTCTGAGCGGTTTCAAACCACATGCCCTACCTGGATTCATCCAAGGCCTACACCAGCTCCACAGCCTCCTTCGGCTCCTCAAAATGCCACCTTTCCTGATCCTGAGCCTATGCAACTCGGTTTGGTCCAAGCCCCTCTTACCATAGAGGAGAGACAACGGAGGCGCCAGAACAACCTGTGCCTGTATTGCGGAGAGGCTGACCACTTCCTCCGCACTTGCCCAGTAAGACCTAGTAAGTCAAAGCCTCAACCTGCCCTCAATTACCATGTTGCAAATGTTCCACAAACTCATGTTGTCCTTTTCAATTCATTACAGTTACTGGAAGGGGCAACCCGCCTACCGGCCATTGTTGATTCGGGAGCGTGCAGCTGCTTCCTGGATTCCACATTGGCCAAAAAACTGCATGTACCTCTTCGTAGCAAGGACCACCACTTACAAATTCATTTAGCTGACGGCCCCAGTCTGGACTTATCACACAAGAGACTAAACCCATCCGGGCCACCACCGACTCCGGCCACCAGGAGTTTCTACGGCTGGATCTTATTCCATCCCCGCTGTTTCCCATCATCTTGGGTCTCCCCTGGTTACAGGCACACCAACCCTACATAAATTGGCTAAAGAAAGAGGTTATCTTCACGTCCTCCTACTGTTCCCAGCATTGCTTTGCACCTACAGTTGCCACTTGCTCCACCATGACAACCACACTTGAGTTTCCTCTAAACGTCCCCTCCGTCTACCTGGAGTTTAAAGACGTTTTTGATAAACAGCAGACCGACTGCCTTCCCCCCCACCGGCCATATAACTGCCCCATTGACCTCCTACCCGGCTCCGAGGTCCCCTTCGGCCGCATTTTCCCATTATCTGAAACGGAACTGAAAGCCCTCAAGGCATATATTGATGAAAATCTGCAAAAGAACTTCATTCGTCCATCATCCCCCCAGCTGGAGCGGGAATTTTTTTTGTTAAAAAGGACGGCTCTTTAAGGCCTTGTATTGACTATCGAGAGCTCAATAAGATCACAATCAAAAACAGGTACCCGCTACCTCTCATACGGGAATTATTCCAGCGGTTTACCAAAAATATGTAGAAGAATACGTATCAGCCTAAACTGAGGAAAAAAAAATTATATATTTTTTGGGGATATTTATTATAGCAAAAAGTAAAAAATATAGATTTTTATTCAAAATTGTCCCTCTATTTTTGTTTATAGCGCAAAAAATAAAAAACCGCAAAGGTGATCAAATACCACCAAAAGGAAGCTCTATTTGTGGGAAAAAAAGGATGTCAATTTTGTTTGAGAGCCACATCACTGGACCGCGCAGTTAAAGCGACACAGTGCTTAATCGCAAAAAGTGGCCTGGTCTTTACACAGCCAAATGGTCCGGGGCTTAAAGAGGAGCTCCATCCGCATTTTTTTTTTAAAGTCGGCAGCTACTAACAGTGTAGCTGCTGACTTTGAATAAGGACACTTACCTGTCCTAGGCGCCCGCGCTGACGGCCCCCCCGATGCCGGTCCCACGATTGCTCCGGGTCCCGCGCCGCCATTCACACTATGGGAAACAGGCAGTGAAGCCTTACGGCTTCACTGCCCATTTCCTACTGCGCCTGCGTGAGTCTCACGCTGGCTTGTGAATGGGCGCGCTGCTCTCTGAGAACACACACAGTTCCCAGAAAGCAGCGCGCCCCATTCACAAGGAGAAGGACAAGAAGAAAAGACACCGCGGTGTGGAAGAGGCAGATTACGGACTTCCGCATAGCAACAGGTATTTCGGGTGAGTATTTTTTTTTTTTCACGTTTTTTTTTATTTATTTTTTTAAAACTTTTGGCCAAATGTGGTTTTCCTGGGTGGAACTCTACTTTAAGTGGTTACTTTTTCATAATAAATACACGTGTGAACCTTCCCTAACAAACTACAATTTCCTACTCTTGCTAAGACCATTTACATTTCTCTGTAAAATTCTCTCTCTTCTACTTTGTGATCCTATTTCTTCCCACTTTATTCCTTATCATTTATTATGTGTCCCTATTGGGAATATATCCACTCATTTCCTGTCACAGTTCTCTGCTACATACTTATTAATCTTGGTCTGTCTTTACTCTTTGACACTGTCACTGTCCTCGTTTCTTCTCTAGTCTTTCTGTATCAAAGGTATTTCCCTATGTTAGATTTCCTCTTACCTTTCCAGATAGACATTCATCATATGCTATTCCCACTTAAATGTATTGCCATCTCTCTTGTTCTCCATCTATGTTTAAGATCAGGGGCGGACTAACAACTCATGGGGCCCCCGGGGCAATAGAAGATTATGGGGCCCCCGGGCAATAGGAGATTATGGGGCCCCAGGCAATAGGGGATTAGGGGGCCCCCAGGCAATAGATTATGGGGCCACACAGTATACAGACACGCACATACAGTATACATACACAGTATACATACACACACACACTGAAAAGATACTGGAGAGGCAGAGCAGCTATAATCTTGGGATTTTTTTTTTTAAAACACAGATTTTTACATACTGTTCCTGGTTTTACTGGCAACCCTGATGGGGCCCCCTAGTGGCACGGGGCCCTTGGGCAGTGCCCAAGAGCCAGAATGGTCAGTCTTCACCTGTTTAAGATTTATGCGATAAAATAAAAGTTCACAATCCCAATCGCGTCCTGCGATCCACCAATCAAAACCTGCTCCAGATTCCGACAGCCAACTACAAGTCCAAAGGAGAAAGAAGATTTGCGATCCAAGGTCCCAGACTATGGAACGCTTTACCAACCAGCATTCGGTTGGAGGAGAATCATTTAGCGTTCAGGAGAAAGATCAAGACTCATCTCTTTTGATACCAAAGGAGGCAGGAACAACAAGCACCCAGAGGCGATTCAGTTCGCATGTGCCGCGCTATATAAGTTTTCATTCATTCATTCATTCAAGGTGAGATTGATTACCAGGGTTTTTTCCCCGTCACAAGTCTGGCGGCCGTGTTTTGAACGACCTGCAGACGAGCGATTTGGTACTTGGGGAGTCCGAGGTAAAGGGCATTAGCATAGTCCAGTCTGGAGTTAACACCATGAACGCTATGTCTACTTTCGGGATGAAAGGAGTAAGTCTGAGTAGTAAGCGCAGCAGATGGTGAGATCCGCTGACTACTGACCCTATTTGTGCGTCCATTGTCATATAGGAGTCAAATGTGACCCCTAGACTTTTGACTTTGGCGCTAGGGGAGATGATTTTGCCCAGAATGGGGGGGGGGTCCAGGTTGTTGCAGGTTGATTCCTCCGCTTGGCGTGAAACAGGAGAAGTTCTGTTTTCGCTCCGTTGAGTTTAAGATAACTCTTTGTCATCCAGTCCTCTATCAAAGAGAGGCATGTCTCTAGATTGAGGTGGTGATCCTTTTTGTTGCCAATGCGGAAATACGGTTGCGTGTCGTCTGCATATGAGTGGTAAAGCAGTTTTTGGCTGCTGATAATCTCAAAAAGAGGACGAAAATAGATGTTAAACAGCACCGGTGACAGCGGCGATCCTTGAGGGACTACGCATGATACTGTGCGTTTCTCAGAAGTGAAAGGTCCTAACTTCACTGTTTGCGATCGGTTTTCCAAAAAAGAGGAGAACCAGGATAAATCGCCTTCTGCGACTCTGGCTACTTCAGCTAGCCGTGCCAATAATAATTTGTGGTCTACAGTGTCGAAAGCTGCGCTTAGGTCCAAAAGAACAAGAAGACAAGATTCTCCTTCGTCTGCGGCCTCGAGAGCATCGTCCCATATTTTGAGCTATGCGGTTTCCGTCCCGTGTCCGGGACGGAAACCCGATTGAAATGGATCAAGTAGGTTGTGGGTATCTAGATGCTGTTGCAGCTGTTGTACCACTACTTTCTTCATTACCTTTGAGAGTACATTTAGGCCTGTTATGGGACGGCGGTGGACTGGGTCCTTGGGGTCTAGGGTGAGTTTCTTCAGGATGGGTTGGATTATGCCCTCTTTCAACTGTGAGGGCACTATGCCTTCCCTGAAAGATTGGTTAATAAGCTGCGTGATAGGAGGTGCCAGGATGTCGGCGCATTCCTTCAGCAGTTTAGTGGGGATGATATCATTTGGCGCTGTGCCATTACGCAAAGTACCAATGATTTTTTTTGTGGCGTCGATGGTGATGGACTCCAGGGTGAACTTACCTGATTGTGGTGAATTACTGTGGGTATTGCGTGAAAAATTGCGGGGGGGGGGGGCTGAGGGGGAAATGGTTTTGCTGAATGCTTTCACGGATTCCCTCGATTTTATTAATGAAGTAATCCGATAATTCATTGCAAAATTCTTGGGTATCCGAATTGGGGGCTTCAAGACATCCTGGATTCATGGTCTGAGTGACCATCTTGAAGAGTTTGCGGGGGCGGTTTAGGGCGCTGTTGATAGCCTCAGAAAAATAATTTTTCTTGGCTTGGGAGATTTCTTTATGGTATTTTCTTGTTATTGTCTTGTAGATGGAGAGGTTTAACTCTGAAGAGCTTCTTTTCCAGGCGGCTTCCGCCCTTCTGCGCTCTTGCTTCAGTAACGCCAGTTGGTTGTTGAACCAGCTGGAGTTGTTTTTCCGGATGCAGGTTTTACGTTTCGGCGCGACTAAGTCAGCTGACTGTAATAGTGCTGTGTTTATGGCATCCAGTGTTTCTACGGCCGTTTAATGTGGCTGAATTGTTTTTATTTTTATCCTTAACGTGGTTTTGAAGAGATCCGAATGGAGCTTCTTCTGACATCTAGTCCAGTGTGTTGTCACTGGTTTTAATGTTTTTGTTAAGGGTGGGGGGATATTGGAAATAATGAATTTAATTGCATGGTGATCTGTCCATGGCAACAGTTCATTTTCCAGAATTTTTATTTCCAGATTTTGTCTGAAAATAAGATCGAGTGTGTGACCTGAAGCATGTGTGGGCCCACATACTAGTTGTTGTAGCCCGAATCCTTCCATGTGGTCAATACAGGCGTCGGCAACGGGGTCTAGTGAGGAGTTGGCCCAGAGATTGAAGTCCCCGAGCAGCCTTTAAACATATAGGGCCAGATTCAGATACATTAGAGTATCTATCCGGTGGCGTAGCGTTTACTCTTTACGCTACGCCTCTGCAAATAGTATGGGCAAGTGCCTTATTCAGAAAGCATTTGCTCCATAATATGCGGCGGCGTAGCGTAAAGTGCCCGGCGTTAGGCCGCGCAATTCAAATTTGTGATGTGGGGGCGTGATTCATGTAAATGAATCATGACCCCACGTAATTGACGATTTTTTGGACGGCGCATTCCCAGTGCGCATGCGCAAAATCACGACGCTATTTGTCAATGTTAACGATGTGAACGTAACTTACGTCGAGCCCCAATTCCGAAACGATTTACGCAAACGACGTAACCGACGTACAATTCGAAGCTGTCCCGACGTCCATACTTAACATTGGCTGCGCCTGCTATAGCAGGGGTAACTTTACGCAGAACTAACGCTTACGCGAACGATGTAAACTACGACAGCCGGCCGCAAGTATGTTCGGGAATCGGGCGTAAATAGTTTATTTGCATATTTTACGACGTAAGCAACACCTAACGGCCAGCATAAATATGCAACTAAGATACGACGGTGTAAGTGACTTACGCCGCTCGTATCTTAGCAGAATTCCGGCATATCTTGTTTTCTGAATACAGAAAAAAGATACGCCGGCTCAGAATAGACTTTACGCGGCATATCCATAGATACGCCGACGTAAAGGCTATCTGAATCTGGCCCATAATGTGTCCTATGATATTCTCCTAATTTACTCACCAAACACTGCTTTTACTCTACAAACTTGTAGTTTGCACTTGTAGTGCAAAGTTGATTTACCTTTTGTAAATAACCCCCATTGTGTTTTTTCAAAATTGACGCTCTTTTGTTATAGCGCAAAAAATAAAAATACAAGTCAGGGCTAGATTATAAAAAAAAATTAACATTTTTGATGATCCCTATGAGCACCATCAAATCTATCATAACCAAATGGAAAGAACATGGCACAACAGCAAACCTCCCAAGAGATGGCCGCAGACTAAAACTCATGGACCAGTCAAAAAGGGCATTAATCAGAGAGGCAGCACAGAGACCTAAGGTACCCCGGAGGAGCTACAGAGTTCCACAGCAGAGACTGGAGTATCTGTACATAGGACGATAATGAGCCATACGCTCCATAGAGTTGGGATTTATGGCAGAGTGGCCAGAAGAAACGGATTACTTTCAGCAAAAAACAAAATGGCACATTTTGAGATTTCAAAAAGGCATTTGGGAGACAAATGAGGGAAAGATGGATAGTGCTAAATACAGGGATATTCTTGAGCAAAACCTGTACCACCCTGTGTGTGATTTGAGGCTAATACGGAGGTTCACCTTCCAGCAGGACAATGACCCCAAACACACTGCCAAAGCAACACTTGAACGGTTTAAGGGGAAACATGTAAATGTGTTGGAATGGCCTAGTCAAAGCCCAGACCTCAATCCAATAGAAAATCTGTGGTCAGACTTAAAGATTGCTGTTCACAAGTGCAAACCATCCAACTTGAAGGAGCTGGAGCAGTTTTGCAAGGAGGAATGGGCAAGAATCCCAGTGGTAAGATGTGGCAAGCTCATAGAGACTTATCCAAAGCGAGTTGGAGCTTTGATAGCCACAAAAGGTGGGTCTATAAAGTATTGACTTTAGGGGGGTGAATAGTTATGCACATTGACTTTTTCTGTTATTTTGTCCTATTTGTTGTTTGCTCATGGGGGGTGAATACTTTTGCAAGGCACTGTGTATGTGTGTGTGTGTATATATATATATATATATATATATATATATATACACACACACACTGTATAGATAGATATTAAGGGCTTTTGTTGCCTTTGATTCTTTTGTCACAAATTTTTAAAAGAGATAACAGGAAGAAACATATGTTCACATGTTGAAATGTTGCTAATTTGTGACAAGACATGGTAAACAATGTTGGTGGAAGTCCCATTGATTTATGACACTAAAGGAAATCCGAGTAAATATGCACAAGGGAGGAACAAAATCCTGTTTCCCTCTGCTAGCAGATAGATTCTTTGAGCCACTTTCCACACACATGCCCGGTGTAAATCATAGGATATCCCTTGGATGGCACAGAAGCCACACTGGTAGTAGAGTCAAGGAAACATTCTAAAGAAGCCAATTGACTTCTTCTACATGCTTTGAGTGTTTGAGAATTAGGAAATTTACGGGTAAATGTATTGTTTTCTGTAGCTTAATATATAGCCTTATTATTAATTGTATTTATTTATACAGTTTATGGATGTGTGCTTGTTTTTTTTCAAGTAACTGACAGACCCACTTTTATCATAGAATTGTAAACTTTGTTACATAGTAGGTTATAGCACTAAACCAGCACCAATATATTCATTGCATATTATTGCATTATTTCATATGCCCATGCCAGGAGCTTTTTAAAATGAGAACATATACCACTATAACCATGGACTAATTTTTTTTCTTCAGCAATTCTCCTAATACTTTCTTAAATTGTAAGCTCTTATGAGCAGGGCCTTCCTAACCCTCTTGTATTTTATTGTATTGTAAGTGTACTGTCTTCCTATGTAAGTCATGTATAATAATAATATTATTAAAGGGGTGTTCCACCCAAATGTAACGTTTATTAAAAGTCAGCAGCTACAAAAAGTGTAGCTGCTGGCTTTTAATAAACAGACACTTACCTTCTCCGCGTTCCAGCGACGCGCCGACCGGGGCTCCGCTCCTCTCCCCCCCTCCCCGACCGGCATCCTCATTGCGATTGTGGGCACCCAGCCGTGACAGCCTTCGGCTTCACGGCCGGGCACCCACTGCGCATGCGCGAGCCGCACTGCGCATGCGCGCGTGGCGCGGCCCGCCGCTGATTGGACAGGCGATCATCTAGGACCTGTCAGTGTCCTAGACCATGGGTCTCCAAACTATGGCCCTCCAGATGTTCAGGAACTACAATTCCCATCATGCCTAGTCATGTCTGTGAATATCAGAGTTTTACAATGCCTCATGGGATGTGTAGTTCCGCAACACCTGGAGGGCCGTAGTTTGGAGATCCCTGTCCTAGACGATCGCCAAAGGGAGGGGCTGCAGTAAGGCGATTAGGCCTAATCGCCTTACCAGCCCCTCGGCAGAAGCAGGAAGTGGGACAGGAAGTCCCACTCCTCCTGAAGCCCCCACTCCCCCCCAAAAAAAAATACATGCCAAATGTGGCATGTAAGGGGGTGAGGAGTGGGATAAGTGAAAGTTACTTTTTAAGGTGGAACTCCACTTTAATAATCACTCCTTTTTGCATAAGTACCATTTTATATTGGAGTCTGGACAAAGTTCCTTGATACTGAACCCAGTCTATGCCCTATTCCTGATGACTGAGCTCTCTCTTGACAGTTTTTGGTTGTGGTGGGGTCACCTGGGTCTTGTGGCTTAGAAGGCAAAAATGTGTTCAGTGCCATTTTCTTTTGTGAAATTGGCCTGAGGAGAAATTAGAGATATCATAGATTAGGGTTAGAGATAGGGCTAGAAGTAGATTCAAGATAATGGCTAGTAATAAAGCAGAACAACACTGCATCTGAGACCACAAACCAAAAACTCTAGATCATTTTTTATATTCAATGTAAACTCACCCATCCATCCATGTCTTCATGCTTTATTTTGCTAAGAAATCACTTTTAAAAAACACCCTCTAGCATTTCTGACCATGGCCAACTTGAGTTAGGGCAGATGATTCATGTAGCATTAACTTCCTGGAATGCATCTGCCCTTAGCTCAGGCATGCAGGCAGGAGGGTGTGTTTAGCAGCAATTTATTTAATAACGCAAGCAGATAAAATAGTCAATGTTGATTGAGACAGTGAGTTCCACTTTAAGATTGGGGTTATTGTTAGAATTAGGGTTGAAGATAGTATAAATTTAGGGGACTCAGGGATTCCCTACAACCCTGAGACTCCAACAAAGGAGTTGTAGGGAATCCCTGAGTCCCCTAAATTTATACTAGACTATAGGGACGATGGTACACCTCTTACCCAACTTTATTCTTTTTACTATAAAAGGTTAAATTATACTAGGGTTGAAGATAGCATTATGACTAGGTTTAGGGATATTGTTAGGGATAGCATTTCTGAGGTTGGAAAATTTTGGCACTTTTTTATTTTTTGCCGGTTTCTGTTGGACGTGCATGCTGGAAAACAAAGCAGCTGAACTTCTCAGAAAAACCTTCTTAGCTTAATGAATGAGGCAAAGCTCCCCTGAATTTCATCATCCAATCACGTGCAAGCAAAAATAGTGTTGTTGTTGCTGTTTTTTTTTTTTTTTTTTACTTGCACATGATTGAGCATTCGTTACAAAGTACATCTTCACCACATTCACTAGGCTAGGGAAGAATATCTTTCAGATTCCCTTACGATGTGAACAGCCTATTTGCTTTTATTAAATCAATCCCATGGAGATTGAGCTTGAAGTTTTAAAAATTAGGTTGTCCTTAAACCTAACTCTAAAGTGTTAAATTTAGAGTTAGGTTTAGGACTGTAGTTGGATTGTAGGGTGGGGGTTATAGTATTTAATGTAAGGCATAGGTCAGAGGTACATGTCACATTTATGGAGCTGTTAAATTACTTGGAGTGCTGAAAACCTTATGCCAAGATTTGCTGTAACCTAATTTATAGGTCCTCAACAATGTTTAGATTTACAGGAGTTGAAAAAAGGCAGAAGTTTTTTTTTATCTTAATGTGTTCTATGCATTAAGATAACAAAAACTTCTGTGTGTAGCAGCCTCCCCAGCACCCCATATTTACTTACCTAAGCCCCTTTTCTCTGCAGTGATGTTCACAAGTGTCTTACCTATCCTTGACACTCCTCCTGATTGGCTGAGAGACAGCAGCGGTGCCATTGGCTCCCACGGCTGGCAATCAAAATCAGTCAGTCGATCAGGAGAGAGAGGGGGTGGGGCCGAGTCAGGGCTCCGTGTCTAAATAGATATAAACAGAGCTCTGACTCAGCTTGGGTGCCCCCTGTAGCAAGCTACTGGCTGAGGGGGCACTCACCAGAGGGAGGGGCCAGGAGCAGCACAGAGGGACTCGAGAAGAGGAGGATCCGGACTGCTCTGTGGAAATCCATCAGCACAGAGCATGTAAGTATAACATGTTTGTTATTTGAAAAAAAGAAGAAAAACAAGACTTTTTAATCACTTTAAGGATTAGCAAACTAAAATCGACCCATTACATAAACATCAGCTAAATTCACTACAATTTCTTCAAACTCTAAAGGAAGTGTGGACAGTCATCAGGAAATTACTAATAATTTCCAGCACAGTTATAAAATGCAGCTTACATAGTTGGTGAGGTTGAAAAAAGTCTATCAAGTCCAACTTGCGTGTGTGCTTTATGTTTATATTACATTGTATATCCCTGTATGTTGTGGTTGTTAAGGTTCCTATCTAATGTTTTTTTTAAATGACATTTAAGTTGCACACAAATGCTGTATGACCTATAGTTATGTGAAAAAGAAAGAACATCTCATGAAAATTGTTGAATTTTTCCACATATACGAACAGGAAAATGTTAGATCTTAATTAAAAGAGTGCTTACAAAAAAAGGTAATACATTTGTACAAATGACAAAATGATGATATTTAAAATGCAGATTTGTTATGTGTTAAAAGTAAGTACATTCATCACCACTTTAAATCCATAATATTAGAAGCAGGTGTTCTAGATTAGGTGCCAATGACTGCAACCTCCTTGGGGAGGGAGTACACAGGTAGAACCTGTTTTATTTAAACCTCAGATATAAAGGGCTTGGCGTTCTCTTTGCGATTGGCGTGATTCTTTCATCGTGCCAAGATCAATAGAGCTCTCTAAGGTCCTCAGAATGAAGGTTGTGGATACCTATAAGTCTGGCAAGGAATCTAAAAAGATTGTCAAATTATTTGAAATCAATCATTCCACTGTAAGGAAAATAATCTACAAGAGGTATAGATTTCAAACGTCTGCTAATTTGTTCTGGACTGGCTGGTTTAGCAAATTCAGGCCAAGAGCCGATGATTGGTTGCTAAAATAAGCCTCTGCAAAAACTTAATCGCAGGATTGGCAGGTAACTTTTGCAACATTTGTTGTCAAAGTGCATGCCTTTACATTTGATCACCTCTACGTTTTTATTTTTTTGCGCTATAAACAAACAAAGAGCGACAATTTTGAAAAAAATATATAAATAACAATTCTTTTTACTTTTTGCTATAATACTTGTCCGAAAATAAATAAATAAAAAACAAATTTCTTCATCAGTTTAGGCCAATATATATATTCTTGTACATATTTCTGGCAAAAAACAAATCTGATCCCAAATGACACTTTTTGGGGACCAGTGACATCATTACATTGATCATTGCTAAAAATCGCACTGATCAATGTAAAAATGGTACTGGCAGGGAAGGTGTACGAAGGGAGCGGTCAGGGGGTTATCTGTGTTCCCTAGGTGTGTTCTAACTGAAGGGGTATGGGCTGCCAGGGACATGACAGAGATCACTGTTCCCAATGACTGGGAACAGTAGATCTCTGGCATGTCCCCAGTCAGAACAGGGATCCATCCGCTTGATCCCCGTTCTGTCTCTGTACTAGGCAATCGCAAATCACCAGCGGACATCGAGTTCACCCAACCCACGGCTATGCTCCTGCAGCGGGTGGTGCGCACCCGCCTGCAACTGTTCCTGCATGAGCCGCCGTACAGCTATGGCGATTCATGCAGAAGAGCAAATCTGCTGCCATATAACGACGGTGGTTGGTTGGCAAGTAGTTAACCTCTATAGAATTTGGGCCAGGAAAGCATTTGCTGTACAACAACAAAAAAATTAAAGCAAGACTACAGTTTGCCATTAAACAAATAAGCAAAGACCAGGCCTTCTAAAACAATATGCTGTGGACTGATTAAAGTGGTAGTAAACACCACTTGTACACTTGTACCTACAGGTAAGCTTATAATAAAGCTTACTGTAAGGTACAAGGAATATCCCATAAGCATGCACCGTTTAGGAGATATCAAGTTTCTGCATCCGGTGATGTCCCTGGCCCATGCGCTCTTAAGGAATGGCAAACTCATGCTGTTCCTTCATCACTCTGTGCCATAGCCATGACTCCCATGCCCATGGACAGGAGTGACATCATTGCGAGTTGGCCATTCAACTGGTTTGGGCTCCCAAACCTGGAAGGGAGACCAGGTAAAGATGAAATCCCTGTCAGCAGTGACAGCTGCTGGAGAGCTTCATTTTACGATAAGTCTTTCATAATGTGCTAGTATGCTATGCATACTAGCACATTATGCCCTTAACTTGCGGGAAGATTTTTTTTTTCTTAAAGAGTTTACTACTGCTTTATTCAACGATACAGTTGTTTGGCCACAGACCGTTTTCATTGGACATGTCTCCTGCAGGATTTTGGTCCGGCGGTGTGTACACACCATCGGACGAAAATCCCCTCAGACAGAGAACGCGGTGACGTGGCAGTGACGTTGACGCCGCCACGTCATCTAACCAGGAAATAAAATGCTTCCACACATCCGTCGAATCCATTTGACGCATGCGGGGGATTTCGGTCTGCTGGTTAGTCGTACTAACCAGTGGACATGTCCGACGGACAGGTTTCCAGCGGACAAGTTTTAAAGCATGTTTTGTCCGCTAGGCTGTACACACGATCGGATATGTCTGCTAAAACTGGTCTGCTGACCAGTTTCAGCAGACATGTTTGATTGTGTGTACGCGGCCTAACAGTACGCAAACCGAAGACATCATTACAGGAGACTAACTTCATACTAACTGTAAAGCATAGTGGTAGAAATTTTATGATTTTGGATTGCTTTGTGGCTTCAGGGCCAGGGAAGCTTTAATTTCTTATTTAACTGTGAATTATTAATTATTTTTTAAATGTGCGTAATGAGAATGTGAGGGCATCTGTCTAAAACTGATGCTAAACCAAAAATAGATCTTTAAACATGACATAACATGTTTAAACAGAAATGGTTTAAAAAGAAATAGAGGGCTAAGGACTTTCCTAGTCTAAGCCTGACTTCCTGTTCTCATAAAAGTGCTGTGGGGGATTTGAAACTTGCAGTTCATGCAAGGAAACCCACAAATATCCTTCAACTGAAGGAATTTTGCATAGGGGAAGTGGTCATAAATTTCACCTAGTCCATGTCAGAGACGCATGGGCAGTTATTATTATTATTATATTATTATACACGATTTATATAGTGCCAACAGTTTATGCAGCGCTTTACAATGTATAGGGGGGACAACACAATTACAGTACGGTTCAATACAGGAGGGCCCTGCTCGTAGCGCTTACATTCCAAAGGGAGGGGGTGGTAAAATGTAATAGCTGCAGAGGAAGATTTGATGGGGGTGGCTCGGGGACAGTTGTTAAGTGCGCGTGGGATATATATAAATCACCTATGAAATGTAATTTTTGTTAAAGTGACAATACTAGCTTCTGAGGCCAAAGGTGTATTTACATTTTCCATAGTACACCATTACATCTAGTGGTACTGAATAATTTATAATGCATTTTTTTTTATATATTTTTACTTACGTATACTACCTTTATCTTTAGGAAATGTTTGTTCGCATTTGTTGAAAAATCTACTGTACTGTACTTTGTTTTTCCCACAATTGGATTCATTTTGACATACTAATATAACTCTCGACTGCAGTTTTCAATAAACCCCATTTCAACTAAACTAAAGCCCACAACTATGACCATATGTCATGGAATCCACATTCATTCTTTGCAAACCACTCACCTATCTGTAACCCTTAAGAATTTTTTTATATTCCATCCTATTATATATTTTAACGTAACTACAGGAAACTGGAGCAGATGCTACAAGAAGGAATGTCATGTTTTCCTGTGATGAGACACTTATATTAGTCATTTCCCCACCATGATCCTAGTCCTGCAGAGATAAAGCTTATAAGGAAAGAACGCTGTAGATCCCAAATCTCTAGGATCATAACTTCAACTTCTAGGTTACACATATACCCTTCCTCCATCATTTTATATTTTAAAAAACAGCTTTCTGGTTCTGTCTTCTTGTTTTACTCCATCAGGAAAATAATTGTTAGGGCCACAGATGGTTCCACTGAATTATTGTGTACAATATCATAAGTAGGGTTGTCCCGATACCACTTTTTTAGGACCGAGTACAAGTACCCATACCTTTTTTCATGTACTCACCGATACCGAATACCGATACTTTTTTTAAATGTCATTTGACAGTTTTCAAACCACAATACAGACTAAGGATATTTTCTTTAGAATTATGAAGAACTCTAACTCAAGACATTATAAAAGAATAAAAATTAGTAAAAATGAATAAAAATGTTTTATTTGCTTGTCACGCTGTAGTAAAAAACTCAAAGAATTTTCACAGAACATGTTGATAAATACAAAAAAAGTATTCTATTTAGGTATCGGGAGCATTTGCACGAGTACAAGTACTCCCGCAAATACTCAGTATCGGTCCCGATACCGATACTAGTATCGGTATCTGGACAACCCTAATCATAAGTTCGGAAAACTCACGTTGTTACCATTCATTATAGGGTTTTAATTAGCCTCTGTCAATAAAGAATATTAATTTGCACAAATTGGTGTTATTGGGAATCCCGCACCATACTAAAGTTGGCCATACACTGGTAGAATTTCATTGGAAATATTTTTTTTCTTTTTTGTAGGTTAAAATTGGAAAACTCAGCATTTATCTTTGACCATATGGGCGGGAAAATATAATGGCTTAGCAAAGGAAAATATTTTGCTTCCATTATATTGTATTAAGGATATTCAAAGTCAGTATACAGAGATGGCTTGATATAATACCAGAATTCACGGCCTAAAGACATAGGCCAGGATTCAGAAAGCATTTATGTTGGCGTATCTCCAGATACGCCGCCGTAATTTCAAATGTGTACCATCGCATCTTTGCGCCGATTCACAAAGCGAGATACGTCCAAAAACATGGCTTCAGCTGTCCGACGTAACTTGCCTAAGCCGGCGTATCGGGGGCGCATAGTTACGCTGGACGCATTCGGCGTTCCTATTAGAAATATGCAAATGAGTAAGATACACTGATTCACGAACGTAGATGTGCCCGGCCGCTTCATATACACGATTTGCATAAGGCTTACGTCAGGTATAAAGTTACCCCTGCTATAGTAGGCGCAGCTAATGCAAAGGTATGGGCCAGGGAACGGCGCCGTTGAATTTTACCTTGCGTAATCCATTTATGTAGTACTACGTGAATAGGACTGTGCGTAAGTGACCTTCATTGCGCCGACGTCACTTAGGGAGTATATGTGACGTGATTCTGAGCATGCGCGCGCATGCCCAGTTCGACCGGCCATTCATTAGCATGGGGGTCACGCTTTATTTAAATAGATAACGCCCACCCCCTTCCTACTTTAAATTACGCGGGCTTACGCTGGCCAATTTACGCTACGCTACTTAAGGAAATACAGAGCAGTAGTAGAAGTTGTATGGTGAGTATTAACAAACTTTGTAACTCGTAGGGAAGGAAAATATTTGTTGTTATCTAAACAAACAAAATTTTAATTGTTAATGTTGTCCTCGGTCAGGAAAAATCATTTGTATTGTATTTGTATAGTACTGTTATGGCTCGTACACACGACCGGTTTTCTTGGCAGGAAAAAAACTAACTTTTTTCTCGATGGGATTCCTCTCAAGCCTGCCTTGCATACACACGTTCAGGCCAAATACCACCCGTCCAAAGCGTGGTGACATACAACACGTACGACGAGAGTATAAAGGGGAAGTTCCATTCAAACGGCGCCACCCTTTGGGCTGCTTTTGCTGATATTGGTGTTAGTAAAAGTTTGATGAGAGACGTGTCGCGCTTTGCATGCTCTGCATGCTCTGCATTAAACGATGCAATAATTTGCAGCGTGACGAATGTGATATCTCCATTATGAACTCTAGTTTTATCAGAAAGAGCGCTCCTGTCTCATACCGATGGAAAAAAAGACAGGAAAACTACGATGAAGCATGAAAAACTCTCATGGCAGTTTTTCACCTTGGAAAAGCATAGACACGAGCAGTTTTCCCGAAGGAGAAAAGTCCACCGGGAATCCCGACAGGAAAAAAGAAAGCGGATTCTCTTTTTTCCTGGCAGTTTTCCTGACGGGAAAACTGCGATGGAGCATACACACGGCCGACTTTGTCGACGTGAAAAAGTCCGCCGGGAATCCCGACGGGAAAAAATAAAGCTGGTTCTCTTTTATTTTCTGCCATTTTTTTCCATCGGGAAAACTGCGATGGAGCATACACACGGCTGGTTTTGCCAAAGGGGAAAAGTCCTCCGGGAATCCCGATGGAAAAAAAAGAAAGCTGGTTCTCTTTTTTTTCCCGCCAGTTTTCCCATCAGGAAAACTACGATGGAGCATACACGTGGCCGGTTTTTCCGGCCAAAAGCTCTCATGGCAGTTTTCCCTGATGGGAAAACCGGTCGTTTGTACGAGGCATAAAAGATCAAACATTAAACATTAACATTTTTATACATTGGTATGGCAATTAAACAAAAACTCGTTTCGGTCAATCTTTCACAAACAATTGTTCTAAATTCTAGCCAAAACCTAAAAACAAAAAAAAATGAAAACCTTGTCTTGGACAAAGTTCAGGGTAAAAATAAAAGTACACATGACTACCAACATAACCAATATGCAGTTATGCAAGTTGTCTAGACGGATATTTTTGGCAAGTAACCTTTATGTTTTATTTTAAATGACCGGTAAAAGTTCAAAAAGCTTGAATCTGCGGCGCACTTTTGTCAACTCAGCAATTCCTTACCCTTTTGCATATCATCCATACCAGTTACTCTTATATTCACTAATTACATTACAGGTTGAGAAAAGGTGGCATTTGGAAATCAATTATCAAAAAGAGCATGGTTCTAGTCTGAATGTGTCTTACCGTGATTACCACATCTTTTATCCATAATTAGTGTACTCATCAGGATTGAAAATGAATTTCTAAATAAAGATTCAGATTAATAATGAATATGGAAACTACATTTACCAGCAAAAAAGAATGTGGAATCACATTGACATCTGACAGTATGTTGCAATGTAACTAAATTTAACTTGCAAAATATTTGCAAGCTCCATAACCACAACACATTTCTACAGTTTAAAGGGACGATTTAGAGTCACCCTGGCTTGTCTCAGGCAGGCTTTACATGGTACATTTTTTTTCATTGAACTGTATGGCAGGCATGTCAAACTGGTGTTTTTTAGGCTCCGGGGGAATCCTCTTACTGGTTTAAAGTATATGTAAACCCAAAAACAAAAATATGATTGAATATTGAAGCCCATTTTTTTTTCCACCGATTACCCAGTAACATACTATGTTCCCCTTTTGTACTGTAATGTATGTAGGAGAAGCACTGGCATCCTACGACAGGAAGATTTAAACAATACAGAACACCTCCCCTCTCCTATTCTCTATACCATATGGGGGAGATGTTCTGTGGTCCAAAAAGGGAACAATGATAACAGTATCGCAGAGGCAAAGAGCATAGGATGTTATCAGTTTTTGGATTTCTGGTAGAATCAATGTGTATTTTTCTTAATTTTTTGAACAAATATAACAAAATAATTCCAATGTCATATTCAACAGACCTAAAAGTGAGCAACATTTTTTAAATCCAATACCTGTCAGGAGCTGGGGGTCCGTGGCAACATCAGTGTCCTACCTGACCCATCTTGAAACACAAACCAGGTCTGACTCTGGTCAGGTAGGCGCGGCCTTCCCAATGCTCTTGACTGAGTGTCCCGGAGGCCCGAAGCGTTTACTCTGAAAAAATAAGATTGTTCAATGTGGGACGGTCGCCTGAATACTTCAGCTAGGAATAATGGAATAGGACTCTATTTTATTTTTGGAACTGGGGCCATGATTAAGAGGGATGGCTGGGGGACATTTATTGTTAGGGTTTTCATACACTTGAAATGTCAATTTAAGTTCACACAGTGCTGCTGCATAACCACTTGCCGACCGTGTCACGAGGATAGTGACGTAAATTGAATTTCGCGATGTGCGGGCACGTGCGCACCGCCGGCCGCAAGCACTGTGACCATGCCTGCGGGACCCGCGGACTGAATGTCTGCTGGTGTCCCGCAATCGTGTCACAGAGCTGCAGAACGGGGAGAGGCCAGTAAAATCTCCCCATTCTGCCTAGTGACAGGACACCGATAGTCTGCTCCCTCTCATCGGGAGCAGCGATCAGTGTTGTGTTACAGCTAGCCCAGCCCCCACACAGTTAGAACACATCCCTAGGTCACACTTAACCCATTCCCCGCCCCCTACTGGTTAACCCTTTCACTGCCAGTCGCATTTATAAAGTAATCAGTGCATTTTTATAGCACTGATCGCTGTATAAATGTGAATGGTCCCACAATAGTGTCAGAAGTGTCCGATATGTCCACTAAAATCGCTGATCGCCACCATTACTAGTGTCGCGCCCCATTACTTTTAGTATGGGCACTACACTAAATTTAGTGGGGAGTGAGAGAATTATGTTGCTTTCACTGTTAATTATGTTAGATTGGGTTGCTGTCAATTTTGGAACTGTCCTGTGGGTCAGTCTGCGCTTCGGGGGTGTTGGTCTCACCCCCAGACGACAGGTGGCGCCAGACGGGTTCTATAAGAGGGGTTTTCCCCAGCAGCCAATTGGAGGAGTTTTTCCCTCGCGGGGCATGCTGGGGAGGGGTATATCTGTGGCAGACGCAGGACCCAGGAGCACTAGAGCCTACACATTAGACGTAGGGAGACGAGCGTGCTGCTCGTTTGGTTTTTATGTGCCCGGTGACATCTATGTACATGTGAGTTTTAATATCCATTAAATTACCCTTTTTTATTGCGGTGCTGTGCTATATTCTTTCTGCATATCTGTATTTTCTGAGGGGTCATCCATCTGAATGTCAGCTCATCGGATAGTGGAGGGGCATTAAAGAGAAACATCCAGGACCACTTACGAACTCGCTGTTCGTTGGAGATAGGCCCACCTTACATAGCCTCCATGTGAGTGCATGTCCGTGTGATCTATTATGTGGTATTAGTGTCCTTACCATCCTGTGCCATGATTCCCTTTGTTTGATGTCTCTTCCATGTGTATCTGATGCTGAGGCTGTAGCCATCCTATATACGTTGCTGCCATTGAGAACCACCACCTTGGAGTTTATTTGGCTATCCGTGCTATAGCCGGGAGGTGAGCAGTTAGAGAACACCAGAGGTGTTTGTCACTAAAGTTTTACCCTGGCACCCTTCTTTCTGGATTTCGGTTCCTTGAGAGCACATTGAGAGCACATATCATAGACTTTTTTCCTATTTATTTCATATAGAGTACAATATTGTGTTTTTGGTTTATCACTTACGATTTTCATATTTGTGGTACATATATGTTTATTGCTGTATTCATTATTTGCTTATCCACTTTTTTAGGCTGGTACATTCATATTTCTCATTTCAGATTGTCATGGTTTGCGCATTGTATTATTTGTGTCCACACACCCATTCACCCACGCCTATTGATCTAGTCATCCACCCCTCGATTGTTTTCTGCACTCCTCCAATTCCCACCTTATCACAGCGCAGACACCACCCCCTTCCTACTTTTATTTCTCATTGGGGAGGTGTTGATGAAAATAATGCTACCTCATACCATTCGGTAGAGATCACAGAAAGTTATCAACACACAAGATTTCTTTCATGAACACCACTCTGCACATATACTGTATAACAAAACACTGTCAATTACATATTTAACTGTTGAAGAGGGTTGAAATAAGAGATTTTAATTGTTAACTTGGCATAGTGTATAGTCATGGGTGGTGCTTACTGTGCCCATATATGGACCTGGAGAGTGTGCTCGCTAGTGCCCCCATGCACACATGGAAGTAGCAGCGTTTTGGCAGAGAAAAAAGCCTGACATTTGTAATGCATTTAGGCACATCAAATTGGGTTTCAATTCACTTCACTGGCCAGAATTATAATGTACTGACACGAATAGCGTTAATGTGCATTTAAACAGCTTTATACACATCAAGCATTTTCTTCTGCCAAAATGCTGCTGCTCCTGGACGCACTGGCAGTGTTTTTTTTCTGCTGTAAACCCTGTTCTGTGATACACCAAGCATGCATTGTCTTCAAGTGACTTCTGACCAGGCAAAGTTAAATTATAACAAAAGTTCTTTACTGAGTTGTTCAAATATAACAAAGATGTCCTCAATACACATTCTTATACATGATCTTCTAAGTGCCCCTTTAGTTATTCTCCTGGTGCCCCCTGTCTCGAATGAGGTAGTCATACCTTATATAGGTGCAAAAAGTCACTTTAAGTTCTCTAGTCCAAGCATGAGGCTCAATTCACATTTTTTGCATGTTGCTTTTAAGCGTTTCTGCAGTGCTTTTTGCGGTGCTTGCCGCGTTTTTGGACACACGCTTTCACTTTTTTATGCGATTTTCCTTTTTTTTTACACTGTATCTAGCTGGTTGCTAAGGAGGGGGCCAGGAAGCCGGCCGCCGCGTCTTTAACAACCGATGAGTTATCAGCTGTCAGCGGCAAAAAAAATCGAGAAAAAAACAGCGTGGGTCATCAGCTGTCATTGCCGGCAAAAAACCCCAGAAAAAACAGAAAAAAACAGCGTTGGTTCTCCCCCAGGTCCATACCAGGCCCAGGCCCCACACCAAATTGAAAAAAAAATGGCATGGGGTCCCCCCAAATCTATACAAGACCCTTATCCGAGCATGCAGCCCGGCAGGTCAGGAAAGGGAGGGGATGAGCGAGCGCCCCCCCCTCCTGAACCGTACCAGGCCGCATGCCCTCAACATGGGGGGATGGGTGCTTTGGGGCAGGGGGCTCTGTGCCCACTACCCCAAAGCACCTTGCCCCCATGTTGATGGGGACAAGGGCCTCTTCCCGACAACCCTTGCCCAGTGGTTGTCGGGGTCTGCGGGCAGGGGGCTTATTGGAATCTGGAAGACGCCTTTGACAAGGGAGATCCCGCCCCCCGTGAATGGCTATGGGGTTTCACCAAAAAAAGTAGTGTAGTGTTAAAAATAACAGTTTTTGACAAGTCTTTTATTAATATCTTCTTCTTCTCTGGTCTTCCTCCATCTTCTCCTGCATCTTCCTTCGTTCTTCTCCTTCTCACCCTGCTTCTTCTTCAGCTCTTCTTCTTTATTCTGTGTCCTTATTCCTCTGTCGCCGCTCCCGCCGACGACCCTGATCCGATGCTGCATCCCGCTGATCTGTCGGCGCCAATGTCCTGCATTTCTTAAATAACGATGGGGGCATGGCAATCAGATTATGTCACATGGGGCCAAGCCCCTTATCACCGCCTGGAACTTGATCGGTCAGTGACGTCAGTGACCACATACATCAAATGAAAAACAGTAGAACATTTTAATGAAAAATAAAACATGTGACATTTACCTGCTTGTATGTTATGTTTGCAAACTAAACTTCACCTAGCTGATGTGTTCAGCTCAGTTACCCACATGACTGAGTGTTTAAAGTCAACACTTTGCTGAGTGAATAGGTTTTACTTCTGCATTAACCCAATCCCATGGCCTTTAAGAAGACAGCTATTCCATATAAAGAAGGTGTGGCTGGTTAGTTGAATGAATACTATTTTACAGACAAAACCCACCTTTCACAGGAGATCCTTATTTATTCAACTATTTAATAAAAAAAAAAATACGTAAAGTTGCACTAAATTGCTTCTGACGAGCAGTAAATATTTGCCCTCTACATGAATGCACTACTGTATTAAAGATGTACTAACTTAAAGTGTTACTACACCCAGGACCCTGTATTTACTATATCTGGTCTCCCACAGTACACACAACATGGAAATGCAATTATTTTAGTAAATATACACTGCTAAATACCATTTCTCATCGGCAGTTAGCGCAGTCTTGTGACTTCTATCACTGTCTGGTTAAAGCTTGTGGGCGGAGTTTTCATTTTACTCTGACTGTTCTATGAGACTGCAGTACCCCTGACCCTCTGTCTGAACAGTGCTGATTGGCCCTGTGCTGATCACAAGAAAAAATAAAAGACTCTCTAGCAATACACACCAAACTAAGCATGTGCAGCTTGTCCCAAAGGCTCTATTCTATCAGGAGATGAATTGGGGACTGTGGAAGAAGGGGAGGATCAGAGCAGACAGGATCAAACAGCCTTTTGACATAATGCACACAATGTGTGGGGCGTACTCACTTTTGTTGCCAGCGGTTTAGACATTAGTGGCTGTGTTGAGTTATTTTGAGGGGACATGCCACATGAAAAGATATAATGAATTATTTGCAAAAATGTGAGGGGTGAGGTAAATGAAGAGGAGCATGGGGTGAGAACAGCCCAGGATGGAGAAGTGTCTGTGCTGTGTGCTGGCAACATGGAATGGTAACCGTGCTTAGCGAGGGAAGATGAGGAGAGTGCCGTTCTGTAGTCACAATAAGACCAATGTCCCTGGTGAGGTAAGACACCGCTCGGTGTCTCCTAGTCACCAGCTGGGATTCTCTGTATCCCCCACCCGGGGATGTCCACCCCACTTCCCTGAGAACTGAGGAAAAGACACACACCTCTGGGAGGTGACCTTCCCCCAAAACCTTCCAACACTGACAAAGAAATTGTCAGAAATTGCTAAAACAAATCCCTTAACACCTCCTGAGGGGCTGCAGGCTTCAGATTTTGTGTCACAAGGCTTCCCCCCAGATCTAAGTTGTGCCCCCCCCCCAAAGCCCCCTGACCAACTCCTCTGCCCTGGATGCTATGCCTGGCTGCTGAGCTCCTTTGCCATTACAGCTGAAATCACATTCCTTTACACACAGTCTGTCAGCCTTCAAAAAAGTCTGACCAAGTGTACGGGGCTTAACAATAGTTAATATGGATGAGCCGCGTGTTGAAAGTGCCGCGAATACCGCAATATATTTACGAAAGTACAAAATGACGAAAATTCACGAAAATGATTGTCTAACAAGAAACGACAATAAATTAAACAGAATAACGAATCATCCCGCATGTACGAAAATAAAACGGTAACCAAAATACGAAACGATCGGAATACAAAAAAATTGCGTCTTACGAAATTACGAATCGGTACGAACCTACGGAAATAACAAAGAAAAGATGGAGATGGACAGCCGCACTCCAACACGATACCAAAAATATAAAAAATGGTGCCTTTAATACCAGTAAAAAAATGACATTCAACAACAATAAAAAAGCAAACAGCGGGGTAACAATGCTAAACCTACGGAACGATACAAAATGGAACAAAATAATATGAACATTTTTGCTGTGCACATGTCTAATCCCTGTTCTCTGATGCAAGGAGGAATTCTGGGAACTCAAAAAGCATAAGCCACTTTAAGTATCTTGGTGTGCGGTGGATGTATCTGCATGCACAGTGGAAGTGGTGGGTGCTAATAGGGGGGAGGGGCTCAGGTCAACTTTTGCATCCGGGCCCACAAGCTTCAAGTTACGCCTCTGACCATAGCTACAGCTAAGATAACTCACATTTCTAATAAATGCACTGTGCTAAAGCAGCATATATTTCACATCACTGTGACTTTTTCTAGGAAGTCATACTTTTTTATCTATACATGGAATATTGTATATAGAACATTTTATGTCTCAAAATAAGTTTGTTAAAGTAATTTTTCCTGAATTGGATAAAAACAGCATAGTTTATATGCATTTTTTTTGTTTTTATTTCTTCCTTGAGGCTTCCTTTTACAATTATCCCCTGGTAAACCGCTATATTCTTATTCCCTCTGTGCCCTTTGTGCTGTTGGGGCATATGTAGTGCTGTACGAGTCTCCTCTAGATGCGCACTCCCGCTCTGTACTGCAACTCTACATGCAGCAGTTCAGGGTGCCACACACAAAGCCAGCATGACACATGGTAAAAGACACATCTCTCCTTCTTCACATCAGTAATTGACAGTGGGCCTGTGTCCCTCTCATGCTGGCTGAGTGGCTGTCCATTGGGTGCTCTGAACAGCTGCATGTAGAGTTGTAGTAGAGAGCAGGAGCACACATGCTGCAAAGGTATACAGGACTCCTTAGGTCCCGGCAGCAGAGGAGGCACAGACAGAACTAAAAAATAGCAGCAAGGTCCGAGGCAATAGACAACTCCAAGAAGAAAATTTTAAATTAAAAAAATACATGAAAGTTATTTTTTTATCTGATTTAGGAAATAAAATGACTTTAATACCACTTTAAGGCTTAATTTTTTAATTTTGTTTGAAAATTGTTGATACCACAGAAGTATCTGTATGATTCAGATTGAAGAACCACTATAAAACAATTATTTTTCTTCAAAGTATAATAATAAAGGACTGACCTTTTCAGAGAATCATAGAATATACCCCCTAGAGTACACGTATGCTATGCTGTTATTTTTATCTTTTTCTTTATTTAAAGGAGCAATTTATTTATAGCTGCAGCAATGTGTAACTGATGTCTGACAGTAGGATCACAATCATCATTGCAAAGGATGAAACTCTGGTTCCGCTAAGCTTGAGTAGCCACTAAATGATACATTCTAGCTGTATGTGGTTAATGTGTCTAGTCATAAAGGTGGTCTGGCTAAAACCAACTAAGAGAGAGTTAATAGTCTTTTTTCTTCAGTCTTATATTTTCTTCTGCTTTTTATACATGAAAAGTGGTCAGTAACAGCTAAAGATCAGTCATTTGCTGAAAGAGCATCATAAAATGACTGTCATACTGGCAGAAACTACTGAAGTACATCTCATCTAAATGGGTTCTGCTTTGAACTTGGGTGCTAAATGCTGGAATTGGTATGAAGCAGGGTAAAGAGGGGGATCCTAATGCAGGAGATGTTTTTCCCCAAGTGATAGTGGGTGCAGGACTTCATGATTGTGGGGCTAGACAGGCAGCATTTAGAGAGGAAGGGGAGGAAGCACGAGTATCCAAGACATAAATAAATAGCAGAGGCAGGAAAGGGGCAGCTCTCAATCAGCAAATGTGGGGAAAAGGGGCCAGGGCCAGGGTTTCAATTGATGGGGAAGAAGGTAAAATATATTCAGTATTCAGCATGCAGGAATAGACTTTACCACTCACCAGGGGCGGACTGACAACTCACGGGGCCCCCGGGCAATAGAAGATTATGGGGCCCCCGTGCTTAAAGATGGCCACCACACCAGGAGGCAGTACAGAGGCAGGGCAGCTAAAATCTCAGGATTTTCACATCAAAAGCATGTGTGTTTCAGACATAGAAGGGACAGATTTAAAAAAAAACACAGTTTTACATACTGTCCCTGGTTTTATTGAGCCTGGCAACCCTGATGGGACCCCCTAGTGGCATGTGGCCCTCGGGCAGTGCCCTAGAGCTCCAATGGTCAGTCTGCCCCTGCCACTCACCCACCCTAATTCGTGTCTGCTTCTCTACAGGTCTGTTGTATTGTAATGTGGAAGACTGTTAGAAAACTGGGGTACATCAGTTCTTACAGTGGCTTGAAAATGGGAGGTGGAGATGAGGAGATTGAGATGGCACATGGCCGAAATGGTAGACATTCTACAAAAGGGTGGGGCTCAATCTCCCAATGGGCAGATGGGGCTCAGCTGCAGTATAGGCCCAAGAAGGTCAGAAGTATATTATGGGCACTCTGGAGCTGAGTGCATACATGCCTCTGAAGAGTCTAAGAGGCCTTAACTGAAGATGCCCTCAGTTATCACAGTGAGCATGGTGCAAGGGTCTGTTGTAAGATTCCATAGCGGTTTCAATTAAAAATGTTTTACAAAATGTGGGTTCCCCCATTTTTGCCATATAGTTGTTGTCTGTCTTCATTTGGGGTATAACTTAGGCGACAAATTGGACAGAGTTTACCATCCAGACCTTAGCATTCCTAAATCCTTTTTACTGTGAGGGGGTTAGCTCGGCAGCAGTGTGTGTAACCCCCTGGATGAATTTATTACACAAAAGTAGGCACAGCAAACAGCATTGCAGCTGAAAAAAACATAGGTGCAGTTTATTTACACCATATACAATGGAAAAGTAACAGCAAAACAAAAAGAAACATGAAAATAAATCCATGCCAACTTGGCCACTTACTACGCACGCAGGTCCTCTATCGGTCAACTAGGTGTGGCCTTGTGCTGCCCCCAGCACCTATCTCCCTGTTTTAGAGGTTTGCCACACAGGCTTTGTCTAACCGCACTGGAGAGGTATCAAGCTCCCCAGTCTACACAGATGCAGAACTGGTTCCAGGATAGAGCAACTCCCTAAGCAGGCTGGGAACTTTTGTAGAGGCCCTAATGAGCCAACTTGCCTTAGCTGGGCTTATTACCTCACCACTGAAGGACTCTCAGTATTTCCCCCTAGTGAAAAAAATCACACATACCTGCCAACCCACGATGCAACCAGGCGATTTTACCTGCCTGCTGTCACAATATGGCCATGCTGGCCTTAACACATTCCCCTGTCTGTTCCACATGGCCGCTGCTGCTACTGCTGCCTTTATTTATGGTCTTCCTCATAAGTTTTATCTTATCCAAGATTATCTTGCTTTTAGAATCTTTGTCTGTTAACACCACACTTGACCTAAAAGTGAAAGCAGATATCTTGAAACTTGTCAGGTAAAATGGTAACAACATTTATCTTGTGTCTACATAAAAGTGGCAACAATGATATGTTTATGTATAATTACTTAGAAAATTACACTATATACTGTATATCACCGCTATATTCTCTTGCATATAAACATCTTTTTTTTAGCAATTTGATGTTAAATTCCTTGCAAAACTAAGAGTGACAGTTTTGGATGTCTTGTCTTTTTTCAAACTCACAATGATTTCCAAAATTGTGAAACTATTATATACAGATTACAAACTGTTATATACAGATCTGCAATAGGGAGTTAAGGGAGAGTGCTTGGATAATACCATATCTCAAATTTGCCAAACTTGTAAGGCAAATAGGACTCAGACACATTTTACAAAAGTAGAGTAATCAAGTTTCAAGTAGAGACTGTTAGCTTATCACACTTAGAACTTGACATAAGCAGCCACTACAGAACTAGATAAAGTTGTCACCACATCAACTATCAGTTTTATGCCCTTACTTTTTTTTTTATTCTTTATTTATGGAGGCAATGCATACAGTGTACAAACAGAGCCGTACAGGCTAGTGACATTTCAGGTCCTTGGGTACTTTTTAATACTTAACTTTTAAAGAAGGATAACTTGCACTATATCTGTGCAACTGGACAAAAGAAAGAAAGTACTTAGAAAATACTAATCTGAAGATTTTATCTCAGTCATATTATAGAAGTTTTATATTTGTGTTTTAATTACAATTACCTTAGCTAATACATGCTTGAAAAGTGCCAGTGTGCTCTCTAGGGTACAACAAAAGGCTGCATATATAAACAGCCATATACAGCTTGAAGTCTGTAAAATGGATTTAAATTGAAGCTAACATGCTTTTTTTTATTATTATTACTGTAGAGCTCTGTATGTATATTGACCTAGGGGTTATTTTTTAGTGTGGTCACGGTTCGTTTATATCACAGTATGAGCAGCAGAAAAGGTGTTAGTTGTATTCAAACTTAGGACACACTGTAAATGTAAAACATAAATAATTTATGAACTGAAAAATACACATTTTCCTTTGCATGGAGCAAATATAAGCGCTCATGTTTTCTTAAAAGTGTAAAAAAGTGTAGAGCCATATGATCCACTGGGTTGCCTAAAGGATATCTGAACCTAAAAGCAAAGATGCAATATATTGCAGCTTACCAGTCCTTAGATGTGGTGACTGTCAGGTCACCTGTGGCCAGGTGACAAATGCACCCCGATGGAGACAGGGGTGCACCGCAAGGTAGTGAACCCAATAGCAGACTGCTGCATATGGACAGGAAACGCGAGCCCAAGATTCCCCAGGGCGCGGAGTCTAAGGTCCAGCAGGTGTTCACCAGAGCCTCTAGTGGTGAGGATGGCCTTTGCTGCAACAGAACCCAGGTTGCGGCCCCTGGGGTCCCCCAGGTCATGCTCCGTAGGGAGAGAGGTAAAGCAGCCACTGAGGACACAAGAGATGGTGATGGGTAAGCCGAGGTCGGGCAACAAGCAGACAAGGGTAACCAAGGAACAGGCCAAAGGTCAGGGTCACAGGCAAACAGGAGTAGTCAGAGACGAGCCAAAATTGATACACAGAAAGGTAAACGTAGCACGCAGCAGACAGGAACATAAGCTAACAAACAAAGTTGAACAGCAAAGCAGACCTGCAGTGCACTAGTTAATATAGACTTCCTGGAATAGCCTGAGGTGGAGCCATACAGGGAGGAGAGCTGATAAAGGGCAGCCAGAAAGAGAGTCAGGCCTCTGATGGACACATGGAGGAGAAGGTAAGCTGCCAGACATTATTGCATGTCCATGACAGTGGCTGCATTCGTTGTTATTGTTCGGTCTAAGAACAGTTTCACTAAGCACAGAAGATACCTGTTAAGCCTTGTACACACTACTAGTTTTTTTTCTGACAGCCCAGGTTGGAGCCGATGTAATAATGATCCAATGTTAGTACAGCGATCTCCTCTGCTGTGCTATTGTGTTCTAACAGGTGACAGCTCCCTCGCCAGAACACCTTGGTCCGCGCTCTCAGCCATTGGCTGAGAGTGCCTCACAGGAGCCGGTCGACAGACCTTTTTGGGTCATGACCCTTCGACAGAAGCTGGCCGTACACACAGGGAATCAGGGGATCTACTATCGTGGGCATATCAGTCAAAGAAAACAGGAACGATTTGTCCCAGTTTACCCTAACTCCCGAGAAAGAGCCAAAGCGGTCTATAATGGCGAGAGCCACCTTCAACGACTGCCAAGCAGTCAGAAGCGGAACTCCTGGGCTCTTACTTGGAGCTCAGTACACACAGGCCGAATGTCAGCTAGTTTCTGTGGAACCAGCTGACGCCACACCACATTCGGCTCGTGTGTACTAGGCTCTAATCTTGCCAGAAATGTAGTGCCTATTAACTTCCTGTAAGCTTAACAGAAAGCACAAATATCTTTATCTGTATTGTGTAAACTACAAGTACCATCAATTCATCATGTAATGGAGATGAACAAAGGCATGAAATCCAGCTTGTGTGACAACTGTTTCTGCCCCCACATTTACAGTGGAGAAAAAATGTAGACATGAAGGGACAGAAAGTATGTTCTTTGCAGGATTGTCAAGTATCAATAATTAAAAGAAAAAGGACTGGTAAACTGCAATACATTGGGGGCCAGATTCAGAAAGTATTTACGTCGGCGTATCTAAAAATACGCCGCGTAAATACTAAGAATAGCCGGCGTATCTTTTTTTGGTATTCAGAAAAGAAGATACGCCAGAATTCTGCTAATATACGAGCGGTGTAAGTCTGTTACACCGTCGTATATTAGTTGCAGTTTTACGCTGGCCGCTTGGTGGCGCTTCCGTCGTTTTACGCGGCGAATATGCAAATTAGGGAGTTACGCTGATTCCCGAATGTACTTGCGGCCGGGCGTCGTAGTTTACGTCCTTTGCGTAAGGCTTTTTCCTGCGTAAAGTTACCCCTGCTATAGGAGGCGTAGCCAATGTTAAGTATGGACGTCGGGGCAGCGTCGAATTATACGTCGGTTACGTCGTTTGTGTAAATCGTTCGGGAATGGGGCTTGACGTAAGTTACATTAACGTTGTTTACATTGACAAATAGCAACGTGATTTGACACATGTGCACTGGGATTCGTCCATGGATGGCACATGCGCTGTTCAGAAAGAACGTCATGAGCGTGGGTCATGATTCATTTACATGAATCACGCCCCCATCCTCAACATTTGAATTGCGCGGCCTTACGCCGGGCACTTTACGCTACGCCACCGCAACTTATGGAGCATGTGCTTTCTGAATAAGACACTTGCCCATAATATTTGCGGAGGCGTAGCGTAAAGAGGAAATGCTACCCAGCCGGAAAGATACACATTTGTATCTGGATCCGGCCCTACATTTTTTGCTTTTGGGTTTATATATATAAAAAAATTGGCCCTAGTATATAAATGTGAGTTAGGGACCTTAGATTGTAAGCTCCTTGAGGGTAGGGACTGATGTGAATGTACATTGTTTATTGTTATGCACTATATCAGTACCTAAATAATAATTATAATAATATACAGTTTATGCTTTTGGCATACTGAAAAATATCTTTGTAGGATACATTTCATAATGTCAGATGTAAAATATACTAAATATTTAAATGCAGCAATTTGTTAATGTACAACTGAATATATGATAGTACTTTTGCAACAGGCTGGAGTTTAGATGCACTTACATGTAAATACAGTCTTAATATGCATATTTCAAAATTGGCATATGTTAAATGCTTTTATGCCAGTAAAAGGAAAGGAAAATACAGTTGCCACCTTATCTCTTTAAACCCAAACACATGAATTACACAGGTTCTGAGAGGCTATTTTAATGCAGATAAGGCACCAAGTGAGTTTAATTACCATCTTAACCACTTCCATATCAGGCACTTACGCACCTTCCCGCCCAAGCCAATTTTCAGCTTTCAGCACTGTCGCAGTTTGAATGACAATTGCGCGGTCATGCTACACTGTACCCAAACAAAATTGGCGTCCTTTTGGTGGTATTTGATCACCTCTGCGTTTTTTATTTTTTGCGCAACAACTAATAAAAGACTGAAAATTTTGATTTTTTTTTCTGTTAACTTTTTTGTAAATAAGTATGTTTTCTCTTTCAATTACGGGCACTTATATGGCGGCACTGATGGGCACGGATGAGGTATTACTGATGGGCACGGATGAGGTGGCACTGATGGGCACTGATAGGCGGCGCTGGTATGCGGCACTGATGGGCACTCATAGGTGGCACTGATGGGCACTCATAGGTGGCACTGATGGGCACTCATAGGCGGCACTGATGGGCACTCATGGGCGGCACTGGGAACTCATAGGTGGCATAGAATGGTACTCATGGGTGGCACTTATGGGTGGCACTGATGGGTACTTATGGGTGGCACAGATGGGCACTGATAGGTGGGCACTGGGCATGGATTGGCACGGAGGGGTGGAACTGAAGGACACTGTGGGGTGGCACTGATGGACTTTGAGGGGTGGCACTGATGTATATGTTGCCAGTCAGTGCCCATGTGTGGGCACTGACTGGCATCTTTCTTTTTTTTTTACCTGTTTTTTTTTTTTAAATCCTGTTTTTTTTTTTACGTTTTTTTTTTGCCCTGCCAGTGTGGGCATCCCTGGTGGTCTAGTGTGGGCATACGAGGGAGGGCTGCGCTGATAAACAATCAGCGTGAACCCCCCCTGTCAGGAGAGCCGCCGATCGGCTCTCCTGTACTCGCGTCTGTCAAGCATTTTGTACACTAGAATATATATATATATATATATATATATACCTTGCAAAAGTATATCTAGAACTGCATATGCACCAGGCATTTCAGGATATTCATAGATTAATGTAACATGTCGTTTTTTTTTAGCTTTCCTTTGGCTGCTTGCTGTTACTCATGGTGTATATAATTTGTCTTTGCAGTCATTTTTCTTGTAAGAGAAAATGTAGTTACACATTTCTTTGCACATATTTTTAAATAACATGTTATTTTTCTTTCTTCTTACTAATCTGGAAAAAGCTAATTTGCAGGCAGTTGGACGAAACCATTGTAATTATTGTAATTGCAGGCCTTTACAGTCCCTTGATGTTCTGAGATGTCATACGTGACTTCTCGTTGCTAGATTACTAATGGGTTTAGGTGTGTTCACCAACCTCACACGTACTTTGTACTTGTGCTGTTTTATGGCTCTACTTCAATATTGCATCATGTTGAGACACTGGGCAGCATACAGGCAGGGCAAGTCATAATATCCAGACATGCATAGGTTTATCGATTCGTTTATCGCATTCATTGTTTACTGCAGATAAATAGTAACCAACATAGTGAATCACCTATCAACCAGCCGATTACATGTTTTTCCTTTTTTTTTATTTTTTTAACAGAAAGGACACGTTTTTCCTTTAAAAGGACCTATCATAAAAGAATATTTAAACCTGTCATTGTAAATGTTTGATAAATTGTTATTGTATTATTTCTGTTCTCATTCAATCCCAAAATGACAATAATGTCAGTCATTAGTCACTCTCCTTTGCCAAAAATCCCCCTTCTTCATAGTACTCAGTGTGGTCTGATCACATAAGAACATTCTAAGACATTGGAGTCAGATAGAGCTGTCCATTCAGCTTCCCTGTCAGTATTCTGTTCTTATGCCCCGTACACTCGACCGGTTTTCCCGTCGGATAAAAAACAATAGTTTTCCAGTTGGAATCCCTCTCAAGCCTGCCTTGCATACACACGGTCACACAAAAGTCTGGTGGACTTTTGACTGCCAAGAACGCGATGACGTAAAAGACTATGACGAGCCAAGAAAATTAAGTTTAATGTTTCTGAGCATGTGTCAAATTGTTTCAGATCCTGCTCTTTTTTTGTCTGGCAGTTTTCCCATCGGAAAAACTGCGATGGAGCATACACACGCCCGGGATTCCCAACGAAAAGGTCTTATAGCAGTTTTTCCTTCGGAAAAAAACGGTTGTGTGTACGAGGCATAAGAATTCCAGTTGTTAGCTAAGCAGGCATCATTGTGTCGATGATACAGTGCACTGCAGCATTTCAAGGGTCCACGGGACATTAAAATAAAAATGTCATTATGACATTTTCAGTGAAAAATACAATTTAAGCAAACATAGTCCCTTGAAGGTTTTTTCCTTTTAGATACAGTTTCTGATTTCCTTATAAATAACTCTTCTGTTTTATTATTAAATTGAAATATTATTGAGATAAAAATGTAATAAAAAATCAGATCACATTTTAACAGCCATTCATACAGAAACCATTAACACACTTTCTCTGGCAACTGTTCATGTAAATGAGAATAATCCGCTAATACACATTATGTAAATTACAGAATGGTGACTGCATGCTTAGAGAGTGTATTTACTGTATGTATAGGGGATTTAAGTGACTTGGTTGTTGGTGCCAGACGGGCTGGTCTGAATATTAAAAAACTGTTGATCTATTTGGATTTTCACGCACAACCATCTCTAGGGTTTACAGAGAATGGTCCAAAAAAGAGAAAAGTGAGTGGCAGTGTTGTGGAGGAAAATGTCTTGTTGATGTCAGAGATCAGAGGAAAATGGGCAGAATGGTTTGAGATGATAGAAAGACAACAGTAACTCAAATAACCACTCATTACAACCAAAGCAAGCAGAATACCATCTCTGAATGCACAACACATAGAAATTTGAAGCAGATGGACTACAGCAGCAGAAGACCACAACGGGTGCCACTCCTGACACTCCTGGAAACTGAGGCTACAATTCGCACAGGCTCACCAAAATTGGACAATATAGGATTGGAAAAACGTTGCCTGGTCCGATGAGTCTCGATTTCAGCTGCAACATTCAGATATTGCAATTCTGCAACCCCAAAATGCTGCTTACCTCATCAAATACTCACTTTCCACCTCAATCCAGCAATCCATGCTGTGCAGGCCTGCCTGATTTAATACAGGCTTTTCCGAACAAGCATCCCTCTTGGGTCTTCCTCTAAGCACCATTTCCTCATTTATTCCTAGACATACTCATGGTGTTCTCCAGAAATCTAGCAGAGTACAGCTTTACCAAAGGAATTATTGGGGGCACTGCATGCACGCATGCCCATTAGGAAGAGGCTTTGTTACTGGAAAGACTATGGCCAAACAGTATGAATCTCTGGATCAAGGAGAAAGGTATTTTCCCAGCTGAGCAGCACTCAGAGGGGTGGGGGTGATTGATATTAGGACACTTGTACTAAATCTACAGTCCTTTGAAGAACCCTGTTTGCTCAGGGCAAAGTAATGGGTTCATTTGATAGCTTGCCTTGCTTGAGAACTATTCCCCTGAACTGTCCTGCTAGCGCCATTCCTCTCTGAAAGGTACCTGTAAAAAGTTTAGTCCAAACTGGAGCTTTGGGTGGGGGTGGAGGCGTTAGCGCAGTCAGACAGGCCGAGTCAGCAACAAATCTTGACAGTAAGGTACAAAGTCAGAAACCAGAAGCGTTGTCGGAGGCAAGCAGAGTAATGTAGAATTGTCAGGCAATTAGAGTAATCCAGGAAACAGACAGAGGTCAAAGTTCAGAAGTCCAGTAACTCAGAAGTATAACACACACCCAGGGAAGCAGATCCAACAAATGGGCCCAGTACACAGGAAGTCCTGAAATTTAGGCTGGGTTACATGTAACGTTTTCTCCTTCCTTTCATGATACAGTTCTGGGTCAATTGGCAGCCAATAACCAGGCCAGAGCTTGGTTACATGATCCTTAGCCCTATATAAGCTCTACTAGGAAGACTTGGAGCTTACATAGTGTCCTTTAACCACTTGACCACTGGGCACTTAAACCCCCTTCCTAACCAGACCAATTTTCAGCTTTCGGTGCTCTCACAATTTGAATGACAATTACTCAGTCATACCACATTGTACCCATTTGAAATTTTTGTCCTTTTTTTCACACAAATAGAGCTTTCTTTTGGTGGTATTTGATCACCTCTGGGTTTTTTATTTTTTGCGCTATAAAAGAAAAACGACTGAAAATTCTGTAAAAAAAAAAAAAAAAACTTGTTTCTGTCATATTAGCAGGTTATTTCTCACACACAGGATATGCATACCACAAATTACACCCCAAAACACATTCTGCTATTCCTCCCGAGTATGGCGATACCCCATGTGTGAGACTTTTACACAGCGTGGCCACATACAGAGGCCCAACATGCAGGGAACGCCATCAGGCATTCTGGAACACCCACACCAATTCTGACATTTCTCTCCTACATGAAAAAATCATAATTTATTTGCTAGAAAATTACATAGAACCCCAAGACATTATATATGCTTTTTTAGCAAAGACCCTAGAGAATACAATGGTAGCTGTTACAACTTTTTATCTGGGGTATTGCCGAGTATTGGGGTATTGCCGAGTACTGGGGTATTGCCGAGTATTGGGGTATTGCCGAGTATTGGGGTATTGTTGAGTACTGGGGTATTGCCGAGTACTGGGGTATTGCCGAGTATTGGGTTATTGCCGAGTATTCGGGTATTGCCGAGTACTGGGGTATTGACGAGTATTGGGGTATTGCCGAGTATTGGGGTATTGTTGAGTACTGGGGTATTGCTGAGTACTGGGGTATTGCTGAGTATTGGGGTATTGTTGGGTATTGTTGGGTACTGGGGTATTGTTGGGTACTGGGGTATTGTTAGGTATTGGGGTATTGTTGGGTATTGTTGGGTACTGGGGTATTGTTGGGTACTGGGGTATTGTTGGGTACTGGGGGATTGTTGGGTACTGGGGTTTGCTGGGTACTGGGGGATTGCTGGGTACTGGGGGATTGCAGAGCTGGGATGGATTGAGGGATGGCTGGATCTGTGACTGCATTTGTCACAGATCCAGCCACAGCTTAGCTGCTGACACCCCGCTCCCCCCCCTCTCCTCGCACACTGTACCGAACGGTACAGAGAGGAGACGCAGGAGAGGGAGGAACTGGCGTCATCAAATGACGCCGGTTTGTTTACAAGTGATCGCGCCATCATTCGACAGCGCGATCACGCGGTAAACGGCCGCTATCAGCGGCAATTTACCGTGATCCGTGATGCGCCGGGTCTTCTAGACCCGGCGAGCACGGACACTTTCACGAGCGTGTCCCAGGGGACGCGCAATCGCGGAAGTGAAGGACGTCGTCCCAGGGACGTCGTCCCAAGATAACTCCACCGCGCCGTAGCAGTAAAATGCCTATGGCGCGGTGGGAAAGTGGTTAACATGTCACCTATGAGTAAAAGGAATGTCTAGGTAGTGTAGGGTGGATCTGTATCAGTAGTTGGGAGCATTGGTTACTATGTGAACTTGCTATTTGCTTTGCATACCTACCAGTCTTCTAAAAGTAAAAATCTACTAAAACAACAAACTCTTTACTACTGCTTATACTATATCTTCAGCAATTATTCTGCAGGTAAGCTGACCATATTGCTGATACAAAGAGAGCTGCCGAACAAGAAACCCATATGAATAATTCTCCCCCCTCCCCAAGTACGAGACTAGGCTCTGTATTGAGGGG
Source organism: Rana kukunoris (assembly GCA_029574335.1). Classification (NCBI taxonomy): domain Eukaryota; kingdom Metazoa; phylum Chordata; class Amphibia; order Anura; family Ranidae; genus Rana; species Rana kukunoris. The sequence goes on along the minus strand of CM056052.1, from coordinate 312,218,472 downwards.
TCAAGCAGGAATCAGACTCTTTATTGAAAGGAATACAGGCTCTTTATATACACTTGAGAATACTGCAGTCGCCACATGAACAATGACCCGGATCCACCCACAACATCACACAGTGGTTACATAATGAGCCCCCAATACGCATCATATACTTTTACATCACACTCCAGTATGTAAACCTGCAATGTGCTAAATCAATAGTTTTTTCTTCATTTACCCCTGATGCCTCGTACACACGACCGGTTTTCACGACGAGAAAACTGCCATTTTTTATATTGTTCGAGAAAACCAGTCGTGTGTATGCGCCCTAGCAGTTTTCTCAACGAAAAAAACAGCTCTCTTTTTTCTTGACGTGTTTCACGTCAATCTTTTTCTCATCGCGAAAAACGTTGTGTGTATGCTTTTCCGAGGGGGGAAAAAACGTGGCATAAGAGAAGAATGCAGATTGTGGGAGTTGAAAAAAGTTCCCTTAAAAATTGATTAAAATACTAATCATATGTTGTTGCTATTAAAATTCATAGTGAAACCTCATATGGTTGAGATATGTCATTTAGGATTTCTGGGTCACACACACATAGCCTCATCTCTAAACATTTTAGACAGACAAAAAAAATGAAAAATCAGTATATTCTAGTTATGTTCTCAGCCTCTCAGATAGAAATAAATATTGAATAGTGTTGTTTTTCCATTTTCTTTAGTAGAGTGTAACCTTTGACAGAGCAAGTACTCATTGGAGTTTTGGGATTGCAGTACAATGATACAGGATTACATCATTGTTAGGGCCTCCAATTGTCTTGCAAATTAACTAGTGAAGATTCCACTTTGTATAGTTGAGTCCTTATCCTATAGATAATAAGCTGGACTGAAATCGTATAACAAGGGAGGATAATGCATTACAATTAGTTGGCTGTCATATTCCTGGATCCATTCCAGAGATTTTCAGACCCTTTAGTCTGAAGTATCCTGAAAAAGTACATTCAGAGATCCTGCTGCTACAAAGCGATGCACCTGTTTAACAACAATGTTGAGGTCTTTTCTGGCTTTTAGATGTCATTGTGCTTGTCAAAGGATCCAATCTACTATACATAAAGGCATCTCATATTATTATTCTCTATGACCAGGAGTTATGTATCAATTTACTGGAACTGTTTTATATATCCTAGCCTTCTTATGTGGAAGAGTGGTGTCTCTTGATTTACAGTAACCTTATTGTCTTTAAAAACCTAGCATAAATGCTTTTCCTGCTTATTTATTCTCTGCACGTGCATTAGCTACTATGGTACTTGCTGACTGACTGGACAAAAGAGAACTCTCACAGCTGCCAAGCTCAGCCTATTATGGAGCCTTATATTTAAACTGTATTGTCCCAAAGGTATGTCAATAAAATTCCATAAATGTTCAAGCAGCTTGGATTGCACTGGGATTGTACTGTTTAGTAGTCAGAGTTTTAAAGGGAAACAAACTGGAACTAAAACAGTGCCTGTAAATACCTGTAGTAATTTTCAAACCAGTCCCTATGTGGAGCCCCTACATGGAGCCTTGTCTTCAGGCCCGGGTTGAGCTATAGCCTTGCCCCTCCTGGCACCAATCTCAGCCTTTTTATTTAACTGTCAAATGGCAGAGCCCCTACTGCCCACTAAAGTTTGGACATTTGACAATTGAATAACAGGGGTAGGGCATATAAAATATCTTAATGTGGTTGTTTTTTTTTACCTTAAAGGCTAAGTTCACCTTTTGTTTTTCTAAATTCCAGCTCCCCTATGTACCACTATAGCATTACAGTACTTATTTGCAAAAAATGAAACAGCTTTCCATTTATTCTACACATGCGTACCCCACTCTCTTCATGGCTGTTCAAAAACAAGTGTTCATTACTTCTGCCTTACTTCCTGGACAGACTTTATCTCATGATCCAGGAAGCAGTTGACCATCTGATCTCATTAGCACACCCCTTATCATGTCCTAAAGTTTGCCCAGGAAGTAAAGCAGAAGTAATGGATAACTGTTTTTAAACAGCCATGCAGAGAGTGAGGTAAGCATATGTAGAATTAATGGAAAGCTGTTTTATTTTTGCAAAAGAAGTACATTAATACTATATTGGTACATAGGGGAGCTGGAATTTTGAAAAAAAAAAAGATGAACAAAGGTGAATTAGCCTTTAATCCATTCTTTCCATTAAGGTAAACAACTTTCTGTGTTCTGCTCCCCGCCAGCCCCCCTTATACTTACCCAGGGCTGTGCCTGAGAGCAGTGACTCCCTCCAATGTCTACATCTTCATTAAACATGAAAACAGCAGCAGGAGAGATTGTGGGGGTGGCAAGATGCACTGTGTGTGTCAATGGACACACAGAACATGGTTTAGGAGCAAGCTGGCACAAGTGCCTCCATGGCGAGCAGCTTTCTGTGGGGTCACTCAGAAGGGAGTAGAAGGCAAGAGTGCCAGTGGGGAGCCCCAGAAGAGGAGCTTCAGGGCTGCTCTGTGCAAAAAAAACATTGCACAGAACAGGTATGTATAACATGTTTTTTTTTTTTTTTTTTTAAAGAGACTTTAGAATGACTTTAATCTTGACTTGGAAAGAAGATGAGGCTCCATGCACAGATTGGGCCTAAGATCCAAGATCCACAGAGACACATGAATTAAAGTAGAAGTCCACCTTAAAACTAAAATCTCTAAATTGACAGGCATCCACGATCTAAGACTAACCTATCTATCCCTGTAAAGAAGAAATCGCTATAAGTAATTTATTTGAAGTTGCAACGGTCACACGCTGAGCTGTTAGTGGTGGCTTCCCTGTGGAGGTGGGTGCAGAAGAGTCAGCCGACAATGGAAGCTCCATAGTAACTCTATGGGTGACGTCACTTCCCTTTAATTTCCCAGCCATTGTCAGCTGTCTCCTCTGCAGAGCTTCTGCCGCTGGAGACTGGACCAAAGAGGCTTCAAAAAAGTAATGTATAGCGATTTCTTCTTTACAGGGCTAGATAGGTTAGACTTAGATCGTGGATGCCTGTAGATTTAGAGATTTTAGTGTTAGGGTGGACTTCTGCTTTCATTTAAAGACTAAACAGGCACTTGTGGAACCACAATATACTGGACCTACTGTTTAGAAACATAGAAAAGTGATGGCAGAAAAAAGACCAAGTGGGCCATCTAGTCTGCCCACCACATCTAATAATTGGTAAGCTGGAATATATAAAATGTTGGGGTTTGGGTTTAATACTGCTTTAACAAGCAGCCATTTAGTACAGGTCTTAAGCATTACATCTTGCTGCTTTTGGAAAGAGCAGTATTATTTCTGTCAAGTGAAGATTATTTCCTTTGTATTCATATTCAAATGCAATATTATATGTACTAATTGTTCCAAGATCAGAGACATCATTTATTCTATTGAATAAAAAAGACCAAATTAATTTCTTTAGTTCCGCCTTAATGGTCTGATTGCATTTTTATTAAAAGAGGAGAGTAATATCTTTCTCTCCGAGAAGAAATCCTATATCTTGCATTTTGTCTCTGTGGCAGTAAATAGGCCTTTTTTAATTATATCCTTACAGTTTCTCCTTTTTCTCTCTTTAAAGTCTTTCTGCTGCCTTCTCTCTCTGCAGTTTATAATCAGCATCTTTATACTTGTTAAGTTAGTATTGCAAGACTAGTCTTATGGTGAGGCCAGAACTGTGTGATAAGAGGAGAACTAGCAGCAGTTAAGGAAAAAAAAATATCTTCAGGGAGAATTATAGAGTAGCTTTGGAGGTGAAAAGTGTCAATTCCAGTTACATCTATAGCATCATTCATCAGATGAAAGCTGTAGCCAAAAAACTGTAGAACTAGAATCGAATGGGCAGGGAGCAGGGTTTTTAAACAAGCCACATCTTATTAAGTAAAATAGTATGTATAATTGTATTTGTTACACTTATCGCCTTATCTTTTATTTATATATTACACTTATCTTTCTTTGAAAATGTTTTCTTTAATAGCCACAAAGGATCTGTTCCACTGTGTGCAACAGATATCTGCAAACTACAGCTACAGGAGGGGGCGGTTCCAAGACCACGTACCCTGCACAAGGGGAAAGAGTAATAGCGACTGGTCTTAATACAGGAAGCTTCAACACAAAAACAAGGTTTTACAGTGGATTACGGCACAGATCTGGAAAAATTCAGGTAAGTAGTACACATCTTCTATTTAGACAACATTTGTTGACCTTGGTGTTCAGCTTAAATACCTATTCCCAGAGTACTTCTTTTCTGAAAAATTTAGTAGGGGACACCCCCAAACAATTATACAGAAATCAGTTATGTTCGTGAAAAAATTCATACTTGTGTATATTGTGATCTACAAATTTACTGTAGCGCAATTACATCATTCATATCCATTTATCCATTCAAAAAAATGCAGTGACATTGCTGGATAAGATGAATAATAAATAACATAAAACAACAATGAATAATATTAATAATAATAAATTGAGGAACAAAGTATACACCTTTTCCTTTGAAGTTCAGTTGTTGCAGCATTAATACTTGAATGGACATTGTATCCTCTGGAGCAAATTCCAAAGTTGTTATCACTCTGCTCATTTTGCTATCTCCTCCTGTAAACAAGCTTCCAGTGCTAAGCCTATGGTGCTCACAAGGAGGTCCAGTGCTAAGGTTTTACTTTATTTTACCAGGTGATCCTGCCAGTAAGTCTGTAGTTTTTCAACAGAACAGGCTGCCCTGCAGAAGTAGCCGTGACAGGGGTGCTTACAATGGTCAGCTTTTGTTAACTTATATAAAACCTTTATCGAAAAAGGACAAAACTTTTGCTCTAACTGCTTCTTATTATTATACAGGATTTATATAGAGACAACAGTTTACACCGTGCTTTACAATATGAGGGCAGACAGAACAATTACAATACAATTTAATACAGTAGAACTCCCAGGGCCCTGCTCGTTAGAGCTTACAATCTAAAAGAGAGGGTCAAGAGATACAAAAGGACATAACTGTGGGGGATGAGCTGATGGAAAAAGTGGAAATACAATTGTTAGGTGAGGGCAGGCTAGGCCTTTCTGATTAGAAAGGTTTTCAGGGATTGGCTAAAAGTGGACAGAGTCGGAGAAAGACAGACAGATTGGGTTAGGGAGTTCCAGAGGATGGGAGAGGCCTAGGAGAAGTCCTGGAGGCAAGCATGGGAGGAGGTGACAAGGGAGCTAGAGAGCAGGAGCTTTTTGGAGGAGCAAAAAGAACGATTAGGTTGGTATTTTGAGATTAGGTTAGTGCTTATAAAGTGTTATCTTGGATTTGGCTTCAATTTGTTAGTTTATTTCAATTACCTAGTACAAAAAATACTCCCCTCCTCACAGACTGACAATGCTGCTGTCCAAAGATCTCCCTTTCGCTCCTTCTTCTAGCGTGGGGGCACTCTAATGCCGCCTACACACGATCAGGCTTTTGCTTGGCCAAATCACATCAGAATTTAGACGGAATTCCATCGGCACAAAATAAAACATGTTCTATATCTTAACTCCGATGGAATTTATTGGAATTTCCAAAGAAAAAAATCAGATGGGGCTACACACAATCGGAAAATCCAATGGAAAAAGTCCATCAGACTTTTTCCATTGGAAATTCCGATCGTGTGTACGGGGCATTAGGCTGGATTCACACCTATGAATTTTTAGTGCTTTTTGCAGATTTGCACTACAGAACGTGTTTCATAGGAAGCAAGGTTAAATGGACTGTAGTGCAAATCTGCAAAAAGCACTAAAAATGCATAGGTGTGAATCCAGCCTTATACAGGAGTTGTGTTACTGGCCAGATCACCAAGTAAAGACAGAGGGGAAAAAGCCAACAAAACGAAAACGGGGGCAGCCACCACATTTATGGGTTGGTAAGCTGAAATATATTACATTTTTGGATTTTAGGTTTAATACTGCTTTAAAATATGTTTATTGATATTTAATAAATAAAGTAAAACCTACAACCAAACACACATTAAGTATATTAAGTCTTACTCAAACATATAAACAAATCATAATCAACTCCAGTCCTCCAGGTTCTAGGAATACAAGTAATGTAACACTAAGAACAATATTCCTGTACTGTAAAGTCTATACATTAACCTATAAAATACACTTATCAGTGATGAAGATGAATTGCACTATATTATGTTCAGTAACTTTAAGCATTATTCATAGCCATAATTTTATTAACAATTAATAGACACAGCGGCTCTCACAGGAAGTAAGGTTTGGAGCTTATATGCTGAGAATGTTACTTGTCTGCATTACATCTTGACCTAGTTCCTGTCCCCAGGGTCTTTTGGAATTCCTTTAATCCCCCTAATGCTCAAACTAGAGGGATGTCTGCTCCGTGCCAAAATGAAATGTCTTCTGACATCTAGTTTGACACCTCTCTTTGTTATGTCTGGAGGTTTACAAATGGACAGCTGCTTTTGGTCACTGCATAGAATATACTTCATGGAGGCATGAGTAGAATTTTGACAAGGATTCCATTTTGCTTTACGTTGCAGCAAACATTGATTGTCAGTACATATATATCTATTTCTTACATTAACGGTATGTCCTCTGGCATTTAAACCACTCCATCCATTAGAAACAGTATAGAGCACGGACGGGTGACAAACTCAATTACATTGCGGGCTGCTTCAGCGCTATGGTTGCTCTCAAAAGGTCGGTTGTATCTGTAAAGGCTTGTTCACACTTGACTAAATTTCTAACCCTTAAATGCTTATATAGTGTTAGTATGGGCATTAGACTCACTTTAATGAGCTTTAGTATGGGCATTAGACAGGTATTTTACAAGCAATTACGAGAAGGTAAAAATGCTCCCCAAATGCACTATGGGCAGTTTTGAACCATTTGACGAGCGTAAAGGCGTGGTAAAACTGCTCAACAATACAGTAAATTAAAGCGGGGTTCCACCCAAAAATGGAACTTCCGCTTATCCCACTCCTTACCCCCTTACATGCCACATTTGGCATGTAATTTTTTTTGGGGGGGTGGGGGCTTCAGGAGGAGTGGGACTTCCTGTCCCACTTCCTGCTTCTGCCGAGGGGCTGGTTAGGCGATTAAGCCTTAATCGCCTACACCAGCCCCTCCCTGTAGGCGATCGCATGGGACACATGACAGGTCCCATGTGATCGCCTGTCCAATCAGCGACGAGCCGCGCCGCGCGCGCATGCGCAGTGCGGCTCGCGCATGCGCAGTGGGTGCCCGGCCGTGAAGCCGAAGGCTGTCACGGCTGGGTGCCCATAGTCGGGATGGAGACGCCGGCCGGGGAGGGGGGGGGAGGAGCGGAGCCCCGGTCGGCGCGTCGCTGGAACGCAGGAGCAGGTAAGTGAGTGTTTATTAAAAGCCAGCAGCTACACTTTTTGTAGCTGCTGACTTTTAATAAACACCATTTTTGGCTGGAACACCCCTTTAACTAATCTTAATGCCCCACAACTGCCACGCAACCGCTTTCCAGAGTATTTGCGAGTCGTTACCATAGACTTTAATGGGAGACGTTGAAGGGCTTCAAACACCTCCTGACTGAATTGAAGCGACACCAACGCTTAGCCTGAACAGTATTATGTGCCGTCTATTGTATATTATGCATAGGCATTTAAGGGGCCTTTTTAACGCCTCCCAAAGGCCTGCTTTTATTGCCAGTGTGAACTCAGCCTAAGACTATATACATAAATCCAGGGCTTTTTTTCTCAGTGAAAAGTGCAAGAACTCCACCATGCCCCTCCTTGCCGAACCCCATCGAAAGGTGGCTGTGGCCAAATTCAACTAAACAGTAATAGTGGGAGGATCTTAACTAGGTGCCCGATGCGAGTGCCCGGCGGGCGCGATCACCGCCGGGCACCCGCGATCGCTTGTTACAGAGCGAGAACCGGGAGCTGTGTGTGTAAACACACAGCTCCCAGTCCTTTCAGGGGGAGAAAATGAACAGCGATCTGTCATTTCCCCTAGTCAGTCTCACCCCCCCTTCAGTTAGAACACAATGAGGGAACATAATTAACCCCTTCCTTGCCCCCTAGTGTTAACCCCTTCCCTGCCAGTGAAATTTTTACAGTAATCAATGCATTTGTATAGCACTGAACGCTATAAACATGCCAGTGGTCTCAAAAATGTGTCAAAAGTGTCCATAGTGTCCGCCATAAAGTCATAGTACCGATAATTACTAGTAAAAAAAAATATTAATAAAAATGCCATAAATCTATCCCCTATGACTATGTTGTAAGCGCTATGGGCCAGATTCTCGTAGATCCTGCGGCGGCGTCGGGTAAGCTGATTACACTACGCCGCCGCAACTTACAGGAGCAAGTGCCGTATTCTCCAAGCACTTGCTCCGTAATTTGCGGCGGCGTAGTGTAAATGGCCCGGCGTATTGCACGTAATTCAAAGCGAACGGGTTATGTAAACAACGTAAATGATGGAAAAACATGACGCTGTCCCGACGTCCATACTTAACATGGCCTACGGCAGACTGATGTAAGGTTACCCCTCATATAGCAGGGGTAACCTTACGCTTACTGAAACTACGTAAACTACGGCGAAGCGGCACAAAAACGTTCGGGAATCGGCGTATCATGCTCATTTGCATATATAACACTGAAATCGACGGGAACGCCACCTAGCGGCCAGCGTTTAATTACATCTAAGATCCAACGGTGTAAGTGACTTACGCCAGTCGGATCTACGCTGTATCTATGCGTAACTGATTGTAAGAATCAGTTGCATAGATACCCGGGGACAAAAAACAGAGATACGACGGTGTATCTGGAGATACACCGTCGTATTTCTTCTGAGAGTCTGGCCCTATAACTTTTGCGCAAACCAATCAATAAACACTTATTGTGAATTTTTTTACAAAAAATATGTAGTAGAATACGTATCGGTCTAAACTGAGGAAAAAAAATGTTATATATATTTTTGGGGGATATTTATTACAGCAAAAATTAAAAAATATAATTTTTTTTTCAAAATTATCGCTCTATTTTTGTTTATAGCGCAAAAAATGAAAACCACAGAGGTGATAAAATACTACCAAAAGAAAGCTCTATTTGTGGAAAAAATAAGGGCGCCAATTTTGTTTGGGAGCCACGTCCCATACCCGTGCAATTGTCAGTTAAAGCGACGCAGTGCCGAATCGCAAAAAGTGGCCCGGTCATTGACCAGCAAAATGGTCCGGGGCTGAAGTGGTTAAAGGGGCAATAAATACAATAATTATGCTATGTTGCTATGTGTGGAGATCAAGGATGCACTGTGATTTGAAGTGTGTATAGGGGGTAGCCTATGCACAGGGTACAGAGGTTAGGGGTGTGCTACATACAGAGTGCAGCCTTTAGGGGTGTGCTACATACTGAGTGATGGGTGGGGGTGTGCTATGTGCAGGGTTCAGCTCTGTTTCACAGGCTGTCTACATCTATCTTCCACCCTGTCTCACCTCTGACCTCTGCGCCACTCTCCCCCATCCCCCACCTTTGCACACATCTCTCTCCACAGCCCTCACCCCCCCCCCACACCAAAAGCTTCCTCACATCTCACCTACCTGGCCTAGCTCTCTCACTTGCAGGGGGATTATTGGTCAGCATCTGTTCACCCAGGCACAGTTGGGGGCCACAGTGCAGTTTACCACACGATGCTCCATACCCCACCTGCATCTGCAACTCCCTTGTCAACGCCATGAGTGCAGGGCAGGCAGGGATCTGTGAGAGCCACTAAGAGGAAACTGTTCTTGTTTACAGGTGACAGTGGTAAGTGGGGATCGGAGGGCAAAAGCTTGATGTTCCAGCAGAAAAGAGCCCTTTGTGTGAGGGCCACATGAAATGACCTGGCGGGACAGACTCGGCCCATGGGCCTGGTGTTTGACACATGTGGTATAGAGGAATAGATTGGAGCTTCTACAGCTGTGGACATTATACTACATCTGTCAATATTTATCTTTTGCATCAACATTGCAATTTAAAGATATTTTTGCATGAAAGTGACTGGATACAACCAACTGTGCTAATTTGGCTGTCTAGCCCTATTCTGATTTGTATGAGCCACTCTATTGAAGATTTGATCATCTGCAGTGGCCAACTTGGCCTTATCCAGCTGTTCATTAGTTCATCAGATGTCAAAATATCTTTATACATTACCATACATGTGCCATATAAAACCACTTTGGCTAGAAGTGTAGAAGTTGAGGAAAACCCATACAATACTCATGAATTGAATGAATAGATGTTGGGATTATAGCTGTGGCAAAAACAAGATTAAAACATATAATAACATAAACAATACTTAATTGGCACATGATAAAAAATATAGTGATAAGTAAAATGCAATGTCCAAGAAATGCTCAACTTATATATATATTAGACAAAAGTTGATACTGTAGTGTCTACTCCCGACATGTTTCGCCTGTAGTGGCTTCTTCAGGGGACTTTGTAAGACACTAGTAATTAATGTACTATACCAAAAAAGAAAAGAACATATACATAGTAATCACTTAAAGTTGACATCATACACTTTAATACAATACTCAGGCACACTAGCTCTAAAATAACCTTATCTGTCCAATAAAATGGACATGTATGGTATCATCACACCATCAGGATTTTAAATGAGCTAATCTCTTGTAAGCTCCTAAAGTCAATTTCTTTATCTCTTTTTGCATCATGACTTGTTTTTGTCTGAAGTCTGTAACTAGCAACAGAAAATGTGGAGGCTTAGTTATTATACTGATTCAGTGGCTTTAATACTTTTTGACACACACACACATATATATATATATATATATATATATATATATATATATATATATATATATATATATATATATATATATATATATATTGTATATTACTTAAGTTCATAAAGCGAATGTTTAAAATGAACTTGTGTAATATATAATACAATAAAAGTTGATGGTTACCATACAAGATGGATTAACGTCTCTGATCTAAATGTTAATATGTGTAACCTCTGAAAGCTTTACTCTATTACTTAACTATGAAGAAAAACATCTTTTTGTATTATTAGCATTTTTAATTATTATAAAAATATATATATATATATATATATATATATATATATATATATATATATATATATATATATCTATCTATCTATATATATATAGATAGATAGATATATATATAGATATATATACAGTACAGACCAAAAGTTTGGACACACCTTCTCATTCCAAGAGTTTGAAAATTGTAGAGTCACACTGAAAGCATCAAAACTATGAATTAACACATGTGGAATTATATACATAACAAAAAAGTGTGAAACAACTGAAAATATATGTCATATTCTAGGTTCTTCAAAGTAGCCACCTTTTGCAGCAGACACATCTCTAGAACAACTGTTAAGACTGTGTGAATCAGGCCTTCATGGTAGAATATCTGCTAGGAAACCACTGCTAAAGAAAGGAAACAAGCAGAAGAGACTTGTTTGGGCTAAAGAACACAAGGAATGGACATTAGACCAGTGGAAATCTGTGCTTTGGTCTGATGAGTCCAAACTTGAGATCTTTGGTTCCAACCACCGTGTCTTTGTGTGACACACAAAAGGGTGAACGGATGGACTCTACATGCCTGGTTCCCACCATGAAGCATGTTGAAGGAGGTGTGATGGTGTGGGGGTGCTTTGCTGGTGACATTGTTAAAGATTTATTCAAAATTGAAGGCATACTGAACCAGCATGGCTACCACAGCATCTTGCAGCGGCATGCTATTCCATCCGGTTTGCGTTTAGTTGGACCATCATTTATTTTTCAACAGGACAATGACCCCAAACACAACTCCAGGCTGTGTAAGGGCTATTTGACAAAGAAGGAGAGTGATGGGGTGCTGCGCCAGATGACCTGGCCTCCACAGTCACTGGACCTGAACCCAATCGACATGGTTTTGGGTGAGCTGGACCGCAGAGTGAAGGCAAAAGGGCCAACAAGTGCTAAGCATCTCTGGGAAGTCCTTCAAGACTGTTGGAAGATAATTTCAGGTGGCTATCTCTTGAAGCTCATCAAGAGAATGCCAAGAGTGTGCAAAGCAGTAATGAAAGCAAAAGGTGGCTACTTTGAAGAACCTAGAATATGACATATTTTCAGTTGTTTCACACTTTTTTGTTATGTATATAATTCCACATGTGTTAATTCATAGTTGTGATGCCTTCAGTGTGAATCTACAATTTTCTTAGTCATGAAAATAAAGAAAACTCTTTGAATGAGAAGGTGTGTCCAAACTTTTGGTCTGTACTATATATATATATATATATATATATATATATATATATATATATATATATATATATAAATATTTACAGTGCCCTTGTGTCCTGTATGCTGCCACATAAACCTCTTTCACTCTGACTTTCAAATTTTCCTGTTACTGAAGCCAGAGACAACCAGGCAACTGTGTATTTCTTGCAGTGTAGGCTATCTGTAATATATTATACAGCACTGCACAATATCTTGGTTCATTTAAGATAATAATATCCTCTCATCAACAGTAACAGAAGATGAAAAATCTACTGATCTTCTAAATAACCATTAAGAAACCCACTGTAACCAGATTCAGACAGTAAAGGATAATTCCCCTTTCTATAGATTGTCTTTTTTTGCTAAATATTCCTTGCACATAGGGATTTCCCATAAGGGATGCATTTGCCCATCCCTGCACATTATCAGTAACATCTGGGTCCTCATCATCATGTGAGGTTACTGAGATTACTAACACATGTCATTCCCAATTGTATAACAAAGGGTGGAGTGCATTCTAGGCTGATCATTTACGCCTATCTGCAAACTGAGATCAGGGAACTGATCTTTATCTGTTTTCAATTGTTTTAGATAGTAAAAACAGATCATCACCAGTAAGCAATAGTGCTACATTGAGTTTCAAGTTAACCTTTCATTATTGATCTACAAAGAAATACATTATTGTGGTATGTGCATAATTTTGTCAATGCTACAACACAATATTATATCATTGCTATAAGTATTTTCACATCCATTCTTAAGCTGGCCATAGATGGATAGAAATTCACCCAGTTCAACAGGAACCGGACAATTTCCGATCCATCTATGGCGGTTCCCATCCATGAGAAGTTAATCTTATGCTCAAACTTCCACAAACTGGCTTGAATAGACAGCCCACTTAGTGATAAACTGACCAATGCATTATTATTATTTTACAGGATTTATACAGCGCTTTACAACATGAGTGCAGACAGTACAGTTACAAGATAATTTAATACAGGAGGAATCAGAGGGCCCTGCTCGTTAGAGATTACAATCTAGAAGGGAGGATCAAGTAATACAAAAGGTAAAAACTGTGGGGGGTGAGCTGATGCAGAAAAGAAGTACAGTTGTTAGTAGTGTTGCTCACGAATATTCGCATTGTGAATATTCGCTACGAATATTGCATATTCGAGTATTCGCGAATAACTCGAATATTGCGGCGAATATTCGTATTTTTTCAAATTTATTTTTAAAACAGATCACATCCTAGTGATCTCCATCGACGTCTAAAAACATTCCTGGTATGATTAGAGAGAGACCCTGGGCCGAGTAACTGATGCGATTCTTTTATGTTGCTGAAAATTCGCATTGCGAATTTTTGGCAACATAAAAGAATCGCATCAGCTACTCGGCCCTTCTTTTGCATCAGAGCCAATCAGAATAACTCGAATATTCGGCAAAAGGAATATCGCGCAATATTCCTTTTGCCGAATATTCGAGTTATTCTGATTGGCTCTGATGCAAAAGAAGGGCGGAGAAGATAATCGCGCAATATTCCGTTTGCCGAATATTTGAGTTATTCTGATTGGCTCTGATGCAAAAGAAGGAATATTGCGCGATTATCTTCTCCGCCCTTCTTTTGCCCCCTTATTCTCCTTTCTTTTAAGTAGAGTTAGTGTAGAGTTAGTGTTTAGTGCATATTAGTTTAGTAATACAGGAAATGATCTTCGTTTATTAGAATTTCGCAATCATTTTCGCATTAGCGAAATTTTGCAAACATTTTTTTGGATAAAATATCACGAATATTCGATATTAGCGAATATTCGCGAATATACTTCTATATATTCGCGCAATATCGCAAAATCGAATATGGCGTATTCCGCTCAACACTAGTTGTTAGGTGTGAACAGGACAGGCTTCTCTAAAGAGGAGGGTTTTCAGGGATCATCTAAAAGCAAACAGAGTAGGACATAATCAAAAGAATGGGGTAGGGAGTTCCATAGGATGGGAGAGGCTCTGAAAAAGTCCTGGAGGTGAGCTTGGAATGGGAAGAAGTGATGAGGGAGCTAGAGAGCAGGAGGCCTTGGGAAGAACGAAGAGAGCGATTAGGTTGACCTTTTGAGACTAGGCTAGTGATGTAGCTGGGGGCTGAGTTGTGAATGGCTTTGTAAGTTGTGTTAGTATTTACAATTGAATTCATTGGGTCGGCAGAAGCCAATGGAGGGATTAACAGAGAGGAGACACAGAGCAGTTGGTAAGGTGAATGAGCCTGGCAGAAACATTCATAAGGGACTGAAATGTGGATAGCCTATGTAAATATAAGCCAATGAAGAGACAGTTGCAGCAGTCAAGGCGAGAGATGACCAGGGAGTGAATTAGGAGCTTTGTTGTGTTATTGGTTAGAAAGGGGCGTATTTTGGAGATGTTGCAGAGGTTAAGGCAGCAAGATTTGGACAGTGATTGGATGCAGGGCCTAAAGAATAGATCAGAGTCAAGGTTTACACCTAGAACTTTGGAATGTGGGGATGGGCTGATAGTTGTGCCATCGATCTTGACAGAGAGATCAGGGGAAGGGGCACATGGAGGAGAAAAAAATATGAGCTTGGGTTTGAAAAGATAGAAAAGTAGATAAAAACATCCAGCACTTGGAATAAACAATTTCATGCAGGGACTGTGGCGCATAATGTTTTCAGTGATGCAGCCCTCCTCTAAGGCCTCGTACACACCATCGGACTTATCCGATGAAAAAGGTCCACGGACCATTTCCATCGGATATGTCCGATCGGGAGTTTGATCCGATGGCGTGTACACACCATCGGATCAAATTCCCCGCCGCCGGACGGCGCGGTGACGCAGCGGTGACGTTGACGCCGCCACGTCACCGCTACGTCACCGCACCAGGAAGTAAAACACTTCCGCGCATGCGCCGAATACATTCGGCGGCGGCGCGGCGGCGGTGCGGGACGACATGTCTGCTGGTAAGTGTACTAACCAGCAGACATGTCGGGCGGACAGATTCCCACCGGATAGATTTCAAAGCTTGCTTTGAAATCTGTCGGGTGGACAAATCTGTCCGCTAGCCCATACACACGAGCGGAGATGTCTGCTGAAACGGTCCATCGGACCGTTTTCAGCGGACATATCCCCTCGTGTGTACGAGGCCTAACTGGGCAATATTGAGAAATTTGTGAAAACATGTACAAGAGGGAGCCAACATTTACTACATTACCTCCAAAATAGTTTTTGTCAAATCATAAAATGGTAATATACTCACAAAAGCAGAATAAAATTAAGCGAGACAATAGCAGCAATCCAGGAGGTGAGATGGGCATCCCTACCCACACCACACAATGGAGAAGCTTACGTATTTTGGGGTCTGTCCCCCGAAAAACTTAAGCTTCTCTACTTTCTGGATTGCTGCTATTGTCTAGCTTGATTTTATTCAGTTTTTGGGAGTATATTACCATTTTATGATTACGCAATATAAAAAAAAAATTGTGTTTACACACTTTAGATTGAGTTTGAAGAAGTGGTGTGACATCCAGACTGATATGTCTGTTAGTAAATTAGTGATACATGAGGACTGAGATTGAAGGAATAAACTGAGGGGAAGAAAGATAAATTTGCGTGTCGTCGGCGTAGAGATGGTATTGGATCAGCTGACCAAGGGAGAAGATGTAAATCAAGAATAGCAGAGGTCCAAGAACAGACCCTTGGGGGACCCCAACAGAGAAAGGAAGAGGAGAGGAGGAAGTAGAATTGTAAGAAACGCTAAAGGTGTGGTTGGATAAGTAGTAAGAGAACAAGTGAAAAGTATAGTCACCGAGACGAGAGGAGTGGAGTTTTTTTTAGGAGGAGGGGGTGGTTAACTGTATCAAAGGCAGCAGAAAGGTCCATGAGTCGGAGTACAGAATAATGCTCATTGGTTTTGGCGGTTAGTAGATTGTTTGTTATTTTTAAAGGAACAGTTTCTGTGGAGTGTTGAGGGCAAAATCCAGACTGCAGGGAATCAAGAAGATTATTCTAGGCAAGGTGGTCGCTCAGTCGCTTGTAAACCAGATGTTAAAGGAGTTTAAGTAAAAGGGGGAGCAAGGAGATGGGGCTGGAGGGAGGGGAGATTGAAGAGAGGGAGAGAGTGAAACTAATAAGGTAGTGATCAGAAAGAGGGAAAGGATAGTTGAAGAGGTTGCACAGAGTGCATAGGTGAGAGAAAACAAGGTCAAGGGTATTGCCGTTAGAGTGAGTAGAAGCATGTATCTATTGCTTCAGCTCAAAAAAGGACGTTAGACTGAGAAGTTTCTAAGGAGTGTTAGTATTAATAGGGATGTTGAAGTTATCAGGGAATGATTGTGGGGATTTCAGAAGAGAGAAAGTAGAGTAGCCAGGCAGAGAAGTCAAGGGTTTAGTATGTATTTTTGGGAAGAAACTGATTTTATTGTTTTTTTGTGGGTTCTCCCAACATCTACTAGACCTTCATCTAGGATAAGTGACTGGTATAGATGAGAGGAATCCCTAGCAACTTTGTTTACAATACATTTTAATTGCATTCTTTCTTTGTAAATGTCAGTTTTGCTGTAGTAGGTTGTATACATAGTGCAAATGTGCTACTATACAGGCAGTTTAAGGTCATCCCCAAGATTTGGTATTTAACCTCCCTGTCGGTATGATTCTTTCTGATTTTAGGTGCTGAAAGCGGTACCATTATTTGCAAGGGAATTTGGTGTTTTATACTGTAGGCTTGTAATTCTTAGGAATAACTCACTTAAATCTGACCAAACACGAGTCTTATAGTCATCCCGGGTATGAATTAAAAAAGAAAAAAAATTATAAATTATAATATAATAAATAATTATAAATAATTATAACAAATAATAATAAAATTATAATAAAAATTATTCAATAATGAAATTAACTCAAAAACACTAAAATTTGCTCAGTTGCAGAATTTATATGTACTACACCATCAAACTAAACAGGTGACATGTAATATATAAAAGCAGCGCTTGAAGTAGTGAAAAATGTGATTCCCACTAACTAAATAATGTAACGATATGTGACACATAACACATATCGTATAACATAAATCACCTGATACAGTGAAGCATGAACATACAAAACGTAAATATTAAACAAAAGAGCGAAAAAAAGTTCAAATCCTGTGATATTCAGTGAAAAGGTGAAGAAGAGTTCATAGATAAATTGTTAGTGTCAATCTTCTCAATCTTCCACTCACACAGCGCGGATGCATCGCTGGATCCAGGAACAAGGTAAGCCAGCGCGCGCTGCAGGCTCTGCATAGCTACCCCAAGCGTGACTCGGTGTTACCGATAATGGCACAGAAAAAACACCCCGAGTCACGCTCGGGAATACTGCCAGGGGGGGGTTAAAGGAATTTTGCACTTTTTTTTTATTTTTCTCACTCAAAGCGTTATTAAAATTGTTCCCTGCTAAACTGAAACTATGTTTTTTTGCTTTGATGCATGTTCCTCAGGGCAGTGCCCATTCCCCTATGCCCTTTGTTTGACAATTTTTTGCCTATTAGCCTAGAAAAAGGCCATACTGTTTTTTTGTTTTGTTTGGCTCACATTGAATTCAGTAAAGTTTGCTAACTGTGTGTAAAGCCTCGTACACACGATCAAATCTGTCTGCTGGAAACGGTCTGCTAGACCGTTTCAGCAGACAGATTCGATCGTGTGTACGGGCAAACAGACGGATTTGGCCACCCGACAGATTTCAAAGCATGCTTTGAAATCTGTCGGCTGGGAACCCGTCCGCCCAACATGTCTGCTGGTTAGTACGCTAACCAGCAGACATGTCTTCTCGCACACACGCCGAATGGTTTCGACGCATGCGCGGAAGTGTTTTACTTCCTGGTGCGGTGATGTGTCACCGCCACGTCACCGACACGTCAGCGCGCTGTCTGCTGGCGGGGATTTTGGTTTGCTCGTGTGTACACGCGAGCAAACCAAAATGCCAGCAGACAGACTTGTTCAAATCGGTCGGACAGACCGTTTTCAACAAATCTATTAACTCGTGTGTACGAGGCCTTACAGTTACTTCTTATCATCCAGCCAATTACCTATTCTGATAAAGTACATTGACATCATAATAGATTACGAACTTGGGTAAAAAATAACTACTATTTTTTTTTTCCTTGCTCTATAGAAAACTTTGGCTTGGTTTGTTAACAGCTTTTTCCTTTTCCATTGATTTATATAAAATGGCAGCAGGTTCTTCTTGCAGTGTTACCTAACAGGTATAAAAACACCACGTGAATATTATTAGGTTACTATCTATACAATTTACATTTCCACAATTTACTGAAATGAAAAGTTTAAGGAAAGACTGCATACACAGAAAGTGGAGTGACAGCACTTGATTACCTGCAGCACAGAACACAGAATGTATCCATGCCACCAGTGAGACCTGCCATCCAGTACATATAAAACCCACTCCCTAGAATCCCTGGCACTAGAAAGATCTGGATTACAGTATATACATTTCACTAGTTTACAGCAATGGTGAGATCTGCAGTCCAACACACTCACTGCTTAGTTCCCAGAATCCAGGCCACCAGGGAGATCTGTATCTCAACACACCCCACCAACTCTCCAGTATCCAAACCACTAGTGAGAGCCTGCATTCCAACACACTGAGCTCTCTCTGTCCAGTATCAATGCCATTAGTGAGATCCATACTCCAACACATACACAGCTCATTTCCCAAAATCCTTGTCACCAGGGAGATCTTCACTCCAGTAGACATATCACTCAGCAGAAGTCATACTGCTAGAATATTCAAGTACACACACCACTCCCTCTAATGTAAACATGCCACCAATGAGTTCTACACTCCATCACACACAGCTCACACCCCAGTATCCATGTCACCAGTGAACATTTTAATTTTAACAACTCAAATTATTTTGAAATCAAATTTTGTTTAATGTGTAAATAGTGAACATAGTCAAATGCTCAGTAAAAGATACATTCCGATTCCAAACAAGTATGATGCTTAGGGATTTAATAAGTTAACCTTATATATTTTTCTGTAAAGGTGAACTTAGCCTTTAAAGATTATTAAGTCCGATTTTGTGCCATTATGTACTGTACAGACCTATTGCTAACTACACCTATCAGGATATAAAATTCAAATAAACCTATTGATTGAACTTTAACAAAATGGATACATTCAAGACATGCCATGAATTATACCTGTTACAGTTGCCTGTGGTCTCAACCAAAATGACAAGCTATCAAGTGGCTAATGTCATATTTGATCACATGTGCAGCACCATGGCAAATGCAGATGAAACAGAGGCTAAGATGGCAGCTTCCTTGGCTGCAAAGGTTTTAGTTTTTTTTTTCTTAAATAACAAACATGTTATACTTACCTTCTCTGTGCAGTAGTTTTGCACAGAGAAGCCCAGATCTTCCTCTTCTCGGGTCCCACGCCAGCACTCCTGGCTCCTCTCTCCTGCCGGGTGCCCCCACAGCAAGCAGCTTGCAATGGATGCACCCAAGCAGGCACGCTCCCGATAAGCGGCTCTGTGTGTCCATTCACACATGGATCTGTGGCCAATGGCTCCCTCTGCTACCAAAAGCCAATCAGGAGTGCGAATCCCGGGAGAGGCAAGCCTCTCGTGGACATCGCTGGATCGGGAGGGGCTCAGATAAGCATTAGGAGGGGCTGCTGCACACAGAAGGTTTTTTACCTTTACGCATGAAGGTAAAAAACCTTGTGCCTCTACAACCACTTTAAAATCCTAGCAATGTTGAGACATATAAATGCTTTCTATTTATTTTTTTATATGTTAATTATCTATACACCGCCCCAGATTTGGTATTGTCCTTTGGCCTTCTTTTTGCTTGAGTACCATCGCCGTAGCAACCAACATACATTTTCATGGCATGCTCTAGTATGGTCAGCAAATTAAATAGATTTTTTTGAACTTTTAGTCTTGTTTTATAACCCATAACACTCTTTAGCTTACTGTGGTGAGCCAAATGGTTGCAGGGGCTACAGCATTTTGAACATCATCATTACACTGCTTGGCTCTGCTCTTCACATTTTCTTCAGCAGGAAACAAGAATCCGAGAACAATTAAATCACTGTGCATTATTCCAAATTGCCCTTTTATGAAAGGGGTACATGGTTACTAGTGAACTTAATCATCCATTACAATCACACAGCTAAGTCACTCTGCTCTTTCTCTTAGCTAGTGACCAGTCAGTATAAAAAATCCTTCATAGTCTCAATCAGATCACAACTATTATCCTTCTTACGTTGTGACTTATCAGAATACTATACATAATGATCATCAGAGTAAGGTAGACTTTAGAATACTTTTTTGGACTGGAAGGCCAGATCCTAAAGCTGAAACTCGAATACTTTGGCAACCTAATGCGATGGAGTCATTGGAAAAGACCATGATGCTGGGAAACATGGAAGGAGAGAAGGACTACAGAAAACAAAGTGGATAGATAGCATCATCAAAACAATAAACATGAAGTTAAAGCGGAGTTCCACTCAAAAATGGAACTTCCGCTTATCCCACTCCTCACCCCCTTACATGCCACATTTGGCATGTGATTTTTGGGGGGGGGGGGGGTGGGGGCTTCAGGAGGAGTGGAACTTCCTGTCCCACTTCCTCCTTCCGCTGAGGGGCTGGTTAGGCGATTGACAGGTCCCATGCGATCGCCTGTCCAATCAGCAGTGAGCTGCGCTGCGCACGCAGGCGCACTGCCGCTCGTGCATGCGCAGTGGGTGCCTGGCCGTGAAGCCGAAGGCTGTCACGGCCGGGTGCCCACAGTTACGATGAGGACGCCGGCCGGGGAGGGGGGGCAGAGGAGCGGAGCCCCGGCCGGCGCGTCGCTGGAACGCTGGAGCAGGTAAGTGTGTGTTTATTAAAAGCCAGCAGCTACACTTTTTGTAGCTGCTGACTTTTAATAAACATTAAAACAAGGCTGGAACACCCCTTTAAGCAAGCTTTAGGATGCAGTGGAGAACAGAAAAGCCTGGCATGCTATGTTCCATGAGGTCACAAAGAGTCAGACATGACTATACAACTTAGCAACAGACTTTAGAAATACTTAATCTTTCCTACTTTTGACTCAAATTACGTCATTCCCCCCCTTCATACTCATCTCAGTCAGACCTGGAGGAACTGTGCCTAGGCTCAAGTCACTTGACAAAAGCCCAAGGAGATCTGTGTATTGTGACATGGTAGAAATGCAAAAAATCTTTGGAGCAGAGATTAAAATATTGCATTCACATGGATAAAAATAAAGATTCTTATGATTGTAGCCCATTGCATTATCTGTTCATCTTTAAAACAGCAGTCCACCAACAAAAAAAGAAGCATATAATCATTGCTGGCTTCTTCTATGACTTCTATGACTTAAAGACTTATATATACATATATATATATATATATATATATATATATATATATATATGACCCTACTTCATTACAATTTTGGGGTATAGAGAAGTTCAAGCCATCTTGGAGAGGTAGCCACAAAATACGAGTTATTAGTCAGAAAGAATCTCGTTGGATACATGCCCTCAACACCCTGACACCTGGAGGAATGAATGTGGACTTTGATTTGAATTGCTTCTTAAACAACTTTTAATTTAGTCTATTTTCCATTTCTCTATAACAGTAATTTTTCCATTATTGCACCACATTGACCATTGAGGTCGTTTCCACATACGGGTGTGATAGACCAGTTCCATCACATACACTTGACAAGATACCACTACTTCAGTGTACCCACTAGCCTTAGGTGTGGGTGAGAGCCTGTAGCTTATTTTCGACCACCACCCTCACCTCCGATATAGAAAAGGTGTTCACCAGCACCCTTACAGTGCGGAAAATAAGTATTTGAACACCCTGCTATTTTGCAAGTTCTCCCACTTGGAAATCATGGAGGGGTCTGAAATTGTCATCGTAGGTGCATGTCCACTGTGAGAGACATAATCCAAAAAAAAAATTCTAGAAATCACAATTTATGATTTTTTAACTATTTATTTGTATGATACAGCTGCAAAGAAGTATTTGAACACCTGTCTATCAGCTAGAATTCTGACCCTCAAAGACCTGTTAGTCTGCCTTTAAAATGTCCACCTCCACTCCATTTATTATCCTAAATTAGATGCACCTGTTTGAGGTCATTAGCTGCATAAAGACACCTGTCCACCCCATACAATCAGTAAGAATCCAACTACTAACATGGCCAAGACCAAAGAGCTGTCCAAAGACACTAGAGACAAAATTGTACACCTCCACAAGGCTGGAAAGGGCTACGGGGAAATTGCCAAGCAGCTTGGTGAATAAAGGTCCACTGTTGGAGCAATCATTAGAAAATGGAAGAAGCTAAACATGACTGTCAATCTCCCTCGGACTGGGGCTCCATGCAAAATCTCACCTCGTGGGGTCTCAATGATCCTAAGAAAGGTGAGAAATCAGCCCAGGACTACATGGGAGGAGCTGGTCAATGACCTGAAAAGAGCTGGGACCACCGTTTCCAAGGTTACTGTTGGTAATACACTAAGACGTCATGGTTTGAAATCATGCATGGCACGGAAGGTTCCCCTGCTTAAACCAGCACATGTCAAGGCCCGACTTAAGTTTGCCAATGACCATTTGGATGATCCAGAGGAGTCATGGGAGAAAGTCATGTGGTCAGATGAGACCAAAATAGAACTTTTTGGTCATAATTCCACTAACCGTGTTTGGAGGAAGAAGAATGATGAGTACCATCCCAAGAACACCATCCCTACTGTGAAGCATGGGGGTGGTAGCATCATGCTTTGGGGGTGTTTTTCTGCACATGGGACAGGGAGACTGCACTGTATTAAGGAGAGGATGACCGGGGCCATGTATTGCGAGATTTTGGGCAACAACCTCCTTCCCTCAGTTAGAGCTTTGAAGATGGGTCGAGGCTGGGTCTTCCAACATGACAATGACCCGAAGCACACAGCCAGGATAACCAAGGAGTGGCTCTGTAAGAAGCATATCAAGGTTCTGGCGTGGCTAGCCAGTCTCCAGACCTAAACCCAATAGAGAATCTTTGGAGGGAGCTCAAACTCCATGTTTCTCAGCGACAGCCCAGAAACCTGACTGATCTAGAGAAGATCTGTGTGGAGGAGTGGGCCAAAATCCCTCCTCCAGTGTGTGCAAACCTGGTGAAAAACTACAAGAAACGTTTGACCTCTGTAATTGCAAACAAAGGCGACTGTACCAAATATTAACATTGATTTTCTCAGGTGTTCAAATACTTATTTGCAGCTGTATCATACAAATAAATAGTTAAAAAAATCATACATTGTGATTTCTGGAATTTTTTTTTTTTTTTGGAATATGTCTCTCACAGTGGACATGCACCTACGATGACAATTTCAGACCCCTCCATGATTTCCAAGTGGGAGAACTTGCAAAATAGCAGGGTGTTCAAATACTTATTTTCCGCACTGTATATACAGGCACTAGTCCACCCAAAAAAAAGGGAGTTAAGCCACTAATAACGAGCTTAGATCCAGTTACATTCACGGCTGAGTAGGTCACTTGTTCATATATTACCATTAATTCACCATTAATTCAGTTTCAGTGTTATATGAATTTTTCCACCACTTGTTGTCTATGACCATTCATTTTATCTAGCAATGTTGTTATCTCTAGGTTAACCTAGTAACATTCCACACTCTATCTGTTTGCATATAGTGTTCATTTGTATGATTAACATTAATGTTATTCAAGCATAATTGATTGTCATGAACTAAGTGTGAGATATAAATATCGACGTATCAGGCTATACTCAGGATACACCCATGATGAGTCTAGTTATCATACCTGCGGGGGTTGCAACTAGATTCATATTTCCCATAGGTATATACCATCCAGATACACCAGCACCCCCGTTGGTATTGTACACAGAGGGCTGTACTTCCCATTCAGCCGTACGGAATATAGATCACTTTTTTATTTCCAGAGCAGGTTGTGTCTTTTCTTTTAAGCATTCCCCATTATAAAGTATTATGTCCCCAGATCGGGACTTCAAGAAAATGGTGGCATGTTTACATCCGGTTTTAAGCAGATATAAGTCGTGACTCGACAACCAATAGGCATCCCCTGATGAAGTCACGAGGAACGTGACGTAACGCCGTAGGGAAAAGCCGCGTTCACGCTACATCCGCATCAGCCGGACTACATTTGAATACAGGCGGCGGTACGATCGCTCTGTCCCGACTTTTTTATTGTTGGTTTTACTTTTGGATTTTGTATACAGGCGGCGGTACGATCGCCCTGTCCCGACTTTATTGTTGGTTTTATTTTTGGATTTTTTATTCCTATTCCCATTTTTGCCTATTATTGCTGGACTAATTTTATGTATTGTATTTTATTTTAATAAACCCACGTTGGTTAACGTACTTCACTATTGGAGATTCTCTTTTTCACATCCTTCATCCATCACATTCATTACTTGGACGGTCGAGCTTGGATCAATAGCGGTTCCTGGACACAACAGAGGACACCTATTTGGGACAGTGAGACCTGCACACCTGGATCCATCTAACTATATGCCCTCATATAGCACCCTGAAGGTAAGGGAACTACATTACCTGTTGGGGATGTCCAGTACTGAATAAACATCGTGGGAGAAGTCATCTACCATATTATCACCCAGCCCGCCAGCTGTTGCCGGCCAGATCCGGCCTGGTGCCATTGATCCATATCCAGCACATCCCCCACCACCCTTAAGGGAACTCACTACCGCATTTACCCTTGGTCACCAATCAATGTTTATCACACAGAACTTTATTCATGATTATTATCATCATTGTTTCCTCACTGTCACTTGCATTTAAGCACTATTCAGCTTTGTTATCCCTTTAACAAGTTGAGGCTTTGCCTTTTCCTTTGCATATTGTGTGCTATATATATTATTTACTATATTGTATTTTGTAGGACCTATGCACCACTTTTTGTAGCGCTTATCACTTATTATACCCATATATATTTTTTAATTCATACATCTGTTCCAATCCACTTTGGAGATTTGCATGCATCCACCTGTGGCAATGTTTGGTAACTCGGTTCTCAGTGCTCAGTGGAGAGAGGGCGGGGGACAGATGCAGCATCGGTATGATGCTGCATCCACCTAGATAAGTATAAATCTTTAATCAAAAGAAAACCATGCAGAAAAAGTGGGAACCTCTTCCATAATTACCGCAGCAGGTACACAGATCTAGAACATTTAACTCAGATATCTCACCAATATCCAGAGTCCCCAAAGATATGGACATTTGCCAGGTGATTTAACTGCTAGGCATCTACCAAATAAATAGATTTATCAGTTTTGCATGGAATATAGAAACAGTCAATTAACCTCCCTGGTGGTATGATTCTGTCTGGAATTTCATACCAAAAGCGGTACAATTATTTTGCATGGAAATTCTGCGTTTTATACTGTAGGCCTAAAATTTTTAGGAATAACTCACTTAAATTTGTCCAAACCAGAGTCTAGTAGACATCCCGGGTATGATAAAGTTTGAAACACAAAATCATAAAATTATAATATAATAAATAACTATAAATAACTATAACAAATAATAATGTAATTATAATAAAAATTATTCACTAATGTAATCAAATCAAAATCACTGAAATTTGCTCAGTTGCAGAATTGTCGCTGTCATTACTTTTATTTTTTTATGACGAATTTCCCCACAAATCGCTATCGCTCAATTCTGCAAGTGATTATCATTTATTATCGCTGTTTTCTAGCTGCTCTAAAATCACTTTTGACATAAAGGGACACTTTTGGTTGCTATGGACAATCTACAGTTTGCAGGCACAAATTTTTTTTTTTTATTATGTAAAAGAACATGCAGGGCACTGGGCAGACCACTAGGGACAGGGGGGGTGTGTACTGTTTACATACAGTACTGTAATCTATAAGATTACAGTATTCTGTATGTAATGTGTTTGTTTACTTTTTTGAATTTGCCGCCAGTCTCCGCCCCCGTGTGCCTTACGTCGCAGGGAACGGAGATCGGCGGCGTGCGGGCACTGTGTGAGTCAAATGGAGGACGCCACTCGCTCACACAGCGGGGATGCATCGCTGGATCCAGGGACAAGGTAAGTACAGTACCCCGCCTGGATATAAGGTAAGCCAGCGCGCGCTGCAGGCTCTGCATATTCACCCCGAGCGCGACTCGGGGATATCGATATTTACATGAAAAATCCAACCCGAGTCGCGCTCGGGGATACCGGCAGGGGGGTTAAAGGGTGTAAAACATCATGAGACTAATGCCGCGTACACACAACCGTTTTTTAAATTGCTAGTGAAAAATAGTCCCGTGTATGCTCCAGAGCATTTTTCTTGAAGTGAAAAATGGCCGTTAAAATTTTAGAACCTGCTCTATTTTTTCTCGCCGTTTTTCTCATCGTTCTAATTCACATCGTGAAAAACGATCGTGTGTAGGCTTTAACGAGGGGGAAAAAAACATGCATGCTCAGAAGCAAGTTATGAGACGGAATCGCTTGTTCTGGTAAAACTAGCGTTCGTAATACAGATAGCGCAAATCGTCTCTCTCCAAACTTTTACTAACACATGGTAGTTCGAATGGAAAAATATAAGGAGTATTCCTGCGCTAATATGGAGACACAGCTATAAAACTAAAGGGTGCCACAAACACCGTGAGGGTCAAAACTACCCAAAAACTGGAATATAGAAAAATCAAAAGAAGTTGTTGCGCTCCCACACTAAATCATATATAAACCTGTATATGGTAAATGGTAGCACAAATATAAAAGTAATTGCTGAATAAATTATCAGATAAATGAGCAAAGACTGCTAATGAACAATAAAGTGCTTTCGTCCTGTAACAAGTGACTCAAGTGAATAAATATTGAGCAGAGGTATTAAAATCGATGAGTGTATTGGTCATAAAATTAAATAAGTCCATAATAAAATAACAATGGTGCTGTTAGTGCTGAAAAATCTCAGAAAGAAAAAAATCCTCTGGATCAAAAGTGCAGGGTGCAGTGTACAGGTGCTCTGGAACAATGACAGGTGGCACTGTGACTTCCTTGATAGATGGCTCTTCGGCGTGAGTAATACCCATAGGTGTACTACCTTCTTACCTTACTGCTGTAAGGTAAGCAGCATTTCAGAATATGGTGGAGGTGTTGATCACTCAACATATGGGGGTTCCTTCCTTCCTAGGTATCCCAGTATGTACATTATAAAGGATTTATATAGCACAAACAGTTTGCACAGTGCTTTACAACATTACAGTACAGTTACAATACAAATCAATACAGGAGAAATCAGAGGGCCCTGTGAAGTAGCAACTTACCTATCAATAATGTAAGAAAGCATTGAAAAATTCCTGGATTTCTGACCAACTGTTTGTACAATCAGCCAATCAGAAGCCAGCATTGATCTTGTCAACAGTGATTGACTTTAAACCCCAGGGTGGGGCTTTAGGTTTTACCACCCCAAAAAAATGATAGTATTTTCTAAGCTAAGTTTTTCATTAGTTTAAAAAATTATTGATTCAACATAACTTTTATATACACTCTATTGCCAAAAGTATTGGGATGCCTGCCTTTACACACAAATCATTTGGTGGAAGAGGGATTATTGTGTAGAGTTGTTTTTCAGGGGTTAGGCTTGGCCCTTTAGTTCCAGTGAAGGCATCAGAATACCAAGACATTTTGGACAATTTCATGCTCGCAACTTTGTGGGAACAGTTTTGTTCCAACATGACTGTGCACCAGTGCATAAAGCAAGGTCTATAAAGATGTGGATGAGTGAGTTTGGAGTGGAGGAACTTGACTAGCCTGCACAACCCAATAGAACACCTTTGGGATGAATTAAAGTGGAGATTGCGAGCAAGGCCTTCTCGTTCAAAATCAATGCCTATCCTCACAAATGTGCTTCTGCAATCATGGTCAAACATTCCCAAAGACACACTCCTAAACCTTGTGGACAGCCTTCCCAGAAGAGTTGAAGCTGTTAGACCTGCAAAGGGTGGGCTAACCTTACGGACTAAGACTGGGATGCCATTAAAGTTCATGTGCTCGTAAAGACAGGTGTCCCAATACTTTTGGCAATACAGTGTATATATTAATTATATAGCCTACAGGCTCTGAGGAAGAAGGTACTCCTTCAAAACGTGTCAGACAGCAGTGGTTCAGAGGTCCTGCTCTCTGCTTTCTGGAGACTGTCGGCTCTATGATTGTCACATCCAAGTGGTCTTTACAAGCTTTTATTCATCACATGTTTGTGAGTAGTATTTTACTGAATTTTATTAATACATTATCTCGGGATAATGCACAAGGCTGGTGCACCCTTTTCACTTTATCTTTTCCATGGATTAGTGTCAAAGAGGAATACCCCTTATTTGCCTCTTGCTCATTCACTGCTTAAAAAAAGACTACCATATCAAATTAGGATGTCTACTTTTGTTTAAAAGTGGTAAACCCTCTTAACGTGGGTATGTGATTTAAGAAATAACAGAACATTAGGTATACTAGCCACAATAAAAAACTTGTGACACTACTGTAGTGCTGTGGTGGTATCAAAAAATACCAGAGTTCACCAGGTGCGTATTAATGTTCAGATATTTGGCTTGTATAAATCAGAAGATGTGGCTTGCACAATTGCAGGTCATCCCAGATCCACTGGTGCTAGTCCACTCCTTAGCAGAGACAAAGCAAACTATACATATAAAATTGGTGACGAGGTGATGTGTTTCAATGTTGTCCTATAGGTTGGTGACTTTCGTGCTCCCCCTCTTGGTTCCCCACTCACCAGATGTAGCTACCCCAGCGGGGTGATAGGCAATTAGTGGTGGGATCTTGGAATCCTTCCCCTCGCTGCCCAGTCTCCAGCCAGTGATATTCCTCTTTAACGTCCCTGGTGGATGGAATGCTTTGATCCTGTAGAGTTGGATGTAACTACCCCGGCGGGTGATAGGCAATTAGTGGTGGGATCTTGGAATCCTTCCCCTCGCTGCCCAGTCTCCAGCCAGTGATATTCCTCTTTAACGTCCCTGGTGGATGGAATGCTTTGATCCTGTAGAGTTGGATGACCCCCAACGAGGTGATGGGCAGGTGGTGGGTCCTCCTCGATATCCAGCCTCCAGCCACTGGTGTTCCTCTATATGATCTCTGTTGGGTGGGATACCCTCAACATATGGGGTATTACCACTCAGGGGAAGAAAAAAATAATATCCTCATGGTGAAGGGATTTATTGTAGAAACAACAGAGAGTAAAAACGAAGAAATAAAACATTTTAAAAGTAACAGAACTGGTCCCAGAGTGACAATCGGGCACCAGACTGAAAAAGTTTTGCAGCAGTATGCCGCCGTTTCAAGCTAGCTGAGGTACGCGGGGCTGTGTAGTGGTATATCTCCACCGCGATCCTCTGTTCAGCTGAGTCCTGTGGCCGATAGCTGCTTGCGCTCCAGGCTGCAACGCATGCCGCTGCAGAGTTAGTTTTGGCTCTGCCAATTCCAATCGAGCTCCACCACGCTCCCCCCATCACGGCACGGCTAGTTCCACACCGAAGGAAGTAATATACTACACGGAGCCTTGGCTGACAGTGTGATTTCCACAGAGCGACCCCACAACCTTATTCTACATGCACATATTAACCACTGTTTGTGAGTAGGCATTTGGCTGATTTTTATCAATACATTTATTCTTGTTTGACACAGTGCACTTAGTAGGCGCATTTTTCTCATCCTTTCTTGTCTCTCACATGTGCATTGGACAAAATACACCTGCCATTTGTAGTTTAGGGAGTGTTAAGATAAATTTGCATGATAATTCGAAGATTGACAAAAATGCAGTTGATGTTCTAAAAACTTTTGTAGCAACATGGTTACTTTAAAATTACTTTTCTTTCTTTTATGCTAATAAACTAGTTTGCAGACGTGTTTGGAGCTGGAAAAATAAAAACGAGCTCTCTAACACCTGGACTATATGGAAATAGATTTGCATTGTTTTATTTTTCCTTCCTTCATTTGCAAAAGTAGTTTGCATATCACACGTTGCCAAGCAGTCACAAAACTGTGTCTTAGGCTTTTAGCGTATTCTCTAAAAATATATACTAAATGGCAAAATGTACAGTAAGTAAATAAGTCATTTAGAATGTACAAATCAAAGCTGAGGTTTAACCTGCATTTACTTTGCCTTTTCTGCCCCGCACCCCATCAAAATACGAATTAAATGTTTTTAATAAAACCTTTTTCATTAAATACTATATTTACTGTATTGCTTCTCTGTGCAATGTAGAGAAATAATGGCTAATGGGAGGGGCCAAAAGGGCCTCCTGGAAACATCGGGGCCTTCCTCTAAACAGCCCTCACCACTAATGCAAGCTTTATCAGTATGCCTTGTTGGATGAGTGTCGATCTGGACAGACAGAGCTAGGTAATACCCATATGTTATACTGAGCATCAACGACTGAAATAATTTTAATCCAATAAATTAAAGTGGTGGGCCACAGACAGTCAGGCTTGGGGAAAAAAGGCTTAGGCGACATTTTTTATTTTTTTTGGAAGGAGGTGCCGGAACTCCTCTTTAACCACTTACTGTGGCAGGGTGGCTGCTCTGTGTCAGATCATGTACCTAGTACCGTGACTGGACACCTCCGGATTTGGGGCACATGTGCGTCTGCCGGGACCCGCCGATCAATCAGGTGAAAGGCAGAACAGCGGCCTGCCTATGTAAACAAGGCAGAGCGCCGTTCTGCTAGAGGCGAATGTGCTGTTCCTGCTGAGCTTGACATTGATCTTTACATTTCTCCAGTTATAGCACCTCCTCCATAATTAGTAAGCACACCTAGGCAACACATTTAACCCTTTGAACACCCCTTTCCTGACAGTGTTATTAGTAGGATGAGTTTGCACTGATCACTCACTGTATTAGTGTCACTGGCCTCCAAAAAGTTTCAAAAGTGTCAGTTAGCTGTCCGATTTGTCCACTGCAATATCGAAGTCCCACTATAAGTCGCTGATCGCCTCCATCACTAGTATTTTTTTTTTAAATATACCATAGTTTGTAGCCATTATTACTTTTGCACAAACCAATCAATATACACATATACTGATTTTCTTTACAAAATATATGTAGCAGAATACATATTGGCCTAAATTGACAAAGAAATTTGATTTTACATTTTTTTTAATGGGTATGTTTTATAGCAGAAAGTAAAAAAAAATAGGGTTTTCTTCCGTCCGAAAAACTGGATCCAGACGGACGCGGATCTTTGCGGACGTTAGCGGATGCATCATCCGCTAACGGACGCGATCCCATAGGGATGCATTACAAGTCCGTTTACGGACTTGTAAAAACGGACGAACGGAGGCGGGTGTCTGAAAGGGGCCTTACAAAAAAAACGATATGAACACACACTTGCATTTAAAGCTGAACTTAAGCCTTTCTTTTAGTCTTGCTCTGCTGTACAGGCTCCTCTCCTAAGTTATTTAGTGTGATTTTACAGCACATTGGAAGCTTCTGAAGCACATTAGATAGAGCCTGCACTATTTCCTGGCTTAACCACTTCAGCTCCAGAAGGTTTACCCTAACCATTTTATGACCAGGCCATTTTTTGCGATCCAGCACTGCGTTACTTAACTGACAATTGCACAGCGACGCTTTACACACATAAAATGTCCCTTTTTCCCACAAATAGAGCTTTCTTTTGGTGGTATATGATCATCTCTGCTGTTTTTATGTTTTGCGCTATATACAAATAAATACCAACAATTTTGAAAAATATATATATTTTTCTTCCGTCAGGCGGGTCGGATCGGATGAATACGGACACACGGTCCGTATTCATCCGATTCCACATAGGGAAGAGTGGAGGAGAGACAGGGCGGTGAGCCGACGGACACACACGGAGCGGACCGAAAAACGGTCCGCTCCGTGTGAAAGGACCCTTATGTATATGTCTAAAACTCTTTTCATAAGTTTGCTCTTTAATAAAACAGGGCATTGGTTATACAAAGTAATGTGACATAAATGTTGTTTTGGATGTTGAATTAATAATATTTGTATATACCGGTAAGTGATCATTTGCATATATTCATATCAAATACCCAAGTTTTGTCTTTGTTCTATTTACTAAACTATTGCAATGTATTTGGATATCCACTTACCCTGTAATAAGGTTAGGGCTGGGACAAGGTGTGGGCTGGAGTTGCGACTGCCCTAGTCAATGTGGTACATTTGAGGTATACACACGATCAAACCAAAATCCCCGCGGACAGACAGCACGGTGATGTGGCAGTGACGTTGACGCCGCCACAGCACCAAACCAGGAAGTAAAATGCTTCCACACATGCCTCGAATCCATTCGACACATGCGGGAGATTTCGGTCCGCTGGTTAGACGTACTAACCAGCGGACATGTCCGACAGACGGCTTTCCAGCAGACAAGTTTTAAAGCATGCTTTAAAACTTTTGTCTGCTGGAAACCTGTCTGCTAGCCCGTACACACGATTGAATCTGTCCGCTGGAACTGGTCTGCGGACCAGTTTCAGCAGATATGTTCGATCATGTGTACGCGGCCTAAGAAGGAAGTTTCAGGAAAAAAACTTTCCACATCCCCCTGCATATAACACGCAGCCTCTATTTTCAGGGTAAAAAAGTGAGCATTATATGCTAATAAATACAGTACTTTTCTATTTTACATCCATGTGCTCCTTTCAAGGGCCAGAGCAAGGAAAATACTAGATACTTCCAAATATAGTGAAGTAAGTGACTCCATTTTCCCTCATGTGAAAGTGCTAAGGCTTATTGATGGGCCAAGTGTTGTCATATGTGGACAGGGAGAGAGTCCTCGGCCAATAAGAGCTACCCAGAGCCAACATATGGATTCCTTTTGAAATTTGTGGCCAAACAAAGGAGATGAAGAAATAGTCAGTATGTTCCCCACAGAAGACATTAAAACAAACCTGTTATTTGCCCTGCTCTGCGGCTAGGCTCACACAGGCCCTACATGCAGAAGAGCATACAATGCATGTGGGCTTATGGCAGCCTTCCATCTGAGACTTGACTGAGGTATTCCTGACTTTCTGGCTGACCAAACAACCTAAACTTAATCCCCTATCCGCTTATATTAAAATAACACGCGCACACTTAGCTGGAATTTAAATAGCAGTAGCTGCCATTTTATTAACAAAAAACAAATTAACCGCTATAACTTTTTAATTTTCTGAAATATTTTTTTTTTTTACTGACAGTAGGTATTGGAGGCAAGCATGGTCTACCAAACCGGCCGTATCAGACACCAAATCCCTAAACACAGGCCCCCAGCTGCAAATACACAGAATTAGGGGCAATTAGTTACCACCTTACCACCCGATACAGCCCCAATACTAGTATCACCATACTGACGTCACATCTATGTGAAGGTACCCATACCAAAGATGGACCCAACCCATAATTCTCCACAGACAATTTCTTGACTATGCCGGCCTTCAAAACCCTGGAATCCCTGCCAACGGCCACGACACTTGTACCACCTGAAAAGGACGCCAACCCGCTAACACCCACCCAAGAACAATAAAAGACAGATAAACAGCAACCCAGAAACCACCCCATTAAACTACAGACCCAGAACATAAGGGAGGGAGGGAGGGAAAGCTCCTTGTAGCCTTAGTTTCTCAAACTGAATAAACCACTAACTCCTTCCTGTCCTCCAATACATTTTGGCCTATAATTTTCTAGCAACAGCCTAGGCTGCAAACCCAGTCATGTAGGCCCTCTCCTTAATGCTGTGCATAACGTTCCAGGCCTATTCTATATTGGTCACAAATACCCTTTGAGGGAAGCATTGCAACTCAGTGGTCACCCACAGGCAGCAACAGCAAACATTCCAGTATATGTTTTGTATCACTTGTGTGTTGTACTACTGTACACAAGTTTACAACGTAGTCTTCTTTATGGCTATATAAAATACTTTCAATTACAAAAGCTTTGAGCATGTTTTGAATTTACTTATCTATTATCTATTTGTATTGCTTCCACCAATGGAACAGAAGAAACTTAGCAGTACATGGCAATTATGCAACCAAAGCATTTTGCCAATTCCCAGTTTGCTTTGAGAAACGCTCTAATTTCCTAGACAGGTCCTAACACAATTTGTCAGAAGTTCAATACCAAGCTGCTTATTGTATTTGAAATAGAGGTTTGAATTCCTAATACTATTCATGCAGGTTTGTATAGAAAAATCTGGCTGTAACCCAAGTAGGGACAAGTCTTTATTGATTCTACCTGCCGCAGAGTTCAAACATTCCAGAGGCAGAATTTTTGCCAATTTCACTGACACACTTGAAGCTTAGCTTTTGTTGCTCTAAGGATCAGTTTCTGCTATCATAAACTTCAGCTGCCTTTAGAGAAGCCAGTCACTAAAATGCTCACAGTAAACTAGAGTTACCCAGCCTCATTTTCAACCATGGATTAATTTATATTACTGGGATTCCATATATTTATAAAGACAAGTTTCTTCTTACATTTTCTATGCCAAGGGATGGAATAATGGAACCCGTACTGAAAGGAATACAGACAGTGTCATTAATGATTGGGCTGGTGGCCCAGAGTGGAGATATATCACCATTAAGATGCTGCCTATACAAACTACAAATACTGTGCCAGCCAAAGAAAGTTTTCCAGCATCAACTTACATTTTTGCTCTAAGATGTCGTGTGTCAGAATTCAGAGAGGTTGATGCTGGAAGATGTGAAAAAGGTGTGTCACACTAAATCATGTTTCACCTTTCACCATGCTCACCGATCAATAACGTACCATGGCACACTTTGCTTGGTGCACGTTCTTTTGCCCACGGAATTCTGTCTCTACCATGAACAAAGTTATTATTGTTTGTTTGCCAGGCCAAATGTTATCAGCCCTTCCCTGTTTCCAGGGAGCTTACATTAACAAAATATTTGGAATACACCTTTGTTTATGCAGCTACCAGTAGAACACTGTAAACCTCTCCCTATATATTCTTCTTAAAGTGGCGTTCCACCCACTCCTCGCCGTGCACCACTAATGTGCATCCTTAAAATGAATTGGCAATTTATTGTTTTTTTTTTCTGTTCACTTACTTGTTTTCTGACTATATCTAATTTTACTTCCTCCTTTAGGGGCCGCGGCACCGTACATTCTTTCCGGCTTTGCATTGGCTCCTGGGAGATCTTGGTCATCTTGACATTGCACTGCTCCTGTAACATTTAACATTGGCGTCAATGAAAAATCTTTGTCAGCTTGACATGGCACGGCTCCAGTAACGTTCAAAATTGACATCTATGAGGAATCTTGGTCTGTTTGACATGGCACTGCTCCAGTGCCATGTCAAGCTGACCAAGATTTCCCATAGAAGACAATGTTAAATGTTACTGGAGCCATACCATGTCAAGCTGACCAAGATTGCACAGCACTACACATGAGCGAGATTGGCAGGTGCACACTGGGTAGCCAGCATGCATGGAATCCAGGAAGAAGGACACTACGGTTTCAGATGCCCACATTGGTGATGGCTATGCTGTGCAAGAACTTCACAAAGTAAGAAAACGATGCTGTGCAAATAGAAAATTGGGCATAGTTTGCAGCATACCTTTGTTACCTTGCACAAGGCATGAGTATTCAATGGGTATTTTTATCTTAAAAGCTGTATTTCAGAAAGAACTTTACTTTAAATATACCTTTCCCTATACAAAACAAACATTATGTAAGTGTAATGATACCTACAGTACTTAAAGTTGTAATAAAATGCTCCTGTATTGATTGCTTTAATTTAAATGATGCCAAATGATGAAAAAATACATGGGAATTGGAACTAACTTAAACTAACTAACTTACTTACTAACTAACTTACTTAAACTAAGTTACACAAATCCTTTCCTTAACAGAGCTAAAAATCTGATATTCCTCCACAATCATACTCACCGATACATTTTTGGATGATGGTAGGAGAACATTGCACCTAGAAAAAGCGTGCAATCGAATGGAAAACATGCATGTTTCTTCCAGAGTTCCCTAGTCAAAATTAAAGCCAAGACAACAGAATTGCAAGACAATGTTGTTTGTGTCCCTTTTTCTTCCCCCCTCTTTGTTTTCCCTCTCAGTATGCATCCCTCTCCTTTTGATCAACTGTATGAGAACAATGACTAACTGTGCCATATGCAATCTTGTTGATCCTAAAGCATAGCTCCTAACTGTCCCTTTTGAGGGACAGTTCCTGATTTAAAACAACATCCCTCTGTCCCTCTTTGCTTCTAATTTGTCCCTCATTTTGGTCTGATCTATATAATTTTTTTATTATTATTGTATAATTGTCCTTTAACCTCCCTGGCGGTATGATTCTTTAAGATTTTAGGTGCTAAAAGCGGTACCATTATTTGCAAAGGGAATTTGGCGTTTTATACTGTAGGCTTGTAATTCTTAGGAATGACTCACTTAAATCTATCCAAACAAGAGTCTAATAGGCATCCTGGGTATGATTTTTTTTTTTTTCTTAATTAAAAATTATAATATAATAAATAATTATAAAAAATTATCACAAATGATAATATAATTATAGTAAAAATTATTCAATAATGTAATCAAATCAAAATCACTGAAATTTGCTCAGTTGCAGAATTTTTGCTGTCATTTTTTTTTTTTTTTATGACGAATTTCCCCACAAATCGCTATCGCTAAATTCTGCAAGTGATTCTGATTTATTATCGCAGTTTTTTAGCTGCTCTAATACAATTTTTGCCATAAAGGGACACTTTTGGTTGCTATGGGCAATCTACAGTTTGCAGGGAGAAAGAACAGTTTTTATTATATAAAGAGGACATGTAGTGTACAGGGCAGACCACTAGGGACAAGGGGGGTGTGTATTTTTTACATACAGTACTGTAATCTATAAGATTACAGTGTACTGTATTTAAAGTGTTTGTTTACATTTTTGAATTTGTCGCCGTTCCCCCCCCTACGTCGCGACGCTCGCAGGGAAGGGAATCGGAGGAACACACAGAATCAGGCGGACATCCGGCCGCCGTGTACTGCGGGGATTCATCGCTGGATCGCAGAGAAAAGGTAAGAAAACTTTTTTCTGCATCCAGCGAGGTAAGCGCGTGTGTGGCACGGGGTTACCGATCGTAGCTTGAAAATCTCACCCCGTGCCACACACGTGAATACCGCCAGGGAGGTTAAGATGGTGTGACAGGCGGTGAGTCCTATGCCTACATACTTTTGCTAATAGGTGTCCCTCATTCCAATCACAAAAAGTTGGAAGGTATGCTTAAACGATAGAGGAATAGTGGGCATTCAACAGGGATATTGGAGTACAATGGCCAATGGGTAAAAGACGAAGTTTAGCAATGGTTTTACAGTAGAAGATAAGACTCTCCTCATTTAGATGCAGCTTT
Source organism: Rana kukunoris (assembly GCA_029574335.1). Taxonomy (NCBI): domain Eukaryota; kingdom Metazoa; phylum Chordata; class Amphibia; order Anura; family Ranidae; genus Rana; species Rana kukunoris. Next base: position 312,180,805 of record CM056052.1, on the reverse strand, counting down.
TTTGGTTAAAGTTCTTCCGCTCTTACCACCATAATAATATAGCATTGTTCTATCTGTACCTCCCTATAAAAAAGTATTTTTTTTATTGGCTGAATAAATACTGAACATGGCATATAAGGTTTCCACCCGATACACTAAACTTTTCCAAGCTAGTTTTCTGCTGTTTTATAGGAAAATGCTACATCTTTTCTAATATACTAGCCAAAGTTTACTACAGAATAATGATTCTTGTTGATCTGTTCATCAACAGCTTTCTCAATTGGGTATTACCACAGTATTTCACAATATTAGGTTAAAGGAGTTGTAAAGGAATTTTTTTTTTGCCTAAAATGAATATCTGCAAGGTAGACAGACAGAATAGTGTAATGATTCTGTTAACAAACGAGTAAATACCTATTAAATTCCTTCATCTATATCACCTCTGGCGTTCTAGTTTCTGTTCACTTCCTGGGTTTGCATCACTTGTTCATGTAAGAACTACATTTCCCAGTATGAATTGCGGCACGCCCAGTAATTCACACCTCCTTGAAGTCTCTAACACGTAGAGAGCGTGCTGCCACACAGATGTAGTTCTCAGGAGGGGGCGAGCACGTCTCTGACCACCGCAGTAAAGTCTCTCTTCACGGTGGTCAGTAAAATCAGACAAGCAGTAAGTGAACAGAACAGAGAAGAAATAGAGCAACTTCTGAGCGAAAACGAACAATGAGGAAGTGAAAAGAGGAATGTCTGCGGGTAAATAATGCTTATTATGAAAAAATAAAATTCCTTTACAACCCCTTTAATGTACAGTAGATGTTTTCAGGTTCAAATACATTTTTGCCAATTTAGAGTTCTAGGATTTGCATTTACAGTATTCAGAACAAACTGTCAACTGCTCATCTTGTATCTGCAGTTCAAATGGTATTGATTCATGAAATATGGCGACTGTTTGCCAGATGTGCAAACCATGACATTCCTTAGTTATTTTCTTGGTTTAGACATCTGGATGCCAGTCAATTTTTTTTGAGATTCGACCACTTGGCCTGAGGAAGATATTAACTCAGACATTTACACATCTTTACAGAACCTTATTAAATTAAGGTGTATTAACATTATACACTGCTAAGATTATGCAAAAAAAAAAAAGGTTGAAAGTAATAAGGTATGGAATAAATAGTTACGTATATGTGTCGAAGGTTATCCAATTTCAGCAATATACAATGCAACAAAAACAAGCAGGGAAGATTAATTAGAATAGTCAAGGACAGAATTTAAAATGAAACTTCCTTTACATATTACACATCCAAAATATGAACAATCTTGATAAAAGAGGAATTTGTTGTATGCATGTAACATTTGTAAAATATTTACATGGAGCCTAGTGGCACTGACACTACTCCTAACTGATATGTCAATGGCAACAATGTACACTATGGGCCAGATTCACGAACACTTGCGCTGGAGTATTTGGATATGCGCCGCGTAACTGTGATGATGCGCCGTCTTTTCTATGTGCCCGTACCCACCAAACTAGATGCGCCCAATAACGGGTCATTTGCGACCGGCGGAACGTTCCGACGCCAGAGTATCGTCAGCGCTTATTTTCGCTGGGCGCATCAGTCGCGCCTATTGATTTCCCCTGCAAATATGCAAATGAGGGATTTTTCCCAATTCACGATCGGATTAGCACCATACGCTGGCTACATGCGCCGCGCGTATCTGGTCCGTCCGGCGCAAAGTTATTTCTACAAAAGGCTGCTTTATCTTTACTCCAGACGGTCACAGGTCAGCAGGAGAGCAGCTACAGCAGCGTTACCGACGAAACTAGCAAGCTGAACAACAACACTAGCAAGAACAAAACCTCTGTGTGCCAACATGCCAGGGGCACTCGTGGTCCTAAGACTAGTACTGGGTCCCTCGCTACGGAGGAGGCGGGCACGTGAGAGGATATACCGCACTCGTATGAACCTCTTTGGCATGGGGGATGAGGAGGTGTATCGCCTCTTCAGATTCAGCCCTGATGTAATACTTGAACTAACCACAACCCTGCAGGATGACATCACCAGCAAGACACACCGATCACAAGCAGTGCAGCCACTGGTGAAGGTCCTGGCAACACTTCATTTCCTTGCCAGTGGATCATTCCAGCGTACAAGTGGAGTGGTGGCTGGGATGTCACAGTCCTCCATAAGCAGATGTGTGCACCAGGTTGTCCCTGCAATCCTCAGACGCATGTCCAACCAGTTCATCAGACCCACCACTGAGGAGCTGCGGCTGAAGGCAATGACAGATTTCTACAACATTGCCAGATTCCCACGCACCATCGGGGCCATTGATTGCACACATGTGGCCCTACAGCCCCCCAGTGCCACAGAGCACATATACCGCAATCGGAAGCATTGGCATTCCATCAACGTACAGGTGATAGCCGATGCCCAACGCCTCATATGGCACGTCCGTGCCAAACACCCCGGGTCCAGCCATGACAGCTTCATATACCGTCAGAGTCCCATCCCAGCAGAATTCGAACAGAACATGTATGGGGACAGCTGGCTGGTTGGTGAGTGACATGGGAGTCAGGCATGACTATCCCCTCCCGTCATGCACAACAGAAGTCGCACATGCATGACTAACATTCTCCTGTCTTTTACCTTACAGGTGACTCTGCATATGCACTGGGACCCCATCTAATGACTCCTTTCCGGAACCCCCAAACCAGAGGAGAGAGAAAATACAATGAAGCACACATCAAAACCCGTGGAGTGGTGGAGCAAACATTTGGGCTCCTGAAGTCCCGTTTCCGCTGCCTGGATAAGTCCGGGGGGACCCTATTGTATTCCCCTACCTTTGTGTGTCAGATCATCGGTGCATGTTGCATACTACATAACTTTGCTATGAAAAAAGGCCTGCAGATTGACATACGTGATGACCTGACCCCCGACCCACACAGTCCCCACCTGCCAGAGGACACCCAGTCTGCTGATGGAAGAGCAGTCAGGAGGGTCCTCGCCGTAGGCATCTTTGGACACTAAACCAAAACATTACTAACACAGACAGTGCACGCATGTACACCACTGATGTCCCTAGATCACACACATCACATGCACATCGCATTGGATTAGCCCAAGTCCAGCATGTAGGAGTTGGGAGCAGTAACGCCGCGTCAAGGCCCCAATGATGTCACTGTCCATTCACACACCTTTCACACGTCATTCATTCAGCCGTGGGGTTAACTTCACCACCACGGCCGAGGGTGACACCCCTTACTTTCAGGAGTGCCACCCTCTCACATTCACACACCATTCACACTGCAACGTGTGCAGTATCAAAAAATAAAAATAAAATCTCATAACCTGAGAACCAAAAAAATTAACAAAAACTCATGTCCTGAGTATAAACAATAATAATAAATAAAATAAATAAACTCATGTCCTGAGTATAAACAAAAATATATAACAACCAAAAAAACAAAAAACCCTCATCTGGGATGACGGGGGCTCCTCCTTGGGGGCACTCTCGGGCTCCTCATCTGCCTGGAGGGAGTGGGTGGTGGTGGTGGTGGGGGGGCATCAGGAGGAGGCTGATCCCCGGGTGGGCCACTCCTGGGAGCTGTTGGCTGCATGCCCTCCAATGCCACAGCGATACGGCTCAGATACAAATTTGTTTGGGCCTGCATCCTCAGCTGGCGGGTGATCTGATGCCGCTGGTCACGTTGCCGCTGCCTCCCCTCTTCCCGAATGGCAGCAGTGTTGTCTCGAACAGCTGCTGTCAAGTGCCGGATATCAGCCTGCACCTCCCCCAGGCTGGTCACAACGCCCTGCACGCGACTGGGCAGCTGTGACATAGAGCCCAGGCTGTCTGCGACCCTGTCTAGGTGGCCAGCCATCTCCCCCATTTGCTGGGTCTGTTTCGCGTGGTCCAAAAGCACCTGGTCTTCGACCAAATCACACACCCCCCTGGTCTTCCGGGTGGCCTTCCTGGGGGCAGAGGAAGGTTGTCCCCGTGGGGATGGAGTCGCCCTTGAGGGGCTACCTAGGATGGGGGAGGGGATCACAGAGGGCCCTGCAGAGGAGGAGGACTCCTCCAACATTAAAATGAACTCCTGTTCAGGGACAGGCTCCTCCACAACCACCTCTGCTGAAGTGGTGTGGGCACTCTCCTCCTCCACCTCGGTGTCTCCAGCACCCAGGGCCTCGTCTTCAGCATCCCGTTGGGGGGTTGGGGTGGACTGGCCGGCACGAGATGGCCCAGCACCGTCATCTGTGGATGACACAAAGCAGACACATGTTGGTGGTCCCACACACTTGGCACATGTACCCACCCCCGCCCCACATGCAACACACCAAAAAGGGGGTAAAAATCACTTACCTGTCCTGGAGCCTTCCTCTACGGAATCATAGCCTGGGACCCCCTCCAACTGCTCCCTGTCCAGGCAGCGGGCGACCACCTCCTCCTCCGCGGTCAGGGTGACAGGACATGGGGGACCACCACCTGTGCCCCTCTCATGGCTCCTAATGGTGGACACCTTGCCCCTCACCTTGCGCCGCAGGTCATTGATTTTTTTTCGAATGTCTGAAGCACTCCGGGTGGAGTACCCCAGCACATTGACCCTGGCAGCTATGGTGTCCAGGATGGCCTGCTTTCTCTCCCGGCTGGTCTTCCTGCTTTTTTTACCATGGAGAAAATCATTAAATGCCTCCATAGCCGATATTATCACTGTGACCTCCTGGGCATTATAATTTAGGTTCCTCCTCTCTTTGGGGGCAGCGGGAGCAGCCATTACAGGGCAAAAGTATCTTCCCTGGGGTGGGGGGAAATGGAACTACTTTTGCGCCGGAATGGCGTTTCCGCCAGCGCTTTTAAGCGCCCAGCGGAACGCATTGCGCTGACGTTTCCCAGGAAGTGGTGCCGACGGAAGTTGTGAGCATGCGCACAAGGGGGCGAGTGGAGCCGCACTCACTGCGCATGCTCCGTGGATGATGCGCTGAACGTAAGCCTCTGCGCTGGGCTCCGCCCATCATTTACATATGATCACACCCAGTTTCACTTGCGTCGGGTTGCGCCAGCGCATTATCGTTACTCTGGCGCAAGTTTACGCGCAACTGCTATGTGAATTACAGGACTTGCGCTGAAAGGGTCTTCAGAGTAACGTAAATGAGAAGCGTTACTCCAGAGGAAAGATACTCTCATCTACCTGAATCTGGCCCTATATTGCACTTTATGTACACTATATTGCCAAAAGTATTGGGAAACCTGCCTTTACACACACAAGAACTTTAATGGCATCCCAGTCTTAGTCTGTAGCATATATTGAGTTGGCCCACCCTATAACAGCTTAAATTCTTCAGGGAAGGCTGTCCGCAAGGTTTAGGAGTGTGTCTAAGGCCTCGTACACACGATCAAATCTGTCTGCTGGAAACGGTCTGCCGACGGATTTGGCCACCCGACAGATTTCAAAGCATGCTTTGAAATCTATTGGGTGGGAATGCGTCCGCCCGACATGTCTGCTGGTTAGTACACTTACCAGCAGACATGTCGTCTCGCACCGCCGCCGAATGGATTCGGCGCATGCGCGGAAGTGTTTTACTTCCTGGTGCGGTGACGTGGCGGCGTCAATGTCACCGACACGTCACCGACACGTCAGCGCGCCGTCTGCTGGCGGGGATTTTGGTTTGCTCGTGTGTACACGCGAGCAAACCAAAATCCTATCAGACAGATTTGTTCAAATCGGTCGGTCCGACCAATTTGAACAAATAGATTGCCTCGTGTGTACGAGGCCATAGGGAATGTTTGACCATTCTTCCAAAAGCACATTTGTGAGGTCAGGCACTGATGTTGGATAAGAAGGCCTGGCTCGCAGTCTCCTCTCTAATTCATCCCAAAGGTGTTCTATTGGGTTGAAATTCAAACTCTGTGCAGGCCAATCAAGTTTCTCCACCCCAAACTTGCTTATCCATGTCGTTATGGACCTTGCTTTGTGCACTGGTCCAACTCATTTGGTGGAGGGGGGATTATGGTGTGGTATGGTTTTTAAGGGGTTGGGCTTGGCCTGACCTCAACCCAATAGAACACGTTTGGGATGAATTAGAGTGGAGACTGCGACTCAGGCCTTCTCGTCCAACATCCAACAATAAAGTTCAAGTGTGTGTAAAGGCAGGTGTCCCAATACTTTTGACAGTATAGTGTATAATCAGCCAGGCCTGCACCATGCACTGGTGGTGCACTTGCAGAATGGCCTTAGGTAGTCATGCTAGCACATCAATGACTCGCAGATTGACAGTGTGTAATTAATGATGCAAGTGCTGTTAATTGAACATTGTTATTTTTGACTTGGTGGCCAGGAGCAGTGTTGGCAGTGTTGGCGGCCAATGGGGTCCCTTTACACAGCCTATTGTATGCATGTAAACATTAGTGCAAATGTTTTTATGCATACAGTGCAAAATATGGTTGAAATGATGGCCCTGGACGCAGCTGTGTCCATTTTTTTATGCTGCTATGTGCAGCTGTGTGCGGCCCATAGACTAGTATACAACTGCATATAGATAAGTACAAAACTATACACTGTATGCAGGATACATTACATCCAGTTGAATGAGCCCAACATTTTTTTAAAGCCTCATATTTCATAAATGTCATCCTAATCCTGCTTTGAATACCTAGTGAGTTTTTATCTTGGATAAAGCATATGCTGTATTTTTCGCTCCATAAGAAAATGGGGGGAAATGTCTGTGCGTCTTATGGAGCTTATATTGACCAGAAGGGTTGCTGATAGGGGGATTATTGTGGCAACAGAAATCTGCCCTGTGCAGCTCCCTGCACCAGCTGAAAGCCTGTTGCTCCCCTGCCTTCAGCTGCTAGAGGGAGAGAAACACAAGGTATTCTTCTGTAATTAACCTCCACAGGTTCGGGATTCAAATGTAACTTGCCCTCTATTTATATGTAAATCGCACAGGCATTTATATGTAAATTAGATCCGCAACCTGCCGCAATTCATATACACATCATGCCCCCTTCTCTGCCTGTTGCCCACCTAGAGGTTGTAATCAGCCACTTCTACTCCCATTGAGCCTCCCACCACATATTGCACTTACAGAGTGGTTCATCCTTGCAGCAGAGGTGAGTAGAATGAAGGGATCACCATGGGTAAAAAGATAAGCAGAGGCATGTATGTTATCAAAGATGAGCATAGGGGGCATGTAGAGGTAATCAAAAAGGGGGGGTTGAGGTGCAGAGGTGAGAAGAGGAGGTGTTTGAGGTGCTGAGGAGGTTTTTGAGGTGCAGAGGTGAGCAGAGGAGGTGTTTGAGGTGCAGAGGTGAGCAGAGGAGGTGTTTGAGGTGCAGAGGAGGTTTTTGAGGTGCAGAGGTGAGCAGAGGAGGTGTTTGAGGTGCAGAGGAGGTTTTTGAGGTGCAGAGGTGAGCAGAGGAGGTGTTTGAGGTGCAGAGGAGGTTTTTGAGGTGCAGAGGTGAGCAGAGGAGGTGTTTGAGGTGCAGAGGAGGTTTTTGAGGTGCAGAGGTGAGCAGAGGAGGTGTTTGAGGCGCAGAGGAGATTTTTGAGGTGCAGAGGTGAGCAGAGGAGGTGTTTGAGGTGCAGAGTCGATTGGGAAGGATGGGTTCGGAGTGCAGAGGTTAGCAGAGTAGGGGTTTGGGGGACAGAGGTTATAAGATGATGAGTTAGAGGGGCAGAGTTGTACTGAGAGAGGTGAGGGAGTTTATTGTAAATACACCTGGTACATCTCTGGTCAGTGTAAATGTCTCAATTACATTGGTGGTTGATGTAAATACTCCTTTTGTGTTGAGGTCAGTGTAAATGTCCCAGTTACATTGGGGATCCGTGTAGGGTGCCCCCTTACAATGGTTGTCAGTGTAGAAATATTATTCTGTTATAATGTATTAAATATTTTAGTACATCATTTATTTCATAATACCTTTTCTTCTTGTTTTCCTCCTCTAAAACCTAGGTGCATCCTATGGTCAGGTGCGTCTTATGGAGAAAAAAAGTTCATGGAATGTTAACTATTGAAGCTGTGCGAGTTCAGCTGAACTCATGTCAGTCCCTATTTCGGTGGCGACTTCACAGATATTTGTGCGTGTTTTTACACAGCTGTCAATAGAAATTGCACCCAGATATTGCAAAAAAGTAGTACAGAAACGACTTTTTGAAATTAGTGCGGTGCTGCAAATGCAGCGTCGCACCTGATTAGGACGGTGCCATTGCCAGCAATTGCTGTCGATTTTGACATGCGATTTGACATGTCAAGTCGGGTGTCAAAATGCACTAATGTGAACCAGCTATAGTCTATCTGCCAACACAGACCTGGGGAACATTTCTGGATAAAGATGTTACATACCTAAAGTGGCTTCACAAAAATTATTCATTTATCTCCCACAAATTAATATTAAATATATGCATCAGTGAAGCTTCATATATTTTGACTTTTTTATGACTATGAGATATTTCAAACTTTTAACATCTGTTGAATGTAACCTGTTTTATATTAGTCGCTCTAGGTTGAGAATGGGCTGATATAAGTGGGGTCGTGGAACTGCTAATACTTACAGTGTTCTTAACTGGCCTAAAAATAAAAGGTAAGTTATGTCTCAGGGTCAAGTACTGCAGACAAACAAAAATTACAGCTGTAATGCTTCTATTACTGATCTCTGCCAATGTGACATGCAATGACTGGTGCAGATCGCATAAAGCAGCTTGTTAGGCAATGTTATGCTGCAGAAAATGGTAACTGATGGCATGCAGGATGTTATCTCACTGGCTTCAACTCTGCTCTACACCCACAAAGATTATGCTCATTAAGGGGCAAAAATGCATCCGAGAGACCTCTCCTGGTGGAGAGAGCAAAGCTGAAGCCATCTTACATTACCTGGTTTAGTTTTGGCCACACTGTGTTCGTATCCGGTTGCTATTTTTCTGTGGTGTCAAGCACTGCTTGTGAATATTAACCACTTAAGACCCGGACCAAAATGCAGGTAAATGACCTGGCCCCTTTTTGCGATTCGGCACTGCGTCGCTTTAACTGACAATTGCGTGGTCGTGCGACGTGGCTCCCAAACAAAATTTGCGTCCTTTTCTTCCCACAAATAGAGCTTTCTTTTGGTGGTATTTGATCGCCTCTGCGATTTTATTTTTTTGCGCTATATACAAAAATAGAGCGACATTTTTGAAAAAAAAAATCAATATTTTTTACTTTTTGTTATAAGAAAAATCAAATAAACTAAATTTTAGTCAAACATTTAGGCCAAAATGTATTTAGCCACTTGTCTTTAGTAAAAAAAATGGCAATAAAAAAAATATAGCTACCTAGCGGGAACAGCGACACTAATACAGCGATCAGAAAAATGATCGCTTAGTGACGCTGGCAATAGGGAGTGAAAGGGTTAACAAGGGCGGTGATCAAGGGGTTAAAACTTTATTAGGGGGGGTAGGGGGCTACCCTGGACCTAACACTAACTGCCTAACACTAACTGCCTGTCACACTGACACTAACTGCAGTGATCATACATATAATCACTGCATTCAGTGACACTGTGACAGGGGGGAGGGGCGATCGGGGGGGGGGGTTAAATGTGCCTATGTGTCTGTGTGTAAGTGTAGTGTTGTGCAGACTTACTGTGCGATGTGATCTCTCCTCAGCGGTGGTCGAAAAAAAACGCAGAGGGAGCGATCACATTACTTCCTCCTTCCTGTGTTTACACAGGAGGAGGAAGTGCACTGCAGGGGGAGCGCGCGCATTGGCTGAGAGCGAACCGGAGGGGGCGGACAAAAACGAACCGCCGCCCCCTCTGCACGGATCGCTCGTATATATACGTTGATGTGCCTGTCGGTGCCATTCTGACGACGTAAATGTACATGCGGCGGTCCGCAAGCAGTTAATGAATGATTTTCCAGCAATGTATTTTTCCCATTGTTCAAAAATCTGTGTGAAAGTTAGTCAATGTTCTCAGGTGTAGGGAAGTTAGAGAATTAACCTTTTACGACTTAGGCGGCGTACACACGACCGAGAAACTCGTCGGGCAAAACACATCGTTTTCCCCGTCGAGTTCCTTGTTCGGCAGTCAAAAAACTCTTCGAGCCAAATTTTCCCATTGCCCATCGAGGAAATAGAGAACATTTTTGGCTCGACGAGTTCCTCGATGGGTTTCTCGGCGAAAAGTGTACACACGACTGGTTTCTTTGGCAGAATACATCTCCCATTGAGTATCTTGCTGAATTCTGCCAAGGAAACCGGTCGTGTGTACGCGGCCTTACACTGAAAAGTTGGTGAGAAGTCCCACAACATGTCCCTATGATATACAGTTGAAATGCAAGGACAGATGCACTTTCTCTCACCCTTAAAGAGAAATTTGTCAGCATCTGGCCACTCTTTATCTTACATATGATCTGTTTTATAGAGAATATAAGAAAATTCAACTTGTGGTTTATTTCTCAGGGCCAGACATCCATGAATCCATTTTTTTTTTTTTTTATGTTTTCTACTACCTATTAACCACTTTGCAACCGCCCTATAGCGAAAGTACGGCTACAGGCCCTGAGGGGCGCACACGGGAACATGCGTGACCGCCGGGTCTGGAGGACCCGGCGCATCACGGATCACGGTAAATCGCCGCTGATAGCGGCGGTTTACCACGTGATCGCTCCGTCCAATGACGGAGCGACCACTTGTAAACAAAGCGGCGTCATGTGCTGACGCGGGTTCCTCCCTCCTCTCTCTGTACCGATCGGTATAGTGTGAGAGGAGAGGGAAGGGAGCGGATGGCAGCACCAGTGCTGCGGGCTGGATCTGTGACAAATGTAGTCACAGATCCATCCATCCCTCCCTCCCTGCTCAGCCATCCCTGCTGCAATACTCTGCAATACTGGGCAATACTCAGCTGGGCATACTCTGCAATACTTGGGCATATACTCTGGCAATACTCTGGGCATACTCTGCAATACTCTGCAATACTCTGGGCATACTCTGGGCATACTCTGGGCATACTCCGCAATACTCTGGGCATACTCTGCAATACTCTGGCAATACCCTGCAATACTCTGCAATACTCTGGTAATACTCTGGCAATACTCTGGCAATACTCCGGCAATACTCTGGCAATACTCTGGCAATACTCTGGCAATACTCCGGCAATACTCTGGCAATACTCTGGCAATACTCCGGCAATACTCTGGGCATACTCTGGGCATAGTCTGGTCATACTCTGGCAATACTCTGGCAATACTCTGGCAATACTCTGGGCATACTCTGGCAATACTCTGGGCATACTCTGGGCATACTCCGGCAATACTCTGGCAATACTCTGGCAATACTCTGAGCATACTCCGCAATACTCTGGGCATACTCCGCAATACTCTGGGCATACTCTGGCAATACTCTGGGCATACTCCGCAATACTCTGGGCATACTCCGCAATACTCTGGGCATACTCCGGCAATACACTGGGCATACTCCGCAATACTCTGGGCATACTCCGGCAATACTCTGGGCATCCTCTGGCAATAATCTGGGCATACTCTGGCAATACTCTGGGCATACTCCGCAATACTCTGGGCATACTCCGGCAATACTCTGGGCATACTCCGGCAATACTCTGGGCATACTCCGCAATACTCTGGGCATACTCTGGGCATACTTCGCAATACTCTGGGCATACTCGGCAATACTCTGGGCATACAGCGCCCCTGTCCCTGTGAGCTTGCATGCAGAAGCGAACGCATACGCAAGTCCCCCCCACATATGAAAACGGTGTTCAAACCACACATGTGAGGTATCTTTATATAATGTTTTGGGGTTCTATGTAATTATTCTAGCAAATAAATTATGATTTTTACATGTAGGAGAGAAATGTCAGAATTGGCCTGGGTGCTCCCTGCATGTTGGGCCTCTGTATGTGGCCGCACTGTGTAAAAGTCTCACACATGGGGTATCGCCATACTCGGGAGGAATAGCAGAATATGTTTTGGGGTGTAATTTGTGGTATGCATATGCTGTGTGTGAAAAATAACCTAATAATATGAAAATTTGATGAAAAAAAAAATCTTGATTTTGCAAAGAATTGTGGGAAAAAATGACAACTTTAAAAAACTCACAATGCCTCTTTCTAAATACCTTGGAATGTCTTCTTTACAAAAATGGGTCATTTGGGGGGTATTTGTACTTTTCTGGCATGTTAGGGTCTCAAGAAATGAGAGAAGCTGTCAGTACTTCAGGTGTGATGAAATTGATCAATTTTCAGTAATTGATACCATAGCTTGTAGACCCCATAACTTTCACCCAGACTAAATAATATCCAACATTTTTTTTTTTTTTTACCAAAGATATGTAGCAGTATACATTTTAGGCCAAATTTATGAAGAAAAATTTCTTTTTTGCAAAATTTTATAATAGAAATGAAGAAAAATTATAATTTTTTGCAAAATGTTGTTCTTTTTTCATTTATAGCAAAACAAAAAAAAAACGCAGAGGTGATCAAATACCACCAAAAGAAAGCTCTATTTGTGGGAAAAAAAGGACAAAAATTTCATTTGGTTACAGTGTTGTATGACTGAGTTATTGTCATTCAAACTGTGAGAGCACCGAAAGCTAAAAATTGGTCTGGTTATTAAGGGGGTTTAAGTGCCCAGTGGTCAAGTGGTTAAAAAAAGAGGTTTTCAATTGGTAAATGGATGTTTGGTTGCATTGTTTAGCTAAAAGCATGGGTCATGCCCCGTACACACAACCTGGTTTTCCGACTGGAAAACTGCAAAGTGGAACTTTTGACCAAGAATCCCTGCCATGTGTATGCTCTCTTGCAGTTTTTCCGATGGAAAAACTGCCAAACCCGCTGGACAAATAAAATTGAACCAGCTCTCTTTTTTCCCTGCCGCGATTCCCGACGTTTTCCCATCAGAAACCACCCATTTTTGCAGTTTTCCTGTGGGGAAAAACTCAGATGGAGCATAAACACGTTCGGGATTTCCGAGGAAAAGCTCTCATCTGAGTTTTCCCGACGGGAAAACCGATCGTCTGTACGGGGGAAAAGTAGAGAGCAGGTTCTCAGTTTTCCCCTCGGGATTCCCAACGGACCTTTTACTGACGGGAACCCCGGTCGTGTGTAGTAGGCATTAGAAGTAGTTCACTTCAAACCCATGACCCAGTAGGCCACATCATGGTGGATAAGGGGGGATAAGAACTTCATGAATCTACCTGAATCAGGTTAAAACTTATTCACTCATATCTACTCAAATATGAGAAACCTCTGAAACCTTCACTTGTAAAAAAAGTTAATTATATACTTATTTTCTTGTATGGATCAAGGGGACTTTTCACAGACACTTTTAATAGTTACATGTCAGGTTTAAAAAAAGACTCAAGTCCATCTAGTTCAACCAAATTTTTTTATAAAAATACAATCCCATATCACAATCCTATACCCACAGTTGATCCAGAAGAAGGTGAAAACCCCAGAAAAGCATGTTCCAATTTGCTACAAAAAGGGAAAAAATTATTCCTTCCTGATCGCCCATGAGGCAATCTGATTTTCCCGTGAACAACGGTACCTATAAATGTTATTACTCAGTTACCAAATACCAAATAGGACCTGTGCAAAGTATGCAAGGTATGCACAGTTAAGGTCTTTGTATAGGAGTCCCCATATAGTCCTTTTCATACATACTGATTTTTTTAATTTGTGATACGTGGCCATTGTTATCCCTCACTTCTCTTCATATTGGAAGCAATTTGCTAACAAAGATGCAAATTCAAAGTGGCTGACAGCAACCAGATTCCATTGTTCAACATATTTTTTTTTTTTTTAAAAATCAAATAAAAAATCACAAAAACAAACAAACAGACTGTGACCTTGTATGTATAAGTTAAGTATCCTAACATGTATAGTTGCCGACAAGACTAATGCCACGTACACACAATCAGCCCATCCGATGAGAACGGTCTGATGGACCTTTCCATCGGTTAACCGATGAAGCTGACTGATGGTCCCGTCGCGCCTACACACCATCGGTTAAAAAAACGATCGGGTCAGAACGCGGTGACGTAAAACACAACAGCGTGCTGAAAAAAATGAAGTTCAATGCTTCCAATTATGCGTCGACTTGATTCTGAGCATGCCTGGATTTTTAACCGATGGTCGTACCTACTAACGATCGGTTTTGACCTATCGGTTAGGAATCCATCGGTTCAATTTAAAACAAGTTGGCTTTTTTTTAACCGATCAATAACTAACCGATGGCACCCTAATTTGTGTGGCTGCTCTATCATGGTTTCAGTATTTTTTTGAAGCAAATTATTGATCGAATTCTGTGATTTACTTTTCAAATAAAAACAATCCATTATTTTCTTTTTCAGCACTACACCATTATTATTTTATAAAAGTAAGGGCAGCATGGTGACTTAGTGGTTTGCATTCTTGCCATGCAGCCTTGTTAAGCAAGATTGCTTGTCAAATGCAGAGCTGTTGATACTGAACTCAAGTGCTCTTTGATCTTTCATTGAAAAGTAGTAACAACATAACAAGGAAATTTAAAGGGTCTGAAGTCAGAGCTGAAAAAACATTAAATGTGTGAGTAAAATCTCCCTACAGATAACTGTACATATGCGAACCCAGAATGCTTTTCTGCTCTTTCGTCATTGTAGTTATTTATCAAAGAAACAATATTACCCCTAAACCACTCAAAGAGATACTTTTTAACTCCCACGCCCTCTGTTTTCCTTTTCTCTCCCCTCTGACATAAGTGAAGAATGTGTCTGGTTCTTCCTTTGTAGAATTATTGTCATCAGTAGCTTAAGTCTTCCTTCCTTTCCAATAGTATTTTCCTTCCAAGAAAATAAAACTTTTTTTTTCTCTTATGCGTGGGCTTCAATATGGAACAATGGAAACATGCTGAAATAAAAACTCAGCAAAGTGGCATAGGCATGCAAAATAGGCATGCAACGGTGGCTTGTGAGTTTTAACTTTTCTGTATAAATATTTAAACTCACTGCACTGGCCAATTTATTAGGTACACCTGTTTAATTGCTCAAATTTCGAAATAATTTTCTTTCAAAAATCTTGTCTGAGAATTTTCGTTCTAATTTCACACCATTCGTAGGCTGCAGCAACAGCTGATTTTCGTGCGGCCAACGAATTTGAGTAATTAGGCATGTTGGAAATTTTAAAAAAAACTAACAATTTTCTAATAAATAATGCCAGAATTGTGCGAGAAAGGCAATCGAAAAAGAAAGTGCAAGAAAAGAAAGTTCCAGGGAAAGAAAAGAAGATTCACAGACACAAGATTCACGAAAACAATGGTGGTACAATCGGATCAGGAAACATACAAAATTTCTGTTTTTCAAAAGAAAATTCTTTCCAAATTTCAACTAAGTATGGCCAGCTTAACATCTCTGATCCCTCTTGTATTGATTTATATTGTTAGGCCGCGTACACACGATCGGTTCAAAACGATGAGAATGGTCCGACAGACCGTTTTTTATCGGGTCACCGCTGAAGTGGCCTGATGGTCTGATGTGCGTACACACCATCAGTCTAAAATCTGATCGGGTCAGAACGCAGTGACGTAAAACACAACGGCGTGCTGAAAAAACGAAGTTCAATGCTTCCAAGCATGCGTCGACTTGATTCTGAGCATGCGCGGGTTTTTGGACCGATGCTTTTGCATACTAACCATCGGTTTGGACCGATGATCAGGGGTCCATTGGTCAGATTTTAAAGCAAGTTTTAAAACTTTGGTCCGACGGACCGATGGGCCGTACACACGGTCGGTTTGGACCGATGAAACTGGACCTAAGTCCATTCTCATGGGTTTGTACCGATCGTGTGTATGCGGCCTAAGTGTACTGTCTGCCTCCATGTTGTAAAGCGTTGCGCAAACTGTGGGCGCTATATAAATCCTATATAATAATAATAATAACACAAATTGTTAATCAGCCAATCAGATGGCAGCAACTCAATGCATTTAGGCATCTAGACGTGGTTAAGAAGATTTTCAGAAGTTCAAACTGAGCATCAGAATATGGAAGAAAGGGTATTTAAGTGACTTTGAACATGGCATAGTTGTTGGTGTCAGACGGCTGGTCTGAGTATTTCACAAACTGCTGATCTACTGGAATTTTCAAACACAACCATCTCTAGTGTTTACAGAGAATGGTCCAAAAAAGAGAAAACATTCAGTGAGTGGCAGTTGTGTGGACAAAAATGCCTTGCTGATGTCAGAGGTCAGAGGAGAATGGGAAAACTGGTTTTGAGGTGATCGAACCTTGAAGCAGATGGGCTAAAGCAGAATGAGACCACACCGGGTGCCACTCCTGTCAGCTAAGAACAGGAAACTGACTGAGGCTACAATTTTCACAGGCTCACCAAATTGAACAATAGAAGATTGGAAAAAGTTGCCTGGTCTGATGAATCTTGATCTCAGCTGCGTCATTCAGATGGTTTGGTCAGAATTTGGAGTAAACAACATGAAAGCATAGATCCATCCTGTCTTATTGACGGTTCAGGCTGGTGGTGGTGGTATAATGGAGTGTGGGATATTTTCTTGGCACATTTTGGGCCCCTTGGTAACAACTGAGAATCATTTAAAAGTCATGGCCTACAGCCTAAAATCTGAGGAATATTTCCAACACCTTGTTAAATCTATGCCAGGGGGTCAAACCCAGTACTAGCAAGGTGTAGTGTATATTGTAATGGGAACAGGCAATGCTGGTAGTGGCAACATTAAACTATGTATGAGACAGGGACACCCAAGAACAGTCCAAGTACCTTTTGTCCTGCTCTTATATTCAGAGACAGCAAACACATTTCAGTGCAGAAGAGCTCTGTAAAGTGAGTCCATGGCATAAAACAAACAAAATATCTGCCCATCTGAGCAACCAATGAAACTCACATCACTTTCTAACTGACAGCCATGTATACAAGCTTGATGAAAGGGGTCCTGCGTGGCTCCAAAAGGGTGCACTTTGCCACTGTGATGTGATCACTTGAATAAATGTTTGGACAACATTTTCAAGATCAATGGTGTGATATATACTCTTGTTCATGACTAATGATGCCCCTCAAAACAAAAAGGTAGGACCTGTACCTTTTTATTGCTTTGTCAGCACTCAGCCTTTTCACCTAACAACAGGTTCCCACATTCCCATTGCAGAGCGAGCAAGCAGTCAGCTCACGTACTGTATATAAAGGCCGGTGCACAGCTGATTTGGCTACCAGATGTGGTCCAATAGAAATGGAGGCTTAGGACCCTTTCATGTTGGTGTGCCTAAAAATGCGGTACGCTTGCTGCAAAATCACATATATAATGCTTTTTTAATGTGTTTTTGCTGCATGTTCTAAATTTCTGACTCCCAGCATGCACCTGTGAAACTTGGACTTTGGACTGAAAGAACGCACCAAAAATGCACAGTTTTTGATGCGCTTTTGGTGCGTTTTCTTTAGAAATCAATGGGAGGTGCAGGACTTTTTAAAATGCACCACAGCTGTAGTGCACTGATGTTAACAGTTCCATAGGATTTTCAGGGAAATATTTATACTGTGTTTTTGGTGCACTTTACAGTTGTGTTTTAGTGCAGCAAAAGTGCATCATTGTGAAAGGGGTCTTATTCCCACCCAAAGCTCTGCAAAGCCTACAGGACCCTGACCATAGCTTACTAAGACTCTAAGAAAAAAAAATGTTTTCTCCATATCAGTCATCAACTCTGGAGACCCTTACAATGCGTAGGTGAGAAATCTAAGTGACATACATACAGTATATACATATCCAAAATCCTGCCAGTCAATCCCTCACAGTATATACATTGTCATCAAGACCTCACACCTAAGTACATCTAATCCAAGAAAAAAGGCAAAAGGCAGGAGAGCAGGGGCGGATTGACCATTCTGGCACTGCCTGAGGGCCCCATGCCACAAGGGGGCCCCATCAGGGTTGCCAGCCTTAGTAAAACCAGGGACAGTATGTAAAAATCTGTGTTTTTTTTTTAAATCCCAAGATTAAAGCTGCCCCACCTCTCCAGTACCTTTTCAGTGTGTGCATATGTGTTCTGTGTGTATGTATACTCTGTGTGTATACTGTGTGTCTGTGTGTGTATACTGTGTATGTACATTGTATGTGTGTATGTATACTGTGTGGCCCCATAATCTATTGTCTGGGAGCCACAAAATCTCCTATTGCCCTGAGGCTCCATAATCTCCTATATCTCCCATAATCTCCATATCTCCTTTAAACTTCACGAACATCTGTAAACTGGTTTCCAACCATTGGCGTGCGCACAGGGTGTGTCGGGTATGACCACACCCTAATGACCCTGTGCAGCACAGACTCTCCCTACTGCCTTGGCTCCCCCTCCTTCCCTCTACAGAACTGCCAGCCTAATGACCCTGTGCAGCACAGATTACCCCTACTGCCCTGGCTCCCTCCTCCTTACCTCTACAGAACTTCCGGCTTTCCTCCTCTCCTGCCAGCTGTTGCTGTGGGATGATTTGGGATGAGTGAGGGAAGGGGCTGGTAAATATGTATTTATCAGCCCCTTCCCTTTCTGAATGAACATTGTGAGTGATCAGTAGTGTGTGTTTGAGCTTTGGGGTGCACACCCTAATGCAATAGGCTGCGCACACCTATGCGTCCAACCCTGGTCTGCAGTGATCCACCGCAGATTGATTTTCCTAGAGTGGTAAAATAAAAGTGAAAGAAGCCCTAAAGTTATGGGAAATCTCTCTGCTCTGCTTCTGCAGAAGCTATGCTGTTAGTGTAAGAAAGATTCGGGTTCTGGACTGCAATACCGGTTGGAAAGTTTGATTTGCGTTTTCATTATTTCTTATGGGGAAATTTGCTTTGATATACCGTAAGAGTGCTTTGGATTACAAGCATGTTTCCGGAACAAATTATGCTTGCAATCCAAGGTTTTACTGTACTGTAATTTGGCAAGTTACAGCTCCAATATACTTTATGTTTTTCCTTTGTTTATTTAGCTATATGCCTGGAGTTCATCTTAAATGTTTATTATTCAATCAAAGTATCTGGTTTCCATCTCTGTCTGTTTGGACCCATTACAATTTTACATGGATTATTTTGTTTTCAGCTTTGTTAAGCATATACAAGTATGTTGCTTCCTGCTATGCATTGCATATCAAATTAGTCTAGATAATGTTTTAGTAATTTCATACATGAGCTTGTTTAATAAAACTGATCAAGCAGTATTATGAAATAGTTATGCCTACTGAGAGCCATTCATTGCTGTGAACACAAGCACCAAGTAGAAAAAAAAATGTAAGAAATGTCCGTATTCCTGAAAAAACACATGTTATTCCATAGCATTTGTATTTTAATTGGGGAAAAGGCTGCTAGCTACATGCTGTGAAGTTTTTTTTGCTTAGAGCGTTAAGGCCAAGGTCATTTTCTTGTGCTAGACCTGAACAAATGACTAATTAATTAGTAAATGTTAATATAGCATTCATTTGACCCATCTTTCTTAAGGAGACTCTGTCACCATGCCCATTTGGAGCACCTCCAACCACTTTCCACTCACTTATACGGCACTTTCCCCTTGCTTACCCCAAAAAATACTCAGCATCAGCTAGTGCTGGACCATGACACCATCCCCTCCATCATTAGCTCTGATCCAGCTAATGCCTGCTAGACCCAAAAACTGGGAGAAGGTCACATGCTTTCCACATCTGGAGGCACCAGGCATTGTCCAGTGCAGGCCTAGGGGAAAGGAGAGATGGAGGAGTACTAAAGAGGTGAGTATAACGTGGTCAGGAAGTGAGTTTTACATAGATGTCACATTGTTCATTCTGTTTTACTTCAGTTCTTGTACCTGTATACTGTATCCCTTTTGGACCAGATTTTGTTTTTCATTTCCACTATGGCCCCATAGATTTGGTTCTCCCTACTTATGGTACTGAATTCATACAAACATCATATCATACCATTCAAGATGGACATGGATTTCTTTGGTAAAATTTCATTTAAACAACACTTTTTTTTACTAATAAAAAAATAGCAAAAAAATATGTTAAAAAACAAAACCCCAAAAAAACGTAAGGTTCCTTTACCAGATGTTGTGTAACAATCAAATAACATCTATTTGATTGGCACATTAACCACTTAAGACCCGGACCAAAATGCTGCCAAATGACCCAAGGTTTTTTTGCGATTCGGCACTGCGTCACTTTAACAGACAATTGCGCGGTTGTGTGACGTGGCTCCCAAACAAAATTTGAGTCCTTTTCTTCCCACAAATAGAGATTTCTTTTGGTGGTATTTGATCGCCTCTGCGATTTTTATTTTTTGTGCTATATACAAAAATAAAGTGATATTTTTGAAAAAAAAACAATATTTTTTACTTTTTGTTATAAGAAAAATCAATAAACAAAATTTTAGTCAAACATTTAGGCCAAAATGTATTTAGCCACATGTCTCTAGTAAAAAAAAATTGCAATAAAAAAAATTTAGCTACCTAGCGGGAACAGCGACACTAATGCAGCGATCAGAAAAATGATCGCTTAGTGATGCTGGCAATAGGGAGTGAAGGGGTTAACTAGGACGGTGATCAAGGGGTTAAAACTTTATTAGGGGGGGTACGGGGGCTACCCAGGACCTAACACTAACTGACTGTCACACTAACTGTCACACTGACACTAAATACAGTAATCATAAATGTATGATTACTGCATTCAGTGACACTGTGACAGGGGGAGGGGGGGGGGCGATCGCAAGGGGTTAAATGTGCCTATGTGTCTGTGTGTCAGTGTAGTGTTAGTGCAGACTTACTTGTGATCTCTCCTCAGCGGTGGTTGAAAAAAACGCAGAGGGAGAGATCACATCGCTTCCTCCTTCCTGTGTTTACACAGGAAGAGGAAGTGACAGGGCGGGGCGGCGCGCGCATTGGCTGAGAGCGATCCAGAGAGGGACTCCCTCTTGCCGTATCGCTCGTACAGCCGTGGGGACCGCCGCATTTACCGGGGGGGGTCCCGATCGGACCCCCGACCCACCTCAAGGCACCAACGTATATATACGTTGATGTGCCTGTCGGTGCCATTCTGCCGACGTAAATGTACATGCGGCGGTCCTTAAGTGGTTAAAGGACCAAAGCCTCCTAAATAAATACAATAATAAGTTGTAACAATTTAGTTGTTACAATGTATTTATTGATAATGTCTGCAAACAATGGAGTGGCAGAATGACTGCAGCAGTAGGGAAGGACCAGGACATATGTATTATACCAGTGGCAGTGCGTCCATTAAGGGCACATGGGTGTCGCCCACTCTCTCCAGCCACCCCCTCTGTGTAGTATGGATAGATTTGTGCATTGCTATAGGCTCTAATAGGCTTCAAAAAAGGTGACCTGTCCACCCAGGTGTTTGTGTAGAGAAAAGCTCAGCACAGAGCTTGTCTATTCACAACGCAACTCTGTTGTGTGTGTTGGGGGGGGCTGTCCTTTCTTCCAATCAGCTCTCAAACACTATAACTGCAGCCCCTCCGTCCCTTCCTCAGAAGGATGCAGAAGAATTTAGTCTAAAATTAGAACATTTGAAGGGGCGTGCAACAGAGAAGATTGCAGATGAACAAGTAAAACTTATGTTGGAGGATCAGTTCCATCTCTGTGTATCATCTGAGGACAGTCACTTCACTGGGTATATGTGAGGGTTTACATCCACTTTAATTACAAGAAAGCATTCACTATTCAACAATTTATCAATACAAAGTAGAAGTGTTGACAATAATCTTAGTCCAGCCTTCTGCTTTTTCAGACAATGTTCCTGGCCGTCCTTAAAATATAACCTAAGTGTTAAATTAAATTCCTTATCTTGCTTCTGTGGTTGGCACACACAAAAAAAAATAGATACTCCGATCTCAGGATCCATTGCATTGTAAGCCGTATGCTTTTGAATAATCAAAGATGAAACCAGAATTCATAAAAATTCCAGGATTGGTAGCTTGCTGATCAAGGGGTCTTTCCTTTGATGATTTATATCTTCAAGACCCCATAGTTTGAAGGTCCCTGGACTCCCAAACTTCTTGGAGTGTGACACACCTGCAAGACATGAAGTCTGAGTTGAGACAAGCCTGGTTTAATGCATCTTTCAGATATAAGTACAGTGCCTCATTTTTACAACTGAAGAATTCACAATATTTTTTTTAATACTATACATTTCAGAGGCATCGGTTTTCTCTCTACAACCCTTGTTCACTTTTGCTTCTACTCTCCTTTGGATCCTCAATACTGTAGCATGATCATTTTATTGAAATACTCTTATGCCGTGTACACACGATCGGAATTTTTAAATGAAAAAAGTCAGATGGACTTTTTTCATCTGAATTTCCGATCGTGTGTGGGCCCCATCAGACTTTTTTCCATCTGTGTTTAGAAATAGAACATGTTTTATTTTTTTCCGATGCAAAAAAACTGATAGGAAATTCTTATCGTCTGTGTGCAACTCCGACGGGAAAAAAACCAACACATGCTCAGAATCAAGTCGACATGCTCAGAAGCATTAAAATTCATTTTTGGCGATCCTAAGAATTGTACAAACATTTTCCGATTTACAGCTACCTGATGACCCCGCACTTTTTTTACTCCACATCTCGCAAATCCCGGTTCAGACTTACAAAATATTGGTACTGTGCCACATGATTAATGCAGCTAAAGCATGGATTCCCCTGCATTGGAGAGATACCAGGCCCCCATCAATTTGAGATTGGTTAAATAGGGTGAGAGAGATAAAAGGAATAGAGGACCTAGTCCTCTCAGCTAAAAATAAGAAAAACCAATATGAAGAAACATGGAAGAGTTGGAAATTATTTAGAAACTCGGAAGATGGGAAGAGATTATTGGAAGAGATAGCAGAACAATGAGGAGTAAAGGAAGGGAAGGAAAAAAGGGATGCTCCCAGCGCAGTGTAATGCCGCGTACACACGGTCGTTTTTTGCAATGAAAAAAAACGACGTTTTTTAAAACGTCATTTAAATTGATCGTGTGTCTTCAAAAAAACGACCAAAAAAAAATTCCAACATGCTTGAATTTTTTGTGTCGTTTTTCAAAACGTCGTTTTTGTTTCACAAAAAGTTACCGTGTGTAGCAAAAACGTCGTTCAAAACGACCTTTTTCAACCCGCGCATGCCCAGAAGCTAGTTATGAAGCGAGCTTCAATGGAAAAGAGTGGTGAACGTAACCTCGCTTTTTGTGAAAAAACGATGGTGTATATGCAAAATTGTCTTTGAAAAGTGACGTTTCAAAAACGTCGTTTTTTACTTCACAGAAAACGTCGGTTTTTTTTCATCGCAAAAAACGACCGTGTGTACGCGGCATGAAAGGGCAAATGCTCACTCCTTTCGTCTCTATGGGAGGTTTTTTTTTGGGGGGGGGGGGGGCATGGGGGGGGGGTTAGGTTAGGTCCCTTACTTGTTTCTCTGGGAGAAAGAGAGAAGGGGAAAAAAAGGGGAAAAGAGGGGTTACAGCGGAAAGATGGACAGTCCTTTAATCAATAGCCTGTTGGTTATAGTATAGGCTAACGAGGGAATAATAAGAAATGCATTTGAATAGAATTAATGGAGGTGGTGTAATTATGAAGGACTGCCCAGAAGATTTGAAATGTATTAAATTAGTGGAAAGGATTAGGATAAATGTATATATTTTTCAAGAACTGTAACTTTAGTTACAATATTGTTATTTTGTTAAAAAAATAAATAAAAATAAAGAAATACATTTTTCTCGGCTCGTCGTAGTGTTTAACGTCACCGTGTTTTGGATGGTCGGAATTTGGTCTGACAGTGTGTATGCAAGACAGCTTGAAAGAAATTCCGAGAAAAATTCTATTGG
The DNA here is from genome assembly GCA_029574335.1 of Rana kukunoris. Lineage (NCBI taxonomy): Eukaryota > Metazoa > Chordata > Amphibia > Anura > Ranidae > Rana > Rana kukunoris. The sequence continues at coordinate 312,157,007 of CM056052.1, read as the reverse complement.
ATTTTAGGCCATTGGAAAATCCGATCGTGTGTACGGGCCATAATGGATGTTGTAGATAATGCGTATGTTGTAAGTAGTGCTCAAATGAATTGTGTGACTTGTAAATAATAGAAAGTGTTTAGTCAGATCAAGTGCCAAATGCAGTTTTAGATTTGTTTGCATGACTAATGTTTCTCTTTCACTATCAGCTTCCTTTTTTACTGTTTAATAGTGAAAAAAAACGTCCTTGAGTAACATAGTTGACAATCAATTTCCTATGGCATATTGTGAACTAAATACATTTTATCGTACTATTTCTGTATGTTTTTATTTTCCCATATTTTGACAGCAAGAAATTGTTCACATTTTCTACCATTTGGCTTTGATAAATGCGATATGACTATGTTTCAAGATTTTCGCTGAAGAACACAGCTTAACATAAGTGTGTTCATCTCTCTTTTCTTCTGTTGTCATTAATCTGTCACTACTATTTTTCCGCAGTCATTGCTGTCTTTCCTGTAATGAAACATTGACTAAGTAATGCTGTTAGTGCATGCACATTGATTCATTGGAAATATGAGAAGTGTGCCCATTATGTGGGCTCTAAACCCATGATGAATTTCCTTATCTGATGTCACCAAATTCACCATGGACAGATGTACGATAAAGCTGAACTCTAGGGAAGCATAAAGGACACAAGTGATTGCAGCCCCGATATTCAATGTGTGTTTTTGGAAAAAATGCAAGCGATGTAATAATTTGAATTTGAAAACTCTTGTACAGCAGAGTTTAGAGTGGCAGGAGGAGAAGCAGCATAAGAAATTGTGCTTCAATACAAAAAAAAACATGCTAATAGCAGGAAAGCAGAATGACAGACAGATGAGCGCATCAGTCTGCTGCTTCACCTTTCAGGAGGGACAAGACATGTGTTACTTAACTACAGCAGAGAAAAATCTGATCTCCAGCCAGGCAGGGCAGGCCAGGGCTGTACTATGTGGCACATCTGTGTACATTTCAGGACTGGGTGGGCAAACCCTTTACAGATAAAATACCCAACATGTATGTATTTCCTCTTTGAATTTAGCTGTGTACATGGAGATCAGCTTTAAAGTGATATTAAAGTCAAATTTTTTTGTTTAAAATAAATCAACTTGTTATACTTACCTTCCCTGTTGCAGTGGTTTTGCCCAGAGCAGCACAAATCCTCATCTTCTCAAGTCCCTTGCCGGTGCTCCCAGGCCCTTTCTCTTGCTGACTCAGTGCTCGCAGAGCAAGCAGCTTGCTATGGGGGGCACCCAAGCCGAGCCTTTGCTCTGTGTGTCCATTCAGACATGGATCCGTGTCTCGGCTCTGCCCCCTCAATTTCCTCATTGGCTCACTGACTTTGATTGACTGCAGCGGGAGCCAACAGCGCCGCTGCTGTCTCAGCCAATGAGGAGGGAGAGTCCCGGACAACTGGGACTCTCATGCAACATCGCTGGATCGAAATGGGGCTCAGGTAAGTATTAGGAGGGTTAAGGGGGGCTGCTGCACATAGCAGGTTTTTTTATCTGAATGCATAGAAAAACCTGATAAAAAAACCTGACTTTAGAACCACTTTAGGTATTTCATACATGAAGGGGTTGTAAAGGTTTGTTTTTTATTTTCTAAATAGGTTCCTTTAAGCTAGTGCATTGTTGGTTCACTTACCTTTTCCTTTGATTTCCCTTCTAAATGTTTTTTTTCTTTGTTTACTTTGTCTGAGTTTCTCACTTCCTGTTCCTCCTCAGTAAGCTGTTCAGTAAGCTGTTCTGACTGACTAACCACCGCTTGGATGATGGTGGAAAGCTTACTGAGGAGAAACAGGAAGGGAGAAATTCAGACAAAGAAAAAAAACATTTAGGAGGGAAATTGAAGGAAACGGTAAGTGAACCAACATTGCACTAGCTTAAAGGAACCTGTTTAGAAAATAAAAAAATAACCTTTACAACCCCTTTAATCCACAAAGTTGAATGATTGTCATTTAATAAATAGGCTTCAGAAAATTGAAATATAAAAGAGAAGTATAGAAAGGAAAATGGGTTCACTCTAATGTCTGCCAACATCTCTTTACTAATAAAAGAGAGGTATGGCCAAATGTTTTTGGGCTATACTTCTCTTCTGGGTCACAGGAGTGTACTTACTTTTGCCCTTCTGTTATCCAGAATCAGTCAACAATGAGCTAAAAAGTCTACCCTCAGCTGACATCACAGAGCCATTCCAGGCTCCAGAAGGATCCTAACCAAATTTTCGGGATCCACCCAGATGGCTGATCAGCGGCTGCCTCAACCCCTGAGAGCTGGAGCCAGCTGCTCCCACCCCCTCTCCAGTCTGGCCCTCCAGTAAATGAACAGACATGTACCGGACCCTAGGCATGAACCCACGGCTGCACATATGTGAACCCAGCCTTAAAGTCATCAGACTGATGCTACAGCGATGAGGTGACTATATTGTTTTTTTTTCAATTGCCACATTTATTCTTTAAATGCAGTCACAGGTCTCTTATAAAACACAAATTTGTACATATATTTCTATTTTAACCACTTAAGGACCGCCTACTGCACATTTACGTCGGCAGAATGGCACGGCTCGGCACATCAATGTATATATACGTTGATTTTAGTACCCAGCCGTGGGTCACAGGCGCGCGCCCGTGACCCGGTCCGAAGCTCCAGGACCGGGACCGCGGGATTCGCGGACCCGATCGCCGCTGCAGTGCGGCGATCCGTCCCTGGAGCGGAAGAACGAGGAGAGCCGCGTGTAAACACGGCTTCCCCGTGCTTCTCTGTGGCCGTAGCATCGATCACGTCATCCCTGTAATACCACCAAAAGAAAGCTCTATTTGTGGGGAAAAAAGGACGCCAATTTTGTTTGGGAGCCACGTCGTACGACCGCGCAATTGTCAGTTAAAACGACGCAGTGCCGAATCGCAAAAAGGGGCAAGGTCCTTTACCTGCATTTTGGTCCGGGTCTTAAGTGGTTAAGCGCTAATCATTTAACTTCACGTCTTGTTAATTAACATCAAGGAAATCCAAACTGTAATGCTATTTATTTTTTATTTTTACATTTGTTTCCTGAGGAACTTAAGTGACCTCGGACGGGTCATCTAGAACAGGAAACAACTGCACTGGCAAAGGCATCCGAACTGTTATATTTTTAAGTATAAAATGGACTGAAAAAAATGAAAGATCAATAAAGTTTTTTTTAAACAGTTTTTTTTAAATATTTTAATGTTTTTCTGTTAAAGCTGTAAAGACTAATATTAGTATATTTTAAGATTTTTGTATTTGCGTGTGGTAGACATTACAGTTTGAGCTGCTTTGGGCAACCAGAACTGGTGTGATGTGTACTCTGTAAAATGCAACATATTACTTATATCAGTCTTTTTAACCCCTTTATCCTGGAAAAACAAATTAAATAAGCATTAAAAATGAAGGAAATCTTGGAATACATTTAAAATTTTAGGGAACCTCTAATAAAAATAATTATATCTACAGCTCATGGCACATCATTATGATCAGTAAATTGTAGATATAATAATAAATTAACAAGAAAATGTGCCATACCTAGCATACTTGACACCCATAATGGATCATTTTTAACACCCACATGTCAAAATGATTATTTTTATAGTATTACTATTCCTCCCATGTAATCTTTGCTGCATATAAGATCAAAAAAGAAATACTATAATGAAAAGGCCCCTTACATTGGTGGGCAGTGAATGAATGAATGAATGAATGAATGAATGAATAAATGAAAACTTATATAGCGCTGCACATGTGAACTGAATCGTCTCTGGGCGCTTGTTGTTCCTGTCTCCTTTGATATCAAAAGAGATGAGTCTTGATCTTTCTCCTGAATGCTAGGTGGTTTTCCTCCAACCGAATATTGGTTGGTAAAGCGTTCCATAGTCTGGGACCTTGGACCGCGAATCTTCTATCTCCTTTGGACTTGTAATTGGCTTTCGGTATCTGGAGTAGATTTTGGTTGGTGGATCGCAAGATGCGATTGGGGTTATGAACTTTTATTTTTTCGCACAGATATTGGGGAGCATTCCCATGAATACATCTATGCGTTAGACAGAGTGCTTTAAAAGCAATTCTGTCTTTCACTGGCAACCAGTGAAGGGATCTCAACGAAGGTGAGATGGATTCCCAGGGTTTTTTCCCTGTCACAAGTCTCGCAGCCGTATTTTAAATGACTTGCAGACGAGCGATTTGGTACTTCGGGAGTCCGAGGTAGAGGGCATTTGCATAGTCCAGTCTGGAGTTAACAATTGTTCCCACCACGACTGCTACGTCTTCTTTAGGAATGAAAGGAATAAGTCTGCGTAGTAGGCGCAGCAGATAGTGAGATCCGCTGACTACTGACCCTATCTGTGCGTCCATTGTCATGTAGGAGTCGAAGATGACCCCAAGACTTTTGACTTTGGCGCTAGGGGTGATTAATTTACCCAGAATGGACGGGGGGGGGTCCAAGTTGTTGCTGGTTGGTTCCTACGCTTAGCGTGAAACAGGAGAAGTTCTGTTTTCGCTCCGCTGAGTTTAAGATAACTCTTGGTCATCCAGTCCTCTATCAAAGAGAGGCATTTCTCTAGATTGAGGTGGTGATCCTTTTTATTGCAAATGCGGAAATACAGTTGCGTGTCGTCTGCATATGAGTGATAGAGCAGTTTTTGACTGCTGATGATTTCAAAAAGAGGGCGAAGATAGATGTTGAATAACACCGGCGACAGGGGGGATCCTTGAGGGATTCCGCATAATACTGTCCGTTTTTCCGAAGTGAAAGGTCCTAACTTCACTATTTGCGATCGGTTTTCCAAGAAAGAGGAGAACCAGGATAGATCGCCTTCTGCGACTTTGGCTACTTCAGCTAGCCGAGTCAATAGAAGCTTGTGGTCTACTGTGTCGAAGGCTGCGCTTAGGTCCAGCAGAACCAGAAGACAAGATTCTCCTTCGTCTGCGGCCTCGAGAGCGTCGTCCCATATCTTGAGCAATGCGGTTTCTGTCCCGTGTCCGGGCCGGAATCCCGATTGATATGGATCAAGTAGGTTGTGGGTATCTAGATGCTGTTGCAGCTTTTGTACCACTACTTTCTCCATGACCTTAGAAAGAGAGTTTAGGCCTGTTATGGGATGGCGGTGAAGTGGATCCTTGGGGTCCAGGGTGGGTTTCTTTAAGATAGGTCGAATTATACCCTCCTTCAACTGGGCAGGCACTATGCCCTCCCTGATGTATTGGTTAATAAGCTGCATGATAGGAGGTGCCAGGATGTCGGCGCATTCCTTCAGCAGTTTGGTGGGAATGATATCATTAGGCGCAGTGCTGTTACGCAGAGTACCGATGATATTTTTAATGTCATGGGTAGAGACGGGTTCCAGCGTGAACTTACCTGGTTGTGACGAGTTACTGCCGGTGTTATGTGAATAATTACTGGGGGGGCTATGGGGGGAGTTGTTCTGCTCAATGCTTTGCCGGATTCCCTCAATTTTATTAATGAAGTAATCCGATAACTCATTGCAAAATTCTTGTGAGTCCGAATTGGGGGCTTCAAGACATCCTGGATTCATGGTCTGAGTGACCAGCTTGAAGAGCTCGCGGGGGCGGTTGAGGGCATTGTTGATGGCCTCAGAAAAATAATTTTTCTTGGCATCGAAGATTTCCTTGTGGTATTTTCTGGTTATTTCCTTGTAGATGGAGAGGTTCTCATCTGATGAACTTCTCTTCCAGGCGGCTTCTGCCCTTCTGCGCTCTTGCTTCCTAAACACCAGCCTGCGTTATTTTTCCGGATGTGGGTTTTACGTTTCGGCGCTATTAAGTCGGCTGACTGTAATAGGGCTGTGTTTATGCCCTCCAGTGTTTCCCCAGCCTTTTGATGCGGCTGAATAGTTTTTTTTTTTTCCCTTAACGTGGCTTTGAAGAATTCCGAATGGAGCTTATTCTTACATCTAGTCCAGTGTGTAGTCACTGGATTTGATGTTTTTATTAAGGGGTGGAATTCGGGAATAATGAATTTAATTGCATGGTGATCTGTCCATGGCAATGGTTCATTTTCCAAGATTTTTATTTCCAGATCGTGTCTGAAAATAATAAAGGGTGATAAGCGCTAAAGTGTGTGTGAAAAGTGTACAGAGGTAAATAAATATGTGATAAATAAACCAATCAAAATCAAACAAAGTGCTTAGCTGGTGGGTGGTAAAGCAGACTAACACAATAGATGTTAGTGGCGTCCACCCTATGGATAAGTAAACAATATATAACAATGGTGAGAGTCTATGGTGAAGAGACACGATGGGTTAAAGGTGACTGATGGGTCTTCTGTAAGGGGTGAACTCATCCGAAAAATGGTCTCATATTGCCCTTACCTTAAGGTGATGGTAACAATGCAGCAGGTGGGCAATGTTGGTTCCTTCTCTTGTAGTCTCTATAGGGCTCCTTGGCGCTGTATTTGTAAAGTGGTCATCCGTGGTATAGATTCCTGCATCTAGCAGTTCATGAGTGCAAGTCAGAGCGTGGGATAAAGGATACCAAAGATAGTGAAGCCCGTTTGACAAGCGGGGGGTTTAATATAAAATAAGCCTCTTACATAAAAAATAGTAAAACACGCCAAACAAACAAATGGATGACAGAGCACGTATTTTCACACACACTTTAGCGCTTATCACCCTTTATTACATATCCACTAGCGGCCCGTTACCTTTAGATATAGCGGCTCTAGTTCACAGGTTTTATTTGACATTTGTTACATTCCAACACTCGCAGTAGCGCAGTAGAATTTTCACCTCACAGTGTCTGAAAATAAGATCGAGTGTGTGACCTGAAGCATGTGTGGGCCCACATACTAATTGCTAAAGCCCTAATCCTTCCAGGTGGTCAATGCAGGCGTCGGCAACGGGGTCTTGCGGGGAGTTGGCCCAGAGGTTGAAATCCCCGAGCAGCAAAAGGTGTTTGCTGTTCAGGGTATAGGTGGAGATAAAGTCCGTCAATGAAGGGAGAAGCTGCGATTTTGGGCCGGGTGGCCTATAGCAGAGTAGAATCCGGACGGTCTCCTGGGAGTTTGCTTGCAGTTGTAGAGTAAGGGTTTCCATGAATGGAAGAGGATTTTGAAGGACTGGTTTTGTGATCGCAAGACGCGTCTTATGGATCACCGCCAATCCTCCTCCTCTTTGCCCTATTCTGTTTTCCGTTATAATACGGTAGTTTTCTGGCACCAATTCTCCTAGAATGGTGTTACAGTCGGCTGTAAGCCAGCTCTCTGTAATAAAGAGGCAGTCTAAATCGTATTGTAGGATGAAATCATGGATTTCTAATCGGTGTTTTACTGCCGATCTAGTGTTGATCAAAGCACATGATATGTGCTTAGGTTGGGGCAAACGGCTGAGACCTTTGATAATTGATCTTCGATCGATCCTCAATAGGCGCTCAGTTTGGAGGGCTTTTTTGGTGCAGGCTGGTAGTATTGAGGCAAATCGCCTCAAACCCTACATGGCCTCTGCAGAGTATTGCAGATTGACCATGGTCGCCAAACACCAGGAGGGGGAGGGATTGTCAAGGATTGATTGAATCCTCTATCCTGACTTGGTCCAGAGGAAGGCAAAATAACCCTGACCGTGCAACGCCAATAAGCAACGACAGGGAAAAAAAATACCTTCCTGACCCCTTGATAGGAGATCGGGCGAACCCTGGATCAAGTTGTAATGGTGTTGAGCTTTGGGGCTGGGTGTAGTAAAATGGCCTGCCGATCGACAGCAGGATCCAGGCTGGTAAAGCTCCCAGATTGGGTGGATCGGTGCTACCATTGGGGCCAGGATTGATAGACCGGGGTGTGAGGTACTTTCCTGGGGGTATGGGGTGGGTTTCTAGTCCGTTTTGGGACTTTGGTGGCGGTTGGAGGGGGTAAGAAGCTTCCAGGCCGGCGCGGACGTATCGAAAAAACGCCAGAAATGGCGGAAAATTGCAAGGATTGCAGAGATGGTGGCGGATGGGTGGCTTAAGAGGGGCTGGTAGTGTGGGGGTATAGGAGGGGAGATGTGGATAGGGGGAGAGCCGAGGCTTTAAGTGGCAGCAGCGGCTTGTCCTAAAAAGGACGGCTGCCTGCAGCCTCAGTGAATGGCTTACCTGCTGGAGAAGGGTGAAGGAGGGAAGCCAGGGGTGTCAGGTAAAGCCGGGGGAAGCCAGGTGGTGAATTGCTGGAGGAATGGAGGGATAGAGCAAGCCTACCTAGCAGTCTGCCTGTCACTATCTGCCTGTCTGGTCTCTGGCAGGTGGAGGAGGTGGTGTAGATGGCCCTTATGTCAGGGGCTTATCTTGAGGCTCCGGAGGGAGAGAGAACCAGGGGATCCAGGGGCGGCTCGAGGTCAGAGCGGATCTGACAGCAGAGGCTGATGCTGGGAGAGGAAAACCCTGCCTATCTGGCTCCAGGAGCCGTACGTCCTACTGTTTGGACGCACGTCGATTACTACTGGAGTCAGTTTAAGCCCTGGGGAGGAGTCACTCTTTCAGACTCAATCCTGGAGAGCAGGAGAACAGGATTTTCACCGGCCTCTCTATCAAGCAAACAGTCTGCAGCACAGAGAAGGAAGATTATCCCAGAGAAATACAGGAATACAGGACGGGGAACACAGCTCAGCTCAGTGATGGAAGGGACCCCTTATACTGGTTGTCCATGGAGAAATACCATGGTGGTCAGTAGGATAGGTGCTCCTTTATAGGGAACTGGTCAGTGATAGAAGGATCTACTTATGTTGATCAGTGGAAATGCCTCCTTACATTGGTATTCGGTATAGTGTTACTTTACATTAGTGGTCAGTGGAATTAAGGCTTCCCCTTACATTGTTGGTTAGTGGAAAAGTGACACCTTAAATTGATAGTCAATTGAAAATTTGTGTTATTACATGGTGAGTGGGAAAAGAGGCACCTTACATTCATTTCATTCCCCTACACTGGTGCATAGTGGCAGACGGGCCTCTTTACAGTGATAGTCAGTTGGCAGAATGCCTCTTATAAATAGCTCTAATCAGATTTTGTAGTCAAATGAAAGTAAGACTTGTTGGTCCCACACCACTGATTGACATCAAAGCCAAAAATATATTGACATTGTTAGATCAATTTGACGCTGCTCAAGGAACTCCCAGCAACCTCAGTAGGAACACTAGTTGAGAAAGACTAATATAAATCCAGAAAGTAAATAATTAGTGATGAAGTTGGCTGCAAAATAATTTAATTCAATTTCCTAGAAATACTGTATGGGTGAAAACTACAAAAAGCAGAACATAAAAAATCCCTAGTTACATCCCTGGCACATAGGTACCACTTAAAGTAATATTGAATATTTCAAGAATTTGCATGTCATAAACCAGTGGTCTCCAAACTGTGGCCCTGGGGGTGGATGCAGCCCTTTGCTTGCCTTTATCCCGGCCTTGGAGCATTATTCCATCCACTGACACCAAGAATGGGGAATCATTCTTATTGCTGAAACCACCAATGGGACACTATTCATCCAAATGACATTATCAAAAGGGTACAATTTCTTCTATTGATGCCAACAATGGGGCACTATTCCTCTCATTGACTCCAACTGGACATTTTCTACTATTGGCCCTAGTCCGACCCTCCTAAAGTCTGAAAGACAGTAAACTGGCCCTTTGTTTAGAAAGTTTGGAGGCCCCTGTCATTAAACTAAGCCTTAAATTAAGCCTACCACAAAGCTAACCAATTAAAACGTATCATATGTTGAAAAGTTGGATGAGCAGAGGTTACATTCAGTGAAAGTCAGATATGAAAATGATTATTTTTCTGAGACATAGGCAGATTATGTTTTACACAAACTATAACTTTGTATGTAAATGCAGTTATTAGTCTTGTCTCTTCTACGCCTTGAGCCTCTGTATTAATTATTTAATGTAATGGGCTGCCTTAATGATCAGAAGGTAAGCTCACGGCCATGGGTCAGGCTCAGCTTCCTTAAAGAATTCCAATCAAATCCTAAACTAAGCTTAAAAATGATGCCTCTCCCCTCCTATCACCTATTATGACCAACCAATGTAAGAAAGATCAGTATACCTACCTATTTCCGGGATGCTCCAGTCTAGCTGTGCGATCATACTTGAGTCAGCCAGCTCTGGCTGCAGGAAAAACGAGAGATTGCTCAACCACGACTGGTAATGCCTGGGAGTGGTGATGTCACTCATAGGCTCCTACGGCCCATCCTCCTTCTCCATTCAGTGGCCACTGTCTGACACATGGGAGCCAGATCATGTGACCTGACCAGAGGGGCCTTAAAATAGGTAAGAATACAGATCTTTCTTGCACAGGCTAGTCAGAATATGTGTTAGGAGGTGGATGGAGAGTTTTTAGGAGCAGCAGGGTTTGGCATAGAATTCAATTTTAAGCAAAGCTTTGCAAGTAACCTCCTGCATTTTGATATGTGGTTTTCCTTAAAGGTCACCACTGATGTTCTTCATCACACACTCAGTTTGGTGACAGTTTGCTTACATGTCAAACATTTCTCAACACAGCATTTTATAACGCAAAAAGTCTTTGCGATAATCACATTGGTCCGTTTTCCATTAGTAAGGACCAGATGAGCTGTGGTTAGCTCAGATAAAGGATAGTGTGCAAAGATGCCAATGCAAAAAAAACACTTACAGTACTTTCAAATCCTTTTCAGTATGTTTTTTTTTTTCTTTTTTCCTCAATACGATTGACCTTTTTAAAGCTGAAAGAAACTGTCTTTTGGCAGTCTGATACTGTTCCATCTGTGAAGCTCATCATTTGTCCCCAAAGTAATGTTTACTGTGAACAAATAGATGACTGCTAGAAACATTGGCTTACAGACAGATACTCAGCCAACTGTTTCAAATGAGAAGGTACTTATCTGCTCTTCTATACTAGACTTGCAAATTGATAGCAAAACAAATAGCATGTCTTTATAAATTTTTAGCCTAGTACACATCACTAGTTTTTTTAGTTCAACCCAGCGGGAACGGAAAAAAAAACCTGACAGCTCCAGTCAGAGCCATTGTATTAACAATCTGATTTTAGTACAGCGATCCCCCCTGCCAGAACACTCCAGTCAGCCCTTTCAGCCATTGGCTGAAAGCGCTAATCGGGAGGCGGTCAGTAGATCATTTTCAGTGATTAGCCTTCGAAAGAAGCTGGCCGAACTAACGACTAATGTCAGCCCGGCTGCCATACACTTATCAACTGGGTTCTATTTAACCAGCCGACATTTGACCCGCATGTACTAGGTTTTAGACCCAAAACCAACAAATAAACCTAAGTGTAATCTTCTACCCAGATTGTTCTTAAGAGAAGATAATACAAAAGTCCTATTGGAGAGTATGGGACTTTCAGGGTGCTATTGTTTGGTCAGAATACGACAATTCTAGTAAAAAATATATTTTTATTATACTTACAAAAAGAGAGAAATTATGCAATAAAACAGTTTCTCCATACAAATGTTCCACATTACATTGTAGCGTTGTTACAGATACATGTCTGCTGTATCCATACGGCAGACATGTATCTGTAACAATGCAACTTCTATTCTTATCTTTATAATAGAGAAAGAATGTCCACATTTGCTCCTGAGGAAGCCACATTGCGAAACATGTAGAGCGATAAGTGTGGAACATTTGTATGGAGAAACAGTTTTATTGCATTTTTTCTCTCTTTTTTGTATGTACAATAATTGTCGTAGTCTGACCAAATAATAGAACCCTGAAGGTCACATACTTTCCAATAGGACTTTTGTATTATCTTTTCATATAAAGGGATGATGGTGCCAAACAATTATAATAATTGATCACTCTAAATCGCATGTTCTTAAGAGAAGTGTATCTATGGTCAAAATGTAATATTATATATTCCTTCTCATCTGGTATTTCAATTAGCCCACTCCTGTTAATCTGAATGATCTTGACATTTGTAAACTTACTTCATGTCGAATCCCATATATTTACACTATGACCTTTGAGTAGGCACATACATTTCCCAGGACCACCCTCTAAACTTTAGAAGTGTTAAGAGGAGTAGTTTCAGGAGGCGGAGTCAGTACAGGAATCATGGCTTGCAGACAGCAAAGTACCATGGGATATATAATGCTTAGAATTATATAGTAGAAAGCAGAAGAGAAGCCGCAAAGCATGCAGGAATTTCAGGAAGTTGTTGAAAGAGATGGTCAGCGTACAAGCAGAACTCACAACTTAAAAGGAGATTTTTTTTAAATAACTTTATATTGGATTGTCAAAAATAACTATTGTTTGTATTTCTGTTACAAAGTTGCTGTGATAAATGAAAGTGGCCACAAAGGGATAGTAAACTCCGCTTTTTTATTTATACCAACAAGTAATCCTCTAATAAGGCTTACCTGTAGATACAGTAAATATCTTTGAAAATTGCAGTGTTTAGTAGTGTTGCTCACGAATATTCGCATTGCGAATATTCGCTACGAATATTGCATATTCGAGTATTCGCGAATAACTCGAATATCGCGGCGAATATTCGCTATTTTGAATATTCGTATTTTTTTCAAATTTCGCAATCAATTTCGCATTCGCATTGGCGAAATTTCGCAATTTTTATTTTTTTATAAAATATAGCGAATATTCGTAAATATCGAATATTCGTGATATTTTATTAAAAAAATTAAAATTGCGAAATTTCGCCAATGCGATGCCAATGCAATTTTTTTTATTTTTTTATATTGTATTCACGAATATTTTTTATTTTTTTATTTTTTATTTTTTTCTCATATTGTATTCACGAATATTCGATATTTACGAATATTCGCGAATATTCTTCGAAATATTCGCGAAATATCGCATTGGCGAAATTTTGCAAATTTTTTTTTTTTTTATAAAATATCACGAATATTCGATATAAACGAATATTCGCGAATATTCTTCGAAATATTCGCGAAATATCGTGAAATCGAATATGGCGTATTCCGCTCATCACTAGTGTTTAGTAGATCTTTTACTATAGTATGTTGCAGCTGGTGACATCACAATAGACAATATGCCATACACTGAGAGAACCGTGCAGAGATTCCTGCATGCATGGGTGGAAGTAAACAGCAGGAGTCTGGAAAGAAGACCGGGTAAAGATGAAAGCCCACTGGTGGTGATGGTACACCTCCGGAGGGCATTGTTTTATAGTAAGTCTGTCATATTGTGCTAGTATGCGATGCATATCAACACATTATGACATTATCCTGCCATGCCATGTAAAGAATAATAATTAGCGCAATGTCAAAGCTGACCACCCAATTTTTCATGAACTGTGATAGTGCTACCTAATTACTAAAATTTATTAGGCAACGTTATGTCACAAGTAAATGGAAAAAAAAAAAAAAGATCTACAAAGGCTAGTCAGCCAACACAACTACACTAAAACCAGGTTTACTTATTTAACTTTTTTATTGTATCCTCTGCAATCTACTGCAATCTACTGCAGGCGGGATACAAGGAATACCCCACATGGTTACTTTTTGTTTCTGAGCACCTGCATGAACAATCAATTTCAAATATCTAGGGCAGGTTGGAGGCTTAAGGACTGCGTTTTTTGTTCATTAGGCTTTTGGTATTTATGGGACAGCAAGGAGAAGAGAGTGGGCATGTTTATAAAGACCTCTTCTGCATCACAAGCAGGAGGTCTCAGGATACCAGATGATTAACATAAGCAAGTGAGGTGGACTGGTCTTCTACAGCATTAACTGGGTGAAGGCAAGCTGACCTACTGAACAGTGAGGCAACAGGCAGTGTATTTAAAGCCTAAGTGCAGCCAAAATCACAAACAGAAAAATCAGCGCAGGGGACATAAATTACAGCCTACTGGATGTGTCCCTTGTGCTGATTCCTCCCCACTGCCATAATCTTCTACTACAGTGGGGAGTTAATATAGCTAAAAGAGAGACGGATTATGCCTGCCCTCTCCACACAAATCTGCCATTCATTAAAGCAATACTACAGCTTCAGTGAATGAAACAGGATCTGCAAATGGAAGGAAAAGAGGTATCAATCATCAGCCCGACCTCCATTCATAGAGCACCAGTTTCTATGAATTGTGGATCAGGGTGGAAATTGAAGGCATATTTAGGGGGGTGCAGGATAAAGAACAGAAGAGGAATCAGCACGAGGGGCACAACCTACTAACTGTAGGTTATGTCCCTTTTGCTGATTTTTCTGTTTGTGATTTTTGACTGTGTTTAGGCTTTAAATAAATTACTATAGGAAATTGCAAGACACCACTTTTTGTGAACCTACTGTATATCCTGCTGTTGGAGGTTAGCCAGAACTTTACTGCTGTGCCCTGAGCTCCATGGGACATGATATTCTCTTTATCCTGCTGTGTTCAACCAAATTTGCTTGCAAGACATGTTTGTAGATACCTTGCAGAATAAGAAGAAATATACATGGTTCCATAGTGCACCTCTCATTTAATTTGTGCCTATTTTTACTTAACATTTAATATATAATCAATTATAGGTGTTGTGTGAGCTATATCTCTTCTAAACACAAAGTGAGGGGAGCAAAGCTCAGATGGATGAGGCATCCATGTGTTCCATTAGCCAGTTATTAGTCATTTGGTAAGCCTGTAGATAGAACATACAAAATATATCAAGTATAAGTCTAAAGCATTACAGGTGAACACAGTTTGTTCCGATATAATGGTCAATGTAAATGGATTTTTTTATTAATTCTTTTTATTCCAGTTGTAAACAGTAAGCCGTTATGGTACAAAATGTTCCATTTGTGAGTATGCATTGAAGCACTTTGAGTAATAACTGTATTCAATTACCTATGGGTTAAGGTGTCTTAAGCAATCCATTAATTGGAAAGCAAGAAGAAATTTGTGTAGCAAAGAGCTGCTGTGGGCATATTACTGAGCCTTGTACTAAACAATCTGCCTAAGGGAATTGGCAGGGAAAGTTTAAATCATTAGAAACATTAATTGGACGCATAAGCAAATACAATATTAACCCCTTCGACCACTTGAAATGATTTTATTGCCTTTTTATTCCTTTTAAATATGTGCATGTGTTTAATTAATGTAATTTGCAACTAAACTGTGTAAACAAGCAATTCCGCTTACTCAGCACTGCAGACTTTCTGAACTTCTGATTGAACGCATATCTGTCATATGTTGCCGATTAAGAATCTGCTTCACTTAACAAGACTGATGTTGTTTATATTGAGCATAGCAAAGGAAATTTAAGTCCTCCTCAATAAATTCAAGGCCTCTTCAAATTTTGAAACCCAGCTCAATGTCCTCTCAACAAAGAATTCACATATGTTCAACATGGCAAACATGAAACATAAGGAAAAAAAAAAGAAGAAAAAAGAATAATAATTTGCTGCATGCATTGGGCTTGATTTACTAAAAGGAAATGGACAAGAGCAAAGATCAATTATTATGGCGTGCTCATATTTCAGGATTGCATCAGTGTACAAATGTACATGCATGGTCATTGTGGCCCCTGAGCCTATATAGCAATCCATACACCAAGGTAATGTGTACAATGTTCATTGACCATGAAAATTATGCTGATTTTGTGCCTTTTGTTCTGATAACCTGCACAAAGTAATTAAAGAAATAATCTAAGATGACAAGCACTACAATAGCTCACTAAAGCACATGCTCCAATAAAAGCAGGAAAAGAGGAATCACCGCTCTAAGATACTAATCAGAAAGTCTCCTCACCTGATCCAAAGCCAAGGGTGCTGGCAATGCATGGAATTATGCAACATGAAGGAAAAACGTTCTGGACAGCCGCACTCCAAAAATAAATAGCTTTTATTGTAAAATAAAAAAAAACACACAAAAAAGCATGCTACAGCAGACGGGGTAAAAAGCTGACGCGTTTCACACCCAACTTTAGTGCTTATTCATTTTTGTGTGTTTTTTTTGATTTTACAATAAAAGCAATTTATTTTTAGAGTGCGGCTGTCCAGAAAGTTTTTCCTTCATTTTCCAAAAACTCAGTGTATAGATGGAAGTTTATTAATGAAAACTGCATTCCATGTACCAGTACATGAAATTCTGTACTTGCGCTTGTCATGGCTACAGTGATCATATCTGCCCAACACAGTTTGTTTTTTTATGTTATGACTGGGGTTAAACTTTAATGATATAAGTATGTTCTTTATTTAATTGTGCTCCTTCATACGATTTGCATGTAAAATCATTAACAATGGTTGGATAGACACAAAATTGAGGAAATTCTGAATCTTATAGCTGGTGTACATTCTGACTCTGGAGCACACTCTTCTTAGCAAGACAGTAAATGCACATTAGTAGATTTACCCTATGGGGTTGATTTACTAAAGGCATATAGACTGTGCATTCTGCAAGAGCAGTTGCACCAAAGCTTAGTGAATGAGAAGAAGCTCGTCTGACTTCCATCATCCAATCATGTGCAAGCAAAAATGCTGTTTTTTTTTATTTCCCTTGCACAGGATTGCTATTCTTTGCAAAGTGGAGCTTCACCTCACTTACTAAGCTCTGGAGCAGTTTACTTTGCAAAGTGCACAGTCTATTTGCATTTGGTAAATCAATCCCTATGTGTGTTATTGCCTTTTGTCGTGGAGATAAGGCTGTACACAGAGCGCACATCATATCTCCTGTGTTAATAAGCACACATTTCGTCTAATGATATGCATCTTACCTAGCACTCTATTTATCGTATATCCCCAAGTACACAGACATCACCACAGCTTACGTCTCAGCTCCATCAGCATGACTGCCCAGAGACCAGTCTGCTTGGCTTTTAATTCCAACATAACAAAAGCTATGACAAACAGCAAGTGATCGCCACAATAGCCAAATTCTTCCTCAATACAAAATGACATCACAGGAAATGACAAACAGGAAATCCTTCCAACAGGATGAGTTAATACAAACAACCAATGAATAATGGCTAAAGGAGTCCTATGGGGTGTGTCTAAGCAGTGTCCTTGAACAAAGGAAGCCGCATGGCTGAACAAACGTGGACTCCATCTCTGATCATAACAACCCAAAGGCTCCCATATAACCGCTGATAGTAATGCCTATTCTGTGTTGTTCCAGAAAACAACGCATACCCAGATTATACTACCGTTCCTTGTGGATGGGAGGCTATCTGCAGGTGTACGCTATGAATCTCAAGCTGTACTGATCAGACACAGCGGAGACAAGAGCGTACATCCGCCTATAACCATGTAATGTCCTTGCAGAGCAAACATATCCCCCCAGACGATTGTTCTGTGCAATGCACAGGGGCCCTTTCGCTGGAGGACATTTACCCACTCTGCAAACACCTCTCTCCAATTCCAGGAAGTTTTTCACTATCAGACAGGACTCAACCAGCATCAGTCTGCCCCAGTCAGCTCTTTAGAACGGGCGGCGGGTGTACTACATCTTCATAAAATTTCCACAACACTGTCCATATGTATCCTTTCAATTCTTGGTCACTTAGTAAACATTATTAGGATACCATTGCATGGTTGGTTTCTAATTAAAGGGCTGACATAGGTGCATGAACTTTTGTCATGTCAAGTACTTTGCATCATTTATAACTTAATTTTGTAAAGGTTTTCTCCAGCAAAAACTGAATGACAATAGCTTACCTACTTAGTAGTTCAGCTTGTTATCCAGTAATTGACGTAGTAAACTTGTCCAGCCAATCACTTTTCTCATCTGGTGATTTCAGAAACTCTGAGATTGTGATACTTGAACACCCTACTGGCCACTGCCCCCACCTATAATTGTCCTTCACAGCAAGAAGTACATGGAAGGGCAATGCATGCAAAAACAAAACCAAAGAAAATTCCCAGCTGAACTAGCCAGCCAATCTGCTACCAACCAAATTGTCCTTTCTAATGCCCCATACACATAAGCAGAATTTCCGCCAGCAAAAGTCTGATGTGAGCATTTAATCGGAAATTCCGACCGTGTGTATGCTCCATTAGACTTTTGCTGTCGGAATTTCTGTCAGCAAAAGTATGAGAGCAGGTTCTCAATTTTTCAGACGGAAAAAATTCCTATCAGAAAATCTGTGCATGCTCGGAAACAATTTGACGCATGCTCGGAAGCATTAAACTTATTTTTATCACTTTGCCGTAGTGTTGTACGCTCAAAAGTTCAGAGAACTTTTGCGTGACCGTGTGTATACAAGCCAAGCTTGAGCGGAATGGAATACCATGTACACACAAGCAAAATTTTCATCGGAAAAAAGTTGGATGGTTTTACGACAGAAATTTTGCTTGTGTATACATGGCATTACAGTTTGCGTTAAAAACAGGGGTTTAGTTAGCACACATTTGCAAATACATGCATAGGGCACCACAATATTTCTGCAGTCCTTACTCTTGTGAATTTAGGAGAGCCTCCATAGTAGAAGCACATGCATTCTAATGGATAGATAGAGGGCAGGTAAATCTACGCATTTATTTGCAAATGTGTGCTAACTAAACCCCTGTTTTTAACGCTAAACTGTTAAGCCCCATACACACGATCGGATATCTGATTGAAACAAATCGAATGGATTTTTTCATCGGATATCCGATGAAGCTGACTTTCATCAGTCTTGCCTACACACCATCAGTCAAAAATCCGACCGTGCCAAAACGCGGTGACGTAAAACCCTACGACGTGCTGAAAAAAATTAAGTTCAATGCTTCTGAGCATGCGTCGACTTGATTCTGAGTATGTGTGGATTTTTGACGGATGGACTTCCACACAGACGATCTTTTTTTTCGTTTGTTTTTTTATCCATAGGAAAAATTTAAAGCATGTTCTATTTTTTTTCACGGATAGTAAACAAACCGATGAGGCCCACAGACGATCAGGTCCATCGGTCTGTTTTTATCGGACAAACCGATCATGTGTACAGGGCTTAAGACAGCATCATTTTGTTGGTAGCAGATTGGCTGGGGAGTTGAGCTGGAAATTTTCTTTGGTTTTGTTTTGCATGCTTGAACAGCCTTCCTTGGTGTTTCTCACATACAGAAAATCAAATGTAAAAAGATGTCTGTACTAAGATTCTCATCACCGCAAATCAAACCTGCCTTGAAGGTTTGAATGGGATTACTGAAGCAGAGGAGTGTGTGTGTGTGTGTGTGTGGTGGTGGTTGTTACAAAGAAAAGGCTTTAGGATAAGGTGACCAGATTTTTAAAATGAAATCCGGGGACATATTTTTTCTTTATTAGTAATGGCAACAATCAGCGACTCTCTGCCTGTCGCCGCTTGCCTCACAGCCTCTCAAGACTTACTCTTCGGGCCCCGGCTACTACTGGATGGGGAGCGGAGGAAGATCACACCACCAGGGAAGGCAAGGAGATAAGCAGGTGGCTGGCCAGGATTTGAGCCAAGGCAGAAGAACATGCGAGCGAAGCTGAATGGCATGCGCCCAAAACTGAAGAAATATTCCCTCCGCTCCGACCAGCACATGATCATCAGAAAGGGGCACAGATAATGGGAAAAATACACCCCCCCCACGGCGGAGCGGGGGGTGTAATTCAATGTTTTTTATTTTAATTCTGCACTGATTGTCTTTGAAATTAAAAATCCAATCTAGGGACAAAACCAGGGACAGACTTGGTCCAGGGACAGTGTCCCCAATCAGGGGACTGTCCCCTGAAACTGGGGATGTCTGGTCACCCTACTTTAGGAAGTATATTCTTACTGACCCTGTAAAGTGGTCTCTGTGTTCTTCATATAATAGATTTCAGATTTAGATTACCTGAATTACCTTAAACTAAATTACCTGTTTGATTTTAGTATAATTCTGTGGTGGAATCAAGGTAGGATATGTTTTACAGGAATTTCAAAGCTGTGCACCATGCCCCTATTTTTAAGCTGTATTCTAGGTATGGATATTTTTGCATAGTTACATTGGTGCAGCTTGTACCGAAGTAAGTATGCATTTTTCATACCTGTACAATCCCTACGGAAGCTGGAAAGCACTGTTGTAGGCACCACTACTACAATGATCGCTGTTATCTTCCGGGACCTGTGCTGAGCGGTTACCCTGTTGCTTAGTGAAAACAAGAATTTTCTCAAGTGGCACAGGCGTCATTGCTTTGTATTTTCTCAATGAATGCAAAGCATTCTCTGATTAGACAAAGTAGAGATTATGACATCACTGCTGCACCTCTCCACCTCATCCAATAAAAAAATTATTTGCATTGATTGATTGATTGATTTGATTGATTGATTTGCCAATGCTGAGCAATTATGTCAGCCACTCAGAAGAGGTAATCATTGCAATAGTGATGCCTACTACAGTGATTTGCAGCTTCCACAGGGATTAACCAGACATGGAATATGCATTCTTACATTGGTCCAAGATGGATCAATGTAACTATGCAAAAATATCCATGCCTGGAATGCAGCTTTAAAACAAGTGTAACTCAGAGCCATCTGTGTTTTATATGGTGCTAAGGCTACACTCACTTCCAGGAATGTGTGCAAAAACTTGCATTTTTGTGTGCATCCCTGGAAGACATAAAACACCAGTGTCACGTTTGCAGTGCCAATTAATGGCACCCCAAGTGTGGAAAGCAAATGTGCGTTTTACTATGTAATAAACGTGTGGCAAAATCGCAGTTAAAAGTATACAAACTGGAATTCCTCAAAATGCTCCATTTGCCACATTTGTCACATGTAGGGCAGTCCGTTGAAAACCATGCAAATCGTGCAAAAAAAAAAAAAAAAAAAAAGGATATTTCAAATTGCTATGTGTAAATGGGGCCTAACAGGGATTCTCAACATACCCTCTCAAAATCTTGATCAATTCATGTTTCTCGTAATCATCTTAAATAAACAGGTTCTGAAAAAAACATGGATGCTGCAATTTTTGGCACCTCCCACCTCCAAGTTGACCCTGCTGTCTCAATTACTTTGGGTCACTAACCTGGAACGTGTATGCAGATTCAGTGATTATATAAGTTTAATTGTAACTGTTTACCTAGTGGACTCTGAATTAATAAAAGAGAGATTACATTCAATGTATTATAGATAAGTTGTTATATCTATGAAAATAAAACATCCCCTCGGTATTCAAAAAAATGAAAACTGATAAAATACAAACAGCTGGGCTGGATTAAGGGCAAGGCCACTGAGGCAACTACCTTAGGCCTGAAAGTAGAAGACCTGTAATACAGTATGTAGGTGTTTGATTTCATCTACTCTCTCTCCACATTTTATAACATACTTCCTGATAAATACACTGCGCAGTTAATTTGAAATACACACTTTCCCACTTATCTTGTATGTCTTTGTTGGGCATAAAAAACAAAATAAAGAAACCTAAGGTGTTCTCAAAGTTTGATTTTTAAATCAATTGAGATAGACTTTAAACAGTTTTTTTCAGTTCAAATATTTCTTCTTTTACCACAGTCTAAACATATAGGGCCAGATTCAGGTAGAGTTAGGCTGGAGTATCCGTGATACTCCAGCCTAACTGTCACTTTAAGCCGGCGTTTCTGTTTTCTGTAACCAGAAAACAAGAAACGCCGGGTTGGAGTTCTGATGCGATCAGCGCAATTGAATTTCGCCATCGCATCGCAACTTTAATTTAAAAATGGCGCCGGGGGCGTTCCCGCTGATTTACGCTGAAAAAATATGTTAATCAGCGGGAATCGGCAATTCGCGATCGTATTCGGGCGCGACGCAGTGACTTTCCGACGTTTTCGGAAGCGATACGCGGCGTAAAGATAAAGCAGCCCCCTAGTGGAGTATCCTATGTTAAGTATAGGCGTCGTCATCGCGTCGGAAAAAAAAAAATCGCGTCGCTTGCGTAAAAATTTCATGAATGGGGATGTGACGTCATTGACGTTCACTGACAGAATTTGGAGCATGCGCACTGGGATGCATTGACACTCAACGCATGCGCAGTACGTTCGCCGCGGGATCGCGCTTAGTTTAAATAATACACGCCCCGTACCCGCCCAATTTGAATTCCGCCGGCTCATTTGCGATGCGCTGCCGCAACTTTAGGAGCAAGTGCTTCATGAATAACAGCACTTGCTCCTAAAATTTTGCCAGAGTAACGTAAATGAGAAGCGTTACTCCAGAGCAAAGATGCTCTGATCTACCTGAATCTGGCCCATAACATTCTTTTGTTGTGAAATCAGATCAATGTACTTGTTTGATTATGATGGTTTTGAATACAGCCTGCAGTTAAATAAGTGAAAAAAGTTTTTTGCTTTAACCTTTTTACATACTACTAGTTTTTTTTCGCCCACCCCAGCGGGTGGAATGAAAAAAACTGTCAGCTCAGGTTGGAACAATCCGATGTTAGTACAGCGATCCCCCCCGCTATGCTATTGTGTTCTGACAAGGGGGCTGCCTGAATTGGAGACAATCAGCAGACCTTTTCCAGGCATGCCCCTTTGATAGTCAGACTGGCTGCAGTACATACAGGCCGAATGTCGGATGGTTTATATTGAACTGGCCAATACCACCCAACATTTGGCATGTGTGTACTAGGCTTTAAATTATAGAAGTTATTTAACAACAGGAGTGCGTAATGGGCCACCCTGCCACATCCTTATTTCAATAGAACTTAAATGAGGAATAGTGCCCCAAGGGCCAGATAAAGGCTAGCAAATGGCCACATCTGGCCCTCGGGCCACAGTTTGAAGACCCCTGGACTATAGGATTTATTTTACGAACAGGGCAGTGCACATGACCACAACTAACCTGCACTGTTTGTTTCAAACAAAAGTGAGAGGAAAAAGAAGAGATTCAGGAGCTCACAGAGGATGTTACAAGGAGGCAGAAAAACACAGTAAGAAAGGATTTATTGAAAAATTAGGAAAAAAACAATATATATAACCTCTTCTCTGCAGTCTAAATAGTGAATTTTTTTTTAAAGCTAAATAAAATGTGAAAGAAAACCTCCAAAAACAATTACTGCTGCTACGTTAAAGGAGTTGTAAAGGAAATTAATTTTTTGCCTAAAATGAATGTCTGCAAGATAGACAGACAGAATAGTGTGTATAACAAACGAGTTAATACCTATTAAATTCCTTCATCTATATCACATCCGGTTTTCTAGTTTCTGTTCTCTCATTCACTTCCCGGTTTGCATCACTTGTTCATGTAAGAAGTACATTTCCCAGTATGAATTGCGGCACGCCCAGTAAGGAGTGGACTATCTTAAAGGAACACTAAAGGTTCGTTTTTTATTAGATCAATTGATTGCTGTAAGCTAGAGCATTTAAATATCACTTACCTCATTTTTCCTTTTGACCTCCAAAATACAGTAATCCAGGTTTGAAAATGCATTTCCTGTCTCTCCTCTTCTTGCTTTCCACCAGCATCTGAGCCATTTTGCCTGGTGGAAAGCAGAATGTGCTCCCCCCCCCTCCCTATGACTACAGCCCTGCATGAAGATGCTCTCTCATCCCTCACAGGCATGGAGGCTAAGCCTAATGGGAACTGTAGTTCCCATTAGGCCGTGATGTAGCAAGAATGAATGTGCACTGCAAACCAGGAAGTCAGTGAGAACAATGATTCAGGAGTGACAGAGGTGAATAAAACAGCTCGATTTCAACAGGTATCAAACTAGTTATAATGCAAAACATTACCTTTTACTTTATCAGCTACTGTCAGACTTTAATTTAAGAGGAAAATATTTTTGTCTTTATAACCCCTTTAAAGATCCATGGGATTGAATGCACTGGACTCTTATGCTTCGTCTAAAAATATTTTTTTCACTTTAAGCACAGTAGACTTTTTTAATATATATATATATATATATATGTTATATATAGATTTCTTCCATGTATATGTGTTTGAATAGGCCCATTAAGTAGTGGAAATATATGGATTATTTTTTAAATAAAAAAATATATCGTTTGGTGTTGTTCAGTGTGCAGGTTTGATTATTATGGAGCTGTAGATACATTTAACCAGTGAACTGTGTTTGATTACAGAATATTTTCCTAACTATTTACTGTTTGGAAGCTGTGACCAGGTCTTAATGCAGCTGTTTTAACCCCAAGCATTCTTGCTCAGAAAGAGCTTTGTCACAAGCATTAGAACAAGTGACAAAGGTGTCAGCTCCTCCCCTGCTTCAGCTGTTCCAACGGCTTACACATCCACACAGCTGGATATTCACAGAAAGAGGGCATGAGCTGTACTCATAGCTACTGTACAGAATGACTTGAAACACTGCCATACAGGCCATGCTTCAATAACTATGGCACCTGCTTCATAGGCACACAGCAAAATGCCCTTCCTTTTACTCATTCACATCTGTCACTTTACTATAAACTATTTCATGTTTTCATCCAACAAAGAACCCTTAAGATAAAACATTGAAATGCTTTATTTTTATTTTTTTTTACTTTGTATGTGAATCAAATTAAAGCCGAACACGGGCATAAGCAAATATTGTCTAGATACAAGATTCATGGGTATTCTTATTACAATCTTTGTGTATTTCTTCCAGATCTGTACAGTAATCAAGTTTGAAACTCTGCAGGAGTTTCCTGCAATACAGACCAGTCACTGTTGTGCTCTCTCCTTGTGCAGGATGACTGGTCTTGTACCCGCCTCTCCTGTAGTTTATCCCTGGCCATCTTGTAGTGGGTGAGCCTGCTGGGTCTCTGCTCTCTGCCCAGGTTATATGCAGCACAGTGACGATATCCCCACTCTATTTACAAGAGTTTGTAAAGGTATTTGGTGCACACAAAGTGGATTTTATATGCTTCGTAGTTTTTGAGGAATATATTTAAATGAGATGTTTTTGTGCTTGGGGTTTGGCTTTAAAGGGGAGCTAAAATACATACTGTTAAAGCGGTTGTAAACCACTGCCCTTTTTTATTTATTTTTTGCCTTACCTGCAAGGCAAATGCATAATGTGCTAGTATGCACTGCATACTAGCACATTATGTGAAACTTACCTCAAAACTAAGCATCCCAGCGATGCAAATTCATCGCTGGAGATTGTGTCCATCTATACTTGGTCTTCCTTCTGGGTTCTCGGCTCCGGCTCTGTGACTGGCCATAGCCATAATAACGACGCTCTCCTGGCACACTGCTCTGAAGAAACGGCACGGGCGGCCATTCTTTCAGAGTGCATGCACCAGTGATGGAATTGGCTGCTAGGACAATGCATGTTTAGGTCATTTATACTACCTATAGGTAAGCTTTAATATAGGCTTACCTATAAATCAATTAAAGGAATTAATTGACAGCCGCACACCAAGATAAACCTAAAAAGGTAGCCTTTATTGGTGTAAAAAGGATAAAAAGCACTACAAAACACAGCACAGCAAGCAGTGGGGTAAAAAACGGATGCGTTTCGCACAAACAATCAGTGCTTAGTCATAGGCTTACCTATAGGTTAAACTTAACGGGGTTGTAATGGTTTGTTTTTTACTTTCTAAATAGGTTACTTTAAGCCAGTGCATTGTTGGTTCACTTACCTTTTCCTTCCATTTCCCTTCTAAATGTTTTTTTTCTTTCTTTTCTTTGTCTGAATTTCTCACTTCCTGTTCCTCCTCAGTAAGCTGTTCTAAATGACTTTCCACCGCTCGGATGATGGCAGAAAGCTTACTGAGGAGAAACAGGAAGTGAGAAATTCAAACAAAGAAAAAAAAAACATTTAGGGAAATCAAAGGTAAGTGAACCAACAATGCACTAGCTTAAAAGAGCCAATTTAGAGAATAAAAGACAAACTTTTACAACCCCTTTAAAGACAGAAGTTTACTTTTTCTAGTATGCAGATCTGTAAGTTGCATTACCTACCTTGCTTACTGAGCTATGAATGCGGAACTGTTGTAGAAGCACTGCTGACAGTTATGCCACGTACACACGATCACTTTTTGTGATGAAAAAAAACGACGTTTTAAAAAACGTCATTTAAAATGATCGTGTGTGGGCAAAACGTTGTTTTATGTCTTCAAAAAAACGACCAAAAAAAAAATTCGAACATGCTTGAATTTTTTGTGTCGTTTTTCAAAATGTCATTTTTGTGTCATAAAAAGTGATGGTGTGTGGGCAAAACGACGTTTAAAACAACGTTTTTAAACCCGCGCATGCTCAGAAGCAAGTTATAAGACGGGAGCTTCAATGGAACAGAGTGCCGTCGAACGTGGTGTACGTAACCGCGCTTTGCTAGAGCATTTTGGAAAAACGATGGTGTGTATGCAACGTCGTTTTGGAAAATGAAGTTTGAAAAACGTCACATAAAACGTCGTTTTTTTTCATCACAAAAAGTGATCGTGTGTACGCGGCATTACATGCATGACCAAAGGCAGAGGCATGATGGGATTTGTAGTTCCACAACAGCTAAAGGGCCACAGGTTGAGCACCCATGATGTAGAACAGTGTTTCTCAACTCCCGTCCTCAAAGCACCCCAACAGGTCATGTTTTCAGGATTTCCCTCAGATGAAATGGCTGTGGTAATTACTAAGGCAGTGAAACTGATCAAATCACCTGTGCAAAATAATGGAAAGCCTGAAAAATTGACCTGTTGGGGCGTTTTGAGGACTGGAGTTGAGAAACACTGATATAAGATGAGAAAAAAATGTAACCGCTCAGAGGTCCCAAGGAGCTAAAGCTGAAAGGTAGGATCCAACCACTCCAAAAAATGTTCCTTTATATTAAAACAGATGACAGCATCAACATGTCACAGCAAAAAACAGAAAAGAGCTGACGCGTTTCACACCAAAATACAGCTCTTTTCTGTTTTTTGCTGTGACATGTTGATGTTGTGATCCGTTTTATTATAAAGGAACATTTTTGGAGTGCGGCCGTCCTGGTTTTTCTCCATACAATTTTGAGAAACACTGATGTAGAGGGTCTAAGGCAGATACACCAACAAGGGTTTTGCCACCAAGTACTAAGTCATGTTTTGCAAAGGGGTCAAATACTTATATCACTTATTAAAATGCAAAGCAAATCATAACTTTTTTGAAATGCATTTTTCTGGATATTTTTGTTGGTATTCTGTGTCTCAATGATAAAATAAACCCACCATTAAAATTATAGACTGACCAATTCTTTGTCAATGGGCAAATGTACAAAATCAGCAGGGGGTCAAAAACTTTTCCCCCTCACTGTAAATATGAACCTTGTTTTAAAATAGGATTTTTATTTCAGTTTGTAAATGTTAAAAAGCTATAGACATTAACAGCCATAAGGGAAATTTACCTTATTTATATTATATGAGTGTATACTGTGCGGCCACACGATTGGTGTGCCTAGAGTTTAGATTTTCTATCTAGTGACTAGTATATGGATCATAAGCAACTAAAATCTACCATACTGTAGGAATGAACATCTTTATCATCAGTCTGAGTAATCTCAGAATGCTGAGAACATTTCTGTTGAAGTACCAAAGAGTTCAATGCATCTAATTATGGTATTTATTAAAGGGAAATTACAATCTCTAAGATGGATGTGTGAAAATGATCATCTTAAAATAAGTATCCCTATTAATGTGGACTCACGTTTTAAAAAACCTTCTGAGAATCAGTTCACTAAGCTGTAATAATTGTTCTTTGCTATAATAATCATTACTTTCGGCAAGTAGATTTAAAAAGTCACATGCCTAAAAATAATGATTGCAATAGTAAATTGAATATGCATAATCGCTCAGAGAATCAAGGCAAGAATTATTTCTATTTTTAGGTCGGAATTATTCAAGTGAATGTTGATATCTATATTTCAAAATAATGTTTTTTTTTTTTTTATGAGGCTTTCAATAATACAAAACAAATCCAAATTTTCAAAAGATACAATTTATTGATACAAAAAATAGAATTAAAATGAACACATAGGGCACATATTAAACAATGTTGGTACATAAAAGTGAACATCAAAGATAACTTATCAAGGTCACCAATCAGAGTACTAACATTGATTTTGACACTACAGTGCCTTGAAAAGTATTGATACCCCTTGAAATTTTCCACATTTTGTCACGTTACAACCAAAAATGTTAATGTATTTTATAGGGAATTTATGTGATAGACCAACACAAAGTGGCACATAATTGTGAAATGGAAGGAAAATTATAAATGTTTTTTTTTTTTTTTTACAAATAAATATTTGAAAAGTTTGGTGTGCATTTGTATTCAGCCCCCTTTATGCTGATACTTCTAAATAAAATCTAGTGGAACCAATTGCCTTCAGAAGTGACCTAATTAGTAAATAGAATACACCTGTGTCTAATTTAATCTCAGTATAAATACAGCTGTTCTGTGAAGCCCTCATAGGTTTGTTAGAGAACCTTATGCCCTGTACACACGATCGGTCAATCCGATGAGAACGGTCTGATGGATTTTTCTATCAGTTAACCAATTAAGCCGATGAAGCTGACGTGCCTACACACCATCGGTTAAAAAAACGATCTTGTCAGAGCGCAGTGACGTAAAACACAACGACGTGCTGAAAAAAATTAAGTTCAATGCTTCCAAGCATGCGTCGACTTGATTCTGAGCATGCATGGATTTTTAACTGATGGACGTGCCTACAAACGATCATTTTTTTCTATCGGTTAGGTATCCATTGGTTAATTTTAAAACAAGTTTCACATTTTTTAACCGATGGATAAATAACCGATGGGGCCCACACACGATCGATTTGGTCATGATAAAAACGGTCCATCAGACCGTTCTCATCAAATTGACTGATCATGTGTACGCGGCATTCAGGGCCCCCCAAATTACTAGAGGCCCCGCCTGGTGAGAAGTCATTTTCGGCCCCTCACCCAGCTTCTCAACTCACTGGCTGCACGGGAGAAGAGGTAAGAAGTCAGCACCCCCCACTTCTCACTTTAATGTAAGATGTCATTTCTGACAGCAGAACACCCCCTCACCCCGCTTCTCAACTTTAATGTGACATGTTACTGTCGGCAGCGCCCCCCCCCCGCTTCTAACTCAACTTTTTTGTGACATGTCATTTTGTTTAGGGTCCCAGGGAGGTCAGGATCGGCACTGGCGGCAAACAGTGAACAAACAGCATCACAAAGGCCAAGGAACACACCAGACAGGTCAGGGATACATTTGTGGAGAATTTTAAAGCAGGGTTAGGTTATAAAAAACATATCCCAAGCTTTAATCATCTGAAAAACGCACAGTGTCATGCGGAGTCCCTCAGGGATCCCCATTGTCGCCGGTTTTGTTCAATATCTATCTCCGCCCTCTCTTTGAAATCATCAGTAGCCAAAAGTTACTTTACCACTCTTATGCAGATGACACACAACTGTACTTTCGCATCTGCAACAAAAAGAATCATCATCTCGGTCTAGAGAAATGCCTCTCTTTGATAGAAAGTTGGATGACAAAGAGTTATCTTAAACGCAACGGTTCAAAAACAGAACTTCTCCTGTTTCACGCCAACCGAAAAAATCAACCCGTAACAACATGGACACCCCCGCCCGATCTGGGCAAAATCATCACCCCTAGCACCAAAGTCAAAAGTCTCTGAGTCATTTTTGACACCTACATGACAATGGATGCACAAATAGGGTCAGTAGTCAGTGGATCACATTATTTGCTGCGCCTACTACGCAGACTTGTTCCTTTTATCCCAAAAGAAGACATAGCAGTCTTGGTGGGAACAATTGTCAACTCCAGACTGGACTATGCAAATGCCCTTTATCTCGGACTCCCCAAATACCAAATCACTCGTCTGCAAGTCGTTTAAAATACGGCCGCTAGACTGGTGACTGGGAAAAAAACCCTGGGAATCAATCACGGCGGCGCTGAAAAGACTTCATTGGTTGCCAGTAAAAGACAGAATTACTTTTAAAGCACTCTGTCTGATGCATAAGTATATTCTAGGAAATGCCCCCCAATATCTGTGCGAAAAACTAAAAGCTCACAACACCAATCGCGTTCTGCGTTCCACCAATCAAAATCTACTCCAGATACCCAAAGCCAGATACAAATCCAAAGGAGAAAGAAGATTTGCGGTCCAAGGCCCTAGACTATGGAATTCTTCACCAACCAGCATTCGGTTGGAGGAGAACCACTTGGCCTTTAGGAGAAAGATCAAAACCCATCTCTTTTGAGGACAAAGGAGAAATGGCCAATGAGTGCCCAGAGGTGATTCAGTTCGCATGTGCTGCGCTATATAAGTTTCTCACTCACTCACTCACTCACTCACTCACTCACTCACTCACTCAAGGAGCACTGTCCAACCCATCACCTGAAAATAGAAAGAGTATGGCACAACTGAAAACCTACCAAGACATGGCATTCCACCTAAACTTACAGGCTGGGATAGGAGAGCATTAATGAGAGAAGCAGCCAAAGGGCCCATTGTAACTCTGGAGGAGCTGCAGAGAGCCACAGCTTAGGTGGGAGAAACTGTTCACAGGACAACTATTAGTCGTGCACTCCACAAATCTGGCCTTTATGGAAGAGTGGCAAGAAGAAAGCCATTGTTGAAAGAAAGCCATAAGAAGTCCCATTTGCAGTTTGCAAGAAGCCATGTGGGGGACACATCAAACATGTGGAGGAAGGTGCTCTGGTCATATGAGTCCAAAAATTTAACTTTTTGGCTTAAAATCAAAATGCGTGGCGGAAAGCTAACACTGCACATCACCCTGAACACATCATCTTTTCTTCAGCAGGGACAGGGAAGCTAAGCAGAGTTGATGGGAAGATGGATGGAGCCAATTACAGGGCAATCTTACAAGAAAACTTGTTATGCCGCGTACACACGGTCGTTTTTTGCGATGAAAAAAAACGACGTTTTTTAAAACGTCATTTAAATTGATCGTGTGTGGGCAAAACGTCGTTTTTTGTCTTCAAAAAAACGACCAAAAAAAAATTCCAACATGCTTGAATTTTTTGTGTCGTTTTTCAAAACGTCGTTTTTTGTGTCATAAAAAATGATCGTGTGTGGGCAAAACGACATAGAAAATGACGTTTTAAACCCGCGCGTGCTCAGAAGCAATTTCTGAGATGGGAGAGCTCGTTCTGGTAAAACTACTGTTTAGAATGGATTAAGCACATTCGTTATTTTAAATCTAATGAAGAAAACAATGCGCTGTATTTGCCACAATGCTTTTTAAACCATTTCCAAGCTACCCTAAACTCCTAGTTTGTTGTGGCTCATCTTGTTTGACATATTTCTGTCAACCTTTTGACTTTTTTATTTTTTTGGGCCCTTTTTTTGTTTTTTTTTTATTTTTTTGGGACACGTAATTTTTTTGGGGTAATATCTTTTAACAGATGTTTTGAACTAAAAAATTTTTTTAATGATTTTGGAGGGTGTGAAGTGGACCACAGCAGCTTATTTTTTGTGGTTTAATTTACCCACAAGGAGGTTGTTGTTCCTTGTTTAATGTCGTTTTAATTTTTAAAATGTGTCTGCCTACTCACTATAACAATCTCTATATTTGTTTGTAAAAAAATACACATGGTCAAAATTTGCAAACCAACCAAAATATACCTTTATTCAGGTTAAAAAGGGAAATAAATAAAAAGTACAACCATCTGGCAATCCAAAAGCAAAACCAAATAAAAACAAAGAAGCCTGGATAAAAACAAAGGAGACCCTGCTTGAAGTTGTAAACACAAGGGTCCACCAAGAAAACAATGAAGGCTGTGAAGGCCAAAAAAAATTCGCTTCGGGGCACCATCTCCTCACTTCTTCTTCTTCCCTGCAGCCTTCCCTGCAGCCTTCCCTGCAGTCTTCCCTGCAGTCTTCCCTGCAGCCTTCCCTGCAGCCTTCCCTGCAGCCTTCCCTGCAGGCCGAGTCCTCAGGGGCTGTGTTTCTGGAGCCGACGTGCCAGGAGCCAGAGCAGGCTCAGGAAGAGGAGGAGCAGGAGAAGGAGCAGGAGCAGGGGCTGGAGATGGAGCAGGGGCTGGAGATGGAGCAGGAGCAGGGGCTGGAGATGGAGCAGGACCAGGAAGCGCAGTAAGGACAGGAGTGCGAATCAGCCCAATGCCAATATCGTCATTGAGCTGTCCCAGTGTGGCCATGCTCATGACCTGGAACATAAGGGATTCGCAGCGCACACGCTGGCCCAGCTCTAGATTTTTAAGCTTGGCAGCCATCAGCGCAGCGAATCCCTCTTCCTCACTGGGCTGCTCTCTGATGGCCAAAGTTGCTTCACGGAGCATGGCCTGGGTCTCCTCCTCCATCTGCATGAGCCTTCTGGCCCTTTTTGCTGGGTTCCGGATAGGAGGGATTTGGGAGATACAATCACGCTGGCGTGACTCCTGTCTCCCACTGGGGCCTGCCTCCTCCTGGCTCCCAGTGGGGCCTGCCTCCTCCTGGCTCCCTGCGTGGCCTGCCTCCCCCTGGCTCCCTGCGTGGCCTGCCTCCCCCTGGCTCCCTGCGTGGCCTGCCTCCCCCTGGCTCCCTGCGTGGCCTGCCTCCCCCTGGCTCCCTGCGTGGCCTGCCTCCTCCTGGCTTTGCTCTGCCTGTGTATAATAAAAAAGGGACATATTTTATTTTTTGGCTTCATTCATCACACACATTTCTAACTTAATGACATATCATAATTGAATGCTAAAATATATTTATCACAGGCCCTCCATCCCTAATTCTGTGGCCTCTTACACAGCTTTAGATATGTGCCCCCTGGAGCTGGGGGCGGGGGGGGGTTGATGTTGACTGAAATTCCAAAGTAGGGGGCCTTTACCCAACCGTTTTTTTTACTTTAGGGTGGACAAAATGTTAATGGGCAAAAAGGGTGTTTAACATCTGCGGCCACTGTATGGTGTACCTAATGGCGTACAAGAAAATGACACACATTCATTATGACCTCTGCATTTATGCATCTTGTCCCCATTCTGTTTTGCCACTATTGCTTAGTGATATCTTCCAAATTTTTTGGCCAAACATTTATATAATTTCAATCACTTGTAACATAAATTACTCATCATTATTATACTTTGCATTACAAAAATGAATCTGAAAATGCAATACCTGGCTCCATGGGTCACAATCTGCCTCCTCCATGAACTCAGGCTCTTCCTCTGAGCTTGCCTGCTCTTGCCTGCAGGGAACACTGGAGGGCTGACTGCAGGGAACACTGGACTGTCTCCTTGGGGGAAGGCTAGACATGGATGGCCTGGACTCTATGTGATCATCCAGGAACTGCAGCTGACCATAATACCACAGGTTAGGCTTGTAGACGCTGTCAGCTGCAGCCCCAGACCTCATTGAGGCCAGGACTTGTGACCGTTGGGTCCTGTAGGTGCCCCGAAGCGAATTGATTTTAGCCTTAACAGTCTCCAATGTAGCGTTGGGGACCCTTGTTTTTACATATTCAAGCAGGGCCTCCTTTGCCTTCTTCCGGGCATCTTTGTTTTTATTAATTTTGCTTTTGGATTGCCAGAGAACTGGATGATCCTTCCATCTCTGGATGAATTCGGTCAAAAATTCCGGATCCTTAAAGGCCTCCATTAGTTCTGCATGTACAAAACAAAAAACAAAGCCTAGTGTCAGTCAAGCCACTACTACTAATTAGCTTTTAAACACCATGGGGGTTATTTATGAAAGGAAAATACACTCTGCACTTCAATTGCACTGAAAGTGCACTTGGAAGTGCAATCCTTGTATAAATCTGAGAGGGGTAGATCAGAAATGAGGGGAAGCTCTGCTGATTGTATCAGACAATGATGTGCATGCTAAAATGCTATTTCTAAATTTATCCTTGCATGTCCTCCTCAAGATCTCCAGCGACTGCATTTACAAGTGCACTTGTAGTGCAAAGTGTCTTTTCCTTTAAGTAAATCACCCCCCATATCTTCTAGCCCACACAATAATCCACTGTTCCCTATTTGTAATGTCCATAATCCAGATACATACCGTCTTATGATCCGATCGTCTCTTCCGCCTTGTTCCTCAGGTTGTGAACGGCGCTTGCAATGAACCCCCCATATCTTCTAGCCCACACAATAATCCACTGTTCCCCAATATTTGTAATGTCCATAATCCAGATACATACCGTCTTATGATCCGATCGTCTCTTCCGCCTTGTTCCTCAGGTTGTGAACGGCGCTTGCAATGAACCCCCCATATCTTCTAGCCCACACAATAATCCACTGTTCCCCAATATTTGTAATGTCCATAATCCAGATACATACCGTCTTATGATCCGATCGTCTCTTCCGCCTTGTTCCTCAGGTTGTGAACGGCGCTTGCAATGAACCCCCCATATCTTCTAGCCCACACAATAATCCACTGTTCCCCAATATTTGTAATGTCCATAATCCAGATACATACCGTCTTATGATCCGATCGTCTCTTCCGCCTTGTTCCGCAGGTTGTGAACGGCGCTTGCAATGGCGTGGATCCCTTTAAACGGCGCGAGCGTGTGACGCGATGCACGAGATCCCGCCCCTGACGTTCGGTCTCGTCTTTTCCACGCCCCTTTCTCGATCTTTCTTTGTGGGTGTGTTTTAGGCAAGAACAAGATGGAGAGAAACATGGCAAGCTCAAGCCATCAGGCAGGCCAGGCCCAGCCAACCGGACGATCCCGGCGGAGGTACAAGGCCTCAAACATGGCCTTCCAAGAGATGGTGGAGATGGTCACCATCTTACAAAGGGAGGATTACGATGGGAAGCATGGCCCTTACCTGCATCCAAACAGGGTGAAGGCCAACATCATGGAGAAGGTGATCAGGAGGCTGCATCAAAAATTTGGCCAACGCAGGACTCGGGAACAATTGAGAAAGAGGTGGTCAGACCTCAAAAACAGGGAGCCTGAACAACTCCAGCATATCAAGAGGCTGATTCGGGGAAAAAGTAAGTTTTTTTAATTTTTGACACATTTGTGGTGTTTGTTAATTGTGCCATGTGATTTTAATTTCAGGTTGTACTGTATGTTTGTGGGCACAAAAAGTGGTCGGAGAAGTCGTCGTTTATACGTTGTTTTTCGACCTACTAAACGACAATCTTCGTGCTAAATATCATCATGCGCCTAGTTCGCATGGACAAAAAGGAGTGTATAAACACTATATCATTCCCAAAAAACGTCTTTGTATTTGTTATTATTTGAACAAACGACGACTCCTACGACCAATTCATGTGTCCCCAAACAGGAATCTTGCCATTTTTGTTGTAATGTGACTTCACTTGTGATCTTTTATAATGTAGATTTGTACCTAAATTAAAGTCGATGTGAAAAGCTTAGTAAATATGACCAATAAACAGAAAAAGGAGAGTCTGCTCAGCAGTGGATTCTGCACATGTTTATATACTCTGTACTTGTATTTTTAGTTCTCACTCATATCTCTTTATAATCTTTGACCTTTCTTTTTTCCCTATCTTCAATCTCGTAGGGCGCAGTGAAGCAGCAAGGCAGGATGGAACTTCCGAAGCCCCACCCCCGAGGGATGATGACGCTGCCACCACATCCGGTAAATTTCCTACACAACACTCATACCCAGGTAATCTAGATCAGGGATCCGCAAACTACGGCCCTCCAGCTGTTGTGGAACTACACATCCCATGAGGCATTCATTGTAACACACTGACATTCACAGACATGACTAGGCATGATGGGAATTGTAGTTCCTGAACAACTGGAGGGCCGTAGTTTGAAGACCCATGATCTACATGTAGGTTTTGCGAATTTTAATACCTTTTTTGTTCCCACATTTCAGGAGCAAGTCGTGCAGCGACAATGGACAGGGATACTGCCAAATTTGTGCTGTCCGAAATATGGTCCTTCAGGGAACAACTAGAGGACATCCAGGACACTGCACGAGAAGTGGTAGAAAAAACAAAAGGGCTGGAGACACAAATTAAAAATTTAATAGATTATTTGGGTAGGTTTTGATTTATTTAGTGTTTATTTTGTAATAGAAAAAAGGTTTGGTTTATAATAAAAAAAAAAAATGTGATTTTATTTTTTGAATAATGTAAAAAAAATAAAAAAAAATAAGTGATTTTATTTTTTGAATAATGTAAAAAAAAATAAAAAAAATAAGTGATTTTAGTTTTTGAATGTAAACAAAAATGTGATTTTATTTTTTGAATAATGAAAAAAAAAAACAAAAAAAAAAAATTGTGATTTTAGATTTTGAATAATGTAAAAAAAAAATATATATAAAAAAAAGTGATTTTATTTTTTGAATGTAAAAAAAAAAAAAAGTGATTTTAGTTTTGGAATGTTATAAAAAAATAAATAAAATAAAAAAATATTTGTTTTGTAACTTAAAAAAATGTTTTAAAAAAATTTTATGTCAAAAAGTTATGTTTTTCAAGATGCAAAAATTAAAAAATTTACAGTAAAATATGTGTCTTGTTATTTAAGCTCAATGATTAATATAAAATACTAGGGTTGTCCCGATACCGATGCCGAGTATTTGCGGGAGTACTTGAACTCCCGCAAATACCCCGATACCTAAATAGAATACTTCCCCCCCCATATTGCAGCGATGCGTCCCTCATACCTTTTTAGATATGCTGACGCCGCCGCATACCGCCTTATCCCCCTGCACAATCGCATAGCTTACATTACAAGCATTCATTCTGAATACTTGTAAATGGCCGTGTATTGACACTCCCCCTCTCCGGATTGGACGGATCCCTCCATCCGGAGAAGGGGAGTTTTAAAACACGAAGCGCGGCCATTTACAAGTTTTTAGAATGAAAGCTTGTAATGCGCTACGCCAAGGATCTCCAAACTACGGCCCTCCAGCTGTTTCGGAACTACATTTCCCAGGAGGCATTGTAAAACTCTGACATTCACAGACACGACTAAGCATTATGGGAATTGTAGTTCCTGAACAACTGGAGGGCCATAGTTTGGAGACCCCTGCGCTACGCGATTGTGCAGGGGGATACGGCGGTATGCGGCAGAGGCGGCATCAGCATATCTAAAAAGGTATGAGGGACGCATCGCTGCAATATGGGGGACATACATGGCTGCATATGTGGGGGACTTGGCTGCATTTGGGGACACATTTAAAAAAAAATATCGGTATTCGGGATCGGCGACTACTTGAAAAAAAGTATCCGTACTTGTACTCGGTCCTAAAAAAGTGGTATCGGGACAACCCTAGAAAATACCTAAAAAAATGTATGCTGAGAACATTAAACAATGAGGGATAGTTATTTCAGTCCATCACAAACACATGGCACTATGATAACCTAGGACCGTGATGGCGAACCTTGGCACTCCAGATGTTTTGAAACTACATTTCCCTTGATGCTCCACTATACTGCAGAATGCATGAGCATCATGGGAAATGTAGTTCCAAAACATCTGGGGTGACAAGGTCGCCATCACTGACCTAGGAGATAAAATAAAAACACAAACCTTAAAAATTAATTAAAGAACAAAGAAAAGACTGTTTCAGGCAAAAAATAAATTTAATTATTCAGCCAAGATCTGGCATTGGAATGGCCCCCCTACCCATAAAGTAGTCCACATATGCCTGACGCACAGCACGTGCGTTTCGGGGGGCCAATTGGGGATGGGCAGCGTCACGAGCTGCCTCTGGAATGTCAACAGGGTCATCAGGCAAAAGGGTTAGGTAGGAAGAAGAATGTCTTTTTAAATAGTTGTGTAAAATGCAGCAGCATGTAATTAGATAATTCAACTTGTATTCGGCCATGTTTATGGCAGTAAGAAATAGCCGGAAACGGCTGGCCATGATGCCAAAGGCGTTTTCCACCACCCGTCTGGCTCTGGCCAGCCTGTAATTAAACACCCTCCTCTCAGGGGTGAGGGCGCGTAGGGGAAATGGCCTCATGAGGTGAGGACCCAAGGCGAAAGCCTCATCTGCAACAAAAACGAAGGGCAGACCCTCTTCATTATCCTCCGCAGGCGGCAATCCCAGGTCCTCGGAAAGAAGCCGTTGGGCGAACTCCGTCTCGGCAAAGACACCACCGTCCGACATCCGCCCATTTTTCCCAACATCAAGATACAAGAACTCGTAATTGGCAGACACCACCGCCATCAGAACAACACTGTGGAACCCCTTGTAGTTATAATAATGGGATCCACTATGGGGTGGTGGCACGATGCGGACGTGCTTGCCGTCAATAGCTCCTCCGCAGTTTGGAAAATTCCATCGCCGGGAGAAGTCCGCTGCCACAGTCTGCCATTCCTGTGGCGTGGTGGGGAACTGTAGATACCAAAAAAATATAAAAATATCAAACAAACATTCCTAAAAGAACATCCCAAAACATTTTTTGATACCAAAAAAACAAACATTAATTTGAAGTATTATTAACCACTTCCTTACTGGGCATGTAAACCCCCTTCATGACCATTGAAATTTCAGCTTGCGGCACTGCGTCGCTTTAACTGACAATTGCGCGGTCGTGCGATATGGCTCCCAAACAAAATTGGCGTCCTTTTTTCCCCACAAATAGAGCTTTTTGGCTGGTATTTGGTCACCTCTGCGATTTATATTTTTTGCGCTATAAACCAAAAACGACGACTATTTTGAAAAAATAAACAATATTTTTTACTTGTTGCTATAAAATAAAAAATTCATTTTAGGGCGATACATATTCTTCTACATATTTTTGGTTAAAAAAAAAAAAATCGCAATAAGCGACTGGTTTGTGCAAAAGCTATAGCACCTACAAAATAAGGGACAGAATTATTATTTGTTATTAATTTTTTTACTAGTAATGGTGGCGATCTGCAATTTTTATTGCGACTGCGACAACATGGCGGACACATCGGACACTTTTGACACCTTTTTGGCAACATTCACATTTATACTGCAATCAGTGCTAGAAATATGCACTAATTACTGTATAAATGTGACTGGCAGGGAAGGGGTTAACACTAGGGGGTGAGGAAGGGGTTAATGTGTATCCTGCATTGTGTTCTAACTGTGGGGGGAGGGGGGGGTGACCGATCTGTGTCCCCATGTATAAGGAACACAGATCGGTCTGCTCTCTCCAGTGACAGGACGCTGTCATTGTGAGAGCCGGCAATGAGAAATGATCTCATATGTTTACATATGAGATCATCTCTCATTGGCTGCACAGATCGCATTGCAAACGGCCACTCTGATTGGCCGTTCGCGGTGAGCTGTGATTGGCTGTGTCCAAGGGACACGGCCAGTACACAAGTTCCCCGCTGCGCGCTCTGGAGCGCACGCTGGGAACACAGAAAGAGGCTGCCGTGAAAAAACGGCAGACCAGAGATTTAGAACCACCCTGCGGCCGCATATAGTCGTACGGCCGCAGGGAAGTGGTTAAAAATTGGAAAAATAAGAAGGGATCACTAAAGCAGATTAATCACACCCTCTGATGGTCACAATCCTACAAAAAATAAGGGGAGTGGAGGCCCAAAATGAGTTTGAGACCTCTAAACAAAATTAAATACAAAATAAATGTTAATTTATACAATTACAAAAAAAAGAGGGGGGGGGGGGGTTGTGCGTGCACTACAATATAGGACAAAATATAGGGGGATATAGGGACTTCTATAGACAGCACTACAATATAGGACAAAATATAGGGGGACTAGGCTAGGTGGGTTTGGGACACAAAAATAAATAAAAAAAAAAAAAACCTGGACAGGTTGGCAAAACAAAAGATGCATGTAGGAGCAAATATAAAATGAATACAGCATGCATGGAGATGAAAGGGAACATTACCAGAAGATCACAAACAGGTTAATTAGGGACTGTTTAAAACCAAACAAATTGAAACAAATACAAAAGCCTAAATAAAACATAGTTTGTGCATTTAAAGGGCACCACTTACCTTAATATAGTCCTCCTGCAGAACATGAATGATGGCAGAACAGGTCTGGGGAATTATGAGGCCCAGAGCCTGGGGGGAGATGCCCGTCGAGAACTTCAAGTCCTGCAGACTTCTCCCTGTTGCCAGGTACCGCAAGGTGGCAACTAGCCGCTGCTCAGCAGTGATGGCTTCCCGCATAACGGTGTCCTGCCTGGTGATATAAGGCGACACCGAAGCCAAAAGCTGCTGGAATACGGGGTCAGACATCCGAAGAAAATTCCTGAAATCATCAGGGTTATTTTCTCGGATCTCCCGCAGCAGAGGCATATGAGAGAACTGGTCCCTGCGAAGAAACCAGTCCTTGGCCCACAAAGTCCTTCTCGCCCTCCTCAAGGACCGGAGCCGGGATGCAGCACACATCCTAACAAGAAGCACAGCACGATCTCGGCGACGAGAACGTACCCGCAACATGGCTGGAAAACGGTCGTCAAATCAGATCGCACTAAAACACCGCTCTGAAGTACAGAAATGCCTTTGAAGAACGGACCTGCAAAACAGGAACGTGTAGACAAGAACGCACTGCCAAAACAGATACGATCGGAAAACAAGCACTGTATCACAAATACGACCCCAAAAGCACAAACTGTACGACAGTAAACGATATTAAAGCACGAAGACTGAAAAGCGCGAATCGTCTCTCACCAAACTTTTACTAACACGCAGCAACACGATATCAGCAAAAGAGGCCGTCTTCCGCATGGAAATGACCCTTTATAGTTCCGTCGTACGTGATGGACGTCACGGCGCTTTGCTAGACTTTTTGGGAAAAACGATGGTGTGTACGCAACGTCGTTTTGGAAAATGAAGTTTGAAAAACGTCGTTTTTTTTCATGAAATAAAACGTCGTTTTTTTTCATCGCAAAAAGTGATCGTGTGTACGCGGCATAAGAGTCTGCAAAAGACTTGAGACTGGGGTGGGGGTTCACCTTCCAGCAGGACAACGACCCTAAACATACAGCCAGGGCTACAATGGAATGGGTTAGATCAAAGCATATTCATGTGTTAGAATGGCCCAGTCAAAGTAAAGACCTAAATCCAACTGTGGCAATACTTGAAAATTGTTGTTCATAGACACTCTCCAACCAAATTGACAGAGCTTGAGCTATTTGGAAAAGAAGAATTGGCAAAGATGTCACTTTCTAGATATGCAAAGCTGGTGGAGACATCACATAAAGTCCCAATAAAACACATTTACGTTTTTGCATCTAAAAAAAAATGTGGAAAATTTCAAAGGGTATGAATACTTTTTCAAGGCACTGGATTTCCACCGGTAAAGGATGGTCATTTCACGTTCATATTTTGGAGGTCTTATCTTTTGTCTGAAATAAAAAGGCATATGCAAACAACAAGTGACTATATGAATATGGTCAGGACATAAATCTCCTGGGTATGGCCAGAGCTAATATAGCTCATATATATATATCTTTATATTGCATACTTACAAAATAATATTTGGCATCTAAGAAGACAATAGTTTGCCCCCAGGCTGAGGAAAAATGTATAAATCAATACTTTAAATATCAGGACAAAGATGGTATAAATCAATGTGGAAGCATCTTATAAAGAGGGAAGTATGGCTAGTATCAGCGGATGAATTTATATCCCAATAAAGGAGCAGCTGGACTCCTGGGATCACTATCCACTCTGTGCAACACAGTGATATAATTTAGAGAACTTCAGATTAACGCATTTTTAATACATCCTGTAATGTATAAAACAAATAATATGCCAGTATTGTTTAAAAATTGACATTACACATTGTTGCCTAATACATACCTAGGAAATCTATCTGTCTATTCAAGAGATATACAAAGTAAAATAAAATAACCCAAATGAATGATATTATCTCTTTTTTAACAAAAAATAAATTATAATAAATAAAGCTTGTTATGTAAAGAAAAAGGTTTAAAGCAATTCTAAAGCAATTCTAAATGCATTCTTTATATTAACCACTTTCCCACCGCGCCATAAGCATTTTACTGCTACGGCGCGGCGGGGTTATCTTGGGACGACGTCCCTGGGACGTCGTCTCTCACTTTCGCGATTGCGCGTCCCCTGGGAAGCGCTCGCGAAAGTGTCCGTGCTCGCCGGGTCTAGAAGACCCGGCGCATCACAGATCACGGTAAATTGCCGCTGATCGCGGCCGTTTACTACGTGATCGCGCCGTCGAATGACGGCGTGATCACATGTAAACAAACCGGCGTCATTTGATGACGCCGGTTCCTCCCTCTCCTCCCTCTCCTCTCTGTACAGTGTGCGAGGAGAGGGGGGGGAGCGGGGTGTCAGCAGCTGAGCTGTGGCTGGATCTGTGACAAATGCAATCACAGATCCAGCCATCCCTCAATCCATCCCAGCTCTGCAATACCCCAGTACCCAACAATCCCCCAGTACCCAACAATCCCCCAGTACCCAACAATAGCCCAATACTCAGCAATACCCCAGTACTCAACAATACCCCAGTACTCAACAATACCCCAGTATTCAACAATACCCCAATACTCGGCAATACCCCAATACTCGGCAATACCCCAGTATTCGGCAATACCCCAGTACTCGGCAATACCCCAATACTTGGCAATACCCCAGTACTCGGCAATACCCCAGTACTCGGCAATACCCCAATACTCGGCAATACCCCAGTACTCGGCAATACCCCAATACTTGGCAATACCCCAGTACTCGGCAATACCCCAATACTCGGCAATACCCCAGTACTCGGCAATACCCCAATACTCGGCAATACCCCAATACTCGGCAATACCCCAGTACTCGGCAATACCCCAATACTCGGCAATACCCCAGTACTCGGCAATACCCCAGTACTCGGCAATACCCCAATACTCGGCAATACCCCAGTACTCGGCAATACCCCAATACTCGGCAATACACCAGTACTCGGCAATACCCCAATACTCGGCAGTACTCGGCAATACCCCAATACTCGGCAATACCCCAATCGGCAATACCCCAATCTTGGCAATACCCCAATACTCGGCAATACCCCAATACTTGTACTCGGCAATACCCCAATACTCGGCAATACCCCAGTACTCGGCAATACCCCAGTACTCGGCAATACCCCAATACTCGGCAATACCCCAGTACTCGGCAATACCCCAGTACTCGGCAATACCCCAATACTCGGCAATACCCCAGTACTCGGCAATACCCCAATACTCGGCAATACCCCAGTACTCGACAATACCCCAATACTCGACAATACCCCAATACTCGACAATACCCCAATACCCTGCATGATACTTTGCAA
The DNA here is from genome assembly GCA_029574335.1 of Rana kukunoris. Lineage (NCBI taxonomy): Eukaryota > Metazoa > Chordata > Amphibia > Anura > Ranidae > Rana > Rana kukunoris. The sequence goes on along the minus strand of CM056052.1, from coordinate 312,114,051 downwards.
TACCCCAATACTCTGCAATACCCTGTGCGATACTCTGCAATACCGCCTATGGGGATTTTTAAGTAGCGAAGTTTGGCGCCATTCCACGAGTGTGCGCAATTTTGAAGTGTGACATGTTGGGTATCTATTTACTCGGCGTAACTTCATCTTTCACATTATGAAAAAAAATTGGGCTAACTTTACTGTTTTGTTTTAAGCACAAAACAGTTTTTTAAAAAACACGCGTTCAATACATTTCTGCGAAAATTCTGTACGAGATAAAAAGTTGTAACGGCCGCCATTGTATTCTCTAGGGTCTTTGCTAAAAAAGCATATATAATGTTTTGGGGTTCTATGTAACTTTCTAGCAAATAAATGATGATTTTTCCATGTAGGAGAGAAATGTCAGAATTGGTCTGGGTGTTCCAGAACGCCTGATGGCGTTCCCTGCATGATGGGCCTCTGTATGTGGCCACGCTGTGTAAAAGTCCCACACATGGGGTATCGCCATACTCGGGAGGAATAGCAGAATGTGTTTTGGGGTGTAATTTGTGGTATGCATATGCTGTGTGTGAAAAATAACCAGCTAATATGACAGAAACAAGTTTTTTTTTTTTTACAGAATTTTCATCCGTTTTTCTTTTATAGCGCAAAAAATAAAAAACCCAGAGGTGATCAAATACCACCAAAAGAAAGCTATATTTGTGTGAAAAAAAGGACAAAAATTTAAAATGGGTACAATGTTGTATGACTGAGTAATTGTCATTCGAATTGTGAGAGCACCGAAAGCTGAAAATTGGTCTGGTTAGGAAGGGGGTTTAAGTGCCCAGTGCTCAAGTGGTTAAGGTAAAAACCCTATGTATTGCAGGGTCCCCCTAGCCCCCCTTAAACTTATCCAAGGCCAATACAGCAATGTGCACAAGAGCAGTAGCTCTCACCGCTCCCTCCCTCCTCACTGTGCAGATTGGTAGCAGCGGGAGCTGTCAAGCAAATGTTGTGATGAGGGAGCTGAGGCCAAGCCACTTGGTCTTTCTCAATAAACATGGAATCTCAGGAGCGAGCATACACAAGTGCCCCCATAGAAAGCGGCTTGCTATGCAGGTCACCTGCCTACAAGGAGGAGCCAGGAGCATAGGTGGGGGACACCAGAAAAGGAGGATCAGGGCTGCTCGGTGCCAAACAATTGCACAGAACAGGTAAGTTTACATGTTTAATAATTTATATATAAAAAACAACAAAGGTTTTATTTCACTTTAATGAAGCACATAATGATACTGTTCTATGAAAAAAATAGTAAATTATCTGAAGTATTATGTATTCATCTATAGAGCTTCCCAGTGACTTTCAGTGCTGATTTTAGATGGACAATGATAGGCACATATCTATGCACTCTTTTAGGCAGATATATGTATATATATGTGTCCAGTCCTACAGTAATGTTAGCCATAAACAATATGTGATTGGTATTTTTACTGCTATATAAAGCAAAGAACTTCACAGCCACTAGCAAAGTTACCTGTTAACTGCCTGATATTTGATTTTTAGTTTGGTTTAGACAAGGATCATATAGTATGATTCTTGTCTAATCAAATCAGATTCTAAATTCAGCTTGTTCAATTAGGTTTTGGAAAAAAAACATGGAAGCACTCTCCAGTTTTAGTAAATCAATCCCTATGTGATGTGGGAGACTTCCATCATGACAGCTCCATGTACCTGGTGGAGATCGAGCTGGAAAAGGGGGCTTCTATTGCACCTCTTGTCCAGCACCCCTGGTAGTAGTGACAGGAAGTGTGAGGGCACAGAGTGGCACGAGGTAGCAGGCAGCACCAATTGTTGGTTGCAGGATTCAGATGCCTGTGGATCCCCAGACAGGAACCAGACACCGGTACATGGTGACATTTAATCAGCAGACCGTAGTGGAGTCAGGACACAAGCCAAAAGGTCATCAACAGGAATGTCAGGCAGGGGCAGAGTCAGGATACAAGCCGGGGTCAGTTCACAGCTGGGCAGAGAGGTACAGGAATGTAAAGGAGAAGCGGAGTCAGGGTAAGATCCAAGTTTGCAACAGGTAGGCAGGAATCCAAAGACAGATCAAAGGCAAGCTAGGTTGTGCAAATAAGGGAAAAAACTAGCAGATCAGAGCACAAATAAAGCAGGAGCTAGCTAAAGACCACTCAGCAATCTGTTTATGTCACAATCCAGCTTAAATAGGCTGTTTGGCATCAATGCCAGTACTGCATGCACATGTGCTGCTTAGCATGCATGGTAATACGTTTGCACATGTGTGCTAATACAGCTTAATAGTGGACTCTCTCTCTCTCTCTCTCTCTCTCTCTCCTAGACCAGTGAAACTTCACCCTACGCACTTTGTCATCATGATTCCTAGATGTGAGTGCAATTTATGGAGGTTCTTCAAAATGAACTTAAACTAAAAGCAAATAATTGCTTAATACATAACATATCTTAAAGTTTTTAAATGGTAAATTCTGTATTAAAGATTCTTATGTTACCAATTGAATATTGGTTATCAAAATGTGTTTTGTGTCCATGTCTAAAGTAGCTCAATGAGGAAGAGGGGACCTTGGATCTGTCCTTAGAAAGTCAGATATTACATATCATTACATTTTATAACTGTGCGGGTCTATTTGCAATCAGAATCAAATGAAAAATCCCTCACTCCTAATCTCCCTGATATGAAACCTCCTGGTGCTTCAAAGCTTAACCTCATATTAGCGCCAACATTCTGAAATCAGTGTCAGTGGTTGGAATAATATCTCCCAGCATTGGGGTCAGTGATGCCGGTATAACCCCCTTCATTGGTGTTAGTGGTTGCAGTAAAAAAAAAATAATTGTGAGGCCATCCCAAGCAAATCTTTCTGTTCACTCGCTTTCATTCACAAAATATTGACGGTGCAAATAAATGTGGGTGTAATGTATGCACAAAAACTGTACAGTGAAGGATATTAGATTTACCTGCTACTTCAGGCATACAGTACCTGCCGCCGAGAATGTGTTTTTAGCACGACAGCATCGCGCTGATTCTCGGCGACAGGGTGCCGACATCTCGCACTCGCTGGAATATTAAAAGCACATTCCAGCGAGCGCGTCATAGAAGCGAGGGGGATCCGACGTGGATTCCCGCCAATTCTACACGTGGGCGGCGTTTGTTATGAATCCTGAGGGGGAACTTTTTGCCGGATTTTAACCACTTAATCACCGCCTTATAGACGAAATACGTCTATAAGGCGGTTCCTGTACTCTAACAGGACGTCCTCCATTAGAGTTAGGTGTGCGCGCGCGACCGGGCGCGCACACCCGGTCACGGCGCTCGGCGGGTCCACAGGACCCGCAGCGTCAGTGATCTCGGTAAGGAGCCAATGGCAGCGGCTCCTTACCACGTGATCGCGCCGTCCAATGACGACGCGATCACAAAATGTAAACAAATGGGGCAGTGTAGGTCACTTCTCTCCTCTCCTCACACCATTGCAGCGTGAGAGAAGAGGAGAGAGATTAGTGCCCAGCAGTGCCCCATCTGTGCCCCAGCAGTGCCACCAGTGCCCCCCAGTGCCACCTGTGCCCCACCCAGTGCCCCCCAGTGCCACCTGTGCCCCACCAGTGCCACCTGTGCCCCAACTGTGCCCCACCAGTGCCACCTGTGCCCCACCAGTGCCACAACACTACCACATCAGTGCCACCTGTGCCCATCAGTGCCACCTGTGCCCATCAGTGCCAATCAGTGCCGCCTGTGCCCACGAGTGCTGCCTGTGCCCATGAGTGCTGCCTGTGCCCACGAGTGCCGCCTGTGCCCCACCAGTGCCGCCTGTGTCCCACCAGTGCCGCCTTTTCCCCACCAGTGCCGCCTGTGCCCATCAGTGCCACCTGTGCCCATCAGTGCCAATCAGTGCTCATCTGCACCCCACCAGTGCTGCCTGTGCCCCACCAGTGCCATATGTGCCCACCACTGCCATCTGTGCCCACCAGTGCCATCTGTGCCCACCAGTGCCATCTGTGCCCACCAGTGCCACACCAGTTCCACCTGCATCACTGCAGTGCCGCCTGTTGGCTTGTTAGGGTCTCAAGAAATGAGAGAAGCTGTCAGTACTTCAGGTGTGATCAAATTGATAAATTTTCAGAAATTGGTACCATAGCTTGTAGACCCTATAACTTTCACCCAGACTAAATAATATCCAATTTTTTATTTATTTTTTACCAAAAATATGTAGCAGTATACATTTTAGGCCAAATTTATGAGGAAAAATTTCTTTTTTTACAAAATGTTATGATAGAAATGAAAAAAAATTCATATTTTTACAAAATTTTCGTTCTTTTTTCATTAATAGTGAAAAAAATAAAAACCGCAGAGGTGATCAAATACCACCAAAAGAAAGCTCTATTTGTGGGAAAAAAGGAAAAAAAAATCATTTGGTTACAGTGTTGTATGAGTGAGTTATTGTCATTGAAACTGTGAGAGCACCGAAAGCTGAAAATTGGTCTGGTTATTAAGGGGGTTTAAGTGCCCAGTGGTCAAGTGGTTAAATAAAAATCCGGCATGGGTTCCCCCCTCAGTGCGCCCCCATGCCCCAGAGCACCTGACCCCCCATGTTAAAGGCATGCTGCCCAGTACGGCTCAGGAGGGGGGGAGCCGCTCGCTCGCCCCCACTCCCTTCCTGACCGGCCGGCGTGCTTTGGATACGGGTCTGGTATGGATTGTGGGGGGGACCCCCACGCCGTTTTTTCGGCGTAGGGGGGTCTCCTTACAACCCATACCAGACCTAAGGGCCCGGTATGCTCCTGAGTGGGGAACCCATGCCAGATTTTTATTTAAAATCCGACGGGGAGTTACCCTTCAGGATTCATACTAAACGCCGCCCACGTGTAGAATTGGCGGGAATCCACGTCGGATCCCCGTCGCTTCTATGACGGCTTTGTCTCCATCGCGGCAAGCCTACTCAGCGCTGGCTCCCGCAATGGGGCTCGCAGGTGGTCAATCTCGCCGAGAAAGGGAGTGAGATTGACACATGATCGCAGTCACCTACTGTATAGTGTACTTCTGCATGTCCCAAGAACTTGCCCTCCTCTTTATTCCATTAAAACGCAATAGTGTGGCTTTAAAAATCCTCTCCTGGGCAAGCAGAAGACATCTTACTGGCGCATGCACACTATTTCACTGGTTGGCCTACCTGCTTGCCCTAATTGCTGTCTTGGCCAATGAGCATCCCTTTTTCTGGGACACAGCATGATCGGCGCGAACGCCTTTTCACTTGCTGAGTCTCTTATCTACTAGGACCATCAGATCCTTTTTTATATTCGATTCTACCAGAGGTTCTCCCCCTAGTGCGCAACTTGCAAGCATATTTTTAGCCCTCTTTGGCCATATAGCTGCCTACCCCTCTATTTTAACCACATCTTGTACATTTTCTATATCTTAATGTGACGTTATTGCCCTGCTTAATTTTGTATCGTCAGCAAACACGGAGATTGAACTACTGTTTTCCAACCTTAAAATAATTTATGAACAAGCTAAACAGAATTGGACCCATGACAGAGCCCTGGGGCACCCCGTTTACAGATCATTCAGAAAGTATGCCATTAGTTACCACCCTATGGACGTGCTCTTGCAACCAGTTTTCTATCCAGGCACATTATATTTCATCAATAATCTGTAAATTAATAATTTACCCAGAGGCGATTCAGTTCGCATGTGTCGCGCTATACAAGTTTTCATTCATTCATTCATTCATTCACTGTATCAAATGCCCACAAAATCTAGATACACTCTGTCCACAGGCATGCCTCTATTCAAATGACAGCTCATCTCCTCATAGGATGTTAAAAGGTTGGTCTGGCAAGAAAAAATCTTCAAAAATCTTCAGGACTCCTTAAGAACCATGCTGATGGACTCATCTTTCAAGCAATGAAAATCATCCTTGAAACTAGGGAGGGATATGGGCTTTATAGAAAGACCCTTCTATTCTGCAGTGTATAAGATACTGTAAAAGGTTCAGGACCCAACATATCAAAATGTGACCACATATTCATTTATAAACTTTGGACATTTAGTTTAGTTTCTTAACCACTTGATTACTGAGCACTTTCATCCCCTTCCTGCCCAGGCCAATTTTCAGCTTTCAGTGGTCTCACACTTTGAATGACAATTGCACGATCATGCAACACTACTGTATATCCAAATTTAAGTTTTACCATTTTTAAACACAAATAGAGCTTTCTTTTGGTGGTATTTAATCACTGCTGGGTTTTTTATTTTTTTACAAAGAAAAAAGACAGACAATTTTGAAAAGAAAAAAAAGTTTTTCTTACTTTTCTCTTTCACTGATGTGTGCTGATGAGGTGGCACTGATGGACACTTATAGGCTGCACTAATGGGCACTGAGGAGATGGAACGTATGGGCACTGATAAGACGTCACTGAAGGACACTGATTAGGTGGCACTGATATGCGGCACTGATGAGCACTAATAGGCGGCACTGTTGGGCACTAATAGGCGGCATTGATAGGCGGCACTGATGGGTGGCACTGATGGGCAGTACTGACGAGCAAGCATTAATCGGCACTGAAAGGAAGCACTGACTGGTACCACTAATGGGAACTGATTAGTGTCAACGATGGGCACTGATTGGTGTCACTGATGGGCACTGCTGGGTCTTTACTGTAATCAGGGTTACTGATGTTCATTGCCCTGATTACTTATTCTGGTCACCCCTGTTAGAAGATGCCGCTGATCAGCTCTCCTAGCCACACACTCTGTCAGTGTGAGGCAGGGAGAGACAATAAAAGGCACTTCCGCATTTACATGTGACCGGCTGTGATTGGACACAGGCAACTGTCCTAGGAACACAGCGTGGCCACGATCACCACACTGCATGTCCCCGTGGGTGCGTGAGATCGGCCGTTCTGGGGCGCCATCATATGACATCCTAGAACGAAAGCCGCACCGCTCTGCAGTCATTTGATGGTGGGTGGGTGGGAAGTGGTTAAAAATCAAACTGGTGTGGTGGGTACATTTTAGTAAGGGCAATCTGGCCAGAAATCAACGTTGAGCTTTTAGGAATTACATTTTAACTGTATAATGTATTTTGGTTTAATCTACCGTATTTATCTTCATATTGCGCGCACCGGTGTATAGCGCGCACCTCCAACCTGGAAGGAAAATTTTAGGAAAAAAAGAAAATACTTACAGTTTGAATGCCCCTCGTCGGTGTCTTGCCCGGACAAGGCCCGTCCATTGGCAGCCTTGTCCGGTCCGGCATCCGTCTGCAGCCTTGAGCCGATCCCCGCTTCCCGCGCTGTGTTTGAACGCCGCAGCCGACATATACCGAGCACAGTACATTTGGGCACGCTCGGCCACGCTCGGCTCCTCTCGCATAAAGGCTAGGAGGCGGCACAGGGAGTGACCGCCAGGGGAGCCGAGCCTGGCCGAGTGTATCCAAGTGTACTGCGCTTGGTATATGTCGGCAGCGGCGTTCAAACACAGCGCGGGAAGCGGGGATCGGCGTATATCGCGCACCCACGATTTCCCCTGATTTTAAGGGGAAAAAAGTGCGCGGTATACGCCGATAAATACGGTATATTTATTAAAGTATTTTAGCATACAGAATCTAAGTACAAAGGCCTCCGTATTATGGAGGGCATAACACTGACCCCTATATTATGAAGGGAGTGACATTGACCCCTGTGTTATAGGGGGGGTAACACTGACCCCTGTATTACAAAGGGGGGTGGCACTGACCCCTGTATTATGACACCTAGGATGGCCACCTGTCTGGGATTCAGCTGAACAGCTCAGGTTTTGAATCATGTGTCTGGGTTTCAGTCTGCCTAAAACCCAGACACATTATTGAATGATGAATGAATGAATGAAAACTTATATAGCGTGGCACATGCGAACTAAATCGCTTCTGGGCGCTTATTCAGACCAGACTGTGGCTCCCCAAGTAACCAAGATAGTCACACACCATCTGTTGCCACAAGTAACGCAAATTGGCCACACCCACTGTTTGCCATGACGCATTGTTGCTCTGCTCTACTCCAGGTCTTTAAAATCCTATAGCGTATACTACAAAAAAATTGCCATGTGCCGCTAAAGTGTTCAGGTTTGGCTTGAAGAAAATCTAGCTACCCTATAATCGACTGCTCTATGGAAACCCATTGCTTAAAATAAGAATGCCAAAACCAATTCACCAACCTAGTTGAATAATGTATTTTGGAAAATAGTTTTCAAAGATGAATGTAATCAGAAACAACGCTTTATGAATAGTATAGTCCAAACAGCAGCTCTCTTATCTGTTTTATAGAAAATAATTATTATTTATTATTTTGGCTACATATTTTCCCATGATGCTGGAAGCATCATATTTTCCAATTATATTTTCCCATGACAGGTTTAAGGCAGGGCAATACAGGTAATACAGCACAGGTATCTAAAGACAAGTATACATATTAATAATTTAGCAAAACAAACCAATATTAAGAAACATGAAAAAAAAAAATATCATAGACAATCTTTCCTTTTAAGAAAACAATATACAAAGATAATATATAAAGCAAACCCAGAGTAATCAAAAACATTGAATAGATCAGTGATATATAATGCAGTTTAAATCACACATATAAGTCAGTAAGTACACTTTTATTGTATATCCATACATCTATAAAGCAGAAATCTAATTAAAGATGTTACAGTAATTCATACTGATATAGATAAAGATGTAAATACAGGTCTGTTTGTTGCATTCCTGAGCCCTCCTGTGGCTACATGTCATATTATATTGCCTTTTAATAATTAACTATTTTCAACCGTCGCATCTTATGCTGCTAGTTAAAATATTAATTAGAAAATGGAAAAGCTAAACTGATTTATTTTACTTCTTCAAAGATTATCTCATTTGGAGAATAAAAACACATGGGAACATATAGCAGTTTAGCACGCCCACATTGTATTCCAGTATTAAATAAACTGAAGCACACCTTGTGTTTACTTGAATGACGTGATTGCAGAATGCAGAATGTTAACTAGCCTAATTTGTACTAATGTGGGAGTAGGCTGGAATGATTATAGCTTTCTGAGAGCTCAAGCTGACAATGGGAGCTCACTTTCCCAACATTAACTGCCAGCAAGGGCTACTGCTGTTTATATAATACCTCCGGCCACTGTGATATGTAATCTCTAACCTGCTTTTAAGTCCAATTCCAGTATAGCTTGGTTATGCCTTTTTCTTGAAACTTTCTCTTTCTGCTTTTTGTTAAATAGTCTGTCACCAGACTATTCATTTCAACACCAATCTTCCAATGAGAATATTTGTGCATTTACTGTATTTTATGCATGTTATTTGCCTGTAAAAGCCTCTCTTTTGTAGACATTTAATAGCCCTGAGACTGCTAGAGAAAGAGAGGACACCCCAGCCCCAGGCTGAGCTATATACACTGAGACTGAGCAGTATACCCTAAGGCTGAGCTATATACCCCGAGACTGAGCTGTATACCCTGAGACAGAGCTATATACTCTCAGGCTGATATGTATACCCTGAGGTTGAGCTATATACCCTGAGTCTGAGCTGTATACCATGAGGCTGAGCTATATACCCTGCTGCTGAGCTGTATACACTGAGGCTGAGCTAAATACACTAAGACTGAACTGTATACCCTGAGGGTTAAGCTATATACCCTGAGACTGAGCTATATACACTGAGACCGAGCTGTATACCCTGATCTGTGACGTTGAGCTGTATACCCTGATCTGTAATATGGAGCTGTATACCCTAAACTGTGAAATGGAGCTGAATACCTTGATCTTTGATGTGGAGTTGTATAGCCTGATCTGTAATGTGACCTGATCTGTATACCCTGATCAGTGAGGCTTACCTGTATACCCTAATCTGTGAGGCTAAGCTATATAACCTGATCTGTGATGTGGAGTTGTATACCATTATCTGTAAGGTAGAGCTGTATACCCTGATCTGTGATGTCGAGCTGTATAGCCTTATCTGAAATGCTGAGCTATATACCCTGATCTGTGAGGCTGAGCTGTATACCCTGATCTGTGAGGCTGAACTATATACCCTGATCTGTGAGGCTGAGCTATAAACCCTGATCTGTAATGTGGAGCTGTATACCCTGATCTATAATGTTGGGGCTGTATACTCTGTCCTGTGATGCTGAGCTATATACCCTGCTCTGTGATGCTGAGCTGAATACTCCTGACACTATAGGTGGAAGCAAGTGGAAAACAGGGGACGGAGTGGGTGGATTCTATAAGGGGTGGGGATTACGAGAAATGGGAGGGGTCAAAAGGAATGGTGGGGTCTGGCGCCCCCCATCCTAAAACTTCACCAGCCGCCACTGCTTTAGCTGTCGCTTAAATAACATTCTGCAGTATTAACCTTTGCTTCTCCCCCAGAAGCTACATAAAAGGTGGTTATGAAGAAAGAGGAAAAGGAGTTGGGCCACACAGAATATTTAGACACTCACAAAATAGCAGAGGGCTATGATATAACTTTTTTGTCATTCTCCAGCTTCCGGTGTGCCACTTCCCTGAATTTTCTGTCTGGAAGCCTAAACTATACAATATAATTTCAATTCACCATATTACATTTTTCAGGACTACATATTCCTTCATGCCTAGTGCCTACATGCATGAGTGCACGGCCATCCTTTGCTTGCAATGTAATTTAAAAAAATTGCAGAAAAAAAGCCCAAAGGGAGTTGATTTTAAATGATTATATAATAAAATAATCCCTTTTTATTGTTGAAGTGACAGTGCTGCCTTGGGAGCTGCTGCTGATCATTTCCCTTGGAAGAGGAACCAAACCTTTTTTCTTTCCAGGCTGCCTGTGCGTGTTGGCACACACAAATCCACAAGTCGCCCTGTAGTCCAATCCTGGGAGTCTGCACAAAAAAGGTGGCTCTGTGGACCCTTCAAGAGAAAGGAGCCATCCTAAGGGCCATTGCTCAGAGGACCTGCTCATTCAGAAGGAAACTTTAACACATCAAGGAGTATGCAAGTGGATTCATCACCATTTACAATGCAATTTTTTAAGTTGGTGACAAGTTCTCTTTAAGTTAGCAAGGGACATTAGCCGACAGTTGGATATGTGGGCATGATATTATTTGAATGGTAATTAGTAATGGCATTATCTCAGGGGAATTAAAAGATCCATGTGCTGTGGGAAACCTATAGGTTGTCAATGCTGACCTCTTTCTGGGAATGCTGGTTGCCTTACTGTCATGCTGATTAAACCTCTTCAGTTCTTTCTGAGTCACTGTCCCCAGAACAAACATGCAAAATAATACCATTTCATGTATAGGTTTGTGCAGTAATTTTATTAAATATGTCATACAAAATTACATATCATATCTCGTGTTAATATTGTTTTTCTGTAGTGAGGTACAGTCTACCCTGATGAAGAATACGTTGTGGTTAAGATTCAAAGAACGTTGGATGTTGCCAGTCGTTAATATTTATTGTGAATTGACATCATATGCACAGCAGACTGCAACTGGATGTACATTATTAGTGTAAAGTGTAAACAACGTTTTATAGATATCTTCTATTCTTTGTGAAAAACCTTTTAACTTGCCACATACAGTGGGGATCGAAAGTTTGGGAACCCCAGGTAAAAATTTGTATTATTGTGCATACTGAAGCCAAGGAAAGATGGAAAAATTTCCAAAAGGCATCAAATTACAGATTAGACATTCTCATAACAGGTCAAAAAAAGTTAGATTTTATTTCCATCATTTACAATTACAGAAAACAAAAAAAATGGTGTCTGCAAAAGTTTGGGCACCCTGCAGAGTTAATATCTTGTACTGCCCCCTTTGACATCACAGCTTGTAAACACTTTTTGTGGCCAGCCAATTCTTGTTTGAGGTATCTTTGCCCATTCTTCCTTACAAAAGTCTTCCAGTTCTTTGAGATTTCTGGGCTGTCTGTCATGCATTGCTCTTTTAAGGTCTGTCCATAGATTTTCAATTATGTTGAGGTCAGGAGATTGTGAAGGCCATGGCAAAACCTTCAGTTTACGCCTCTTGATGTAACACCTCAAGTACATGACGGCCTATCTAATTTCTTGAGACCCTAACATGCCAGAAAAGTACAAATATCCCCCAAATGACCCCTTTTTGGAAAGAAGACATTCCAAGGTATTTAGAAAGAGGCATTGTGAGGTTTTTTAAGTTGTAATTTTTTCCCACAATTCTTTGCAAAATCAAGATTTTTTTTATTTGTATTTATTTTTTCACAAAATGTTCATATTAGCAGGTTATTTCTCACACACAGCATATGCATACCACAAATTACACACCAAAACACATTCTGCTATTCCTCCCGAGTATGGTGATACCACATGTGTGAGTCTTTTACACAGCGTGGCCACATACAGAGGCCCAACATGCAGAGAGCACCATCAGGCCTTCTGGAGCACCCAGACCAATTCTGACATTCCTCTTCGACATGTAAAAATCATCATTTATTTGCTAGAAAATTACATAGAACCCCAAAACATTATATATGCTTTTTTTAGCAAAGACCCTAGAGAATACAATGGCGGTTGTTGCAACTTTTTATCGTGCATGGTATTTGCACAGCAATTTTTTGAACACGTTTTTTTTGGAAATAAAACAGTTTTGTGCTTTTAAAAAAACAAAAACATTAAAGTTAGCCCAATGTTTTTGCATAATATGAAAGATGAAGTTACGTCCAGTAAACAGATACCCAACATGTCACCCTTAAAAATTGCACACGCTTGTGCAATGGCGCCAAACTTCGCTACTTAAAAATCCCAATAGTTGACGCTTTAAATATTTTTACTGGTTACATCTTTTTAATTGGAGAAGAGGTCTAGGGCCAAAATTATTGCTCTCGCTCTAATGCTCGCAGCGATCTCTCACATGTGTGGTTTGAACACCGTTTTCATATGTGGGCAGGATTTGTGCGGTCGCTTCTGTACACGAGCACACGGGAACAGGGGCGCTTTAAAAAATGTTTTTTTTTTTTTATTGTTCATTTTACTTTATTTAATTTAGTTTGACACGTTTTTACCCAAAAATAAATGTTTTGATCACTTTTATTCCTATTACAAGGAATGTAAACATCCCTTGTAATAGGAATATAGCATGACAGGTCCTCTTTACAGTGAGATATGGGGGTCAATAAGACCCCACATCTCACCTCTAGGCTGGAAAGCCTGAAAAAAAAAACAACGATCCTGGCTTCGATCGTAGCGGTGAGTCGGAAGAAGCATCAGAGGGCGAAGGGAGGGGACGTCCCCTTTCCCCTCCCCTAAGAACGATCAAGAGGTGGAACAGCTGCCATGATCATTCTTACGCTGTAGGGAATCGCTGGGTGAAAAAGATGATATCTGAATGATGCCTGTAGCTGCAGGCATCATTCAGATATCCCTGCACAAAGTCAAGGACATCATATGATGGCCGGCGGGCAGGAAGTGATTAAAACACATTTTGTTTTCCAGAGTATTGTCCGAGGGTATTGCAGAGTATTGTGCGGGGGTATTGCAGAGTATTGTGCGGGGGTATTGCAGAGTATTGTGTCGGGGTATTGCAGAGTATTGTGGGGGGGTATTGCAGAGTATTGTGCGGGGGTATTGCAGAGTATTGTGCGGGGGTATTTCAGAGTACTGGCAGGGGTATTGCAGAGTACTGGCAGGGGTATTGCAGAGTATTGCGCAGGGATATTGCAGAGTACTGGCAGGGGTATTGCAGAGTATTGTGCTTGGGTATTGCCGGGTATTGCAGAGTATTGCGCAAGGGTATTGCAGAGTACTGGCAGGGGTATTGCAGAGTATTGTGTGGGGGTATTGCAGAGTATTGTGCGGGGGTATTGCAGAGTATTGTGCAGGGGTATTGCAGAGTATTGTGCAGGGGTATTGCAGAGTATTGTGCGGGGGTATTGCAGAGTATTGCGCAGGGGGTAGGGGTATTGTAGAGTATTGCTCAGGGGGTAGGGGTATTTCAGAGTATTGCGCAGGGGGTAGGGGTATTGCAGAGTATTGCGCAGGGGGTAGGGGTTTTGCAGAGTATTGCACAGGGGGTAGGGGTTTTGCAGAGTATTGCACAGGGGGTAGGGGTATTGCAGAGTATTGCGCAGGGTATTGCAGGGATGGCTGAGCAGGGATGGCTGGATCTGTGACTGCAATAGTCAAAGATCCAGCCCACAGCGTTGCTGACACCCGTGCTCCTCTCACACTGTACCGATCGGTACAGAGAGAGGAGGGAGGAACCAGCGTCATCAAATGACGGTGGTTTGTTTACATGCGATGGCTCCCTCATTGGACAGAGCGATCACATGGTAAACAGCCGCTATCAGCAGCAATTTACCGTGATCTGTGTGCGCGCCCCAAGGGGCGCGCGGGAGCACGATTCTGGGAGGACGTCCATGGACGTCCTCCCAGAGTTAAGTGACTGCCTTGTAGACGTATATTGTCTATAAGGCGGTGATTAACTGGTTAACCTCATCGGTCCACAGAACTTGTGCATCAGGCTTGTCTATATGTTCATTTGCAAAGTTCAAACGCTGATTTTTGTGGTGAGGACATAGAAGAGGTGTTCTTCTGATGATTCTTCCATGAAGACCATATTTGTACAAGTATCTCTTCATAGTGGAATAGTGTACCACAACTCCAGTGTCTGCCAGATGTTTTCAGGAGGCATCGTGCAGTCAAACGTGGGTTTTGAATTGCTTTTCTCACAATCATGCGAGCTGTTCTGTCTGATACTTTCTTGGTCTTCCAGATCTTGCTTTAACTTCCTGATGACTGCCATTTCTTAATTACATTCCCTTCATTGGTTGCCAGTAAAAGACAGAATCACTTTTAAGGCACTCTGTCTGACGCATAAGTGTGTTCAAGGAAATGCTCCCCAATACCTATGCGAAAAAATAAAATGTCACAACCCCAATCACGTTCTGCGATCCACTAACCAAAATCTACTACAGATACCCAAAGCCAGATACAAGTCCAAAGGAGAATGAAAATTCTCTACCAACCAGCATCCGATTGGAGGTGAATCACGTGGCCTTCAGGAAAAAAATCATCTTTTCTGAGGGCAAAAGTACAGTAGGGAATGGATACTAAGGCTGCATTCACACCTTAGTGCGGCGTTTTGTACCGCGATTTGCCGTGACAAATTGCGGCGTTTTGTACCGCGATTTGCCACGACAAAACGCGCCGTTTTTAACCTTGGTTTTTTAACAGGTCATTGTCAGCTATGCTGAACGCCGAAGCCGCCTGAAAAAATAGGTCCGGGACCTGTTTGAGCTTCACGCGATTGGCGTTTCGGCGTTCGGCGTGGAGATGTGAACCATCTCCATAGAGATTAATGTTATTTCTCCCCTCCAGCGTATCTGAGCGTCGTGCTTCAGGCGACAAAACGCTCAGGTGTGAATGGAGCCTAGTGCCCAGAGGCGATTCATTTCGCATGTGTTGCGCTATATAAGTGTCTCACTCACTCACATTCCGAACAGAGGATATTGACATCTGAAAACGCTTTGCTATCTTCTTATAGCCTTCTCCAGCTTTGTGAGCGTCAACTATTTTCAGTTTGAGTTTTCTAGACAACTGCTTAGAAGAACCCATGGTGCTGATTGTTGGGGCAAGGTCAGATGAGTCTGGGCATTTAAAACCTTTGAGATTGACATCACCTGGTCTTCCCAGACGATGATTGAGAACAATCCATGACACTGGCAGGTCTCAGCTTTGCAAAGGGGGCAGTGCATGCTATAAATTCTGCAGGGTGCCCAAACTTTTGCAGACATCGTTTTTTTTTGTTTTCTGTAATTTTGAAAGTGTAAATGATGGAAATAAAATCTAACTTTTTTTGACATATTATAAGAATGTCTAATCTGTAATTTGATGCCTTTAGTTCGCATGTGCCGCGCTATATAAGTCTTCATTCATTCATTCATTCATTTTGGAGATTTTTCCATCTTTCCTTGGTTTCGTTATGCACATTAATACAAATTTTTACTGGGGTGCCCAAACTTTCAACCCCCACTGTATGTATGGCTGAGATTTTATTATGTTTAACCACTTAACCCCCGGACCATATTGCTGGTCAAAGACCAGAGCACTTTTTGCGATTCAGCACTGCGTCGCTTTAACTGACAATTGCGCGGTCGTGCGACGTGGCTCCTAAACAAAATTGGCGTCCTTTTTTTCCCACAAATAGAGATTTCTTTTGGTGTATTTGATCACTTTGGTGGTATTTGGTGGTATTTGCGCTATAAACAAAAATAGAGCGACAATTTTGAAAAAAAATTATATTTTTTACTTTTTGCTATAATAAATATCCCCCAAAAATATATAAAAAAACAATTTTTTTCCTCAGTTTAGGCCGATACGTATTCTTCTACGTATTTTTCGTAAAAAAAATCGCACGGGAGTCAGGGCGAGTGGGGGGCGCACGCGCCCCTATTGGCTGCTTGGCGAGGTGACACTATACTAAGTGCTCTCGCCCAGCAGAGCCGACCTGCCGCAGTATAACTGCGGCGGCTGATATGGCAAGTAGTTAAAAAAAATATACATTTTTTTGAAAGTTTATTTTTGATTGCTTTAGTATACTCTTGGGTTGCCATTAAAGTACCATAAGAGGATTGTCTTGGACTTAAAGCGGGGTTTCGGGCATCATTTTTTATTTTTTTTACAAGCTACAATTAATCACATTAAATAGTCCCTAAAACATATTAATAGCTCCCCAATCATTCCAGAAATCATTGCAAACACTTGCCTTATATCCTCCAGCTCATGTTGTGGCCGTATCCATCATATGTGTGGGCATGTGAAGGCCAGTTCCTTTTTCTTCCTGGTGGTATTTGCGCTATAAACAAAAATAGAGCGACAATTTTGAAAAAAAAATAATATTTTTTACTTTGTGCTATAATAAATATCCCCCAAAAATATATTAAAAAACTATTTTTTTCCTCAGTTTAGGCCGATACGTATTCTTCTACGTATTTTTCGTAAAAAAAATCGCACGGGAGTCAGGGCGAGTGGGGGGCGCACGCGCCCCTATTGGCTGCTTGGCGAGGTGACACTATACTAAGTGCTCTCGCCCATCAGAGCCGACCTGCCGCCGTATAACTGTGGCGGCTGATATGGCAAGTAGTTAAAAAAAGATATACATTTTTTTGAAAGTTTATTTTTGATTGCTTTAGTATACTCTTGGGTTGCCATTAAAGTACCATAAGAGGATTGTCTTGGACTTAAAGCGGGGTTTCGGGCATCATTTTTTATTTTTTTGCAAGCTACAATTAATCACATTAAATAGTCCCTAAAACATATTAATAGCTCCCCAATCATTCCAGAAATCATTGCAAACACTTGCCTTATATCCTCCAGCTCATGTTGTGGCCGTATCCATCATATGTGTGGGCATGTGAAGCCCAGTTCCTTTTTCTTCCTGGTATTCAGGGAGAGGTGCATGCTGGGTGATTTTTAGGCACAGTAATGCCCAGAGACTCCTGGGTAATGCGTGTCATCATTTCCCAGGAGGCAATGGGGTCTTAGGACAGGAAGTTGAACCACCTAGAACCAGGTAGATTATGAATACTGCCTAGTAACAGCCAGATAGAAATGAGTAAAACATTAATTTTTTATGTTTTTTTTTTTTTTTTTTTTACATTAAAGGCAAGCTGTTAATAGAGTGTTCATTTTTAGGGTTGAACTCTGCTTTAAAGAACAAACATGTTCATCAGTTACTTAACACCTCTTCCAGGGCAGTGGTTCAGAATGCGCTAATGTCAGAGGATCTGCATGGCTGTTGGGCAAATATCATTTTGTGCAGTGGTAGCCTCCATATTCTTTTAACAGCAGCCTAACTTAACGTATTAATATTTCTTGGAGAATAATTGGGTGTCCAATGTTCATGGATGATGATCATTTTGTTGCTTGATCCAAGCAAATCTGGCTACAATAGGATGCATGATCTGGTGTGCGGATACCTTAAGCAGAGCACAGCTCCTGTATCCTTCTGCCACTACAGTCACTGGTTTCAGTGCAATCACATTTATGCCGTGACCAATCTACTATGTTGCTGTAAAACCTTTAGGAAAGTGACAGGTGTAATATACTAAATAAGGACTGGAGAACTTCACATACACATTACTGACATTGTCTACAGTAGATGTCTAAAACATACATTTTTCTAAGTGTGTGAAGGCTCTATGTTATACAAGCTGCATACTTATGTTAATTGGTGTAGCATGAGTATTAGGCAATGAAATTTTTGTCATACTGACATAAAACAGACTAGTTTAGAGAGGTATTACAGGTGCCCAATGCCCCCTAAAGAGGCACACTATTACCAACTTGAAGAGGGCCTATGACAAGATTATTTTTTTAACAAGACTTATGTGCTTAAAGGTGCTCAGAACATGGATTTGCAAAGCTTTAAAATAGAATGGAGATGTAATAACATTTTCATGTGTAGCAAAGATTTTAGTAATCAGAATTATAACAGATTGTTTGGGTGAAAAGCCCAAATTCCCTTGATAAAAATCTATGCTTTTCTCTGCATGAAACCATCCTCATTACTAGTGATCTTCTCAGTAGGGGAAATAATGAATTAATTAACCATGTGGACACAATGATAACAATATTATAACATGTGCAGAAATATATATTCAGCTGAGTCTGAAGAAAGCGTCTGTGTTAATGCTGAAGGGATGTTAGCCACATTGTATTCTCAGCCCCAGTTATGGGAATTGCCTTAATGGAAATAGACACTGATGCACACAGGGGCCCTCTTTGAGTGTTGCTCTCCATGACTCTGACTATACAGTGATACCTCGGTTCATGAAACGACTTTGGCCGCAAACCAAATTGGTTGTGAGGCAAATTTTCCCATAGAGTTCAACATAAATCAGGTTAATTTGTGTTTTTTTGTATATACATACAGTAACATTTTGAAATGTACAGTATGTAAGAAAAAAGGAGATTTCAAACATGTATTACATACAGTCTTTTATATTAAGCTGACCTCTTTCATGTGTACATCTAAAAAGAAAAAGCTATAGCTCCTCTTTAAACCTTGTTTGAAACATTCACGAACCCCAAATAAATTACTAATCTAGGGGCCAGAAAACAGCAATGTGCATCCAGAAAAAGATCATCCGAGGGCATGATAAAGTTGTAGAATTCATATGAAGAGTTTTTCCATGATTCCCAATCAAGTGAGCCCACCCTCATAGTGGTCAGGGGGCAGAATCCCCTGTATGAGTGAACAGGTTCACTGCTCTTCTCAATATGAACGTGTCAGAGCAGGAAACATGGCCCGTGTTCGTGAACCGAATTAGGGTTTGTGAACCGGAGCAAATTTTTGTGAACTCTTCTGTTCATGAACTGAGTTTGTGAACGGAGCAATCGTGAACCGAGGTATCACTGTAGTTTGCTCCTCCCCCACCCAGTTTACATAAGCAGCTCTTTGCTAATCTGCTCCTCCTTGCATGAAGCGGTCGTCATGTGATCTGAATTACTTCCTGTAAAGCTGCAATGCAGAGAGAGAGAGTGTCCATGATTTTTAGCTGTAAAAGCCGCTTATGAAAATCCTGCATCTTAACCAGATGCAATGCTTTCTCTAGAACAGGGCAGGTGGTGTATGTGGGTGGAAAACCTTTGAACCGCAGACAGCATTTGTGATCGTGGGATCCAAAGAGGGAGTATTTTGGAACAACTGGGTTTGAACATGATGTTGTGTTTTCTTTAGCACAAGGTAAGCAATCCTGTTGTGTAAGCCCTATAAGCAAAGGAAAAAGCTTAAAACAAGTTCCCGCTTAGTAGCCTACGAAGGGAAAGGGCAACAGCTTTTGTAAGAATAGAGGAGAGATTCCCTCATTTATAAAACTGTAATGGACGGTAGTCACATGTCTAATATAAAGGCCTGGAAATAGCATTCTTTAGCAACACCTCTGGTATGCAAAGAAATGTTTAGTGGGAAAAAGAAAAGAGGCATCTTTCCTTGTATAGTTTGCAATCAATGTAATTTTTTTCAAATAAGTCTACCGTATTTGCCGGCGTATAAGACGACCTTTTGGATGCAAAAAAATAATACGGATGCCTTCTCATCCTCGGACGAGAGGACTGAACAGAGGCCCTGCTGGGAAAATTAGTGTTCCGCCTATCACGAAACTGTCTGAGGAGGAGGCGCGGCTTTTGAATCATGGATGCCCGCAGCCTGGAAGCCAAAATCGGCAAAAAAATAAGGTAGGGAGAACGCTTGGCCGGCACAGTGGAGGCAAGTGATGGCACAGTGGGGGCAAGTGATGGCACAGTGGAGGCAAGTGATGGCACAGTGGAGGTAAGTGATGGCACAGTGGGGGCATGTGATGTAATGTAACGGCACAGTGAGGCACGTAATGTAATGGCACAGTGAGGCATGTAATGTAATGGCACAGTGGGGGCATGTAATGTAATGGCACAGTTTATGCATGTAATGTAATGGCACAGTGAGATTTAAAAAAAGCCTGTTTCTGTTAGCGGTTATTCTGGCTACCCCTCAGCTTCCAGACAGACTAGTAGGAAGGGGGTCATCTTATACAGTGAGTATATCCCAAAACCCAAATTTTTCCTGGAAAAATAGGGGGTTGTCTTATACGCCCAGTCGTCTTATACGCCAGCAAATATGGTACTTAAATCTTGGGGTTGGTGAATGAATTGAAGCTGTACTGACTTTGATCACCCAATCATGTGCAAACAAACATCCTATTTTTTTTTATTTTCCTTGCACATGAAAAGTTAAATTTTGAAAAGTGAATTTCTCATTAAGCTTCATCTGATCTGCTAAGCTAAGTAAAAATGTACTCTGCAAAGTACTTCTTTAGTAGATCAGCCTATATATCGTAATATTCAAAGCTAGGTTAGGACCTTTTCCGTGTAAAAGAGGTGATTCTAGAAGAGGAATGTTTTGATAGCAAGGATTATGAGCTTCATTAATAGAAGAAATCTGACCTTGTTTACACTATAGTCTCACAAACGCCAACAATTTTGGGACTGCACAGGTCCCCTTTATCAAGGCAGATGTCATCTATCTTATCCCTTAAATACCCTAATTAATACATTAAAAATATGAAAATATGAATGTTATACTTCGCGCTGCTGCAATAATCAATTAACAATAATACAATATATAGCATCAATATATTCAATAACCTTGTGCTTTGAGATACTAATTCCTTTTGCTCATATTCCAAAAATCTCACTATAATATCCCTTGGTAGATCTCTGAGGGTATTGTATGACTTTTGTATTCTATGTACCCGTTCAAAGTGCATTGGTGCTGTGGTATCCAATTTTAAAGCTGTATTAAATATCTCTCTCAGTACATCCCCCAGTTCTTTGTCTTTAACTTCTTCGGGGAGGCCTCTTACACAAAGATTTTTCCTCCTACTACGGTTTTCTTGATCCTCTAATTTATAACGGGCATTTCTTATTTCTATCCAGTCCATATCCACTCTGTCTCTTAATTCTGTTATTGCATTTTTGTGCTCTTCCAGTTGTTCCTCTATCTCTTCTACTCTCTGTAGTACACACTGGATATCTCTTCTTGTTGCGCCCATTTCGCCCTTAATAGTTTTTTCCAGGCGTGCAATCATGCCCATCATATACGTCATATCTTGTTTAGTCGTTGGTGCTTGAGGATCCTCGAAAGAGGCTTCAGTACATATACTATGTTGTTGTCTCTCAGGGTTCTTCTGGCCTTTACTCTGTCCCTTCGCTGCCGGAGATTGGTCCTTATATTTATCTTTAGCCTCTCCATCAGTCTGCGCTTCTATCAATCCTTTGCTCTTTATCGGTGTATTTAATAGGGCATCTTCACTGTTTTTTGGGCTAACTGGTGTCTGGTCCAAATCCTCAGACACCAGGTAGGACCTCATTGTGCTGCGGCCTATTCCCCCACCCTGAGTGTTCTTGGGTGCCTTCCGTACCATCGTGCCCTTGGCTTGCCCTTGCCTGACAGTTGTATGTACGTATATATATATTAATATAAAGTCAATTAGGCACCCTCTGAAAGAGCACTAGTGTCCTCCCCTCTCTACGGTAAGAGGAGGCCAAAAGTTTTCTTTTCAACTGCACCTGTGGTTGTACTTTGGGAGGCTTATCTTTGGGAGCTGGACTGAATCAGAGCATGTCCATAGACCCGGGTAGGGAGAATTATATAAGTTCTTACATTTCAGCGTACTCCTTTTAGATACGGTCAAATACTATTATACTATTATATATACTATTATGGTTTAGTTGTTTCCACAGGATTGTTCACCTTGTTTCACCTTATTCATCTTGAGTATTTGATCTCCCAATCTCAGGCTCATTCAGGGTGCACAATTCCCCCCCCTTTTTTTTTCCAAGATAGCAGGCAAGCAAGCATGGGTCAGACGAAAAAAAATAAAGAAGCAAGAGGGAAATTTTTTAACAGTCTTACCCCTCGATGTCCCTCATTTCTTCTACGGTTCCATCCTGGTCCCACTGCTTCCAGTAGATTTAGGGAGAGAGGGAATCTTTTGCTCTTTTGCTCCTTATCCCTGCTCTTTGCTCTTTATCTCTGCCCTTTAACGTAGATTGACTGCTCTCTGCTGGCTACTCCAAACTCAGCCTGGTCCCGAGGATCGTTGCGTCGGGGCTGGCGTGTTGAGATCTGTTCTGAGATCCGTGTCGGGGAAGACCCAGCGTGGTAACAGCAACCTGATCGCTGCCTCAGCTTCCGTCCGTCCGACTTCTACTTCAGACCCCTCCTTCTCGCCCAGCTCAGTGACTAGTCCTGGCCAGCCTTGGAGATCACAGCGAAGCCTTCATTAGCATACCACTGCTTCAGTCTTCCACCTCTTTTCCGACACGCTGGCGAAAAAGCAAAGCACCCGGGTGGATCGTATGATGCCGGAGTGGAAGCTCCACCTTCGTAACACGCTCCGACTCAGTCACCCAGCCGACCGGCCCCTTTCACCCGGGCGCCAGACACACCAGGACATGGCTTTCTCCCCCGTCACAGGCACAGGTGCGGATTAGGGCACGAGCAATGCACAAGGTAGGGCATGGGGTTTTCACAAGCTTACGGGCAGCGCATCTATGACTTCAGTGTCTCTGTCCTTTGGTCACCTAGGGAGAGCATGGAGCTGCTGCCATCTTCCGGAGTCCTTACGGCGCCATGTTGTTACTCCGCCCCCTCCAATATATTCAATAACCTGATATTACTTAATAATGTAAAGTGCTCAGTGCAATTATAGTGCAAAACAGATAAAGTGCAATCATATAAAGTCCATCCATATCATCATGTCGTGTGCTGAGCTTGTGCAAATTATGCAGTTGGTGTAGATCTTGGTGACACTCCGTGCTCCCCTCCTGGGTCCCCACTCACCAGCAATAATCTTTAAATGTGCCTGGTATAAAATTTAAAGTGGCGTCTCCCATCAATGGCTGGGACTGCTGGATGTAATCAATATGCAGGTGAAAATATCACCTTCCATCCACCGATATATAAAGAATGTCAGGTATATCCTATATTCAGATATGATTACCACCTTCCCAACTTTCCCAGTGATCGGATATTCATATTAGACATGTGGCAATGTGGCTAATTTTATTTCTAAAAATCCAAAATCATTGCACTTATATCAAACTTTTTAAAAGTTTAAAACGCTGCCTTGGCATGCAAACAATCGTAACTAGGTCTCCTCAGCTTGACACGTTTCGTCACTCCCACTGGGCGTCTTCAGACTATTTAGGACTATTATGGGCCCAGCTGGCATGTTCATCAAATGGAAAATCCAATATTTCTAATTTCCCTACCAAAAATGGTATATACTGTGACCAGAAAGTATAGATAAGCACATGCATTTACATTTTAATAGGAGATATAATGCACTGAATATAGACCTATTGCAGTCAACGTTTTTTACATATCTTGTTATGTATTGTTGTTTGTTGGTCTGTCAGTCACAGTTCTGATTGGTAATTGAACTGTGAGCAGGTCTGAAGCTAGTGCACGTGTGTGTGTCAAGAATCACCTTCTGCTGAAAGTGTGAATGTCTGCAAGTATAATAGGCAGCAGCTGGCTATGAACAGCAGGGACTGTACTGCTTGAATGAACAGGTTTTGTTTTAAGCTATGAATACTCTACAGAAGCAACCAGGACAGTGCATCAAATGTATGTAACATACCTTTAAATGTATCCCGTTTCATCAGGATACAATTGAACACCACCAATTTCAGTAAATTGACTCATGCATTTCTATTGGAAAACATTGATGCAAATTAGAACACAGGAATTGTTTGGAGTGTTGTATTGAAAGTTTTAAATTGTATTGAAAAGCACCTTTAGGTTTACCAAGAGCTATGTAGTGTGAAGGACTGAAAAACAATTCATTCAGTAGATGTCCATTAAAGGGTTACTATAGGAAAAAAAATGTTCTTTAAAATAACAAACATGTTATACTTACCTCCAGGGATGTATTCTGGCCTAGGCCAACAAGGCCCAGGCCTAGGGCGGCACTTTGTGGGGGGCGGCCCTCTGTCCTCTTCCCACGGCGTCCCTCTCTCCTCCTCCCAGGGCGTCCCTCTCTCCTCATCCCAGGGCATCCCTCTCTCCTCCTCCCAGGGCGTCCCTCTGTCCTTCTCCCAGGGCGTCCCTCTGTCCTTCTCCGAGGGCGTCCCTCTGTCCTTCTCCCAGGGCGTCCCTCTGTCCTCTTCCCAAGAATATGACAGGCATGTGGCTTTGACAGGAAGGGGCGGGTCATATTTAAATTAGAGGGTGCGCAAGTTTAGTCAGGCCTAGGGCAGCACAAAACCTAAATACACCTCTGCTTACCTCCACTGTGCAGTTTGTTTTGCACAGAGTGGCCCCGATTCACGTCTTCTGGGGTCCCTCGGCGGCTGTCTCAGGTCCCCCCCGCAAGAACTCACCACATTCATGCGAGAGAGCTCACATGGTGATGAGTCCTTGCGGGCGCGCTCCCGTGATACAGCGAGTGGCCATAGCAGCTCACTGTATCACTCGGCCTCGCCCCTCATCATCAGATGTCTATGCATTAAGGTGAAAAAAAATCCTTTACAACTCCTTTAAGACAGGCTCTCACACTACAAATCTGTTGATAAATCACTAAAGATTGTTAAAAATTTAAAAGTGTTTGGTCAGATTAACTTGTATGTCCTCCATACGTGAAAACTGTTAAAGCCTCATCGGACTTTCTGTGGACAAAGCGTAGGACTTTTATTGTATACAAACGGCAAAGAATTGTTGGCCAACAAACTATGCGGTTTTTCAGCTCTTTCGCGCCACCCTTTGGGCAACTTCTGCTAATGTTTTTTTTATGGTGAACATTGCTTCAGAGCATGCATGTTTGTACTCTGGAGTTTTGTCCAACGGACTTGTGTACGCACGATCGAAAAATCCGACAACGCACAATTGTTGGCAGACAATTTTAAAGCATGCTATCCCACAATTGTCCGATGGCCAGATTTTCCGACAACAGCCTGTCATCACACAATTTACATCGGATAATCCGATCGTGTGTACGAGGCTTTAAGCCAAATGCAGTCCACCACTCTACTTGGCAGAAGTTTCTATATACTGATAGTTGCTATTAATTGTTTATATGAAAACATTGCAGAAACTTTTCCTTACAATTTGTTCTAGATGCTTCCAAATAATATTTAATTACCACTGCTGTACATACATAGGCCTGCTGTGTTGGCAGAGAGTCCCATCAATGACATCAATGATGTATCACTTCATTTGAACAGTGACTCAATACATCTTTATATCAGGCCGTATGATATTATGTATCAATACCTATATGGCAGTATGTTCTTTCATTGTGTATTTCTGAAAAATATTATAAATGAAACAAGTTTAAAAAAAATCACATGAAAGCAACGTTTGATATGTAAATTTTAAAATTCCCATTTTACAAGATCATAACATGTTTTCTCCTCAAGGAACTATTTATTATAACTGAGCTCAGATTTACCCTTAGATGTACAGAAAAGGGGTTTCACAGTGGGGCTTTTCTGCAACTATTGCATTACAATTATAATTTTATTATTTCTATTTTCACGCACTCATTATAAATTGTCATTTTACTGTGCTAGTTCAACAAATAATAAAACTGCACAATATGTTCATATACACATAAAACAGTATTACATTTTGTTTTAGTGTTCACTACTGAAATTTATTATATTCCTCTGGAAGTGGCATTTCGTAAAATAGTACATTGGTGTCTAGTAAATTGCTGGAATTAAACAATATACTGCTTTTACAGTGGTATTAAAGTCTAAATTCACCTTTTGTAAAAAAGATAATAACTGCATATGACTTTACAGGTAAAAACAATGGGACAGATTCACAGAGCCCTTACTCCGGTCTATCTCGCGTTAGACCGGAGTACTTTCAAATTCCGCGCGTCGTTTCATTAGTCTGAATCCTCAAACCATGAAACGACGGCTTCAGGCTTCAATCCGACTGGCTTACGTCTTCGTACGCCTTCGGATCTATGCTGCAATAATTTTGCGGCCGCTGGGTGGAGTTCCCGTCGTTTTCCGCGTCGGGCTATGCAAATTAGCTTTTTCCGACGATCCACGAAGTTACGAGCGTCGTTCGCAATCTCTTACGGCATCTGTAGTCATCTTTTTGCTGCGTAAAGTTATTCTAGCTTTTATCTGGTCTAGTATTAGACAGCCCATGTTAAGTATGGCCGTCGTTCTCGCGTCGAATTTCAACGTTTTATTTTATTTTTTTATGTAAGTCGTCCGGGAATAGGAATGTACGTAAACGACGCTACTCAAATGTAACGACGTTATTTCGCGCAATGGACGGCGGTACATTTCTGAATGGAGCATGCGCAGTTCAATCGCCGCGGGGACGCGCCTAATTTAAATGCTTCACGCCCCCTAATCGCGTATTTCGATTCCGCCGCGAGAAATACACTACGCCGCCGTACCTTACGGGCCAAAATCTACTTGAATTCGTCGTAGAGCCAGGTAAAATACGGCGGCGTAGTGTATCTCTGATACTCTGCGCCAGGGCAATTGTACCTGAATCTGGCCCAATGTGCGTGTATTATTTTTTTACATTCCAGCCTGCAGAGTATTGCACTGCAATGCCAGATTCCTGCAGACACTATTTCCATACGGGCAGATAGTTATTCAGAGGCAGGACATATCAGTGAACTACCAGTGTGATGATCAACGCCCTGGTAGTTTATTGAGAACTACAAATGGTCTGCTGCAGTGACGGACAGGACTTGTAGTCTTCTCATTCAGAGATCTCTGGCACATGCCAGATGAGGCACAAGTTCCAAGCTTCTATTCTTATGCATGTGCTGTAGAACATTACACTCATCTTTTAAAAATATATTTGGATTTTTTTTTCCCTCTGAGATATTGGGGGGTGGGGATGACTACATTTTTCTGAAAGGCTTTGGTGACATAACCTTCCCAGGGGGCACCTGTGAAACCAGGGATATGTCACCAGTGCCCAAAAGAATCAGAATTCAAGAAATATATTCAACTAAATTGTATTTAATGTACATGCAGCGAGCTGCATACATCTGTGTTTTCTTCTTTTTTTTTTTTTTTGGGTGGGGCACTTTAACACAAAAAAAGGCAGTGAAAGGCAAAGCCTTGTAGGCAAATTAGATAAATGTATTGTGTGTAACAATATGCATGTTTTATTATAACATCAACCGTTGAACTATAAATAAGATCTTAATAGCAGTTTTAATATTTAAATAACAGCTTTTAATAATATAGCAATAAATAATATATATAATATTATATATAAACTAATAATAATATAGCAGTGAATACTTGCACTTCTAAATATTTGATGTTAAATTATTACACATATGTGTGTAAAGAATAGTAATACATACATGCTAACATGTGATGTACTGTATTTATGTAATGGTAAGACAAATAATATTTTTAAAGATAGTTATACAGTATATATGGCCCATCCCTGAGCCACTTTGCTATTAAGCTAGCTCTGTTGACAAAATGACCCATAGCACTATCTGGAAGGAAAAGCAATTACCTGTTATATGAGCAGATGGGGAGAAATGTAATCAAATACTGTAGGGCTTGCTGTGCAACCTTCATTCCTAAAACTTGCAGAAGGATACACAAAAAAAAGGAAGTCTCTTAAGGCTTTTGCATTTAGTTTAGAATGCATGAAAGACAGTGCTGATCATCATTACATGCAATAACAACTATTTGAAGAACTATAGTTGGCATAATTATACAGTATAAGCAAAAGAAGCATGACAGAAGTAAAAGAGGTTGAAACAATGGTTTACCTACAAGTATGTTATCCTTTTCCATAAATGGGTAATATATAAAAGCAAGGTGATTATCTGGCAAGGTAAGGTTTTTGTAAAGTATTTAGTGCATACACAATTTCTCAGACTTAAAAAACTGCTGATTACTGGTGACCATGGACTGAATTTCAGTCAACATAGGCTGTGGCCTAGGATAACAGGGCTGCCTGAAGGGGCCACAAACCACCCCTACATTATAAATAAAAAAACAAGGGCCCAGTTTCAGAGAGCCATTACGCCTGTCTAACTGGTGTTAGACTGGAGTACTTTCAAATTACGCGCGTTTTCTAGCTAGTCGAAAACCTCAAACCATGAATAGATGGCTGCGGGCTTCAATTCGACTGGATTACGTGTTTGTACGCCTTGGGATCTACGCTGCAATAAAATTGCGGCCACTGGGTGGACTTCCCATCGTTTTCGGCGTCGGGGTATGCGAATGAGCTTTTGCCGGCGATCCCCGAAATTACGATCTTCAATCGCAATCTCTTACGGCACCTTTAGTCATCTTTTATTTGCGTCACACTATACCAGCTTTTTGCTGCTCTAATATTAGACAGCCCATGTTAAGTATGGCCGTCGTTCCCGCGTCGAATTTCTACGTTTTCCGACGTCTTTTAGTATTTTTAATGTAAGTCGTCCGGGAATAGGAATGTTCGTAAACGCCGCTACTCAAACAACGAATGACGTAACGACGTGATTTCGCGCAATGCACGGCGGGAAATTTCTGAACGGAGCATGCGCAGTTCGATCGCCGCGGGGACGCGCTTAATTTAAATGCTTCACGCCCCCCAAACGCGTATTTCGATTACGCGGCGAGAAATAGACTACGCCGCCGTAGCGTACGGGAAAAAATCTACCAGGATTCGGTGTAGAGCCTGGTAAAATACGGCAGCGTAGAGTATTTCGATTACGCAGCGCAATATTAAGTGTATGTGAATCTACCCCAAGGTGTATATTAAAAGGCCTATGGTATATCACTCCGCGCCAAAGGAAGTTGATACTTTTCCTAAAATTGCCCAAATGGTACCCAGAAATACAAATAATGTTAAGAATACCCAGTTATTTTGGCAAACACACCGGTATTATATACTATCTAAGCAGCTGTTTAAAAACCATGCAAAATATCAAAAATTAATATATAAAAAAACTGTCCAAAAACGGTATCAGTCAGATACTAAAAATCAGCGCTAAATGTTGAGCAACAGTGACATGTATCCAAATTCACAGTAAAGTCTTTAAGAACAGTGATGGACGATGCAGTAGCTCAAAATAATGTCCACAGGTGAACCTAGAGATAGTTGCAGTGTGTACCTTCGACCGATCACTCAAAATCCACCACGTAATACACACTCCCCTCAGGGGGTTAAACTCACCAGAGCTAAAAATTAAACCAGCCTCTAAGGGAAGTGTTCCTCTGAATCATATACTGCAGTCACCACCGTTCCAGGAGATCAATAGATGATAAAGGCTCCAATAAAGGTCATATAACAAAAGAGAGAGCACATAGCATAATCTCATTTATTTTAATCACAAACCTCTAACATCAAATATCCCCTCATAAAATAAACGTACAAAACTTAGCAATCAATGAAGCTTTAAAAATAAAATCGGGTGCATTTCACCATATGAGCCGTCCGTTATGTGGCCAAGGGGTGATCGTAGTCACTTCCTTGTTCCGGAACCGGCCGTGGTATTATGTTGTGTGGGTCACGTGCTGACGCTTTTTGTCATATACCACTTCAGCAGAGGGCGTGCCCACACGACATAGAGACAAGCTTATATTATCCCACCGCGGTCCGCCAGAGTCAATCAGAGATCTCTCAAGATGACGACAGGTGCACGTCGCCACAACTAGAGTAAACAATGACGGCATCCTACAGGTGGGGGGGAAGGGGCAAAAAGCCTTACTGCACTTACTCAAATGATAGAGATAACCAATATATCAGAAATGCTAAATTTAAAGCAAACTAATCCAATTTATACAACGAAAATTAATAAAATCATATACCATTGATTAAACATACTTTCATCGTTCAAATAAGCACATAATGGCACACTCTTAAAGTGCACAGTCAGGGCTAAAACCATCAAATAGCACGGAACAGTCATTATTCATGGTATAAACAAATCCATACAAATATATATACACATTTATTTTTTTATTAAAACATGATAGTTAAAACCTCTAATTATTAGAATTGATAGAAATTGTTTAAAAAATCGAAAAAATCATATATTTTGCAAAAGAACTTAGATAGTAACATACAATGAATTTAGGACTAATAATCACTTATAAAACAGTTAATATCTAAATCGACATTTAACCCTTTCGGTGTTAAATTGTCTTCTGAAAAAATCCACTGGGTCTCTCTTTTAGATAGGTCTCTGACCAAATCAGGTGGTCAATGCTCCAGAATTTGAGACCAGAAGGGTCTTGATTATGCATTTGTCTAAAATGTAACGACGCATCTTTAAAACCTATTTTTATATAAGCTATATGCTCTGCAATTCAAATTTTTAAAAGTCTCTTAGTACGGCCTATATAAATAAGCCTGCATGGACATTGCAGAGCAAAGACCACATAGGCAGAGTTGCATGTGATGAACTCTTTGATGGTGAATTCCTTATTATTAGAGGTAAATCTCTCAAGGGCCCTCAATGGCCAATTTACTTATTTTTTCAGAAAAATTCAGAGCCTTTCTATAAATAAAACCTAGCTTACTGGATAATACTGAATGTAAGACTTTATCCATTAGAAGGACGTGCCAATGAGTGGCAAACATTTCCTCCACCTCTCTGTATATGAGATCCGCAACAGACCTTATAATGTCCGCTGTCAAACAGTACACTGTATTACTACAGGGATAGAAAAAGATATGACATTACTATAGGGAATAATCTAGCCTAATTTTAACCTCAATTTTTTTTAAGTATTTGAGGAACTATTTGAATTAATATTATATAGAAAATAAGAATAAAACAATTAGGTCTGTTGTGGATCTCATATACTCAGGTACATATACTGTACATACAGGGCCAGATTCCGTCTTATCTATGCGCTGTACCCAGTAAACTAGATACGCATGATAAATAGGCTTCTTCCCACCGACATAACTTTCCTACGCCGGCGTATCGTGGGCGCATATTTACGCCGGGCGCATCTGGCGCACCCATTGATTTCATATTCAAATATGCAAATGAGGGAGATACGGCGATTCAGAAACGTACGTTTGGCCGGATCAGGCTACGCAGGGGTAACTTTGCACCAGACTTGCACAGGTCAGCTGGAGAGCAGCTACAGCAGCACCGCAATGGACGAGCTGACCAACCACACTTGCAGGACAACACATCTGTATGCCAACATGCCAGGGGCAGCCGTGGTCATAGCACTACTGCGTCTACGGGCACGTAGGAGGTCACGGGAGAGGATATACTGAACACACATCAACGTCTTTGGCATGGGGGAATCGGAGGTGTATCGCATCTTCAGATTCAGCTCTGATGCCATCCTGGAATTAGCCACAACCCTGCATGATGACATCACCAGCCAGACAGATCGCGTACATGCAGTGCAGCCACTGGTCAAGGTATTGGCAACACTCCATTTCCTTGCCAGTATCTTAGGGGTTACGCCGGGCGTAGTTGTGAGCATGCGCAAAGGGGCGCGGGACATACGTTCATGTCACGACGCATGCGCCGTTCGTTCGGCCCTTCATTTGCATGGGATCATGCTTCATTAACCACCTTTTCCTTCGATTTCCCTTCTAAATGTTTTTTTTTCTTTGTTTGAATTTCTCACGTCCTGTTTCTCCTCAGTAAGCTTTCCACCATCATCCGAGCAGTGGAAAGTCATTTAGAACAGCTTACTGAACAACTTACTGAGGAGAAACAGGAAGTGAGAAATTCAGACAAAGAAAACAAAGACAAATAAACATTTAGAAGGCAAATTGAAGGAAAAGGTAAGTGAACCAACAATGCACTGGCTTAAAGGAACCTATTTAGAAAATAAAAAACGAACCTTTACAACCCGTTTAATACATGTGAGATTTACAGTGGCCAGGTACAAGAGGGTGAGATCCAAATACACAGAATTATAACATAAGGATGACTAGTTCTAGTATTTGCCCAGGGTCTCATTTTGTTTATAATCAGTTTGACACAGATAGCAATACAAATCTAAAAGTTGTTCCAACCGTTTTCCCAGTCTTTAAAAAATGGTTGGAGTTATACCTTACAACGTTTTTATGTTTTCACCAACTGAATTTTAAACTGATCACAAGAATGTTATTATACTGTTGTCTTGTTTCTTTTATTCTTGCCTGCCACCTGCTACATGAAAGTAAGTCATTAACTACCTGGGTATACATAATATTTGGTTTGACTTTAACAACTAAGCAACAGGTCATAATAAAGATAAGGTGCTACAGTCATTGTTGTCAGTAATGTGGGATTGTACCTGGATTTCCAAAAGAAAACCCCCCTTGAAATTCCCGATATTGGCTTTTCTTGTAAAATGCCTTCCTACAAGAACCGTTGTTTACAATTACAATTTATGTGAAATAGTACCCTGTTTTCTTTATTCTTATGGAAGTGAGAGTTTTTTTTCTGTATATGCTTGGGCTAAAAGGTAAATTCCACACAGCAGCAACATTGCAATTGACATAATATTAGGTAATGTGCACATTAGTCATCTTTGTTTATCATAGAAAAGAAAGGATACCCCCAAGAAGGCGGGACTTTGGAGGCCAAGTTCAAAACAAAAAGTATTTTAATGGGTTACAAAATTACAGACCAAAACACATACAAAATAGGATGCCTGTTGGGAAATTGACCTGTATGGTCCACTACCTTTGTATGATAGTCACTAGATAGGCATAAAACATCAGGGATGAGAAAAGTGCACCCAGTGAAAGAAATAGAAAGAGAGTAACATCAAATAATAATACAACATGATAAAAAACACAATCTCCGTGGAACAGAGTTGAAAAATGCCCGACGCGTTTCTGGTCTCTTAATTTCAAAAGAGAACCGTCATCAGGGGCCAGGGAGTTGTATCGCCTAAAAAGTTTTTTCCTCAATTCGCTGGCATTTTGCGGAGAGAGGGACAGTAGTCCCCTGTTTGGGATACCGGCGGTCGCGGGTGGGTTCGAACTGGGTCGCTAGGGGGTTGTAACCCTTCCTACATGAATACTCACACTCCCGATGTGGGAGAAGGGTGAGTTTATTTCAGATCGCCCTGAGAGACTCCTATGTGATAGTGTTCAGGTGATCCCCTTTAATAAGGGCAGCGAGACAGTTTAACGAGGTGTCCACAGTTCGGTAGCGTTATCCCCAATGTGTAGGCACCCTCTACACATTGGAGATAACGCTACCGAACTGTGGACACCTCGTTAAACTGTCTCGCTGCCCTTATTAAAGGGGATCACCTGAACACTATCACATAGGAGTCTCTCAGGGCGATCTGAAATAAACTCACCCTTCTCCCACATCGGGAGTGTGAGTATTCATGTAGGAAGGGTTACAACCCCCTAGCGACCCAGTTCGAACCCACCCGCGACCGCCGGTATCCCAAACAGGGGACTACTGTCCCTCTCTCCGCAAAATGCCAGCGAATTGAGGAAAAAACTTTTTAGGCGATACAACTCCCTGGCCCCTGATGACGGTTCTCTTTTGAAATTAAGAGACCAGAAACGCGTCGGGCATTTTTCAACTCTGTTCCACGGAGATTGTGTTTTTTATCATGTTGTATTATTATTTGATGTTACTCTCTTTCTATTTCTTTCACTGGGTGCACTTTTCTCATCCCTGATGTTTTATGCCTATCTAGTGACTATCATACAAAGGTAGTGGACCATACAGGTCAATTTCCCAACAGGCATCCTATTTTGTATGTGTTTTGGTCTGTAATTTTGTAACCCATTAAAATACTTTTTGTTTTGAACTTGGCCTCCAAAGTCCCGCCTTCTTGGGGGTATCCTTTCTTTTCTATAATTATTAGGGATGTGGCCATTTTCAGACTGTCCGGATGTGTAAAATCCTCTTTTTTGTTCTCTTTGTTTATCATAAGTTCCAGAAAAGCATTAACAGAATAGGTGTGTACTTATTTGCCATTTGTGAAATGAGAGTTTTAGAGGATTTGGATTTGTTAGAAAGAAAGACCTCTTATGCCGCGTACACACGATCACTTTTTGTGATGAAAAAAAAACGATGTTTCATCTCATGAAAAAAAACGAAGTTTTTCAAACTTAATTTTCCAAAACGACGTTGCATACACACCATCGTTTTTCCAAAATGCTCTAGCAAAGCGCGGTTACGTACACCGCGTTCGACGGCACTCTGTTCCATTGAAGATCCGTCTCATAACTTGCTTCTGAGCATGCGCGGGTTTAAAAACGTTGTTTTCAACATCGTTTTGCCCACGCACCATCACTTTTTATGACACAAAAAACGACGTTTTGAAAAACGACACAAAAAATTCAAGCATGTTCGAATTTTTTTTGGTCGTTTTTTTGAAGACATAAAACAACGTTTTGCCCACACACGGTGATTTTAAATGATGTTTTTGAAAACGTCGTTTTTTTTTTATCACAAAAAGTGATCGTGTGTACGCGGCATTACACATGAACCTCTTGTGATCTGGTAGTTATAAATCAACTTGATCCAGATCAATTTCTCCTGCTTTTAATACACTTGCATTCCCATGTGTCCATACATATTTACATGTGTTTAGCTGCATAAAACCAAGCTAAACTGTTTCTGGACACATTTCCAGTTTATGTAATTGCAGCTAGACTGAATCACATAGACACTGCTGAAGATCCAGGTACCAAAGTTTACAGACTGTGTTGGATTAGCTTCTTCCCTGGCCAGAGAGGCCAGAAATTGACAGCTCTGAAACCGGAAGTGCTGAATGATTCTGTGTTCATACTTCACAGGAGAGATCAGGTGGGCTAGGAGAGCCATGAAAAGAAAAAAAAGAAAAATTAACCACTTCCGGCAGCCGTTATACGTCGGTACTTTGATGTTTACATTCCTTGTATTAGGAATAACAGTGACACATTTTTCTTTTAAAAAATAAAAAAAATAAAAGATAAAATAAATAAGAACAAAAAAATATAATAATTGCACCCCTTCCAGCTGAGCTTGCATGCAGGAGCAAGTGTAAACGTGAGCAGAGCCGGCATATAAAAACAGCGTTATAACCACATATGTGAGGTATCGCCGCCATCGTTAGAGCGAGAGCAATAATTCTATCCCTAGACCTTCTCTGTAACTCAACTCAACTCATGCAACCTGTAGAATGTTTTAAGCATCACCTATGGAGATTTTTTAAGTAAAAGTTTGTCACCATTCCACGAGCGGGCGCAATTTTGAAACGTGACATGTTAGGTATCAATTTACTTGGCATAACATTATCTTTCACAATAAAAAAAAATTGGGCTAACTTTACTGTTGTCTTATTTTTAAATTCCAAATAGTGTATTTTTTCCAAAAAAAGTGCGTTTGCAAATACAGTGTGACAGAAAGTATTGCAACGACCGGAAATTTTATTCTCTAGGACGTTAGAAAAAAATATATAATGTTTTGGGGTTCTAAGTAATTTTCTAGCAAAAAAAAACCTGTTTTTAACTTGTAAACACCAAATCTCAGAAGGAGACTCGGTCCTTAAGTGGTTAAAAACAAAATTTTACTTTCTGCTATAAAACCTATCCAATAAAATAAAATAAAAATATCGAATTTCTTTATGAATTTAGGCCAAAATGTATTCTGCTACATGTCTTTGGTAAAAAACAAAAATCCTAATAAGCATATATTTATTGGTTTACATGAAAGTTATAGCGTCTACAAACAAAGGTATATATACGGGAATTTGTGTTTGTTTATTGTTATACTAATAATGGCGGTGATTAAGGACCTATAGTTGGACTGGTATAGTATGGTGGGAAATCTGACACTAACTGACACTTTGGGGGCGAGTCCTAATAAGGCATGTGAAAAAACCTGTTCCACGGAGCTCCCGCTGTTGATCCTGGTAACAATTATTGAAGACAGAAGAGGTGGTGGGGGTAATGGCGCTGTCACTAGTATGTTGTTTGCTGGGCCAGTAACCGAACCCAATTGGGTAAGTATGGGCTTTAATGGGACAACATTCCCTAAAAAATATACATGTATGTAATACAACGTGCAAAATTAATAATAATAATAATGGATGTGTGTAGACACAGGTGGTAGTACCTCTATATGCCACCGGAGGTGTAGTTGCAGAGATATATTGGTATAATTCACTACTGTGACAGGTCTGACTGTCCGTGCTTAAACATAATACAATAAAAACTTATATGAAGATCTTAGTAAATGCACAAGACCTTAGATTCATATACACATCATACTAAATAGTACAGAGACATTAAATATAAATTAGAAGTCCATATAATATATGACAGGTGACATGGGTGGTCAAGGTGCTCCTATTTGGATAGGTGGTAGACAGTATAACCAGTGACTTTCAGGCCGCGTACACACGAGGGGATATGTCCGCTGAAAACGGTCCGATGGACCGTTTCAGCAGACATCTCCGCTCGTGTGTATGGGCTAGCGGACAGATTTCTCCACCCGACAGATTTCAAAGCAAGCTTTGAAATCTATCCGGTGGGAATCTGTTCGGCCGAAATGTCTGCTGGTTAGTACACTTACCAGCAGACATGTCGGCCCCCACCGCCGCCGCGCCGCTGCCGAATGGATTCGGCGCATGCGCGGAAGTGTTTTACTTCCTGGTGCGGTGACGTGGCGGTGACGCGGCGGCGTCAACGTCACCGCCGCGTCACCGCGCCGTCCGGCGGCGGGGAATTTGATCCGATGGTGTGTACACGCCATCGGATCAAACTCCCGATCGGACATATCCGATGGAAATGGTCCGCGGACCGTTTTCATCGGATATATCCGATCGTCTGTACGCCGCCTCACAGTGGGTCCGGTGTTCCCCCTTATGGGTCCCCACTCACCAGAAGCACTCACCCCTGCTGGGGTAAAATGCGTGTTAGTCAGCGTGTTGCTCCAAACTGCCGTGAGTCCTTTCCTTGGATTGCACCGATTCCTGATAGATCACCTGGGCTCCTGCAGTATGTCCTTGGTATGTATGCTTAGTAATATGAGGTTCAGTGAGTATTCTGGTTTCTTGCTCCGTACAGAGATGGGAGCCGCTGTCAGCCAATCCCGTACCAGGAAACTAAAGAAATCCACTTCTTTTATTTTGTTTCTTAACCACATTGGTACAACGTTTCCTGGTACGGGATTGGCTGACAGCGGCTCCCAGCGCACAGACAAGAAAACAGAGCAGGGGGTAAGTCCACCAAACCCCCTATGCCCAAGGAACAACCAAGAGACATCTTATACTATGCCCTAAAGCTAGCAGGTTCTGCTAAATCCTCTCAGGCTAAAGCTCAGCACACTGCTCTCTCCCCAGAGCTTGCAGACAGGGATAATGCAGAGAGGCTTGATGACAATGTACCCATGGAGTCGTACCTGATCCCATGCCTGACCTGTTTTATATGCCATCGGAGGATAGCCCCCGAGCCCACACTCAGTGAAATATTGCATGCTTGCTGTACATAGATGTAGTGCCTCTGTAGATGAATAAAAAGAAAAGTTTGGGGGGGTTGAAGGAGACAGTGTCTCTTCTCCGCCAGGACATTCAGAAGATCAGGGAGAGAACCACTGCTATGGGCATCTAACTACCCCTATAGTTTCCATTTTGTTACAGAGGGCCTGTACATAGTACCCACCATCAGCGAGTAAAAATCCACTTCTTTTATTTTGTTTCTTAACCACATTGGTACAGGTGTGCATGTGAAATGCTGATGTGCACACTGCTTGTGCTTTCCCTGTGGTCATGGTTTACATGGTGTGAGTTTATGTGCCCTGTTGGCACGAGGAGTGCAATGACTAATCGAGCCCCACACTGTTTGGGAGGCCCCTAAGCTGGCAGTAAATATGCCACAGGTTGAGTGCCACTCCAACATATGCCAGTCAGTTTGCTCTGCTGCGGAGTTGCGCAAAATGAACTACCATATATTCCATATGCCTTTCAAATGTGCAATCCACTCAAGCGATACGATATGTTTGTTGCACTTTCTACTGAACGCTCCGGACTGTCCATCTACCAGATGCTGTTGCTTTACCAGAACACTGCCACTGCCCGAGGGACATTCCCATAAATATATATATGTGTATGTCTGACATGGCTTCTACACTTATAGTATCATGGAATGTTCGGGGGGCGAATGACCCATTGAAGAGGACTATGATTTCCACTTGTAAATTCCATTCCAGCATTATTGGCTTACAGGAGACCCACCCAAAAATGGAACTTCCACTTTAAGGGAAGGTGACCCCCTGACATGCCACATTTGGCATGTCATTTTTTGTGTGTGTGTGTGTGTGTGGAGGGGGGGGGGATGCGCAAAAACACAATTTTTAGAGGTTTCCAGCTCCCACTTCCTCCCTGGGCTCCACGGTGCTAGAAGGAAGTTCACCTCTCCTCCCCCTCTCGACCTTCGCCTGGGACATGTCACAGATCCCAGATGATTGTCTTGCCATTCACAGTGTGCAGCACGGCCTACAAATGCGCAGTGTGTGCCCAGCTGTGAAGCCACAGCCGAGCATTCACAGTGACACTGCCGGTGCCGCGTAGAGGAGGGGGAGGGCAGTGGGGCTTCATTCCCCTACATCGCTGGACCATGGGACAGGTGAGTGTCTGATTATTAAAAGTCAGCTGACTTTTAATTTTAATTAATTCATTAATTAATTAATTACATTTTTTTTTTGTCAAAACTCTGCTTTAAAGTAAGCCTGGGTGGGGAAAGCTTATCACTCCATTCACTCTGCCTTTTCATGATTGTACTAATACATAAGGCACTGGCATATTTGTTTTTCTGTATTGTAAGTTGTATACAATTACCTTAATTCTAGCTTTTGTATATATACCCCCCCCCCCCCCCCCCGTGTTTTACCTGGAGGTGCTGCAGTTGCTGCTGTCATACCTGGCGAACAAACCCGAAACAACACTCCAGTATTGATCATGGGTGGCTGGGGTACTGCTTTTAGTTGCTTGCTTGCGGAGGTGGGATGGACTGAAATGGCACATTTGTAACCCAGATAACAAACAATTCTCATGTTTCTCCAAAACCCATAGTTCTTTGTCATGTATCGACTTATGAAAGCTTTTGTGTTTGGAGAACATTTTTTACTGCAGTGTGCTACAGGTATGTATTTTAGTCTTGCTTCCTGTTTACATAATCAATAAACTCCTATTTATGTTAGAGAAAAAGAACAATCTCTCTCCTACTGTTTATGTTTCAACATAGTGCCCTGTATTGTCTAGACAAATTAAACATTAGCTTTTTTAATGATCGTGGCTAAGCAGTAATGTTTCTCCTCTTTAAAAATCTTTATAGTTGCAGGTTGGGCTGTAAGATAACAGAGTGTTTTAAAGGTTATTGTGGATTGTGGTTGTCACTCTGCAAGGAAAAAAAATGTGGTTCAGGACTCATTCACACAGGTGCAGAGCCCCATACAACACGAAAAACAATTTGTTTATCTTTTTGGACTAGCGTGGAATGAGAATGGGTTCTGTCAGTTTGCATCTATTTTACTCTTAAAGTGTTACTAAACCCACCACAGTAAAATTAGTCTGTATATGCGGTAAAGCATGCTTGTTATACTCACTGTGGAACCTAAGGGGTTAATTATCTGCATTGTGTAAAAAGGCTGCTTGATCCTGTCTTCTCTGATCCTTCCCTTCTTCCACTGTCCCCAATCCATCTCCTGGTAGTACAGAGCCTTGAGATCACTCTGCACATTAGAAATACAAAAAACACAGTCAGCGCTAATAGGTCTTCCAAGGTGTGATGTAACAGATATCAGATAAAATGGTGGTGTAAAAGGTATATATGGTATCCCAAAACTAGGTGGATGCTGCCTTCCTTAGATGGGGCAATCCGAAAGAAAAACAGAAATGGATATAGTATACAGTATTACCGCACATCCAGCAGGCATCCGAGCACCTGACCCGGCGTATAAGACAACCCCTGCTTTTTGATATTTTATTTAAGTGTAAAAGGGAGTCTTATAAGCCAGCAAATACAGTATGTATCAAATTCAGCCATAATCCTCACACCAACATTATCATGCGGATAAACATCACACTAATACAGGTGGTGGTGACACTAAACTATAAGGCCCCTTTCACATTAGCGGACCGTTCGTCCGCTCATTACAAGTCCGTTTACGGACTTGTAATGGGCCCCTATGGGATTGCGTCCGTTAGCGGATGATGCTTCCGATAACGTCCGCCTAAGATCCGCGTCCGACTGGATCCGTTTTACGGACGGAAGAAAACCCTATTTTTCTTCCGTCCGGCCGATCGGATCGGATGCGAACGGACAGACGGTCCGTCGGCATCCGATTCCCCATAGGGGATAGCGGAGGAGAGACAGTACAGCGCAGTGTGCGGGGACCGCCCTGTCCGCGGACAGCTCAGCGGGACCCCCCGCTGAGCCGACGGACACACACGGAGCAGACCGAAAAATGGACCGCTCCGTGTGAAAGAGGCCTAAGACTTTTATTCAAAAATCATGCCTATACATCTCCTAGTTAGCAGCACTGTATTCCATTTTTCCTAAAATGCACTCTTATCTTTTAAGGCTGGGTTCACACTAGTGCGAATTGGATGCGGCTTACCCTACATACAAATCACATGACAGGAAATTGTGACCGGCTCTCTATGGAGTCGGTTCACATATCTCTGTGGTGGCTGCAGAGCGGCTTGCACAGGGATCAGAATTGTACATATTTGGCTCAGTACCAGGGCCAAATTTCCACAAAAATTCGGCCCTGATTCGTTCCTGAAATGGAGAGCAGGGACTCACCGGACCCCTGCTGCGAGCTGCATCTGTCAAAGGTGTGAACCCAGCCTAATTCTTTCTCCCTGTTCCAGGGGCGGACTGACCATTGAGTCACTCGGGCACTGCCCGAGGGCCCCATGCCACTAGGGGGCCCCATCAGGGTTGCCAGGCTCAGTAAAACCAGGGACAGTAGGTAAAAATCAGTGTTTTTTTTACATCTGTCCCTGATATGTCCGAAACCGACATGCTTTTGATGTGAAAATCCTGAAATTTTAGCTGCCCCGCCTCTGCACTGGCGTGGTGGCCATCTGTAAGCCCGGGGGCCCCATAGTCTTCTATTGCCCGGGGGCCTCATGAGTTGTCAGTCCGCCCTTGCCCTCTTCCATCCTGGTCATACTCCCAAAGCTCTCTTTTTTCTCCCTCACTTTCATTGCTTTGCAAAGAGCAGTGCACTCTATTAGCGGTCACATGAGGCCCTGCTTTCTGCACACTACCAATGGCGGAAGCCAATCTTTAAAAAACAAAATAAAAAGGAAGACTTCAACTGTGCCTGGAAGTGTAGGAACCTTGACTGTCAGAATGGCTCCAGATTCAAAAGCTGCTACAGGTATGCTCAGACACCTCTAGATTCCTGCACATTATTTCTGCAGAAGTTTTTTTTTTTTTTAATAAATAGACTTGCATGAGTTGCCTTCAGCCACAATAAAGCTGGTTGAATGTGACATGCATACAGTAGGTGTGCACAGTCTATTGCTTTAGGGTGTGCATCCCAAAGCTCAAACACACACGGGCAGTAGAGCATTGGATGGTGTCATTAGAGCAAGGGATGGTGTCAGTAGGGATGAGGTTGGTGTCAATAGTTTTTTTTTTGTTTTATTGTTTTGATTTGTTATTTTTTACAATTACATTCTTTAAAAAAAAAATATATATATATATATATATATATATATATATATATATATATATATATATATATATTTTGTTAGGAACCCCATTGAAGGGACTTTTTAGCAGAGAAAGGGACTGAGGATGGGGATTCCCCAGTCCCTTTCTCTGTAGCCTCAGGGGAATTCAGCAGAGGGAATCTGCGACAGTGTGATTAGGCCTTAGGCCTGCGACAGTGTGATATGTACGCGGCCTTACATTTACAAAATAGGCACACCCTAATCATTAGGGTGTGCCTATTT
Source organism: Rana kukunoris (assembly GCA_029574335.1). Lineage (NCBI taxonomy): Eukaryota > Metazoa > Chordata > Amphibia > Anura > Ranidae > Rana > Rana kukunoris. The sequence continues at coordinate 312,071,647 of CM056052.1, read as the reverse complement.
TGTAAATGTAAGGCCGCGTACACACGATCAGACATGTCCGATGAAACATGTCCGACGGACCGTTTTCATCGGACCAGGCTGAAGTGGTCTGTTGGTCTGATGTGCGTACACACCATCGGACCACAAATCCCCTCGGACCAGAACACGGTGACGTAGAACACAACGCCGTGATGAAAAAACAAAGTTCAATGCTTCCAAGCATGCGTCGACTTGATTCTGAGCATGCGCAGGATTTTGGTCCGATGATTTTGTGTACTAACCATCGAACCTGTCCGACGAACAGGTTTCCAGTGGACAGGTTTCAAAGCAAGTTTTGAAACTTTTGTTCGCTGGAAAACGCTCCGATAGGCCGTACACACGATCGAACATGTCCGCTGAAACTGGTCTGCGGACCAGTTTCAGCAATCATGTTCGATTATGTGTACGCGGCCTTAGAACGCCAAACAATATTTTTTGGTTAACATTTTTAGTTAAAGAGCTGAATGACCTTTCATTATAATGAAAATGTATGAACACACCAGTGGCTTGTGAGGATGATTTTCTTCCTTTTCCAAGTCTTAATGACAGCAGCAGTGTTCCAGTGAACTTCCAGTGAACTGTTAGAGCTGTGATAATATAATCTCTTAATGAAAAGCAACCCATAGATTAATCTTCTGGGTATATGTTTCAGATGCAGGCTTCTCAGATCTGTCTCCCTTGTTTACTTCCATAAGAGTTGAGCAACTGTGGATCAGCACAACAAAAGCAGTAATGTGTGGTTTTATTATAATTATGGCAAGTCTCAAATGTCCTATGAATGATTTAGCTGCCATTATATTTACTGCCTCTTATAAATTACTTTAAAAAATAAGGAGATAAATGCTATGCTTTTTTAGTACTACTGACATAGTCGCTTACTGTCTCAAATTGAATGCAGAACATGTATTTGCAAAAGTGGTAGATGCTCAGAAATTGATTCTCAAATTTGTATATTGAAAGATGCATTGGTGTTAATTTACTAAAGGCAAATAGGCTGTTCACTTTGCAAGGGACTTTTCCGTTGCAAGTAGAACTAACTATAATGCCGCGTACACATGATCGGAATCCAATGGACTTTTTTCATCGGAAATTCCGATCGTGTGTGGGCCCCATCTGACTTTTTTCCATCTGTGTTTATAAATAGAACATGTTTTATTATTTTCCGATGAAAAAAACGCGACACACGATCGAATTTGTCCGCTGAAACTGGTCCAATGGACCGTTTCAGCAGACAAATCCGATCGTGTGTATGGGCTAGCGGACATGTTTGTCCAGCGGAGACATGTCCGTCGGACAGTACAGTATTTTAGTTTATGGCTGTTTCCTTGTTGCTTTCTTCAGTATCTGAGCACCCAGTTCTTGAACATTGTTACCACGCTATTAAAGTGGTTGTAAACCCACTTTTCAAAAAATAAATAAATAAAAATAACACCTGCAAGACAAAGGCATAATGAGCTAGTATGCACAACATACTAGCTCATTATGTAATACTGGGATATTATGTAATACCTGGGATCGAAGCCCCCGCTGACACAGCACCGGACGGCGACATGTCATCCCAGAGATACATTCAGGTATCGCGGCTACGGCGATGTGATTGCCATGCGTGCGGGAGTCGCCAGTCACGGCATGACCTCCTTTTGAAAAGGCTTGATAACCGCTTCTAAAGTGCGTATCAGCGCCTGCCTCTATTGTAAATATCTCCTAAACTATGGAGGTTTAGGAGATATTTTGAGCACCTACAGGTAAGCCCTAATCTAGGCTTACCTGTAGGTAAAAGTGGTTGTACAGGGTTTACAACAACTTACAAATAACAGAGCATTGATTCATACATCTGTGTACTATGTGTGTCTCAGATTCAATTGTTTCTACATGGCTAATGTATTGTCATCTTACACTGCATCTAAAGCTCTTACAGAGTACAGAGAATTTGGAAAATGTTTATTGCTTCCATGTGTTCTGGTCTTTCCAGGACAGTCTGGCTTATTGACACTGGAAAACTTTATCTTGAAAGAAAGCTGTCATGAGGTCCTAGGTTAGTGTTTTATACGTTATTTTATTTTATTTATACGTTATTTTTTTTTTATATACTAGGCTAGGTTTGAAAATTATTAAAATTTCCGGTTATTTTTTTTTTCTTTTGTGATAGTTTCCAATTAGAGAGATTACCCGTAATTTCACTTCCTGGAAGCGAGGTAACTAATTTTCTTGCGTTTAACTGCATTTATTGTGCTTTACATTTAATGATATGCTGGGCACTTAGGAGGTTGTAAGAAGAGCCTGACCTTTTGCAAATGTAGCTAGGCCAAGAGCATGTGACATATTGTCAGGGACAGATCTCTGCATCCATGCATTTGCACACATGTATCTTGCATTTTAATGTATGGTACTTCCATTGATTTCTGAACAAAAAAGATACCTGAAAAATGTGCATTAACTGTTTTTCATGACGTGTAACAATGCCACTTGTTTATGTGAACCAGACATAGTGAAGAAGATTGGATGCCAAGTAACTCGTTTTGATACATTGTACAGCACATGGTGTGAACAGGGTCTTGGCCACTTGTCATAGATGTCTCCACCCAATTATTCCTTCTCCACTCTTTTTTATCAAATTCTTTATTTAGTTATCATAGCCAAACAGAAAGTGAGAGAAAATCCCTACAAAATAAAGGAATTCCTTGAGGAACCCCCCCCCCCCCCCCCCCCCCCATAGGTCACCAGAACTAGTATCCCCATTGCAATATTCCCATCCATTCTTTTTCTGGGGACAACCCAAAATTTGCCATTTTCTTTTACTTTCACTTTCAATGATAATGATAAACAGGACAAATAGAGAGGGTGAATCTACTTAACGGGGGCACAGACAGCAAACAAAAAAAAATAGGCTTTAGTTTAAGATGAGGGTTAAGTCAGCTTACATAAGTACCCGGAAATTAGAAATATAAACCAGAGACCTATAAATAGAGCAACAAGGGGAAAAAGGGGAATCAGACAAGGGGGCACATTGTGATGCATCAGCTCCCTTCAGGGAAGGGTATTTTTAACAAGGGAAGGAGCAAGATGGGCTTGGGGCAGACAAGAGGGAGATACAGCATACAAAGCCATTTACAACTCTGCCCTGACAAACATCACCAATCTTGCCTCAAAATATCACCCACACAATATCCTCTCCACTCCTCCCATGACCAACTGCTTTCTAGCTCTCTTAAATTCCACTGCTCATCTCCAGGACTTCTCTAGAGTCTCTCTCATTCTCTGGAACTCACCACAATCTGTCTGACTATCACCTACTCTGGCTAACTTTAGGCAATCCATGAAAACTCATCTCTTCAGGGAAGCCTATCCCATCTTCATCTAAGAACTGAACTTTTAATTCTTCCATAAACTCATCCCTCACAAGTATAACCTTGCCCTATCCTATTAGATTTAAATCTCTTATGCTTATAGCCCATCTTCACTCTCAACACTCCAAATTAACTGCTCTCTTAAAACATACAATTTACTAGCTGCTAAAACCAATAGTCACTATTCTGTATTCCTACTCTTGAACCTCTCTGCTGTCTTTCATACTGTTGACCACCCCTTCCTCCTCAAAAAACTCCACCTCTTTTACTGTATTTTTCGTTGGTTCTCTTCTTACCTATCCCACCGCCACTTCAGTGTCACTTACAATTCTACCCTCTTCCCTCCTCTTTCTTTTTCCTTCAGGGTTCCCCATGGTTCTGTCCTGGGACCTCTCCCATTCCATGTCCACACCTCCTCCCTTGGCTTTCAATACCATTTCTATACTGATGACACCCAAATCTATCTCTCTACCCCTAAGTTCACTTCATCAGTTTCTGCAGGCATTACTAATTTACTGATACAGTATACATGTCAGTCTGGCTGTCACATCACTTTCTCAAACTCAGTCTATACAAAAATGTGCTTATATTATTTCCTCCCGCATTTGCCCCTTCCCCCGACCCATCCCACATGCCAGGGTGCTAGGTACAATCCTGGACTCTGAACTCTTCTTTCAGACCCACATCCAATTACGGTCCAAATCTTGTCACCTCAACCTCCGCAATATTTCCAAAATATGCTCCATCTTAACCAATGACACCACAAAGCTTCTAATTCACTCTCTGGTTATCTCTCGGCTCGACTACTGCAACTCTCTCCTCATTAGATTACATTTACATGGGCTATCCCCCCTTCAGTCCATCATTAATGCTGCTACCAGACTCATCCACCTTACTAACCATTCAGTGTTTGCTACTTTTCTCTGACATTTGACTTGCGCTCACCCAACAGATAACATTTAAAATAGTAACAACAACTTACAAAGTCATCCACAACTCTGCCCCCATCTACATCAGTAACCTAGTCTCAGAATACCAACCAAATTGTTCTTTTCATTCCTCCTGCTCTGTAGCTCCCCTGTCACCTCCTCTCATGCTTGCCTCCAGGACTTCTCCTGAGCCTCTCCCATCCTATGAAACTCCCTACTTCAATCTCTCTGACTGCCTCCTACTCTGTCCACTTTTAAGCGCTCACAGAAAACCCTTCTCTTAGAGAAACCTAGCCTTCCTTACCTAACAACTGTGTTATTTTCTGCATCTGCTCACCCCCCTCAGTTATTACCGTTTGTATCACTTGACCCTCCCTGTTAGATTGTAAGCTCTAACGAGCAGGGCCCTCCTGTATTCAATTATATTGTAACTGTAGTGTTTGCCCTCATGTTGTAAAGCACTGTACAAACTGTCGGGCCATATAAATAATTTATAATAGTAATAATAATAATCCAGTTCACAATCAGTAATGCATGGACCTGTAATGACGAACCTGTAATGAAAGAAAAATGTTGATCAGAGTTTGTCATAATTAAGATGGAGGACCTTTAAGGGGACCTTTATCTGAGCATAAAGTCTAGGTTCACATTGGAGCGATTTGTCATGCGATTTGAGAGATCAAATCGCATGATAAGTCGCAGCCTATTGGAGGCAATGGCACTGTTCCAATTGGTGCGACACCGAATTTGTGGTGCTGCACCGATTTGCAAAAGTAGTTCCTGCACTACTTTTGCTGATTTCAGGTGCGATTTTAATAGACATCTGTGCATGAAATCGCGCTGACCTTGCTACTTTGAAATCGCGCTACTTCAAGTGAAGGAGCACGATTTCAAAGTAGCATCAATGTGAACCAGGGCAAACTCTCAAAGCCTGTAAACTCATGAAGGAATTCAGTGGGTGATGTATTTCAAGGTTATTCCAGCAGAGCAAGGGAAAAGTGCATGTGGAAGAAGTTAAAGCTGGCCATAGATAAATCAAAATTCAGCCAGTTTAGCAGAGGCCAGACAAATTTCAATCCATGTGTTGCTGTTCCATCTTGAGAGAGGTTAATGTAATGATTGACTTCTGTCGAATGGGCTTGTTGGCAAATTTTTGGGATTTGCCAGTGTGGGTGTTCACCAGTGTGGGTGTTCTTAAGCAGGCCATGCACAGTTCGAATATCAACTGTTTAACAATACGCTTTATTTACAACAAGTGTACAGTCTATCAATGCATTCAGAACTCTCCAGTCTCCACTGATAACATCTGTTTGGGGCCAGCACTCCAACATGGAGCCAACAAGTTATGGTCTTTTCCTTCCCCAGAAACCTGGCTCCCATCATACCCCAACATATTTCAAAGGTCTAAATACCTTCTTCATCAGAGATATTACAACAAGTTTGTCTACCAGAGAGGGATATACGAAAAGGAGTTTTAGCTTAAAGCGGATGGTTCAGCTTAAAAAAAATATTAAAAGCCAGCAGCAACAAATACTGCAGCTGCTGACTTTTAATATTAGGACACTTACCTGTCCTGGAGTCCAGCGGCGTCCGCAGCAGAGGATGAGCGATCGCTCGTCACCCTGCTGCTCCCCCCTCCATCCACGGTGAGGGAACCAGGAAGTGAAGCGCTGCGGCTTCACTGCCCGGTTCCCTACGGCGCATGCGCGAGTCGCGCTGCGCCCGCGAATTGGCTCCAGCTGTATGCTGGGAGCCGAGTGTTCCCAGCACACAACGGGCGGGAGACGGGATGTGATGTAATGCCCGTCTTTTGCCCGTGAATGCTGGGCCGGAAGTGGGTGCAGATACATGTCTATCTGCACCCCCCTCCCCCCTGAAAGGTGTCAATTGTGACACCGGAGGGGGGGAGTGTTCGGATCAGCGGATCTTCACTTTAGGGTGGAGATCCGCTTTAAGACTGATTCCATGAAATAAACTTTGGACTCTGGCTTTTTGTATGCATGCTATATATCTGTCTAAATAATATATATATATATATATATATATATATATATATATATATATATATATATATATAATGTAATGGTGAGGGTCCCTGTCACCATGGAGATGCAGCAAAAATGGACACAGAGTCTGCATGTCAGCAGACTGCAGAACTACACAGCATAGTTTTTAAATGGAGAAAACTGCTCTGTCAGTTTTCTCCAGGTTTTGATAGTTCTGAATGGGGCTGTGTAGTTGGAGATCCTGCAGAGACTTGGGCAGGATGGGATATCCAACCCTGTGTCCAGATCTTACAGACAGCCAGCAGGTTGGGTTCCCAGCTGAAGGCTGCCATTATAATCAGGGACTGGTCAGAACAGAGAGAGAGAGAGATGGAAGGTGTGCAGCTGGCTTTTGCTGCAAGACAGACCTGTGTGTGGGGATCTGTCTGTCTGTCTGCCCTGGAGACTACATCCCTGGTGTGGGGGGACTTCGTGTCTGAGGGACTGGGAGGCTGGTGGACCTGAGGTGACTAGCGAGTCCAAGAGGGGCTGAAGGAAGTCCGGAAGTCTGGGAGACAGTGGGCTGGAGAACCTGTTGAGGCCAGGTTACCAAGTACAGCAAGGCTAAGTAAGCCTAGGAGCCAGGAGGCTTGGTATTTTGAGTTCTGTGAACATTACTGGAGAAGAACCCCTGCGTGGAAAATCCTGTATGTGAACTGTTCTTTTTGTTTCCTTCAATAAAAATGGGCTGCCATGCCCTCAAACATAACATCTGACTGCTGTGGACTCGCTAAAAAAATGCATTTACCATTGAGTTAAACCCCCAACGTTTACAATATATATAAACTCCTTTTGGGTACAGTGTTGCATGACAGAGTAATTTTCAGTGAATATATCACAGCAATTAAAACTGAAAAATGGCCTGGTAATAAAAGAGCATGGCACTCAATTGGTTAAAAGTCAATCTCCTATTTACATAATAATAAGGATCTGACGGAGTTTGGGTAAATACTGTTTAACCAAACTGTACCAAAGATAATGTGTACATTTTTTTATTTTGTTTGTTCTATCTGCACCCAGGGAAAGGCAATAATAAGGTGTGCAAAGGGTAAAACTACAGTAGTTATCTTGTCTCTCTCTATATATGTTCCCAAATTACATCTCCGAAAAAAATTCTTCTGCTATAATACTGCAGAATAGGTGCTTCCACAATTGTACACTCATAGGCCCAGATTCACAGAGCGATTACGCCTGCGCAACTGCTGTTGCGCGTGCGTAAGTCTAAATGTGCGCGTGCGTATAGTTGGACGCGATTCACAAAACAATATACGCCAGAAATCTACGTTTTTTGGTCCGGCGTAATTGAGTTAGACATTCGCTTCCCTTCGCGCAAAACTGCGCTAGACACACCATTGATTTGCTAGTCAAATATGCTAATGAGGGAGTTACGGGGATCCACAAAAAAACGCAGTTGCTGCGCAGGCTACGCGATGTGCGCAACTGCAAAATGTCCTGTCTAAAGTTAGAGCACATAAAAGCTGATCTAACTTTTGAAAAAAAGTCTAATTGTCAGATAAAGCAACACCGTTATTGAGGAGCAGACCACACACACGTGTTGCACTACAATTTGACTGCCAACATGCTAGGGGCATCGTCGCTCATAGCTGCACTAGTGAATATAGATGACCAAAGAAGGAGGAGGGCACGGAGGATGGCACGGGAGAGGGTATACCGCACCCGCATACACCTGTTTGGCATGAATGATTCAGAGGTCTTTCGCATCTTCAGATTCCCCCCTCATGCCATCCTGGAATTAACCACAACCTTGCAGGAGGACATCACCAGCCCAACACAACGCTCACATGCAGTGCAGCCACTGGTGAAGGTCCTGGCAACACTCCATGTCCTTGCCAGTGGCTCTTTTCAGCGTACAAGTGGAGTGGTGGCTGGGATGTCACAATCCTCCATGAGCAGATGTGTGCACCAGGTTGTCCCTGCAATCCTCACACGCTTGGCCAACCAAATCATCAAACCCACCACTGAGGAGCTTCGAATCAAGGCAATGGCAGATTTCTACCGAATTGCCAGATTCCCACGCACCATCGGGGCCATAGATTGCACACATGTGGCACTCCAGCCCCCCCATGAGACCGAGCACATGTACCGCAATCGGAAGAATTGGCACTCCATCAACGTACAGGTGATAGTTGATGCCCAAGGCCTCATATGGCACGTCCGTGCCAAACACCCAGGGTCCAGCCATGACAGCTACATCTACAATCAAAGCCACATCCGAACAGAATTCGAACAGAACGTGTATGGGAACACCTGGCTGGTTGGTGAGTGACATGGGAGTCAGGCATGACTATCCCCTCCCGTGATGCACAACAGAAGTGGCACATGCATGACTAACATTCTCCTGTCTTTTCCTTTACAGGTGACTCTGCATATGCACTGGGACCCCATCTCATGACTCCTATCCGGAACCCCCAAACCCCAGGAGAGGAACGATACAATGAAGCACACATCAAAACCCGTGCAGTGGTGGAGCGCACCTTTGGCCTCCTGAAGTCACGTTTCCGATGCCTGGATAAGTCTGGGGGTACACTGTTGTATTCCCCAAACTTCGTGTGCCATATCATCGCTGCATGTTGCATGCTACACAATCTCGCAGTGAGGAAGGGCCTGCAGGTTGAGCTACGTGATGATCTGACCCCCCAACCAGAAAATCAACCCCTAACCGAGGATACCCCGTCTTCTGAGGGAAGAGCAGTCAGGAGGCAGCTCATATTGGGCATCTTTGCACGTTAAACACACACATTAATCATGGCACAATGAGAATGCATGCATGCACACCACTATGGTCCCTAGCACACACACCCCACATCCTCATCAAATTGGATTGGCACCAGTCCACCATGCAAGACTGGTGAGCAGTAACGCCACGTCAAGGCTCCAATTATGTCACTGTACATTCATACACCATTCACACGGACCTGGGAATCACTTCTCCCTGGTCCTGGGGAACCCTTCTCCACCAAAATTGAGGGTGACACCCCTTTTCCAGCAGGAATGTCACCCCCACATTCAAACATCATTGACAACCCAAAATATGCCAAAAAAGTCTAACAAACAAAAATGCATAGAAACAAAAAATGCATAGTAAAAAAAAAATGCTTAGAAAAAACAAAAAAAAGCAGAGAACAAAAATAAAAAAGCTTTCAAAAAAAACAAAAGGGGGAAAAAAAAATTATTGCCCTCTGCCTGAGCCACGCCTGGGGCGCCCCCGGCCACGGCCCCGGACCCTCAGGGGAGACGCATGGGGGAGGGGAAAAGCCGGGGAAGGAGGAGCAGCCCCTGAGATCTGCCCACCTGGCGGCCTGCCCTCCAAGGCCACGGCTATTCTGTCCAGGGCAGCACCAAGTGTTGCCGTGTTGCCCTGGATAGCCTGGGTAAGGGCCCTCACATCCTGCCCAACGCCTGCTGCTGTAGTTTGCAGGTCATTTAGGCAGGTTGTGGAGGCCCGGGAGTGGGAGTCCAGGTTACCCAGGCTATCATTAATGGAGGACAGGCTCTGATCCACCCGCCCCATAGTCTGGCAGAGCTGTCTCAGAAGGCGGGTCTGGGTGGCCAGGTTCCTTCTCAGACAGGCGGGCATGAGATTGGGCGCCCCCCTTGTGCTTGGGGATGACCTCCTGGCTCCAGCTGATGGTTGTGGCCGGGGAGAAGGGGAGGCCCTTGTGAGGGGAGCCATGTTGGGGGAGGAGGGGGGGGGGCTGACCCTTAGGGAGGGCAGGCTTCTTGCAGCCAGAGGGGAAGAGTCCGCAGAAACCAAAGGGCCAGTGCCTTCCATGGACTCCTCCTCCTCCTCATGATTCTGCTCCTCCTCATGATCGTCCTCCGCATGATCCTCCCCCTCCTCTTGTTCCTCCTCTGCGGACTCTGGCCTTGTTGGGGGGGCCTCATTAGGCTGCTGTCCTGGGGTTGGAGCGGTCAGTCCAGATGGCCCTGCACCCTCCTGCACAGCTGTGGATGACACAAAACATTCACAGGTTGGAGGATCCACACACTTGCCACATATTCCCTTTCACCCCCTCCCCCACACATGCTACACACCTGAGAGAAATAAAAACCTTACCTGGCACCGCGGGGACCGGACTTGTGTCAAAGCCTGGCAGGCCCTCCACTTCATGCCGGTGAAAGGTCAGGGCCACCACACGCTCCGTCTCTGAAAATCTAACCCGGCATGGTGGGCCCCCTCCTGTGCCCCTGGCATGGGCATTTATTGCGGCCAGTTTTCTTTTCACCTCACGCCGGAGGTCGTTTATTTTCTTTTCTATCCCAGAGCGGGTCCGTGTCTCCCCCTCCCCCGATGAATTCACCTGCTCCGTGATCCTATCCAAGATCTCCCTCCTCCTGGCCGGGGTGGTGGTGGCACTCTGCGGGCCGTGGAGAAAACGCCCATAGTCGGTAATGGCCCGGGCAAGAATTCTTTTTTCCCCCACTGTAAAATTCAACTTTCTTTTTCTCTCAGTCATACTTCCAAACAAACTCACTAGCAGTCACCAAAAATCTGTCACAAATACAAGCACAACCAATCAGACAAGAACACACACAAAGAGAAAAAGAACAGCCAAAAATCACACTAGCACTCAGCAAGAAAGACACACAAAAAAATCAGATGAAAAAATAAAGCAAGAAAACAAACGCTCAGAAATCTATCAATCAAACAAACAGTCTCAAACACTTATCAAAATACACTTTCACAAAACTACCAACAAGCACAAGATCACACAGAACACTAATCTCACAACTACAAAACACACTCTAACGAACAACAGAGCAAAAGCACTTGATTCAATGGGAAGGGACACAAAGGGATGTACTTTTGCAATGGAAGGGCGTTTGTGTGTGTCTATTTATGCTGTCTGCGTAGTTCACAACATTGCCCTAGTCCATTTCCAATTTCAATGATTGCGCCGCTCCCGAGTTGTGAGCATGCGCACAACGGAGCTGACATGGTTTCCTTCACGCGCGCATGCGCGAGTCGGCCGGCCCTTCATTTGCATGGGGTCACGGCTCATTTCAATGTAACACGCCCACGTCCCTCCCAATTTGTATTACTCCTCCTTACGCCTACGGAAAAAACCTTACGTTTGCGCAAGCTCTTGCGTAAAAGCTACGTGAATCGCCGGATTACGCGGCTAGATTGCGCAAGTCTAACGGAAAAGTGGTGCGCTACGCCGGAATGATAATGCGCCGATCTACGTGAATCTGCCCCAGTGATTCTAACTGTGGGGGAGCATTACTAAACCTGGTGCACACAGAATCTGCTACAGCTGTGTATAGTAGATAATCGGCTTCTAACTTCAAGGGGTTGTAAAGGTAAAAAAATGTTCCCTGTGTGTAGTTTCAGATAGAAGAACAGGAAGTGAGGATTTCTCAGAAGAAATAAGGACATTTAAAAGCAAAATGGAAGGATAAGGTAAGTGAAGGAGGACTGCACTAAGGTAAAGGAAGCTATTTATCTTTACAGCCCCTTTCAGCTTGTTCAATAAAGCTTTGACAATACAAATTAGAAGCTGGCTGGTTACAATGTACAGCTACACCAGATTCTATGTGCACCCGTTTTTATTAAATCTCCCCTTTTGTCACCAAACCCTCTTTAGTAATCTTGAAACTAGAACATATCTTTCCATATTTATATAATGTAATCACCTAAACATACAAATATTACATTCTGTCAACAGCACAGGGCTACATTACTACATTTTATTTCTAGTAATGCCCAGCAGAAGCTTTAGTGTAATTTTCCAGCTCCATCCTCAACAGGGACTTAACATTTATTTTGTCACTACTGTCTAAACACCTGGTGCAGTACCTGGTTGTCCTGGTTTTGTCACCAAAAATAATTAATCTTTTTAGCTTTGAGATTTAGAAGCTATATCTCATCAGATGTTTATAAATATCTCTTAATATCTATTTTAGATGCATCCCAATTCAATTTCTCACAGCTGTCAACACACTGCTACTTTTTATAAAGTAACACCTGCTGCAAGCACAAGAAGTCCTACGTTTATTTTGTAGCTGAATTGATATTTTTCCATATTCTTAAAATGCATTGCTGCCCTAATTGCATAAGTCAATTTGACCTTATTACTAACTTGGGTCATGATAGAACTTTTTTGCACTGCCCTACATCTTCCAACCTGGACTGGAAAAGTAACCTGGGAGACTAAATGTTTAAATATAATTGCACAATACAGAGAGTTCATACTTAGGACTAATTAGGCTAATGCTCCAACAATAAGTAGTACATGTGGACTGTAGCCTGTAAAAGTATTGGCCTTAACTATAAATGATAACTTTGTAGAAGTGGCAGTGCTCTCTCTCCTGCACCGCCACTGATCAACAATACATAGCATCATGCATTGCATGAATCCATGTATTGTTGCTGCCGCCCATTATTTAGATGGCCGGCCCCCTGGTGAGCGCCGGTCATCTGAATAACGGCAGTTGGTTGGCTTTGAAAGTGCCTTTCAGAGCCAGCAGCTTTCAAATAGTCAGCCAGGAGATGCACGGGGGGGGGGGGGGGAGGGCGTTCCCTGGTTAACACTGACAGGCGCCTCAGCCAATCAGGTTCACCTGTTCTGGATACCGGTAACGTGATTGGCTGAAGCGTCATCGAGGGCGGGAGAAGACATCGAGGGATGGTGGAAGGAGGATGGCTGACCCCAGACAGAAAGGTAAGTGCTGGGCAGGGGGGCAGCATTTTACTGGGCACAGTGACGACAATTGATGGGCACAATGGCGACAATTGATGGGCACAATGGCGACAATTGATTGTCACAGTGGCTACAATTGATGGGCGCAGTGGTGACAATTGATGGCACAGTGGTGACAATTGATGGTACAGCGGCGACAATTGATGGCACAGTGGCTGCGTTTGATGGCATGGCACAGTGGTGACAATTAATGGGCACAGTGGCGACAATTGATGGCACAGTGGCTGAGTTTGATGGCATGGCACAGTGGTGACAATTGATGGGCACAGTGGCGATAAATGATGGCACAGTGGCTGCGTTTGATGGCACAGTGGCTGCATTTGATGGCATAGCATAGTGGCGACAATTGATGGCATGGCACAGTTGTGACAATTGATGGCACAGTGGCTGCATTTAATGGCACATTGGCTGCATCTGATGGGCAGAGTGGCTGCCTTTGGGCACATTGGCTGCATTTGATGGGCACAGTGGCTGCAATTGATGGGCACAGTAGCTGCGTTTGATGGGCACAGTGAGGCTGCAATTGTTTTTTTTTGTTTTTGTTTTTTCATTTGTTTGCGCCTCCCCAAAAACTTGGAGCACCAGTCGCCACTGCTTTGTAGTTGAGATCAGCATGCTTTTCTAGTCTCTGTTAAGGTTTTGTCCAGAGCTTCTGAACAGAACATATGCTGGCATAGGTATGTGTACTGGGGTATAAGCACAATACCTCTCTTGAGACTGTAGCTGGATGTACATTTAATAGACCAGTAGTAAAGTAAAAATAAAAAGCAGCTTTTACTGCAATATCCACCTTCAAGTCTGCAGATAATTCCTATAGTAAGTGAGTGAGTGAGTAAGTAACTTGTATAGCGCAACAAATGCGAACTTAATCACCTCAAGGCGTTTTGCATCCAATGTCGTCCTGATCCTTCAGAAGCTTTTCACCACCAGATTGTATCAGTCTTCTGAGCTGAATGGTGGGCAACATTCAGTGACCTGGACCAGCTAGAAGACCCTTAGTAAAAAAGGTGTGTAGGTATGTGTTACTGAAAGGGTATCGGATACTCGAAACAGATTTATAGGAGATAAAATCAAAGGAAAGCTGTGGGGTAATTAATCTCATGATCGCCCCAGATGCTAGCTAGGCCTAACTGACAAAATGTTTAATTTCAAGTCATGTAGTCAGTTTGTTGGGCATTAGCAAGTTATTAAATGACAACCATGAGCGGTACCCTTTTATCCACTCACAGGAATTCTGAGAGTATCTAAAGAAACAGCTTTAGCTATACACATAGAACATTGGTATTATGTTTTGTAGCCTACCAAATATTTATTCATTATTTGTTCATGATTATATTTTTTTTCAGTTGATAATTTTAGTTCAATTATTTTTATAAATTCTTTTAGTTAATATGTTTTGGCCAATATATACTTTTCCACATAATAATATCAGCATTTATCTTACTACTGAATAACGATGATGATGATAATTGTCATGGTAATTGTGAAGGTGTAGATGCAATTCATCTTAGCACATTGTAATATATATTTTTAATTACCACATATTTTGCTGTTGGAAAAAAAAACATTATTCCTGTTTGTAAATAGAAAATTACTTTGGCGCTGTGTTTTTGAAATAGTAAGGTTAGTTGTAAGTAAGGAATAAATGTTGCCATAGACCACTGACACAAAATTATTTTCAATATTTCATAATTGTTAACTTGAATATACAATAGTTTTATTGGCTAAGCTATTGTCTATGGAAAAGTATACTGACTGAGAAATTAAAGAGGAACACCAGCACACATCATGCAATTATTAGCCAGTCACATGAGAGTGATGCAATGCATGAAAGTTAATATACACATCAAACACAACAACAGAGAAACATATGTGCTCTCGTTGATCTTGACCATGGAATGATTGTTGGTGCCAGACAGGCTGGTTTAGATATTTCTGTCACTGCTGAACTCCTGGGATTGTTATGCACAACAGTCTCCAGAGTGATGCAAAAAAACAAAATACATTAAGGCTGCAGTTATGTGGATGGAAACGTCTTGTTATAGATAGAGGTCAGAGGAGAATAATCAGACTGGTTGGATCCGACAGAAAGGCTATGGTGACTACCACTTTTTCCAATGTGGTGAGGCAGATGAGCAGATGAGCTACAACAGTGGAAGACCACACCAGGTTGCACTCTTGCCAGCAAGTAACAGAAAGCTGCAGTATACACCAAACTGGACAGTTGAAGGCCTAAAAAAAACAAAAAAAAAAAACGTTTTCTTTCAAGATACACAGATGGTGGCAGGCCAGTCACCAGACCTGAATCCCAGTGTTCATCAACCCTGTCCTCAGGGCCCACTAACAGGCCAGGTTTGTAAGATAACTGAAATACATCTCAGGTGATATTATTTGCTGCTCAGTAATTGCAGTATTCTAGTCTGCATCTCCCCAAGGTAATACCTAAAACCTGGCCTGTTAGTGGGCCCTTAGGACAGGGTTAATGACCAGTAACACACCTCCTGTATTATATTGCCCCCACGCTGGATGACTGTGCACAGGGGGCACCATTGGACATCAGCATTGCAAGTCTGGGGGGGAGGGAAGTGTTATATGGACTAACAGATTTGAATGCATTATCAAATTGAAGTCAAACTCCAGCTTACACTGTATTAGCAGTTACAAGAACAGTTTTTTTGTTTTGGGAAAGGTTTTAGATAAATAAATAAAAGCTGACCATGATAATCACCTCTGTCAGTTGTAAATGGTTTGTGTCATCTCTGTAAATGATACATTTTGCTGGAGAGCTTACTGTTTTGAAGAACCACACACTTACTAGCTGGATCACCAGGTGTAATAGAAGAAAGAAAGCCTAAGAAAAAGATATCTATTGTAGCCACCATGTCTAAGAATTGGTAAGCTGCAATATAATACATTTTTAATTTTGGGTTTAATAGCACGTCAAGGCAAAAAATGAAACAACTTCTGGAGTCAGTATAGTAGCTCACACAAGGAATTTGAAGAAAAAATTCTGCAAGCATGCTGGTGATACAGTTCCTGAACAGTACATCTACATTTTAGTACTTGCCCTAATCATGGTGTGAATGGAATACTTTTCTTCTCAGATTCCAGTGAGTACGACAAATGCATGGGATTATGGTGGAGATTCTATAAAATGTCTTGGTTTTGCTATGTAAACTAATGCAAATGAATATCATTCCAAAGGAAATCAGCAAATGGAATCCAGATGTACCCACTCAAGATTCATGAACTCCTTAAAGGGAACCTGTCAGAATATAAATATAAGCACTGCAATTGCTGCCTTGTACAAATACTCTGATGCTGTTTTATTTTTTCCTGACTACGTAATACTTCATTGACTCTGAAAATTCATCTCAACACCTCATATACATATTCATGTTCCAGGTCAGTGACTTACCAAATAGGGAAGGAAGGACAAAGGTGACAAGCCTGGAGCATGTCCCTTATAGATCAACAACTGCAGCATATTTCTTTACTAACAGGCTCCCTTAACATTGCTGTAAGATTATCTGAAATCTCTCTGAGATAGTTCATAGCTCATACATATAAATAAAATAGAAATAGTGTCACCATGGCAAGATATGCAGGATGAATGTAAACCAGAACAGAGCTGAGTAGAAGCAGCAGAAGATCATTCTGGATTGTATATAAAGATTTATATGGAGCTTGGAGAATATAATTATATGCATACGTTTGTTCAGTTATTTCTTAAATGTAAACACAGGTTCAGTTTTTTTTCTTTCTAACTGATAAATGTATAAAATGGGAGCAAATCATTTATAGTCCTCTCTTATTACAATTCAGTTCAGATAAAATCTATATATAAAAAAAAATCATAAAACAAAGTGGAAGAAAATAGAGATACAAACTTAAAGGGGTTGTAAAGACAAAAATATTTTCCTCTTAAATTAAAGTCTAACAGTAGCTGATAAAGTAAAAATTTATGTTTTGCATTATATCTAGTTTGATACCTGATGAAATCGAGCTGTTTTATTCACCTCCATCACTCCTGAATCGTTATTCTCACTGACTTCCTGGTTTGCGATGCGTGTTAATTCTAACTACATCACTGCCTAATGGGAACTATAGTTGCCATTAGGCTTGGCCTCCATGCCTGTGAGGGATAAGAGAGCATCTTCACGCAGGGCTGTAGTCATAGGGAGGGGGTTAGAACATTCTACTTTCCACCATGCCAAACAGCTCAGGTGCTGGTGGAAAGCAAGTAGAGGAGAGACAGGAAATGGCATTTTCAAACCTGGATTACTGTATTTTGGAGGTCAAAAGGAAAAACGAGGTAAGTGATATTTAAATGCTCTAGCTTACAGCAATCAATTGATCTAATAAAAAATGAACCTTTAGTGTTCCTTTAAAATGTGTTTCAATGGCATTTAGAGCCTTGACCATTTCCAGTTTAAAATCTGTGATGAAATAATACATTTACAAATACTAAGAAATAAGTGTTGAAAAATATTTAAGTATTTGGATGTCCCAGTTGGCACTAGACATGTGCACACTGAAATATTTTGTTTCGGAATTTTGTTTTCGTCCAAAAAATACATTTATTTAGTTACTCACAAAATTTGTTTTTTTTCATTTTTTTTTTTTGTTGGAAATTGCATTAGTCGGAAAATTCGAACGAATTAAGGTTAAATCTGTCATTGAAGGCTTATGGTGTCTGTCGAATGTTCAAAGAAGATTCGACGGAGCAGCAAAACTGTACGACGCCACAATCATACTTTTCCGGTCAAATGTTCCGCCTACAAGCTATAGTAGAATTCTAATGTTGTATGACTAGTAATAATTATATTTATTAATTATTATTACTAGTCAATCCACATTAGAATTTTTCTATAGCCTATGGGCCGAGCATTTAGAGCGGAAATGTATGATTGCAGCGTCGCATAGTTTAGCTGCTCCGTCTAATCTTCTTAGAACTATCAACAGACACCATAAGCCTTCAATGACAGAATCAATGTTTGTATGTTTTTCAATGCTTTTTTTTTTTTCAACTGCTCCTGAACACTCCTCTATGTTATCTTATCACTACATGTACAAAGGGTCGTTTATAGGCAGTTGAGTTTAGAGGCTTTTTCTGGAACCCAAAAAAATGCGTTCAGAAGCTGTGTTTAGAGGGATTTCAAGCGCCAAATGCGGCTTAACGTGGCTAAGCGCAGTAACTCGCGTTTAGCAGCATTTCCTTCACAGACATTTTTCATTTTAACCCCCATTTTTTTTTCTTTTCAAACGCTTCTAGGCGCAAACACAACTAAACGCGGCATGTAAACGCGGCTAAACTGACGTTTTTAGGCGCCGGTTTCTAGCTGTCAAGTTAAAGGAGAGGTTGAACAACGTCCCGTGTCCCGTATGCATTAAACCTTAGACACAAAAACATACAAAAAATCAACCTATGATTTTTTATTTAGTGCAAGATAAGAACAAGTCAAGTACCTGCATTATGTGAAGGCACGGTAGGCAGATATCTATCTTGGGATTGTATAATAGAGGTGTGTCAGACATTTATATACACTAAAGAAAATAGTAAAAAGACACTATAAAAAGATAGAAAGAATTGTTTGTACTCTCCCAATCCTTTTTTTAAGCCATCACACTTGATTGACTGGAAAAAAAAAGTCTGAATTGAATGGCATTAAGATTCTTATATATCCAATTTTATCTTATTTTAATCCCCTCCCTCGTCTCATCCCCCCTCCCCCCAGGTCCAATGTACTCTAGTCTCTATTTGTTTTTCTCCTCATAATGTTTTTTTTGGGGGAACTAATAGCCCTTGTTCTTTAACCTGTCTTGTTCTTCTGCTACTTGCTCCAGTCCATCCGGGTATATCTGGGATAGGTATTTTCAGACTTTTACAGAACTCCTGTAGTTCTTCCGGGTACTTTAATTTTGCCATACGTTCATCGTTCTGGCCTATCAGACAGACTGGGAAGCCCCAGTTGTATCTTACATCATGTTTTTGCAATTGACCCACATTCTTTTTTAATTTCCACATTCCACCTAAAGTCGCAAGTGATAGGTCTGCAAAGATCTGAAGCTTAGAACTTTCATATTCTAATAGTCGTTTTACCCTCGAGTTTCTCTAGATTACAATTTTTCTCAAAAGTCAAGGAATATAGCAATTACATCTTTTGGGGTCTCCATGGGTATGTCTTTTAGTCTTCTAATTATGTGTACTCTTTCAATTTTTAGCTTCTTCTCTGCCTAGTACTGGATTAAACATTGTCTGTATCTTTCTCATTAAGTCCTCCCCCTGTGTTGGTTCTGGTAGGCCCTGGATTCTCAAGTTGTTCGTTCTGTTTCTTTCCACCTGGTCTTCTAGTTTATATGCCTGCTCCCTTTGACTATTTTTAGGGACTTCCATTTCTCCTTTTAATTCTTTTATGAATTGTGTGTGGTTATCCTGTCTGATTTCCATCTCTTCCACTCGTTCTATTTTTTATGCCCCATGTTGTTGTGTATTTTCATCTTTTCATTTTTTAAAGAGTTTTCTAAAACTACAAACATGGAGGCTATTTCTATTTTTATTGCTAATTGGTCATTTAGGTGTTGGTCTTCCTTTTGTCCCATCTCTGGGTCACTTTCTAGTTCTTGGTCCATTTTAGACTATCCGGCTGTACTTTCTATCCACTAATAGTCTACTTTGTCCTCTTCTCCCCTTCACTTCTGACTGTTTCCCGTTAGTTCCTTGTTGTCTTTCTGTTGCTTTCTTTTCAGAGGTATCTTCTTGGGACATATATTTTTCTATTGGGCCTGAGCTTAGACTTATTTTGGGGAGTTTTTCCACTGCCCCTCCTCTTGCTGTTCTTCCCTGCATGTTTTATATTTATTATTTATTTCTCACTCTCCTTCCTTGTTTGTCCCCCCCTCCTCTCTACAACTCTTCCCCATCTTTTTTTCAATACTGATCTTTCTTTTTTATCTTCTTCCTCTTCTGATGTTATCTAGTATTTGTGTACTAACAGTCTTTCAATATTATATTGTATGTCCATTTAATTTTATTTTAATCTGTAGTTAGAAAGAAAGAAACAGAACAAAAAATAACATCTGTTCCAAGCTCTTCTAGTATCCAGAGCTGTAGTGATAATCATACTTTTTTCTCATTCTGGCTCCTGGGCTATCTTCTCCCTCTCTCACGCCTCATTCTAATTGAGGGGGAGGTCTGCTGGTGCCACACTGCTGGCTCCACACTGAGCTACTCCGCCACTCTGGTCAGTCCGTCTGCTCACCATCCTTTCACTCTCCCAGTGCAAGCCCAGGGAGCAAGCCCAGGGAGCTGCCTCCACTCTTCCTTGAGTTCACCTGAGCACTGCTGAGCATGGTCGGTATCTCCAACCCTGCACTCTCCTTCCTGCTTCCCAGCTCGGGTTTCCGATTCAGCCGACTCTAGCTGAGTCTCTCTGCCCATACATGAGCATGCCTGCGAGTCACGTCACACTGCTCCAGATTTCTGTCTCCTCTCCTCCCGACTTGAACTTCCCATTTCAGCTGGGTCACACCAGGATGTTTGTGGCAAAGGGGATGAGGCTAGGGATTGTCATAGCTACTACATTCACTGCATTGAAAGGATGGAAAGGCCTGGATACACCTGGAGCTCCTAGCACAAGTTCTTAGCCAGCGCCCTGTTCAGGCTCTTCCCTCCTAAACTTGTCACTGTTGGAAGAAGGACCTGGATATTCTGGTGAACTCTAGAACTACATCCCAATGTTAGAAGCGAGTGGGACAGGCGAGAGTGCCAGATAGAGCACCATCTCAGGGGAAAAGTGCAGATGGACAAGGAAAGCTCAGTGTACAACATAGATCAGCTCAAAGACCAGGATGAGGTCAAAATACCAACTTATAAGATAATTTGTATGGGGGGGGGGGTGGGAAGGGGAGGGAAAAGTGGTGGGATATAGTGTCAGAGATTTCCCACGTATTGGTTTCCCCTCTAGCTCATTCAGGATAGGATTGCTGCCCTTTGGACTGGGAGATCCGGGGGGTGTGGGGGGGGGGGGGTTACTAGACGTGGGGCAGGGAGTGTAAAGTGGAGATAAGGCTGTTCTATGACAACTCTGAATTTATAAAATAAGACAGGTACATGGAGGCTGAATGAAGATCTAATAGAAGATACAGAGGTAGAAAAAATAATAACAAAATGAAATAGAACAATATTTTTTGTTGAATGAGACACCTGAGGTTCAAAAGGTCTCTATATGGGAAGCACATAAAGCATACATTAGGAGGAAGTTGATCTCTATAGGTGCTAGGAAAAAGAAGGTGAGAACAAGAAATATGGAAAAATTTATAAAATAAATATACGAATTGGAATAGAGACATAAAAAGAGATTAGATGTTAAAATACAACAGGCATTAAGTATAAAAAGAAACCAACTAAGTATTAAGTATAAAAAGAAACCAACTAAAAGACCTAATAGAACAGGAAACAAGAAGGGTTTTTAATAAAGTGGCAAAATATAGGTATAAGGGGTGGGGAATAAACTAGGGAAACATCTTGCAAAAACTCAAAAAAAGAAAAAGAAACATTAAATTACGGTATATAGAAAAGATGAAAAATAACAAAGGAGAGATGCTATACAAAGGCCTTTGAAACATACTATAGTGCCCTATATGCGGTAAGAAACAAAGAGACACGAGAGGCAGAAGAAATAAGAAAACAAAAACACAAGAATATTTAAGGCCGCGTACACACGATCGAACATGTCTGCTGAAACTGGTCCGCAGACCAGTTTCAGCGGACATGTTCGATCGTGTGTACGGCCTATCGGACAGTTTTCCAGCGGACCAAAGTTTTAAAACATGCTTTAAAACCTGTCCGATGGAAACATGTCCGTCAGACAGGTTCAATGGTTAGTACACAAAACCTGCGCATGCTCAGAATCAAGTTGACGCATGCTTGGAAGCATTGAACTTCGTTTTTTCATCACGTCATTGTGTTCTACGGCACCGCGTTCTGGTCTGATCGGATTTTGGTCCGATGGTGTGTACGCATATCAGACAAGTTCAGAGTTGTCTGATAAAAACGGTCCGCTGACGTGGTGGTGACGTTGACACCGCCACGTCACCGCACTAGGAAGTAAAACACTTCCGTGCATGTGTCGAATCCATTCGACGCATGTGCGAGCAGATATGTCTGCTGGTTAGCGTACTAACCAGCAGACATGTCGGACGGACTGATTCCCAGATGACAGATTTTAAAGCATGCATTAAAATCTGTCGGCTGGCCAAATCTGTCTGTCCGCCCGTACACACGATCGAATCTGTCTGCTGAAACGGTCTGGCAGACCGTTTCCAGCAGACAGATTTGATAGTGTGTACGCGGCGTAAGAGATGCAAAACTACCTAAAATTTCAGCAGAAAGATTGCAGGTCTTGGAAGAACCAATAACACAGGAAGTAATCAAAATAGCAATAAATAGTAACTCATCAGGGAAGAGCTCAGGTCTGATGGGTTTACAATTAGATACTATAAAAAATTGAAAGAACATCTAATACCAGAAATATGTGAATAAATTAGGGAAAAATAAGATATGAGAAGAGAATCATTGTTAGCATGTATTACTGTGATACCTAAAGAGGGGAAGGATACATAATTTTCTTTTTAACTATAGGCCTATGGCATTGTTGAACACGGACACAAAGTTATATGCAAAACTCCTAGCAACAAGAATAAAGAAACTAATGTCGGAATGAATACGTGTAGATCAAACAGGGTTTATACCAGGTAGAGAATGAAAGATAATAGTGAAAGAACATTATTAATGCTGTGAAAGGAAAGATGCAGGGAATCCACAGGGCTCCTCCTGTCAATAAATGCGAAAACGGCATTTGACAGGGTAGACTGGGGATTCATGATGGATACACTACGACATTTGGGGTTAGGGCCTACAATTATGCGGATGATATTTCATTATATATAACTAAGCCAAGAACGACACTGCCAAATTTAATAAAATAATTAAAAAGATATGGGGAACTCTCAAATGTTAAGATCAACCCAGTAAAATTGGGGTAACTAAGCCTAGTTAGGAACTAAGCCTAGTTAGGAAAGAAGAATTTGCATTACAGACAGAATTCCTATTTACATGGGGGCTAATTAAAGTATCTTAGAATCAGATTGACACCTTCACTGGCAAAACTATTTCAAGCTAATTATATTCCGCTATTTAAAGAAATAAAAACAGAGATTTGGAAAATTTTAATACAGTTTTTCTCTATTGTTTTGGCTCATTTCTTGAAAACTAAATGACATTCTCAAAACTCTAAGGCCTCGTACACACGAGGGGATATGTCCGCTGAAAACGGTCCGATGGACCGTTTCAGCAGACATCTCCGCTCATGTGTATGGGCTAGCGGACAGATTTCTCCACCCGACAGATTTCAAAGCATGCTTTGAAATCTATCCGGTGGGAATCTGTCCGCCCGACATGTCTGCTGGTTAGTACACTTACCAGCAGACATGTCGTCCCCCACCGCCGCCGCGCCGCCGCCGAATGGATTCGGCGCATGCGCGGAAGTGTTTAACTTCCTGGTGCGGTGACGTGGCGGTGACGTGGCGGCGTCAACGTCACCGCCGCGCCACCGCGCCGTCCGGCGGCGGGGAATTTGATCCGATGGTGTGTACACGCCATCGGATCAAACTCCCGATCGGACATATCCGATGGAAATGGTCCGCGGACCGTTTTCATCGGATATGTCCGATCGTGTGTACGAGGCCTAAGGCCGCGTACACACGATCGAATTTGTCCGCTGAAAGCGGTCCGATGGACCGTTTCAGCAGACAAATCCGATCGTGTGTACGGGCTAGCGGACAGATTTGTCCATCGGACAAATTTCAAAGCATGCTTTGAAATTTGTCCGCTACAAACCTGTCCGTCGGATATGTCCGCTGGTTAGTACGGGAAACCAGCGGACATATCCTCCCGCACATGCGTCGTATCCTGTGAATGGATCCGACGCATGCGCGCGGAAGTGTTTACTTCCTGGTGCGTGACGTAGCGGTGACGTGGCGGCGTCAACGTCACCGCCGCGTCACCACGATGTCTGCCGGCGGGGATTTTGATCCAATGGTGTGTACACGCCATCGGACCGAAATCCGATGAGACATGTCCGCTCTAAACTGTCCGTCGGACAAGTTTGAGCGGACATATCTCATCGTGTGTACGAGGCCTAAGATCATTCGGCAAAACAGTCTTACAGTTCAGCACAACACTATAACTCACTTGCAAAAGCTCATATCTCTCCCAAAACTGTTCACTCATGCTTCAAAACCATATTCCTTTCCCATATAAAGAGTCAGTGCCTCCAAAATGGCAAAGATTCTTCTCAATTGCTTTGGCTCATTTCTTGATACAGACCGGACATTCTCAGCTCTCATGGTGCTTTTGCCAAAATAACCTGGATGGTTCAGCATAACACCATGGTTCACCTTCAAAAGTTCATATCTTTCCCAAAACAGTTCACTCATGTGTCAAAACTAAATTTCTTTCTCATTCAAATAGTCAAAATGCATCATCCCTTTGGCATTGTGTAAGCACTGCAAGTCGAAATGTTTAGATGTTTTATCTCTATGGCAGAGGATCATTGAAATATCCCTCATGTCTACCTTTCAGTCTTAGCCCAGTCCTTCATTGACAATGGTTACTGTACAGTTTTTGTCTACCTAACTGAATACAATTATGTATAAAACTGAAAAAAAAGAAAAGATTTTAGGGTAAGAGTCGCCTTCAAGGTTTGACATCACATATTGCACTTATACTGCCAAGGAAAAATTACTTTACAGTATTGTACCATTATCATTCACACACAAAGTAACTTCCATACATGAGACTAAAACGAAAACGTATACATCATAATATATGGAAATATAAACACACAAACAAAAAACAAGGACAAATAAATTTAGCCTAAAATGCTGTAAATAAAGCTTGAGTTTCTCAACTATTGTAAGGCCCCTTTCACACGGGGCGGATCAGTAATGATCTGCCCCGTGAACCTCCACTTGCTCAGTGGGGATCGCTCCGTTGATCCCCGCTGAGCCGTTGGATGACAGGGCGATCCCCGACACTGTGCAGGGACTGCCCTGTCAGCTCTCCGCTCTCCCCTATGGGGGGATTGGATGAACACGGACCGTCTGTCCGTGTTCAGTTGTTCACCCGATCCGATCCACCAGACGGATGGAAATGTAGGGTTTTCCTCTGTCACTCTTTGGCGGATCAGAGCGGGTTGGATGTCAGCGGGCATGTCACCGCTGACATCCGTGGGTCCAAAGAGGACCACAGAGCGCCCATTCAGGTCCGCCTAAAAAACTTGCAGGCGGACTTGAACAGGCCACCCGTGTGAAAGAGCCCTAACATCTCTTCACTGGTCGCTGTCCTCACCCTCCCTCTCCTGGGTACTGCCCTCACCCTCCTGCCCATCCACAGGCTTCTGTCTGTCTGGCCACAGATTTCCATCAACATTGCAGTGTATATCCTCCCTTGCAATGCAACGAGGGAAGAAATTAAGGAGATGTCGCAACCATCGCCTACACTGATCTCCTGATTGATTGATTGATTTTTAATATTTCTATACAGCGCCACATACACCCTGAAGGGTGTGTCTTAGCGCTGGAAGGAGGTCCGCTGGTCTATTCTGGACCAAAAAGCAATCCAAGAAAACAAAGAAAAAAAGACTTCACAGGCGAACTGATAGCTTGTGTACATAAAAAAAAAAAAAGAAACCATGTAAAATATCAACAATAAAAACACAGTAGCAAGGGAGTTTGGGGTGAGGGGGACATAGGACAAAGGGAGGAGGGGCCAGGTCGGTTTAATTAGGCGTGGTCATAATCAACTTGTCTCAAAGAGGAAAGTTTTCAGAGCCTTTCTGAAGGTAATAAGAACAGTAGACTTCCTCAAAGGCTCCTGTAACATTCTCACAGGCAGCGTCCATTGCATGGAGCAGGGACCTCTGATCTTGAGCCCGATGCTCATACTCTCTCCACCTCCAATCACAGAAAAACTCCTCAATAGGATTGAGGAAAGGAGAGTAAGGAGGTAGGAACACAATATCCATCCTTGGATGAGCAGTGAACCACGCCCTGATAAGCGGGTCCAAGAAGATGAGGAGCTTCTGTGTATTGTATGGGCCAAGACTGGGCATGTGAATGGCCACACCATTCTCAGAATGGGCAGCACACATACTTATATTGCCCCCTCGCTGGCCTGGGACATCCACCATGGCCCAGTGGCCAATAAAATTATGGCCACGTATTTGGCCCTTGGCCAGGTTGAAGCCAGCCTCATCCCCATACACGAGTATGTGAGAGGTCTTGTTTCCTTCCAATGCCATTATTCTCTACGATAGAGTAAATAAAGAAAACATGAAATCAGTCATACAGAAGAGTCATACACTACAGTTACAGACAGCTACATAGGAATGTTCTATGTTCTGCACAAGTTCAATATACTACTGGCCAGTAATCCAGTGGATCCAAACCTGGGGTACATGTACCCTATGCAGAGGTACTACAGGGGGTATTTGACAGAAAGGGGAGGGGAAAAATTATCAACGACTAGACTTACTGAAATGTTACAGTAACATTATTAGATAGATGTACATGGGAGGCACTACTGTAATTGCAGCTCTTTGACCCTTTTACTTACTGTATTGTATGTTATATTCTTCAAAATAAGGATCATAATGATAATTGCATCATACAGTAAGCTGCAGTTTTTACTGTAATACTGGAATACTACTGTAAACTGTATCATCATCAATATTGTAGAAAATAAACTGTTCCATACTATTCCATAGTTTATTTTCTACAATATTTTTCTTGTCATGGTTAGTATCATACGTAACATCCCACTGAAGTAAGATACTGTAATACTGTAGGCCTTTCACACACACACACACACACACACACTAAATGAATACGTAAATGAGTAAATAAACATATTTGTTGCTGTATGCACAGTGTCCTGTCCTATACATTATATAATTCCATCATTGATTGTGAGGCCATGGTTGATGACATGGTCTATAATTGTGGCCCGAATTTCATCAGGGACAGCATGGTGTCTTCGTGCTCCTCGGCCTCTTCCCCCTATTCCACCACAACGCACCCTTACTCATCCTCCTCTTCTTCTTCCTCTTCCTCAAGCAGGCAGATGCCCTTGTTCATTTACTTGGCCAGGTGCCTCCATGTTCAGAAATTCTACTGGTCCTGCATGGTAAAGCTCTATATATATATATATATATATATATATATATATATATATATATATATATATATATGTTTGGCAGCATTCACAATTATGGACAGCACCTCTCAGGTAACTAAACTAAACTTACTGTTGGATTGGTCACCTGAGACCAACTCCAACTCCTCCTTCGTTAGTCAAGTTCTAGTTGTACCTGACTGTCAATTGCTGTAATCATTTTATCAAATTTTCCAATAGATTCATATATGATATTCATGGTATTATGTTCCTGAATAATTTTGACAATTGAATAGACTATTGTGCATGTGATGACTTAAACAATGAAATGACACTGACACGTTTTGGAGAGAACGACCATTAGACTGAGAATTGACAAATCGGTTTAGATCAACAAGATCTATTCAATTGAAAATTGTGCTAAATGTAGGCTACTTGTACTAAATAATTTGAAAAATGTACTAAAACATTCAGACATGTACTGAGGCATTTGCAATTTGATTAAATGAATTAGAAATGCAATTCAGTTGTGAACAATTGCCAAGTGGTTTGGAGATTTGTCCATGTTGTTTTGAGAATGTCATTTCTGTTTCAAGAAATGAGCCAAAACAATGGAGAAAAACTGTAAGCCCACTATCCTGGATGGGACGGATAAACATGTTAAAAATGGTGTTCCTCCCAAAAATACTATACAAATTCCAAATGATACCATTAGCAGCCCCCCTCCCCCAGATTTTAAATAATAAAAACAATGATTTTAAAATACATATGGCAAGATAAAAATCCTAGAGTACACTTTGTGTTAATAAATACAGAAAACTAACACGGGGTTTGGCAGCACCAGATGTAAAAATATATTATAAAACGGTAATAATAGAACGAATGGTAGAATGGATAAACACAAAAAGCAAAACAAGATTGGTCAAGATGGAAAATACATTAAGCTAGACACAGTTACACCAGAATTTTGGATATCACAGGAACAAGTTATTTTGTGCCCAGGAAAGGCACACTTTTTCAAAGTTAGACAGGTAATATACAGTTAAAAGATGTACTAGAAAAGGGAAAAATGTGATAATTTGAGGAATTAAAAAACACTACTTCAGCCAATTAAAGATGGAGAGAAGTTAAACCCATTAGAACAACTCAACTATACAGCACACAAACACCAGTGAAACATGGGGTATCTCAGATTTAAGGTATCCTAACGGATCTGGAGGGGCAGGGGTTACCCCCATTTATAGGAAAATAGGGACAGGAAATAGGCATATAGCTGGAAGAGCAACGAGTGGGAAAAATGATTGGAGCAGTATATGATTATGCAACTGATATATACAGAATATAAATTAACTATAAAGCCCTGTACACACGATCAGATATCTGATGGAATCTAGTCCGATGGATTTTTTTGTTGAATATCAGATTGTCGTAAGTTTTGGCGCGAATTATAATGATATATTCAATATTTCAGCAAAAATATGAAAAGGCCATTAAAACTTAAATTTGATCGTAACGACTATATAAGGAAATCAAGATGACTCCAAAGTGAAAAAGAAACACATTTGACTTAGATGTACAAGGTCCCCAATACATCAGCTATCTCCACTTTTTACAAGCTCGAATGAAACTGAATGACAATGACAGTTATCATAGAACAAATGATTGTTGTCCTAAATCTTGGTGAATAAACAAGCGATGTTTAAGGAAACCAGTCTTATCCTAGAACATCCTTTGTAAGTCAAGAACTGATTTCAGGTGAGGAAATAAATCCATTGTAGACCGAAGACCGAACATTGACTCAGCCATTCTAAAACAATGACTTGTGTTGACCAACTAAATTTCCTGAGAAGAAGGTATTTACACAGCTGGGCTCTCGGGCCACCACGGAAGAGATAGTTTTAAATATGGTCTTCACAAACCAATGTACAAAGTTGACTTGCATTATGAATATACGGGGTATTAGGAAAATATACGTTGACATGAAAAATAATATTTCCAAATTATCAAGGACATCTTAAGGACTGTGGGATATATATAACCATCGCATCAGCTAATTTAGAAATTTGTAAAAAGAATTATAGGAGAAATTTGTTTTTATCAATAGATGTGTTTTTAAAGAAACTAAATCCACATTACGGAAGATATAGAATTGTGATTATAAAGATGTATGCTGCAACAGGTGTCCCTCAAACACATATCAAAATAATTCATGTATCCACATTAATAATTATTTTGCATTGATTGAGATATCAACCTGTGCATGATTGGAAAGAATGTTGTTGGAAAATATGCGGTTATACAGGAATATACGTTCATATGATGTAGGGATCAAATATATATTAATTGGATATGATGGAACATAAAGTTATCAGAGATACATATATAGAAGTTACCAATAATAAGAATAATAAGTTAATAATAATAATACAAGTCTCCCCAGTAATATAAAATTATCTTACAAATATTCTCACAATAAAGGTGAGACACCTAGTGGCTGAAAGTGATATTACTTGAGGTTCTCAAAACTCAGTGACCCAGTAAATGATTAAAATCGTCAGCCAATAGGAGCCCGACATGTATTGCCAGGAACTCCCATAGAGACCAGAGGCCAATGAGTTAAGGACAGCTGTTAGATGGGCAGAACTTAGTATAATTTAATGGTCCTATTGTTTTGAGTAATATAAGAAAGATAGCCCATGAGAGAGGAAAAGATTCAATTCAAGAGAGGAAGATCATTCAATGAAAAATGAATAAGGTACAGGCAATGAAGATGGATCAATGAAAAAGAAGACCCCATCCATAGGGGGAGGGGCACGCTAGGACAATGCATGAAGGCATCTTGTCATTCCATGAAGGGCCATAGAAAGCACTGCATATTAACTTTGGTCACCTGCAAATTGCCATCGTGGAATTGGTAAATATGCCATTTTACTTTATCAGAAATATTGTTGTTCTGTAGGATTTAAAGTTGTATATCGTGTAGTCATGGTCTGGTCTCATAATCAATAACTGGTAGATTTTTCTGTAAGCATACCATTTTTATATTTTAATATTTTTTTTACATAATTTCAAAATTAATGACAGAACAAAGCCTTCCAATACATTTTCATATTTTTCCCGCTTACTTAAACTGCAGTAAAGTAACAGGTTGAAATATGAAATAGAAGCTTTCGTTTCATTGTCTTTTTATATAGTTATCTTGAGACTGGCCATGACACACAGATCAAAGGTATTGCACGCCCATTTTGGGGATAGTTTAATGTATCGCAATGTGTTCATGTAACGCAACTGGTATTCTAATGTCATGTAAATATCCATATTTTGTCAACCAATAAATTAGCTATTTTGTATGATTACACGTCTCCGTGAATACGTTCATAATATAGACTATGTCATATAGATTGACTTGTATTTAAAAACTTCTTCGTTATCAAAGAATTCAATATAATTTTACTGTGCGGGTAAATATAACCTTAAGAAAGCACAACATATAAATGGAGGCACTCGCTGAGATAATGTCGATGTTTTGTACAAGTTCAATCATAGCTATGGTGGTGACAAAAATTACATTTTGCATGAAATTATGAAATTATGAATTATTAATTTTTGAAATCATGTATTATCAAATTTGGATAAAAGATATTTTTCTTTGCCTAAAAAGGTCTGGTCAAAATATATTGTTTGTTAATAGGGATTACCAAGAGTCGGCCCTTAGTGGTGAGACAATAACTCAGAGAAGATTGGTACGGATACAGGAAATGTTGGAAAAAATTTCCAAAGCTGAAATGACAGATAAGGCCAAACAAAAATTGTCTGATGAGACTGATATAGCATACATTACAGGCCGTAAAACCCATGCCCGTCAGATAATAAAAGACGTGTGGAACTTGGGCGGTCAAATTGATGCACAAGATAACTCATCTAAGGTAAAGACAATAAAAAGGCTTGATCACATTATTGCGGATTTACGCATTATCCTGATGTATCTTAGTAATGGGTTTAACTGTCAAAATCCCCAACAGGAGATAGATATCTCAGAATCCCAGCCACATGTAACAGAAAAGGAATGTGAGCTCACTAAAAATAGAGAAGTGACCAATGAAAAGGCAGATCATTATCACAAGTCATTAATAACAGTGCGAAAGAACACTAGAATAAATCAAGACAAATGTCACAAAGATGCGAGACGATTAATATCAATAAAAGAGGTTGAGAGTTTTCTGCAGAAAACTGAATATCTTGACAAAAGTTGCAGAGTAATGAGCAGTGAAAATTTAGAAAGTTGCCGAGTAATAAGCAGTGAAAATTTAAAAGAAGAAACAAAGCAGTTTAAGTCAGAACAGGAATCTCCAACTAAGCAATCAAAAGAATTAAAAGTGAAGTTTGTGCCCCAGGGTAATTCTCAAATGCCTCACCCTGAAAGCGTAGAGTGTAACCAAAATCTAATACCTGACTCCCAATCTAAAATATTGGATTTGGACAATGGTGAGGGACCAGAAAAAGAACCCTCATCCTATCCCAAGCCATCTATTGAGCAAAACGGGGTAAAAAGTGAACCACCACATGAAAGTAGGTTTAATAAGTTTCCCCTGGGATCAGAGGAAAATATAGATACCCCTAAACAGGACGCCTCAGTGGATATAAAACGATTAATAAAAAAGATGAAGAGTATTCTGCAGGAAACTGAATATCTTGACAAAAGTTGCAGAGTAATGAGCAGTGAAAATTTAGAAAGTTGCCGAGTAATAAGCAGTGAAAATTTAAAAGAAGAAACAAATCAGCTTAAGTCGGAACAGGAATCCCTAACTAAGCAATCAAAAGAATTAAAAGTGAAGTTTGTGCCCCAGGGTAATTCTCAAATGCCTCACCCTGAAAGCGTAGAGTGTAACCAAAATCTAATACCTGACTCCCAATCTAAAATATTGGATTTGGACAATGGTGAGGGACCAGAAAAAGAACCCTCATCCTATCCCAAGCCATCTATTGAGCAAAACGGGTAAAAAGTGAACCACCACATGAAAGTAGGTTTAATAAGTTTCCCCTGGGATCAGAGGAAAATATAGATACCCCTAAACAGGACGCCTCAGTGGATATAAAACTATTAATAAAAAAGATGAAGAGTATTCTGCAGAAAACTGAATATCTTGACAAAAGTTGCAGAGTAATGAGCAGTGAAAATTTAGAAAGTTGCCGAGTAATAAGCAGTGAAAATTTAAAAGAAGAAACAAAGCAGTTTAAGTCAGAACAGGAATCTCCAACTAAGCAATCAAAAGAATTAAAAGTGAAGTTTGTGCCCCAGGGTAATTCTCAAATGCCTCACCCTGAAAGCGTAGAGTGTAACCAAAATCTAATACCTGACTCCCAATCTAAAATATTGGATTTGGACAATGGTGAGGGACCAGAAAAAGAACCCTCATCCTATCCCAAGCCATCTATTGAGCAAAACGGGGTAAAAAGTGAACCACCACATGAAAGTAGGTTTAATAAGTTTCCCCTGGGATCAGAGGAAAATATAGATACCCCTAAACAGGACGCCTCAGTGGATATAAAACTATTAATAAAAAAGATGAAGAGTATTCTGCAGAAAACTGAATATCTTGACAAAAGCTGCAGAGTAATGAGCAGTGAAAATTTAGAAAGTTGCCGAGTAACAAGCAGTGAAAATTTAAAAGAAGAAACAAAGCAATTTAAGTCAGAACAGGAATCTCCAACTAAGCAATCAAAAGAATTAAAAGTGAAGTTTGTGCCCCAGGGTAATTCTCAAATGCCTAACCCTGAAAGTGTAGAATGTAACCAAAATCTAATATCTGACTCTCAATCTAAAATATTGGGGTTAGACAATGAAGAGGGATCAGAAAAAGAACCCTCATTCTATCCCAAGCCACCTGTTGAGCAAAAGGGGGTAAAAAGTGAACCACCATATGAAAGTAGGTTTAATAAGCTTCCCCCGGGATCAAAGGAAAAGATAGGTACCCCTAAACGGGACGCCTCAGAAATAATATACATTTTAAATGATACTTTCCCTGTCTTTGAGCAAGAGGGATCCATGTGCGTCAATGACCACATCGAGGCCTATGAAAATACCTTATCAGCTTTAGGCCTAGATGATGACCAGTCAAGGATTAATTTCTTACCGAGGGTATTTAAAACCAAACACCGTAGATTCTGCGAATCTTTAAAAGGTCTGTCTGGTACTTCATGGCAAGAAATTAAACACCGCTGTCATATAGAATTTGGCCAGTACAAAAATGTTACAGCAGCTGGTGTGGCTAAACAAAATCTGAGAGGTTCCAGTAATCAAAGCCCCACAGAAGTGTTGTCTGTGCTCAAAAGTGCTTACCACTTAACAGAAAATGAGACAGATTGCAATAAAAGTGAATTTAAATCCACGTTCTTTGAGACTCCACCTACCCACACAAAAGTGCGTTTAGCAAAAGACTACGAAAGGGGGTGTTCACTTAAGTCCTTGGTAAAAGAGGGTAACAATGTGTACTCTATCCAACGAACTGGTGAATACGATGAAAGGCCTCAACCCATCACTCAAATCATGGATGAAACTAATGTATCTCCCCAATTATTACGGTTTGATACCCATAAAATGACATGTGCTGATATAGCCAGAGGAGATATGCCACAGAGTCTTCCCAGCGGGAGACCACATACCCCACAAATTAGAAGGGGGGAACAGAAAACACCCTTTCAAGGGAGAACACAAAGCCCACCTCAGGATTACCATCCTGGGGAACCAGACGCAAGGTTTCAGAGAAACTATAGGGTCTACCTCCAACGGGTCAAATTTAAACCCAAATGTAGAAACCCGTATTATTACCGGTCCAATTCGCCCCGGGGACCAACACAGGTAAATAGGGAGCAACCGCAGGGTAGGACACCCCAAAATCCCCTGAAAAATAGGGAGAAATTAAGGCCCAGACAACTATCCCAGAATCAGGACAGTGTTGCTGAAGGGGATATGTCTGATAAAACTGAGCCAGTAGTCCCCAGAAAATACAGAGACTGGGTCACAGAACCCTATTCTGATCAGCCTGTAAGCAATACAGAAACCAAAATAAAGCAAGTTATGCATATGATACACGGTTTCATTGCTGTACAAAGTGTGAATCACTTTTCTGTAAGAGGCAAATACTGGGGCCAGCCAAGGGCCACAGAGCCTTTGAAGCACCTATGTTAAAGTAAATCAGAGGAATGCACTGGAAAGGCATAGGAGACAGAGGTTCTAACACCACATAAATTTTTCCCCAGGTTACAATAGTAAGGATCCTGGAATCCCCAGCAGGGATCTTGGTCGTTAGAAACTAACTGTTATCCTATCTTTCAGTGGTCACTTCATTCCTCTGACATAAACAGGTCGCTCCAAACAGCTTAATTTCAAGAAGTCGCAGAAGACGATAATTACGGAGGTTGGCCGAATCCTAAAGATATTAACATCAGAAGGCCTAAAACGGTTTGATATTTTGGTAACAGATGAGTCGCCACCTAAGGTAGTTTGATTGCCTCTATTAAAAATTGTATTGACACCCCACAGGGGGGAAGGTTTTATTTGTTTTTCCCCAGTAGAAGGTTGACTATCATATCAGATACTTTCTTGCTGACCATAAGTGTCGCATGTCAAACTGAATTATTTTAAAATGTTACTATTCCAGAACCACTATACTTAAGTTAAAAGAAAAAAAATGGTTCTGAAGAATGACAGTAGATTGACTATTGTATCAAACACTTTATTGCTGACAGTAAGTGTCGCATATCAATTTGAAAATTTTGAAAAATTGTACCATTCCAGAACCGCTATAATTAAGCTAAGAAAAAAAAATGGTTCTGAAGCATGTCAGTTATTAATGCATGGTATCCTCAGGTATAAATACATGTCCTCATGTTAATGAGCCCTAGAGCTTTATCTCCCAGAGCAAATATTCAGACATTGTCTTGAAAGCCAAAGTGCTTAGTCAAAGGACAGGTGACACAATGGGCCAAAAGGGGGGGGGGCTCTGAGAAAGCCAGGATACCAGCCTGACACGGAGATCTCAAAACGCAGGTCATGTAAAAAAAAAAAAAAACACATATACTGTTTTTCTCATGGAATCCACTTTCCTTTACAGGACTAAGAGGTCCATAAGCCAATCTACAGATCTGGGAGTCCAACACGTGTGAGTCATCCAGAGAAAGAACCGTACGGGGGAATCAGAGACACCGCTAATGGCTAGTCTGCACAGACGGAACTCAACAGGACAGCCAAGTACAAAGTCGCCGTCCGGGTGATCCAGTTCCCGCTAACCAACGGCTAACCAACCCTGAGATGCATGCATCAATCACAAACCCACTTCTTTTCCTCAAGGAACTACACCCATCTGCAGGTGTCAACTCTTCTTAAAATGCTATTTTCAGCATCCACAATCCGGATGCCATACAAGGCCGAATGAAGCCTGATTTCTTCACCACTTTGCATTTTGAAGTCCTCCAAACGACTACCGGCATTTGGAGCTTTCAAAAGGGGGGATCTGTCGTAAGTTTTGGCGCGAATTATAATGATATATTCAATATTTCAGCAAAAATATGAAAAGGCCATTAAAACTTAAATTTGATCGTAACGACTATATAAGGAAATCAAGATGACTCCAAAGTGAAAAAGAAACACATTTGACTTAGATGTACAAGGTCCCCAATACATCAGCTATCTCCACTTTTTACAAGCTCGAATGAAACTGAATGACAATGACAGTTATCATAGAACAAATGATTGTTGTCCTAAATCTTGGTGAATAAACAAGCGATGTTTAAGGAAACCAGTCTTATCCTAGAACATCCTTTGTAAGTCAAGAACTGATTTCAGGTGAGGAAATAAATCCATTGTAGACCGAAGACCGAACATTGACTCAGCCATTCTAAAACAATGACTTGTGTTGACCAACTAAATTTCCTGAGAAGAAGGTATTTACACAGCTGGGCTCTCGGGCCACCACGGAAGAGATAGTTTTAAATATGGTCTTCACAAACCAATGTACAAAGTTGACTTGCATTATGAATATACGGGGTATTAGGAAAATATACGTTGACATGAAAAATAATATTTCCAAATTATCAAGGACATCTTAAGGACTGTGGGATATATATAACCATCGCATCAGCTAATTTAGAAATTTGTAAAAAGAATTATAGGAGAAATTTGTTTTTATCAATAGATGTGTTTTTAAAGAAACTAAATCCACATTACGGAAGATATAGAATTGTGATTATAAAGATGTATGCTGCAACAGGTGTCCCTCAAACACATATCAAAATAATTCATGTATCCACATTAATAATTATTTTGCATTGATTGAGATATCAACCTGTGCATGATTGGAAAGAATGTTGTTGGAAAATATGCGGTTATACAGGAATATACGTTCATATGATGTAGGGATCAAATATATATTAATTGGATATGATGGAACATAAAGTTATCAGAGATACATATATAGAAGTTACCAATAATAAGAATAATAAGTTAATAATAATAATACAAGTCTCCCCAGTAATATAAAATTATCTTACAAATATTCTCACAATAAAGGTGAGACACCTAGTGGCTGAAAGTGATATTACTTGAGGTTCTCAAAACTCAGTGACCCAGTAAATGATTAAAATCGTCAGCCAATAGGAGCCCGACATGTATTGCCAGGAACTCCCATAGAGACCAGAGGCCAATGAGTTAAGGACAGCTGTTAGATGGGCAGAACTTAGTATAATTTAATGGTCCTATTGTTTTGAGTAATATAAGAAAGATAGCCCATGAGAGAGGAAAAGATTCAATTCAAGAGAGGAAGATCATTCAATGAAAAATGAATAAGGTACAGGCAATGAAGATGGATCAATGAAAAAGAAGACCCCATCCATAGGGGGAGGGGCACGCTAGGACAATGCATGAAGGCATCTTGTCATTCCATGAAGGGCCATAGAAAGCACTGCATATTAACTTTGGTCACCTGCAAATTGCCATCGTGGAATTGGTAAATATGCCATTTTACTTTATCAGAAATATTGTTGTTCTGTAGGATTTAAAGTTGTATATCGTGTAGTCATGGTCTGGTCTCATAATCAATAACTGGTAGATTTTTCTGTAAGCATACCATTTTTATATTTTAATATTTTTTTTACATAATTTCAAAATTAATGACAGAACAAAGCCTTCCAATACATTTTCATATTTTTCCCGCTTACTTAAACTGCAGTAAAGTAACAGGTTGAAATATGAAATAGAAGCTTTCGTTTCATTGTCTTTTTATATAGTTATCTTGAGACTGGCCATGACACACAGATCAAAGGTATTGCACGCCCATTTTGGGGATAGTTTAATGTATCGCAATGTGTTCATGTAACGCAACTGGTATTCTAATGTCATGTAAATATCCATATTTTGTCAACCAATAAATTAGCTATTTTGTATGATTACACGTCTCCGTGAATACGTTCATAATATAGACTATGTCATATAGATTGACTTGTATTTAAAAACTTCTTCGTTATCAAAGAATTCAATATAATTTTACTGTGCGGGTAAATATAACCTTAAGAAAGCACAACAAGATGAAGCTGACTTCCATCAGTCTTGCCTACACACCATCAGTCAAAAATCCGACCGTGCCAAAACGTGCGGAAAAAAATGAAGTTCAATGAAGTTCTGAGCATGCGCCGACTTGATTCTGAGCATGCGTGGATTTTTGACCGATGGACTTCCACACAAACGTTTTTTTTCTATTGTTTTTTTATCCATAGGAAAAAATGTAAAACATGTTTTATTTTATTTTTCACCGATGGAAAAAAAATTGATGGGGCCCACATCGATCGGTTTGTCTGATGAAAACAGTCCATCAGTCTGTTTTCATCAGACAAACCAATTGTGTTTACAGGGCTTAAATGTTTCGTAATATGGTATAAAAAGCCAAAAATCCAAAAATACCAACAAGACAAATCTCCATTGTGTTGGAAGGGTTGTAAACAGACAGGCACAATGACTCATATCTGGTGGGAATGACCAGAAGTAAAATAATATTGTCAGGAAATACAGGGTTATATAAGGGAGATTACGAGGAAAGAGTTATTAAAAAAATACAAAAAAACACCATAGGAGAACCTTTATTCCATATTTATTAAATGTAGCAAAGGGACTAATACCAAAAAACTGGTTAGATCCAGGAAAGCCTAACATAGAGGAATGGTTTGAAAGAATAGATTATATTTGTAAAATGGAGTGCCTCAGTAGTAGAGATTCAACAGTACCTGGGGACAATGGTCAGATTTTAGGGATCTAAGAAATATAGAGATAAAATGTTGGAATAATAGGAAAGGAGTAGGGAACCCATGGAAAGTTTAAATAGGTAGAAGTGTGAAGAGGAAATCCAACTAGGGGGTAGGGTTGGTGGAGAAATATATTTATATATATTTATAAGGTTTATAAAACTGTCATTGATGGAATGTTAAGATCTTTGATGTGTTCTTATTTTAAGCAAAATTGAATAAAGTTAAAAAAAAGAAAAAAAGATTCTCATATAAACTTTAATTCACACTGAAGCGTTTTTACAGTGTTTTAGCTCTCTTAAAACGCTCATAAAACACTCTCTATGCATCTCAATGGGCCCTTTCATACTGAGTCCTGCAAGCAGCATCTCTGGAGCAGCTTTTGACCCCTTTCACACTGAGGAGTTTTTCAGGCGGTACAGCGCTAAAAATAGCGCTGCCATACCGCCTGAAAAACTCCTTCACTTCATACTCAATGTGAAAGCCCGAGGCGCTGGCGGGAGAGAAAAAAATCTCCTGGCAGCAGCATCTTTGGAGCGGTGAAAGGAGCGGCGTGTATACCGCTCCTTCACCGCTCCTTCCCATTGAAAACATTAGGAAACCACGGCAATACCACTATAGAGGCGCATTGCGGGCGGTCTTAACCCTTTATCGGCCCGTATTAACCCTTTATCGGCCACTAGCGGGGGTTAATACCGCACCGTTAGCGGCGGAATCCCACGGCAAATCCGATGGTATAGCGCCGCTATTTTTACCGCCACCTCTCCATTGAAATGAATTGAAAGCGCTGTAAAAACGCCTTACCCTTTCACACCAAGCCACTGCAAAAACACCCTAAAACTTTTGCTTGAATAACGCTGTAATAACGCTGTAATAACACTCAAAAAAAAACCTTGAATAACGCTCGAAAAACTTCCCAGTGTGAAAGGGGCCTAAGTGTTTTTTTTCTGATCATCTTTGCATGTATTCACTAAACCATGCAAGGTATTACAAATAATAATAAGATAATACATTTGAACAAGAACTTGCAATAAATATGAATGGTTTGCTTTTCGACAAGGTTTGTGAAAAAAAGCGTTCTGTAATTAGCCCACAGTGACATAATCTCACCATATGTGTTTGTTGTTAGATTGGCAGAGTACCCTATAATTCCTGGCATGCTTACTGACCCAGTATACAGCTTGCCCAACTCCTACAACAGTCAATCAGTGCATGAACACTCCCACATATACAAAGTTAGTGTTAACACATCATATCACAAACACATGTACTCACACATTCCTTTCATTAAATCTCTAGGACCTAACATTCTATTTCCAAGCACAGTGTTCTGAAAACTGCACATACTGAGGAAGAAACAATGTGTTTTTTTTTTTCTTTTTTAAATTTGTTTTGCTGTTTTAACCCCAACAGCTGACAAACTACTCAAACCACGTTCCTGCGGTCCATTTATTTTCTACCTTGATGTACTGAAATGATTTAGGAAAAAATACATTCATAGCTAGTTTAGGCCCATAGGCTAACAATGTATTTGTACACTTAAAGTGGATGTAAAGCCCATCCACTTTTTTGATGTCACATTGTAGAGTATAAGATTTCATATCATCTGTGCCCAGTCTTGCCACACAGAGTTAATCCAGCTCTGAGTAATTCTCTTTTAATGTTCAGTGAAAATGAACAGCCTTCCAGATAAAGAGTCTCTAAAGAGACTCTCACCTTGCTCCTTATACTGCTACTTCTTCCAACACAGGTTCCAGGTGTATGGGTGCGCGTCAACTACTCCCTGGGTTTTATGACTGAGGGATTGACATGACTGGTCCCCTGGGTTATCAACCCTGCTGAATTCAGTGTTAGCAGCAATTGAGGTAGGAGCACTGGGGAAAAATCATATATCGCCACCACACTGTAAATCTTCAAATAGCATCCAAAAAGGTTATAAAAAG
Source organism: Rana kukunoris (assembly GCA_029574335.1). Classification (NCBI taxonomy): domain Eukaryota; kingdom Metazoa; phylum Chordata; class Amphibia; order Anura; family Ranidae; genus Rana; species Rana kukunoris. The sequence goes on along the minus strand of CM056052.1, from coordinate 312,031,112 downwards.
TCATTACATCAAAGCTAAGAGTTGTGACATTTTAGGAACTTAAGGCATGTGATGGGGTCCTACATGGCCCCAAAATGTTGCAACTAGGGTTGAGCGAACCCGAACTGTACCCGGACCCAAACCCGAACAATTTACTGTAAGTTCGGGTTCGGGTTTGGTGTTGGGCAATGTAATGGCGTGCTGCAGTGCAGCCAATCACCATTTGTTTTACTCGTGTGACCTAGAAGCCATCACAGCCATGCCTACTAATGGCATGGCTGTGATTGCCCAGTGCAGCATGTGACCCAGCATGTGACCCAGCCTCTATATAAGCTAGAGGCACATAGCACAGCTCGTCACTCTGCTTTAGTTAGGGTAGAGAAAGGCTGCTGCTGCTGCTCTTCTAAAGGGACAGAATTAGATAGGAGTCAGACTGTCCTGCTTCATAAAACACATTACTCAGCGATCTACATAGCATTAGATACTTACTTTAGGGGAAGGTTCCTGCTTGTGCTTGTAGGGATAGAAATATATAGGAGTCTGTCCTGCTTCTAAAATCTAATTACACCAGCACTGCATATGTTACTGTGAGATACTCTGCAAGATACTTTTCTTCTATTGTGCTATTCAAAAAACATCCATTTACGGCAAAAAAAAATATTTTGCAGTGTTTCCTCCAGTGTTTGCAGTGTTTCCTCCATATCTGTACTTGTGAGATAAACACTTTAGCTAGTGTTCTTCTATTGTTCTATTCAAAAAACACCCATTCTGGTGCAAAAAAATATATATTTTGCAGTGTTTCCTCCAGTGTTTGCAGTGTTTCCTCCATATCTGTATGTGTGAAATAAACACTTTAGCTAGTTTTCTTCTATTGTTCTATTCAAAAAAATAGTTTGCAGTATTTTCTCCAGTGTTTGCAATGTTTCCTCCAGTGTTTGAAGTGTTTTCTCCAGTGCTTGCAGTGTTTCCTCCATATCCATACATGTGAGATAAACACTTTAGCTACTGTCCTTCTATTGTGCTATTCAAAAAACACCCAGTTTGATGCAAAAAAGGGGCGTTATCACAGACAAGCGCAGCCGCCTGTCCAGAGCCAATGTGGACAATCTCACGTTCATTAAAATGAACCAGGCATGAATCCCACAGGTCTTGTCCGTACCTTGTGCGGAATAGATATGTATACCGGCCTTACCCAGCCATTCTTGTAGTTCTGATCTTTCTCACTCTTTTGGGGTGTACCCTAATTTAAAAAATAAATTAAATCAAAAACCTGTGTTGGATACCTCGTCCTCCACCGCCACTTCCACCTACACCGCCACCTCAACCTCCTACTCCATAAGGACCTCGTCCTCCTAGGTCAAGATTTTTTATTTTTTTATGTATTTTATGCTATTTTAAGTTATTTCCCTATCCACATTTGTTTGCAGAGTACTTGCCATACTCTTACCAACATTTTGCTGCCATTTGCAGCCCTCTAGACCTTTCCATTACCTTTTTAGAGACATTTTAGTAGTCAAAAATTCGGGTCCCCATTGACTTCAATGGGGTTCGGGTTCAGGGTCTAGTTCGGGTCAAGTTCAGGTCCCAAACCCGGACATTTTTCTGAAGTTCGGCCGAACCCGTCGAACCCGAACATCCAGGTGTCCGCTTAACTCTAGTTGTAATTCTTTGCTATGATCTCTTTAATTAACCTTTTGGACACTATTTGAAGAGCCACGGTATACTGGCTATATATGCTCTAATCTCGTATCCATACTAGTTCCCAGCTAGATGTTGCCGCAGCACCCACTTGTTATAAGCCATTTCCAGGGATGTGTGGAAAATATGGGAATATTTTACAGAAGAGGGAAGGAAGCACAAGCAAGGATAGTATAAGGGAGTTCCAGAGGCAGTTTCTCTTTATTACAATACAAAATGGCACCTTACACACAGTACACACAGTACCTGAAGGTTTAGTTGCTACAACTACAATGCCACATATTATATCATGATGTTTGAGTAAAAATCACACCACTGCTGAGTTCTTGACCTGCCATCAAAGCAAATCACTCTGGTTTTCCCCTCTATGACTGACACCATGGCTAGTGACAAAAGCGTTGACATGTTGATAACTTGTGACTTGGAAATTTCATCTATGCTCTCTGCTTTGTCAGTGTTCTAACATATACTATATAATTACTCTTTAAAAGGGATCTGGATTTTCAGGATCAATTAACACTGAAAACCACCAGATAGAGGCATTGCAAGTATATCACAATCTACACTTGTAGTTGCTAATCTACAACCTTCTGACAGTTGAAGTTCCATTGTCGATAATCAACAGTAACACAATAATAATGACCAACTAATGCATAATGCAGCAAAAGGAGTCTTGGTTTTAGGGTCTTTATTCAACCTGGGCCCATTTGAAAAGGTCACCTGATATGTGATTAAGGATAAAGGCAACATTACCATTGACCTGCTCATTAATATGTTGAAAACGGCACTCCCCAATCTTATGGAAGAAGTTCAAAATGCTCCAGGTACCACAACTCTATTTTACTGACAGGGATCTTAAGGCTACTTTCACACTGGAATGGCACTTTACCGTAGTTTTAGCTGGGCTAAAAGTAATGTTTAATTTTTGATTATACTTTCCATTGTTGTCTATTTTTGTTTATAGCGCAAAAAATAAAAACCGCATAGGTGATCTAATACCACCAAAAGAAAGCTCTGTTTGTGGGAAAAACAGTACGCCGATTTTGTTTGGGAGCCACGTCGCACGACCGCGCAATTGTCAGTTAAAGCGACTCAGTGCCGAATCTCAAAAAGGGGAAAGGTCCTTTAGCTGCATAATTGTCCGGGTCTTAAGTGGTTAAAGTAATTGTTTAACATTGCAAACAATATTTGCACACAGGCATCAATCCTGTGGGCCTTTTCTGAGGTATAAACAATTCAATGGTTTTGAATAGCAGCTGCATAGAGTTATTAGTGGCTCGAGTATATTTAACATACTATAGTTAATAGTGTAGCTGGTGATTAGTGGGAATGTTCTGCCCCAGGTATGGCCATATTGGGCTTGCTGGATGCACATTGCCACATTACCTGAAGTTCTTTAGAACCACCAATGGCAGCCCTGTGAGTTTTTTTTCTGCATGTTAAGTCATATTCCAGCACATTACTATGATTAACGGGCATGTAGTAATAGAATTTTTGGGCGTATTGTGTCTCAATTGCCAATATATTGTCCACTGATTGTAACAAGCACATGTATACTTTCATAACTGCTCTAAATTATCATGATTGCCATATTGTTGTCACAATTGCCAGCTTGTTGCCCCTATATAGTCAGAATCTGCCTTTTTTGATTGCATTTTGTCATGTTTTTGCATTTGTTACTCTCACAATGGGCTGTTTATGGGCTGTCTATTTTTAATGTGTGTATCTTAACAGTTGGCCGATATCATTGTATTGTATATTATTGCCCATTTGGGGCTCATGTATTGTCAGAATAACCATTTCTTGCTTATATATCATGAAGTCACAGTTGTTTAGAGGATCAAATTACTATAATTGTCACTAACACAGCACACAGCTATTATCCTTATGTGTTGCTGTGGTATTCTAGCTGCGCCACTATTAATTCCTTGTGTTTTACTTTAACATGCCATTGTTTTACATTGGTACACTACATGTGTCGCTATTAAATTTTTATATATATTTTTTTACCAACATTCAGATAAAAAAAAACTATTCACTGTTTCCATTTCCTACATTAGAACTTATTTTAAAGTTTTGATTAGTTCTGGAGATATCTTAACTAGAGAAGCATAAGATGAGGAGTGGCGGGGGGGCTGTTAAATAGAATAATTTTCCCTGAGTGTCAGCTATGTTTGACATGCCACTGGTAGTAGTTCCTAAATATAGCAAACGGAAACCAAAGTTGACATGGTAACATTATGCTCTTCCAATTACTCTAGTGGTTAGAAAAGTCACTCTTCTTACTCTGCAACCAAATAGGAAAAGGGAAAGACTAAAAAAGCTTGAGTGCTTTGCTTCTTTTAATTAACCAAGACTGATTTTTCAGGTACTGAGGCTCTATTGAGTAACAAAAGATGACTGCATGTATCAGTGGAGGTTCCGGCATTAATGCTCTGCTACAAGCAAATACAGGCTCACAGGATAGCTTTAAAGCTTTAAGCTTTGGAACATACTTTATACATACTCCATTTTGCAACTGTCTATAGTTTTTAGATAAATGTCCTGTTAGCTAAGCAATAAGTCTCAAATGTTAAACTAAAGTATATTTGACTGCAGGTAATTAACATTAACTAACCATACTATTTATTTGCATATATTTTAGTGTCTTCTTCTATTTCGGTTCACATAATCCAAAGTGTAATGATCCTGACATAAGTAGGCCTGACGGGTAATCCAGTATTTGTTTTGCTTGAGGTAAAATTTAGGAAAGTCAATAGGAGTTATTGATCTGCTTTTACATCACTGACCAGAGTAATTCTATTGTCCCTCCAGCATTTAATTCTTATATACAGATCTCTTTCCTAGTTCAACAAAAAAAAAGTATTTGCTTTCACTACTTTGTTCAAAATGTTTAGGTAAGCCACAATTAGCAATCTGACGTCTTTATGTGTAATAGATTCTAATTGTTTTTTTATTATGCACTTTCCTGTATGAAACCTGGTTACACAAGAGCTATTCACATGATAAAGCTGCAATTTGAGAAGCTTTTGCCCTAGGCCAACAAGAATAGGCTTACATCATATAGACATTGTACACCTATATACTCGTCATTCTGCATGACGACGGTAAGTACACATTTTGCCTAAATAAATGAGCATTTAAACAAAGAAAGGAAAACTACCCACTCTATAGATTTCTATGGTAATTGCATTTTGGCAGGTAATACACAACACTTTCTACAAGCTAACATTGAATAGCTACATTGTCGAGGACAGGTAATGAAGATTTTTTTTTGGAAAATGAGTATGGTTACTGGTTTTGGCTGGACCATATGTGTCTATGGCACCGGCAAACATTCATGCAGATTTGAAAACTACGTCTTTCTGATTGTTTTGCCCCCCACTCCTCCAAAATAATAGGGCAGTACAGAAAGTGCCTCCTGCTTCCTATTCTCCCTCTTTCTTAGTACAAGCATTCAAAGTGTGGGCACATAAATGAGCATATTCATGCGTGAAATGTGCTTTTATGTTTCACCATTTTTTGAGGTGTATAGCCACTTTAAACAGGACTTAGCCTAAAAAATATCTAAGGTAACAGCCATATTGACAAATTTTGGTATCTGCAAGTATCCATGTCTTTAAATTGATCACCAAGACCTCTTGGAGACCCTTAGGCAGGCAATAGATGATGTTATTTTCTTTCCTGCAACCACAAAGTGCTAATGTGTTCTTTCGGTGGGGGTGCGGTTAACTGTCCCTGCCGGGAAAACACAGTGATTATTGCTAACAGCTATAGCAGCTGCCAAAAATCGCATGTAAAAATCTGACATGCTGGTTGTACCCAAGTTGAATAATGGATCGAATTGGGTACAATCAGCCTGCCCGTAAATGGTTAAAATCTCGGCCAGTCCTTGCTGAACCAGCCAAGATTCGAACCATCTATGGCTGGTTTTAGATCTTAGGACCAGCATATACAAAGTCCCTTCACTTCTCTTCAAATACAAATTAAGCATTTTGGCACTAAGCACTCTCCCGTTCATTCTACAGAGGCACTTGACAGTTAAATGATAGATAAATGCAATAAGGAGAAGGCCTTATATAAAGCCTTGTCGTAGCATCTTGGGGGGTGGGGTTCTACAAAGAAACAGGGAACAAGTTGAAGAATCAAACTGGCAGAGGTACAGGCACCACAAGATGTCTGTTATTTAGCACTGTTGTTACATTAGAAAGTTTTTAGCTGAGGTTTGGTTAAATTTAGGTCAACTGACACTGAACAAATGAATTAAAAACTACCACTGGAAAATTGTAAGTAAACAATTTCAACGGGTCAGTCTTTAAACTGAACGTGTAAAACAGGAATCAAATGATCCTTAACATATATTTGATTTTAAAAGTGTAGGAAGAACAGGGTCACTCTACATAATGAGATCAATTGAGATACTTTGTTTCTATTGTGTCTTCAGTCTAGAACCACAAACTAATAAAGTGAATAAAGGTGGCTCTCTAACACCTCGTGGTATAAATACTGTGCAATGAGTGAATAAAAAAAAATATTCAAAGAAATCACACTTAGGTAATTAGTAATTAAAGTGACACATACAACTTGAATACATGTGACCTGTAACTAAACACATGAATAAAAGATGAAACAAAAATCGCAAAAATTTGATGATCAATCAAAGTCCTAGAGAAAGTTGCTCTTCTGTGCAGAAAAATCTTCTAAGTACTGTCAACAATGAATGCCTTCACCAGCTGAACAAATGATCTCCCAAAGTGCTCCGTAAGTGGGTTCTGCTGAACAGATAATGGTGACCTCTTTACTTAAAAAGCAGGTCTAAGATGCTTTTGGCAAGATAATACTTGCTGTAGTGATGGAAACTGTAGAAGTATAAAACCTTTCCTCCGACAGAGATCATAGATGGGATATGCGAAAAAAATATAAAGGAACCAATAGTGTAACCCTATTTATTTAAAAGAAGCAATAAAAACAGTGCCAAATGGCTGCTTACATATGTGGTGCCTTTGTCTGGCACTGAGGTGGCATGCGGGTTGGGTGGCTGAATGTTGCCCCGTGGCTCTCACTCGTAGTTGGCATGCATTCCACCGTCCAGCCTCAGAAGAGGCGAGTCTTTGTCATGTCACTTCCGGTCCTTTTGGTTTGCACGTGCTGGACGGTGGAACGCCCGCCAGCTATGAGTGAGAGCCGTGGGGCAACATTCGGCCACCTGACATTATCTTGCCAAAAGCATCTTAGACCTGCTTTTTAAGTAGAGGTCACCATTATCTGTAAGGCCTCGTACACACGATGAGATATGTCCGCTCAAACTTGTCCGACGGACAGTTTAGAGCGGACATGTCTCATCGGATTTCGGTCCGATGGCGTGTACACACCATCGGATCAAAATCCCCGCCGGCAGACAGCGTGGTGACGCGGCGGTGACGTTGACGCCGCCACGTCACCGCTACGTCACGCACCAGGAAGTAAACACTTGCGCGCATGCGTCGGATCCATTCACAGGATACGACGCATGTGCGGGAGGATATGTCCGCTGGTTTCCCGTACTAACCAGCGGACATATCCGACGGACAGGTTTGTAGCGGACAAATTTCAAAGCATGCTTTGAAATTTGTCCGATGGACAAACCTGTCCGCTAGGCCGTACACACGATCGGATTTGTCTGCTGAAACGATCCATCGGACCGTTTTCAGCGGACAAATTCGATCGTGTGTACGCGGCCTAAGATTTTTCTGCACAGAACAACTTTCGCTAGGACTTTGATCATCAAATATTTGCGATTTTTGTTTCATCTTTTATTCAAGTGTTTATTTACAGGTCACATGTATTCAAGTTGTATGTGTCACTTTAATTACTAATTACCTAAGTGTGATTTCTTAGAATATTTTTGTATTCATTTATTGCACAGTATTTATACCATGAGGTGTTAGAGCACCTCCTTTATTCAATTGATTAATACCTAAAGTAATATTCTTACCTTAGTTAGAGATTAGCAGCCGTTTTTCTAAATATATATTATTTTTTCATTTTCTAGTCACAATATTTTTATTTACCATATTTTGCGGACCATAAGGCGCACCAGGTTATAAGGCGCAATATCAATGATCGACTGATAACGGGTTTATTTTCATACATAAAGCGCACCGGGTTATAAGGCGCATTAAATGAAACAAAACTCTAATAAGTCAAACTTTATTCAACTCTTTATTCAACTCTTTCACAATAACTCTCAACATTGTTCAGTTGTAACACATAAAATACAAAACAATACACTGACTTTTTTAGTTTATTCCTCTACCACAAACCCATTAAATTCTTCATCTTCAGTGTCTGAGTTTAATAGTTGGGCGATTTCGGCATCAAGCATGCCCGGATCCCTCTCATCATTATCATCATTATCAGAATCAGTCTCGTTGCTGTTACTTAGCTGTTCAGTGATGATTCCGGCCTTCCTAAAAGCTCAGATGATACAGGAGACTGATACCTTCACCCAGGCATCCACGATCCACGCAGATAGTGGCGTAACTTGGCCGGCGATGCCTTCCTGTCTTGGTGAATGTGTGTTCACCTTCTGTCATCCAATGCTCCCACGCAGCTCGAAATTTTACTTTAAACGACCTTTTGACACCAATATCTAGCAACTGGAGTTCTTTGGTTAATCCACCCAGAATGATGGCAAGCACCAAATTAGTTTTCTTCACTTGGGCTTTGACAGTATTGGTCAGATGGGCGCGCATGTCACAGACCAATAGGGATGGAGATTTGTGGAAAAAGCCACCCGGTCTCTTGACATAAACCTCTCTCAGCCACTCACTCATCTTCTCCTCGTCCATCCAGCCCTTTGGGTTAGCCTTTAAAATGATGCCAACTGGAAACTTTTCTTTTGGCAAAGTCTTCCTCTTGAAAATTACAATAGGTGGTAGTTTTTGGCCATTAGCCTGGCAACCGAGAACTACACTGAAGGATGACTTCTCGTTTCCTGTAGTGCGTATAGATACGGTACATGTCCCCATTTTCTCAACAGTATGGTTTACGGGGATATCAAAGGTGAGGGGGACCTCGTCCATGTTGGTGATGTGTTCTGGCCGGATCTTCTTTTCATTGATCTTGTACGTGCAGTAGGTGCGGAAAATTGCCAGCTTTTCTTTGTAATCCTTTGGCAGTTGCTGTGAGATAGTAGTTCTTGTGCGGATGGAGAGATTATGCCTTTTCATAAAACGGAAGCACCAAGAGGGACCTCGTCGAAAGTCGTTGATCTCCACGTCGCCTGCTATCACTGTTGCTTTTAGTCGAATAGAGATCGTAGAGACGCTTCTACCTGCGGTTCTCTGTTCAATAACCTACTGTTCAATTTTGCCCTCCAACTGTGGCCATCTCGCTTTGTTCCCTCGGAAACTCAGTTTGGTCTTCTTTACCTGGTGCAGGGCGTCTTCTTGCTTCCTCCACTTCCGTACCATTGATTCATTAATGTTGAATTCTCTCGCAGCTGCTCTATTTCTATGTTGTACTGCGTGACTGATAGGGTTGAGTTTGAAATCCGCTTCGTAAGCATGTCTCTTAACAGGAGCCATTTTTGGGGCAGCAGGTATAGAAAATTAATGAATTAATGCGCACACCTCCTGACTACGATGGCCGTAATGCTCATTCCAAGCAGTGCAGCTTCGTAGCTTACCAAGGCTGTGGAAATGGTGAAAAAATACTGCGCAGGTCTAAAGTGAACCAAAAAATTTGGTCGGTAACAAGACCGAACAAACTTATGGGATAAAAAAATAATAAAAAAATGTAAGGGTGCTGCTGCAGCAAAAATGTCAGATAAACACAAGTATAGCAATAAATATGGTATGCTGCGCTGCTACAACTTAATACATCAATAATTCAAAAGTGATATGCATGATGAACAATACACATTAATAAAAAATATATTGATAAAGAAAAAAAACTAACACCAAGTGATCCAGTGAATGTCGTTAAGACGTAGGAATAAAACAAAATAATGAATAACTGTGTTAATAAAGTTCATGTGATATCAGTAATTAAACTCCAGAGAGGATTCCAATGAAAGTTCCAACTTCAGTGAGTTTAAGGAGAGAAAAAATCCCAGATGAGAAATTGTGTTTCCACAGGACAGAAGAGAGCCTCCACCTCCACCTCTTTATAATAAATCTGCTTACCAGATAGAATAAAATCATGAGCGTTAAACAGCACGTCTGGCTATGTTGCTTGTGCAGATAATCAAGTGGATTCCTGTGTGAACCTCCAGTGTCAGTCTCAAATCAGCTGTATCTCAGGTAACAATGACTCCCAATAAGCAGCCCAGGGATAAAGAAAAGAGGGGATACCAACATAGAGTAGTAACGTTCTATGTAGATTTTAATAAAAATTTGTTTACACTTACAAAAATGTCGAATCATTAGGCGCATATAGATAGTTTAGCCGGCCGGCTCTCACAATCCGCCCGTCCTTCCGGATGGTAGTGAGGGTGAAAACAATAGTGACGTCAGCACGCTGTTCCTCCCTACGTCGTTTCGTCCAATAGCAGACTTCCTCCTGGGGCACTACCAAGGCTGTGCTAAAACCAGGGGTGTATTTAGGTTTTGTGCTGCCTTAGGCCTGACTAAACTTGTGCACCCCCTAATTTAAATATGACCCACCCCTTCCTGTCAAGTCCACACCCCTTGCGGTTTAAGACCCACCCTGAAAATTTCAAGTGGGGACACTAGTTCTGATGGCCTGGGGGGGCAATGTATTCCCTTAATTTGCATAGATTTCCTCTCACTTCCTGTTTGGCTATGGGACAGGAAGTGAAGTGAAATCTCTGCAATGGAACAGGGATGGTAAAAAATTAGAAGCGACGCCCCCCCCCCAGTTGCAGAATGCCAACCACCCACATACTGGAAGCAGTGCGGCCCATTTATGGGGGCGCTAAACTAATTTGCCTAACAGTGTAGCGCAAGTCCTCGGGACACTGTCCATGCTTCCCTCCTGCAAAGTGCTGCCCTAGGCCTGGGCCTTGTTGGCCTAGGCCAGGATACAGCATTGGCTAAAACATGTTGACAGATTTTTGAGCGCCGTGTACCACATAAAATCGGTTCTAGGACAGAAAGCACAACCATACATTAGGCGCACCGCATTTTAAGGCGCACTGTCGATTTTTGAGAAAATTAAAGGATTTTAAGTGCGCTTATCGTCCGAAAAATACGGTAATAGTCAGGCGCGAAGTACAGACTTATTTTAGAACCACAAACTACTTATTTTTTGAAGCAAGCACATATTATGAGGCATCTGCTACATCAGCTATTGATAAATAACATACACTTGATGGTTACAGCTTAAGAAAAGTCTACTCCACAGTCAGTCAGTAACACAACTCTTGTCCCTAGTACTTGGCTGCAATTCACTTTTAGACTTTAAAGAACTACAGTTGTTACATTAAATCTTTAAACAAATATGGCACTGTAAAATACCTACCATATAAGCCTTTATTGAATCCAGTGTTTGCTGTCTTGCAGAGCTAGAGCTTTCAGCATCTGATACTTCCTGGTGTGTCAGATGCCTGTTTTCTCGCTGCTGCAGAGACACAATGGTAATGTAGTCCCCAGGGGTAAGGCAAACTACAACAGGCAGCATGGAGACACTAGAATCATCGACATCTGATTCCAATGGTGGCACTAGCTCTGCAAGAAAATAAAGACTGGGTTCAACAAAATATAACAGTTTACAATGATAGTATAGATAAATAAAACTTGTATTGAAGGGACAGGGCCAGAGAATGGAGTAGCAAACATAGTATCAGACCATTACTCTCAAAGATTGTTAGGAGATAGAAATGGCCACAGAAAGAAAATTGACACATTTTGAAGCTGCTGAATCTAAGCCTATAATGAACTTAGCCTGAAGCTTTCTATATTCTCTCCTTTGCTAGGCACCATGGCCCAGATTCACAGAGCGATTACGCCTGCGCAACTGGTGTTGCGCGTGCGTAAGTCTAAATGTGCGCGTGCGTTTAGATGCGCGCGATTCAGAAAACGATTTACGCCAGAAATCTACTTTTTTTTGTCCGGCGTAATTTCGTTAGACAGACGCATCCGTCCGCGCAAAAATGCGCTAGACACACCATTGATTTGCTAGTCAAATATGCTAACGAGGGAGTTGCGGGGATCCACAAAAAAACGCAGTTGCTGCGCAGGCTACGCGATGTGCGCAACAGCAAAATGTCCTGTCTAAAGTTAGAGCACATAAAAGCTGGTCTAAATTTTGAAAAAACGTCTACATCTCACAGAAAGCAACACCGTTACTGAGGAGCAGACCACACACACGTGTTGCACTACAATTTGACTGCCAACATGCCAGGGGCATCGTCGCTCATAGCTGCACTAGTGAATTTAGATGACCAAAGAAGGAGGAGGGCACGGAGGATGGCACGGGAGAGGGTATACCGCACCCGCATAGACCTGTTTGGCATGAGTGATTCTGAGGTGTATCGCATCTTCAGATTCCCCCCTCATGCCATCCTGGAATTAACCACAACCCTGCAGGAGGACATCACCAGCCCAACACAACGCTCACATCCAGTGCAGCCACTGGTCAAGGTACTTGCAACACTCCATTTCTTTGCCAGTGGCTCTTTTCAGCGTACAAGTGGAGTGGTGGCTGGGATGTCACAATCCTCCATGAGCAGATGTGTGCACCAGGTTGTCCCAGCAATCCTCACACGCTTGGCCAACCTAATCATCAAACCCACCACTGAGGACCTGCGGCTGAAGGCAATGACAGATTTCTACAGAATTGGCAGATTCCCCCGCACCATCGGGGCCATTGATTGCACACATGTGGCACTCCAGCCCCCCCATGAGACAGAGCACATGTACCGCAATCGGAAGAATTGGCACTCCATCAACGTACAGGTGATAGTTGATGCCCAGGGACTCATATGGCACGTCCGTGCCAAACACCCCGGATCCACCCATGACAGCTACATCTACAATCAATGCCACATCCGAATGGAATTCTATCAGAACGTGTATGGGAACACCTGGCTGGTTGGTGAGTGACATGGGAGTCAGGCATGACTATCCCCTCCCGTGATGCACACCTCACAAGTGGCACATGCATGACTAACATTCTCCTGTCTTTTCCCTTCCAGGTGACTCTGCATATGCACTGGGACCCCATCTCATGACTCCTATCCGGAACCCCCAAACCCCAGGGGAGGAAAGATACAATCAAGCACACATCAAAACCCGAGCAGTGGTGGAGCGCACCTTTGGCCTCCTGAAGTCACGTTTCCGATGCCTGAATAAGTCTGGGGGTACACTGTTGTATTCCCCAAACTTTGTGTGCCATATCATCGTTGCATGTTGCATGCTGCACAATCTCGCAGTGAGGAAGGGCCTGCAGGTTGAGCTACGTGATGACCTGACCCCCCAACCAGACAATCAACCCCTAACCGAGGATACCCCGTCTTCTGAGGGAAGAGCAGTCAGGAGACAGCTCATATTGGGCATCTTTGCACGTTAAACACACACATTAATCATGGCACAATGAGAATGCATGCATGCACACCACTGTGGTCCCTATCACACACACTCCACATCCTCATCAAATTGGATTGGCACCAGTCCACCATGCACGACTGGTGAGCAGTAACGCCACGTCAAGGCTCCAATTATGTCACTGTACATTCATACACCATTCACACGGACCTGGGAATCACTTCTCCCTGGTCCTGGGGAACCCTTCTCCACCAAAATTGAGGATGACACCCCTTTTCCAGCAGGAATGTCACCCCCACATTCAAACAGCATGCACAACCCAAAATTTTAAAAAAATGTCAGCAAAAAAAACAAAACAAATGCCAAAAATGTCAGCCAAAAAAAAAAAAAAGGGGAAAAAAAAATTATTGCCCTCTGCGTGAGCCACGCCTGGGGCGCCCCCGGCCACGGCCCCGGCCCCTCAGGGGAGACTCATGGGGGAGGGGCAAACCCGGGGAAGGAGGAGCAGCCCCTGATATCTGCCCACCTGGCGGCCTGCCCTCCAAGGCCACGGCAATTCTGTCCAGGGAAGCACCAAGTGTTGCCGTGTTGGCCTGGATAGCCTGGGTAAGGGCCCTCACATACTTCCCAACGCCTGCTGCTGTAGTCTGAAGTTCATTTAGGCAGGTTGTGAAAGCCCGGGAGTGGGAGTCCAGGTTACCCAGCGTATCCTTCATGGAGGACAGGCTCTCCTCCACCCGCCCAAAAGTCTGGCAGAGCTGTCCCAGATGGCGGGTCTGGAGGGCCTGGTCCCTTCGCAGACTGGCGGGCAGGAGATTGGGCGCCCCCCTGGTGCTCTGGGATGACATCCTGCCTCCAGCTGATGGTTGTGGGCGGGGAGAAGGGGAGGCCCTTGTGAGGGGAGCCATGTTGGGGGAGGAGGGGGGGGGCTCCCCCTTAGGGAGGGCAGGCTTCTGCCAGCCAGAGGGGAAGAGTCCGCACAAACCACTCGTCCAGTGCCTGACTCCTCCTCCTCATGATCGTCCTCCTCATGATTATCCTCCTCCTCATGATCGTCCTCCTCCTCATGATCGTCCTCCTCCTCTTGAACCTCCTCCGCGGACTGTGGCCTTGTTGGGGGGGCCTCATTAGGCTGCTGTCCTGGGGTTGGAGCGGTCAGGCCAGATGGCCCTGCACCCTCCTGCACATCTGTGGATGACACAAACCATTCACAGGTTGGAGGATCCACACACTTGGCACATATTCCCTTTCACCCCCTCCCCCACACATGCTACACACCTGATAGAAAAAAAAACCTTACCTGGCACCACGGGGACCGAACTTGTGTCAAAGCCTGGCAGGCCCTCCACTTCATGCCGGTGAAAGGTCAGGGCCACCACATGCTCCGTCACTGTAAGCCTAATACGGCATGGTGGGCCCCCTCCTGTGCCCCTGGCATGGGCATGCATTGCAGCCAGTTTTTTTTTCACCTGACGCCGGAGATCATTTATTTTTTTGTCAATCCCAGACCGGGTCCGTGTCTCCTCCTCCCCCGATGAATTCACCTGCTCCGTGATCCTATCCAAAATCTCCCTCCTCCTGGCCGGGGTGGTGGTGGCACTCTGCGGGCCGTGGAGAAAACGCCCATACTCGCTAATGGCCCGGGCAAGAATTCTTTTTTCCCCCACAGTAAAATTCAGCTTTCTTTTTCTCTCTGTCATACTTCCAAACAAACTCACTACCAGTCACCAAAAATCAGTCACAAATACAAGCACAACCAATCAGGCAAGAACACACACAAAGAGAAAACGAACACCCACAAATCACACTAGCACTCAGCAAGAAACAGTCACAAAAAAATAAAAAATAAAAAATAAAGCAAGAAAACAAACGCTCAGAAATATATCAATCAAACAAACACTCTCTCAAACACTTATCAAAAAACACTTTCACAAATATACCAACAAGAACTTAAACAACACAGAACACTAATCTGACAACTACAAGACACACTGCAACGAACAACAGGAACAAAAGCACTTGGTTAAATGGGAAGGGACACAAAGGGATGTACTTTTGCAATGCAAGTGCATTTGTGTGTGTCTATTTATGCTGTCTGCGTAGTTCACAACGTTGCCCTAGTCCATTTCCAATTTCACTGATTGCGCCGCTCCCGAGTTGTGAGCATGCGCACAGCGGAGCTGACATGGTCTCCTTCACGCGCGCATGCGCGAGCCGGCCGGCCCTTCATTTGCATGGGGTCACGGCTCATTTCAATGTAACACGCCCACGTCCCTCCCAATTTGTATTACTCCTCCTTACGCCTCAGGAAAAAACCTTACGCTTGGGCAATTTCCTGCGCAAAAGCTACGTGAATCGGGGGATTACGCGGCTAGATGGCGCAAGTCTAACGTAATGGCGGTGCGCTACGCCGGACCGATAATGCGCCGATGTACGTGAATCAGGGCCCATGTGTTTAGCTCCCTCTACAAGCATATCTTCCTGGATTTATTATTGATTTGAGCAGAATACTAATGAGACCTTTTCTCTTAAACCTGAAATATAATATATACATAGACATTATGCCAGATCAATACGGTGATGGACATTATAGACATCCCCACTGTATTTTGGGATTTTGGGGCTGGATTCCTGAATGAACCACATTGGCAAGTGGTTGTTTTCTTTGATTTTGCAAGTGCTGTGTGTACACACCTAATGCAAATTCTGAGATGACATCAGCCTCTTGCTAAAGTGGCAGCAGGCAGCTGGAAATGTGTAAGCGAACAAACACAGATGGAGCCAGTCGTACAGACAAGGCTGCGGCACATCTATTGCTGGATTTTTACAAAGCTTAACGGACCTACAAGCTCCATAGCTCCTGTCTACTCACTTTTCTAAACTAAGCATAGAGAATCATACCCGGGAGACCAAGTAAATCCTTATTCGCTTCATTGGACTGTGGATCTTTTTTTTTTATGCTCCTTTATTTGCCCTTTGTTCATCGCCTCTCCCCAGATCTTAACTGAACAAGCAGTGTAGGACTCGGCTGAAATATGTTAATGTTCAGATTTTTTATTCCACTGGAGAATATAACTTTTAATGGACTAATTACTGTGATCTCTGCATAGCTCTTCAAATAATTATTTTAGATTTGTAAATTTACTGTCGTGAATGAAATATTTACACTTAAGGATCTTCCAATTTTCCAGATGATAGCATTATCCAGCTATTGTGTTATTTTCTGAGAACCTTGCTCTTTTATAAATAATGGTATTCTAACATTACATCTCATACATGACTCAATTTCATTAAGTATTCATTCCACTTTTTGTTTATGTTTTTAATGAGGAGTGCATGTCAATCAATTATGATATTGTAGAATTTACAGTCAGGTGCTTTTTAAATGAATTAGATCTCCAGCTTCTGGACATCATCATTAGTGATGAGCGGAATACACCATATTCGATTTCGCGATATTTCGGGAATATTTCGAAGAATATTCGCAAATATTCGTTAATATCGAATATTCGCTATATTTTATAAAAAAAAAAAAATAGCGAAATTTCGCATATGCGAAAGCGAAAATGATTGCGGAATTTCGCTATTTTTTTTTTGGATAAAATATCACGAATATTCGATATTTACGAATATTCGCTATTTTTAAAAAAAAAAAAAAAAAATGCGAAATTTCGCTATTGCGAATTCTCGCTATTGCGAAATTTATTGCGAAATTTGAAAAATACGAATATTCGCTGCGATATTCGAGTTATTCGCGAATACTCGAATATGCAATATTCGTAGCGAATATTCGCAATGCGAATATTCGTGAGCAACACTAATCATCATAAAACAAATGGTAAATGTGAGCAGCAATGATAAACTTGGTTTCAACACGATAAATTAAATATCTTATAAAGAAACTTATAAGGATTTGTATTTTCTGTTTTATAACAATTTTTAGTTCAGTTATACCCCAGCAAAACAATGGTCTAGCTTCATGTATTTTATTATGTTTCTTTTTGTTTTAATAGTGGAACACTGTGGTAAAAGAAATTTGCTTTCGGGATATCGGTTGCAAAGTAAAATACTTCTACAGCTTTAATTAGAAGCTTAAAGGGTCACTAAAGGAAATATTTTTTTTAGCTAAATAGCTTCCTTTACCCTACTGCAGTGCTGTTTTTATGTCCTCATTGTTCGTTTTTGCTTTGATGTTGCTGTAATCCTGCTCTGATCTCCACACTTCCTGGTTGTCTGTTTCCTTATAACCACAGTGCTGGAAGCTTTCTCACTGTGGTCACTAATCAAGGAGGTGTGATTACTGTGTGTAAACCGAAACTGGGTTGGTGCCGAGGGGTTTTAGACAAACCATCACTGCCCTCTATTGGCTCTCTGGCTCTGTCCATCAGAGAGACAGGAAATAACAGCAAACACAAAACTAGAACTGTAGGTTGATTATATGATTATTTTTTTTAATCTATTTTTAATCATTTCTAAAAGGAATCAGTTAACTTGTATGTCTCTATACCCTGTAAACAGTCATTTCAGCCCAATTTTTTTTTCCTTTAGTGACCCTTTAAGAGTCAAGTTGTTTGCTTCATAAGATATGTCCTTTAAGAGATCCTCACTTTTCTTTTTCTATGTAATTATGGTTTATTGAACCACATGGACAATGCACCTGTCACCTGGCACTTAGTATTAGCACTAAATTGTTCCATTATACAGAGTCTGACATACAGCTTGTAGGTTCAGTGCCTAGACAGCTTAAAAATTATAAGCTGAACTTAAATGGAGCTTAGATAAGCAGAAAGTGTACATGCAATCCATCCCATAACAATAAAAGCAGTCAACATTTGATGTTCTAAAAACATTTTAGTACTTTAGGCTGCAATTCCGATGTTATTGTTAAAGTGGAACTTCATTCTCTTAATTAACATTGACTATTTTCAATTCTTAGACCGCTAGCATTAGTAAACAGATAGGAAGATGTATCATATTTACTTGTTTTAAACTTTATTTTTATTTTTATTTTATTTTTTTAGTTACTTCCTGATATCCATGCCTAAGCAAATTATGTCACACATCCCAGGAGTCATCAGAAGGGAAGGGAGGGGGGTTTATCAGCTAAGAATTTCCTGAGCTAAAGGCAGATGGATTTCAGGAAGTAAATGCTACATGAATCATCTGCCCTTACTCAAGATGGCCACGGACAGAATTGCTAAAGTTCAAAGTGATTTCTCAAGAATAGAAGCATGGAGACATGGTTGGATGGGTGACTTTTCTTTAAATATAAACAAATACTTAAAGAGGAGTTCTAACGACATATAGCTATTTTTTTTTTTTTTTTTTAATCTATCTGTTATCATGATAGGATTATAATGTGCCACCCATTAGTCTGCTAAATTGCACCTCTTTAGTTAATCTTTTATCTAAAAAATAACCTTATATTCCTCCTTGTTCCCATCTTGCTTGTGGGCAGGTGAAGCCCACAAGGATAAACTTCCCGGATACGGTGTTGCTGAATAACTAGCATGCACCGGCTGTTCTCGCGCATGCGCAGTATGCACACCTCACAGCGCAGTAAACTTCTCAGGTTGCCATCACAACGGGCGGCTGCGTTGGAAGTACCCGTCCCGCTGTGATGGATGGCAACTCCTGGAGACTTGAAAGTGCAGTAATCTGGGTAAAAATGTGCAAGATCGCTGCTACAGCCGCTCTACACACCTCCTTCTCTTATGCTGACCCCTCTGTATATCAACAGTAGGGTAATGGCAACAAAAGGCTTTGTTCCCTTTTTAAAAATGGCGCTTAAATTTGTCTTTGCTTGCGACATTTCCGGTTTTGAAAACACAATGCTAGCCCTCGGCGCTGCCCACTGACTCCTGGGAAAGGATGGCACACATCTCCCAGGAGCACTAGTGAGCACAGGCGCCGAGGGAAATTACGTCAATCGCCTTGGAGAGGAAGTGGCAGATTACAAGGAACCCCATAGCAACAGTGCTGAAGGAGTGAGAAAAACAATATTTTTTCCAAATATTGTTGCTGAAGGTGACTGTAGTTGAATTATGTAAAGTCAATTTTATGGGTGGAACTCCGCTTAAAATAGCGCTTTGGTTTGTGGTGTTCAGATACAGTGTAGTTCTGCTTTAAGTGCTTTAATCTGAACTATTGGTAGATAAATGCAAGCAGTGTAAGTCATTTAATTTGACTTTATATCAGTATCTTGAAATCCCCTGTACAACAGAGGTCAGACTGAGAGAGGGAGGGAATTCTAGGGGTGAGACAAGACCTGTAAGTGTAACCTAATTGCAGGAGAGAAAAATCAGGTCTCTTGACCTGCCAGACAGGGATGTACTGTGTTACACAGTTGTATAAGTCTCAGAACTGGATGAGCAGAAATACAGATCTTTTGGCAAGTAAAACAGTACCTGCATATATTTTGTATCTGTGTATTGAGCTGTCTGCCTAGAGTGTTAACTGATCGTGTGTAGGCCCCATCAGTTAATTAACCTTCTGTTAAAAAAAGGCCAACTTGCTTTAAAACTTAACCGATGGACGCCTAACCGATAGGTCAAAACCGATCGTTAGTAGGCACGACCATCGGTTAAAAATCCATGCATGCTCAGAATAAAGTCAACGCATGCTTGGAAGCATTAAACTTAATTTTTTTTCAGCACGTCGTTGTGTTTTACGTCACTGCGTTCTAACACAATAGTTTTTTCAACCGATGGTGTGTAGGCACATCAGACCATCAGTCAGCTTCATTGGTTAACCGATGAGAACGGTCCATCGGATGGACTGATCGTGTGTACGAGGCTTTAGTGTTCAAGTAAATCTAAAACCAATTACCATAGTCTCATTAAAACTGTAAAATGTTAATTTAATTTTAAAGGCTGTTTAAATTAATCTTTTTAAAAAGATTTAAATTTGCAGCTTTCTTGAAAAACAATGCCTATTACCTGGTATATAGGGTGACAACTGTGACTGGTCATGTGACTTTAACAGCTCATGTAACTCGGCTATCTTCCCAGTTTTCTTTTCTTTTTTCTTTTCAAAACTGGTATTCATTTTCATTGTGCTCTGGAAAGCCAACAAAGCAATGCAAATTTATTACACACATTACTGTGCTAGAGAAATGTTCGAAGTTCTTTTTTTTTGCAGTATGGCATCAGTTTTAGTGGTAAAAGAACTAGTCGATTTAATGCTGAATGTTAGTTCTGCCACAGGACATTTTTAAAATATCTTTAACATGTGGCTTTGTGCTTAAGGGCATTAATAAACAAATTGTTATATGCAGATATATGGGGGTGTCATCCAACCTGGCAGGGTGCGAGCAGTGGCTCAAAGCTAGCGGGTGCGGGGTCCAGGCAGTGGCTCCAGGCTAGTGGGTGCGGAGTCTGGGCCGTGGCTCCAGACTATGGGATTCAGGGTTCGGAGAGAGGCTCCAGGCTAGTGGGTGTGGGGTTTGGGAAGCAGCTCCAGGTTGGCAGGCTTCCTCTCTGCCTCCAACGGCTTTCTCCCTGGCTCCATGTCAGGTCTCCAACAGGATCGCCTGATGTTTTGGCCAATTGAAAAACTGGCAGGGAGAAGATTTAGCGTGAAAATAGCGTTTTTTTTGCTATTGTCACACAACTGGATGGGATCGAGACGCAGTGCTCTGTGCCCCAAGTCCACCCTTTTTTGAAGTCTATTAAAGCCTTTAGTTCTAATAATGTGCTTCAAAACCCCCCATCCCCAACATAGAAATTCATGCACCAGGCCCACAATGCACGGGCCATCACTAAAGCTAAGTGACCATTGCATACATTCACACTATGCATAAATCTTTAAATAAAATGATACCGTTTAAAATTGAAACAAAAGGCAAAATATTTATGTATAGATAAATAAAAAAGATAAAAAAGAGTAGTGCATGCACTAATTTTTGTGCAATTCAGTGGAATTTCAGCCCATTCAGCCCATTCAAATAAGTGTGCAGCGATGAAAAGTTTAGATGCAATGAACTCATGCAAAACTTACAATTATAATTAATGAATAACAATCCACAAAGCATCAGTTAGGTTTAGAACACGTGTCTGAGTTTTCATACTGTGTGTGCCCCTGTTAGGGATATTCTCCCTCTGTATTTGTCCTGTTTAACATTATCAGGAGTGAAAATTAAAGAAAATTTCAAATTCAAATTTTGGGTCATCACTATAACAGTAAAAGAGGGGAAATCTTTCAATGGGGACACTAGTTTAGGTGATCCTGGTGACAACCAAGGATTCCCTCCCTTTGGAGGAATTCCTTTCACTTCCTGTTGTGGCTATGGGACAGAAAATGATGGGGAATCTTGCAAATGGGATACAGATGGCAAATAAAAATCTAAAGGGGTTATAGCATTTCCCTACTCAATCTAAATCTGACCCCCTACAGATTAAAAAAAAAAAAAAAACTGAAGTGGATTTACATGTTAAAAACAGTGGTACATAAGGTGTCACGCTCTTTAACCACTTGACCACTGGGCACTTAAACCCCCTTCCTAACCAGACCAATTTTCAGCTTTCGGTGCTCTCACAATTTGAATGACAATTACTCAGTCATACAACATTGTACCCATTTGAAATTTTTGTCCTTTTTTTACACAAATAGAGCTTTCTTTTGGTGGTGTTTGATCACTTCTGGGTTTTTTATTTTTTGCACTATAAAAGAAAAACGACTGAAAATTCTGTAAAAAAAAAAAAAAAAAAACTTGTTTCTGTCATATTAGCAGGTTATTTCTCACACGCAGCATATGCATACCACAAATTACACCCCAAAACACATTCTGCTATTCCTCCCGAGTATGGCGATACCCCATGTGTGAGACTTTTACACTCGTGGCCACATACAGAGGCCCAACATGCAGGGAACGCCATCAGGCGTTCTGGAACACCCAGACCAATTCTGACATTTCTCTCCTACATGTAAAAATCATCATTTATTTGCTAGAAAATTACATACATATTAATTAGCACACCTGTGCTCCTCCTTTGGAGGCTATAAAAATCATAGTTAGGACTGCAGTTACACAGTTACACAGAGTGCCTTGACGCTTGGCCTGCAGCTTCCCAGGTATTTGCAAATCTCTGCAACTAAACCTCTGTTTTAATTACACACAGTTAGACAGTTTAATTTGGTTTGTGCTTCTTGGTTTGGCATTTTTGAGCCTGGTCATTATGGAATTATTTTTATTTATTTTTTCCATATATATATACTTAATCGCATTTTGCTAATCGCATCTCATTTAAAGTCCCAACCCTCCATTTTTTACACCCTTACAGGGATGGAGGCCTGTGGTGGTGCATACCACATGCCTCATACAAAGTCCCAACCCCTCTTTATTTTTCTAATATTAGCCAGGGATGGAGATGCGATTTTCAGGAGTTTAACAGAGTGCCTCCACAGATCTACCACCAACAGTTAATTTATGCATTGTCATTTTTTGACTAGCTGACCCAGTTTGATGTGGTCCGCACCTATTTTGGTGGTATTTTGGTTTGGCAGGCATGTATTGGTTTCACCCCTGTTTTTTTGTCTTTCCAGTGCTCTCATTTGTCAGACCAATTATAGATAGGGGCAGGTCTAGGTTTCCATCTGCTCCCTGTCTATTAATTAGCACACCTGTGCTCCTCCTTTGGAGGCTATAAAAATCATAGTTAGGACTGCAGTTACACAGAGTGCCTTGACGCTTGGCCTGCAGCTTCCCAGGTATTTGCAAATCTCTGCAACTAAACCTCTGTTTTAATTACACACAGTTAGACAGTTTAATTTGGTTTGTGCTTCTTGGTTTGGCATTTTTGAGCCTGGTCATTATGGAATTATTTTTATTTATTTTTTCCATATATATATACTTAATCGCATTTTGCTAATCGCATCTCATTTAAAGTCCCAACCCTCCATTTTTTACACCCTTACAGGGATGGAGGCCTGTGGTGGTGCATACCACATGCCTCATACAAAGTCCCAACCCCTCTTTATTTTTTTAGAAAATTACATAGAACCCCAAAACATTATATATGCTTTTTTAGCAAAGACCCTAGAGAATACAATGGCGGCCGTTACAACTTATCTCGCATGGTATTTTCGCAGACATTTATTTAACGCGTGTTTTTAAAAAAAACTGTTTTGTGCTTAAAACAAAACAGTAAAGTTAGCCCAATTTTTTTTCATAATGTGAAAGATGAAGTTACGCCGAGTAAATAGATACCCAACATGTCACACTTCAAAATTGCGCACACTCGTGGAATGGCGCCAAACTTCGCTACTTAAAAATCCCCATAGGCGGTATTGCAGAGTATTGGGGTATTGCAAAGTATCATGCAGGGTATTGGGGTATTGCAGAGTATTGGGGTATTGCAGAGTATCGCACGGGGTATTGCAGAGTATTGGGGCATTGCAGAGTATCGCGCAGGGTATTGCAGAGTATCGCGCAGGGTATTGCAGAGTATCGCGCGGGGTATTGCAGAGTATTGGGGTATTGCAGAGTATTGGGGTATTGCAGAGTATTGGGGTATTGCAGAGTATTGGGCAGGGTATTGCAGAGTATTGGGGTATTGCAGAGTATTGGGCAGGGTATTGCTGAGTTTTGGGGTATTGCCGAGTACTGGGGTATTGCTGAGTACTGGGGTATTGCTGAGTATTGGGGTATTGCTGAGTACTGGGGTATTGCTGAGTACTGGGGTATTTCTGAGTATTGGGGTATTGCTGAGTATTGGGGTATTGCTGAGTATTGGGGTATTGTTGAGTATTGGGGTATTGTTGAGTACTGGGTATTGCTGGGTACTGGGGTATTGCAGGGTATTGGGGTACTGCAGGATATTGGGGTACTGCAGGGTACTGGGGGATTGCAGGGTACTGGGGGATTGCAGAGTACTGGGGTATTGCAGAGCTGGGATGGATGGAGGGATGGCTGGATCTGTGACTGCATTTGTCACAGATCCAGCCACAGCGCTGCTGCTGACACCCCGCCCCCCCTCTCCTCGCACACTGTACCGAACGGTACAGAGAGGAGAGGGAGGAGAGGGAGGAACCGGCGTCATCAAATGACGCCGGTTTGTTTACAAGTGATCGCGCCGTCATTCGACGGCGCAATCACGTGGTAAACGGCCGCTATCAGCGGCAATTTACCGTGATCCGTGATGCGCCGGGTCTTCTAGACCCGGCGAGCACGGACACTTCCGCGAGCGCGTCCCAGGGGATGCGCAATCGCGGAAGTGAAGGACGACGTCCCAGGGACGTTGTGTTACAGTAGCTCGACTGCGCTGTAGCAGTATTTTTGCTATAGTGCGGTCGGCAAGTGGTTAAGTGCAGATTAAGGTACAGTGAGACATTCCTAAAGCTCAGAGTTTTAAAGTATCCAATTAAGTATGGCAGAAACACAAGAGGTAGTAATTGATGGTACAGTAAAACATTGGATTGTGAGCATAATTAGTTCCAAAAAAACATGCTTGTAATCCAAAGCACTTGTATATCAAAGCAAATTTCCCCATAAAAAATAATGGAAACTTTGATGATTCGTTTCACAACCATTTATATATAATAAAACCTTTAGTTTATAGTCCATATAAAAAGATTATAGCAATGTGACCAGGTTGTGTAACTATAAAATGTCAATCCACCCATGGAAGCCTCCACAAAGGGGATTAGAAGCAAAATCCAGCTACAGCTGGAGCTACAGAGTATAAAAGAGAAGAGAGGCGCCTCTAAGGCCGCGTACACACGATCGAATTTATCTGCTGGAAACGGTCCGACGATGCTGATCGTGTGTACGGGCGGACAGACAGGTTTTTCCAGCAGACAAATTTTAAAGCATGCTTTAAAATCTGTCTGCTGGGAACCCGTCCGTCCAACATGTCCGCTGGTTAGTACACTAACCAGCGGACATATCTGCCCGCACATGCGTCGACTGGATTTGACGCATGCGTGGAAGTTTTTTACTTCCTGGTGCGGTGACGTGGCGGCGTCAACGTCACCGCCACCTCACCGCGCTGTCTGCCGGCGGGAATTTTGGTTTGATCGTGTGTAAACCAATATATCCCAGCAGACAAATCCGATCAAAACGGTCTGTCAGACCGATTTGATCAGATTAATTTAGTGGTGTGTACGCGGCCTAAGTGTAGCAGTATGTTGCTAAATGTTGTACCTTCATTATACGTAACCTACACTTATTGCTACACTTAGAGGCAGCCTCTCTTCTATTTTATACTCAGTTGTGACATGACTCTACTTGTATATCAAGACATCGCATGTATATCAAGTCAGAATTTATAAAAAAAAAAGTCTTGCAAAACGCTCTAAAAGTTACTCTCAAATCAAGGTTTTAATGTATATGCATATATAGGAAATCAAGAGGAAGACATGCAATTGTTTTTGACTCTATTAGGTAGAAGTTTGACACTAAGATGAATTATGAGGAGGTAGGTGGAATACTGAACTAAAAGAAGATAATGAACTAAAAGATGTCAAAATGATCAGAAATGGCCCTACTTGTAGCCTTGGTGATGCCAGAAACTTTAATATATCTCAAAGATCCCATTACCTATTAAGACTGACAAGTAAAAAAAATCTTGGTTGAAGATGACAAAAGTTTCTATTATAAAATAAGTCAAAAAGATGAATTTCAATGTATCACCAGAAGGAAAAAAATAACATAAGAACCTAAGATATGCGTACTAGTCCCTGGATAAATACGCACTTTCCTTTTGAATGAAATCATGTTGTATGACCATAAGTTGCTGTGCAACCTTTGTCTGAATATTTTTATCCTAACCAAATAGTCTTGGATTTAAATTATTAATGGTTTATTACCCTCTAAGAAAATGATTTATGAACATTACAAATACCCTAACAAATTCCAGAAGATTTGGACCAGATGGTTAGACTCATCTGTGACCTGTAATTCTCTAGTGACTTCTTCTAGATGTCATCTCTAATAATAAATGTACTTAAAAAACTTGTACCAACCTCTTTTAATGCCTCGATTTACTATTTGATAACTAGACATAAAACCACACAACAAAACTGTCATTCTTGCATAGTCGTTTTTATTATTATTTTTTTTTTATATATATACCATTGGGAATACAGTGTATTTATAATATTATAGTTTTGATGCAGAATTGTTGAACTTCCCTTAAAGTGTATGCCCAGATATTTTTTTTTATTAGTGTAGTGAAGACTCTGTCTGCTGTCCAATGCTCTTACAGATTTCCCCACCCTTATTGTTCTGGTGACAGTAGATTTATCAGGCAATAAGTAATATCTTCAACAGCAACAGCAGCCTGGTACACACCCTACCCCACTCCTACCAGCAAGCTGAACAAAAAAAACTGACAGAACGCAAGCAATGTTAGTACAGCGATCTCCTCTGCTGTGCTATTGTGGTCTAACAGGGGGACCCCCCTCCCACCAGGCTAGTGTTTTTTTTTTTAATTTTATTATTTAAGGTAGCGGAAGGCTAGAAACCCATTGTCACTGTGAGATGAAGTGAGGAGATATATTTTTTTTACCAAAGCTCTGGATAGCAGTAAACATTTCACTGGGGTTAAATATCTTCTCCACTCTTTTCAAAATAGAAATTAACGTTTTGACTGGACAAATACTTTAATAAAAATCAAGGCTACATTTTTATAGACATTGAAGGGTTACGCAATTTTCATATTAACAGTAGTTAACAGTAGTTTCTAGTTAGTATCTATTTCATCCCTTCCCATCTGTGCTATAGCCGAATGACGGCTACAGCCAGCCCTAGATTGCCGTGGAGTCGTCATATGACGTCCTTTGCACGCTCCTCACACACTCTATCCATGGGGCGTGCGTGGCACGCTCTGTGATCACCGAGTCAATGAGACTCAGGACATCCCAGATCGGCCCCTTACAATGTGATCAGCTGTCAGCCAACGACAGCCGACCACGTGATGTAAACAGAAGATCAGTAATGATGACAGCGTGAGGAGAAAAAAAAAAGCTGATAACCAGCTTCTGTGAAAGGGGCATTGGTCCTGAAAAGGAAAAGGTGCAGGCAGCTCACCTGTGCCCACTAGTGCCACCTGCCAGTGCCATCTGTCAGTGCCCATAAGTGCGTATCAGTGCCACCTGCCAATGCCCACCAGTGTATATCAGTGTCACCAAACAGTGCCGCCTATCAATGCCCACCAGTGCCACCTATCAATGCCCACCAGTGTCGCCTCAGCAGTGCCACCTATCAATGCCCATCAGTGCCACCTTATCAGTGTCCATCAGTACAGCCTATTAGTGCCCATTAGTGCAGCCTATTAGTGCCCATCAGTGCAGCCTCATCCGCATACATCAATGAAGGAGTTAAATTACCAGTTAGCAAAGTTTTATAACAAAATATAAAACTGTATTTTCAAAATGTTTAGTATTTTTTCATTTTTTAAGCAAAAAATAACAAAACCCAGTGGTAAGCTGAAAACTGGTCTTTGCAGGAAGGGGCTTAAGTGCCCAGTAAGCAAGTGGTTAAACTACAGTGAGTGTTCCCATAGTAGAGGCACATGCATTTTAATGGATAGATGATGGCAGGTGGACAGAAGGGGAGCCACCCCTCCTAAAAGGTACAGGAGCACACCAAACACCCAGCATATAGCACAGTGGCTGCATAGGTGCTGGTGTACTGCTGGACCAATATAAGCACCACAGGTGGAACAAAAACGTGTCCACCGCCCCCAGCTATTGCTGGCAATCACAGTAAGTAGCATTGGTAGGCTAAAACAGATAACAACAAAACCTGGGGAATGCCCAGGAAAAAAAACAGGCCTCTATCCATTAAAATGCATGTGCCTCTACTATGGGAACACTCACTGTTTAGTGTTAGGACCACAGATTACAGGGTGCCTTGGTTCGGCTCTGTGGCTTACGCATGCGTTTGCAAATGCGTCCGGACAAAACCCCTGTTTTTAACGCCCTCTGTAAGAATACACTGTTTAGCAGTTGCAATTTTCCAACAAGTCAATCAAGTGGTTAACATCTGTTGTGCTGAAATGGCCACATACTGATGAAAAATAGGCCAGTTCCTTCTGGAACAGTCACATTTTGATCAGTGTGTGGCCAGCTGAATTCTTAAGCCCCGTACACATGATCAGAAAATCGGGAGTCAATGAACCATCTGCCGATTTTCTGATCGTTAGTATGGTGCTTTCGACAGCTGATTACTAATGTTCGGATGACAAAAACTGGATGTGCAGACTATAAAATTTTTGTCGGATGTGAACACAACGTCTACATTTTGGTTTAGTCAGTACGGTTTTTGGCCGAAAAAAATCATAAAAGCAAGACTGTGCATGCTCAGAAACAAAAGAACACATACAAAACAATTCTGCACATTATGTCACTTCTGACGTTGAATTCTGTCATACGAGAATTTTTCTATGGTGAGTAACCTCTTTACTTTCGATATGAGACTAGCAGCATACAAAAAAACAGGCAAAAATTTGTCAGATAAATCTGATCATGTGTACGAGGCTTTAGAATTTTACAGGAAGAAGTGTAATGAACTGAAGTGATCCTGGGCCAGATTTGCTTAAAGTGTTTGTTACCCTAAAAAATAAATAAATGGGATGCTGTTCCCTTAAAGCATGTTATACAGCACAGTGCTTGTGCTGTGTCATTTGGCCCCCCATATCACCTGAAATACCTGGCTGATCCTGCCTGTTTCTGCCCTCCCTTCTGTAAACTGACCACAGCTTATCATGGCTGCTGACAACTGACACAGTGGTCAATTTACAGGCTTCTGTCATCAGCAGCTCTCCTGTCCTCTCATGTCCTCCTCTCCCCCCTCCCTGCCTTTCAGTTCATGACAGTGCCCGTCCCCTTCCGTACTGCTACTAATGAAACTGTATTACATTTTCAAATTAGAAAACTATTTGAATCCGCAAAATGTTAGAATTAGAAAAATATTAGAATTCAAAAATGATTCAAAATTGATTTGCAAACTTTTCAAATACTGTAGATCCAAATTTTGAATCAATTTGAAAATGAATAAACAAAACAAATTCCAAAAACGAATTAAACTAATGAAACAAGTTTAACTAAACACATTTATGTGTTTGGTGTGGCCTAAGCAGTGGTACGTCATCACGTCCACCGGATACGGACAACACAGTACGGAGCCCCAACACGGAACAGAGGAGACGCCGCAACTTTGAATTATCATATCGCGCTGTTATTCACAACAAAGTGTGAGTGCATTTCCAATTCTTATGTACAATAAACCCGGTATCTTTTACATACTACACTATGGGTCCTTTTGTTTTCTCTCCCACGGGCCTTTGAAAACATCCCCATATCTTGCTTTAACAACATCGTGGAACCATCGTATGGTCTATCTGTTGCTCTGGAGAAGTCTGTCTGGGAAGACTATAATTATCCCTAGGTTCATCTGACCGGTGCATATACGGTCTATCTTTGTGGTAAGGAGCCAACCTTATTCACTGGGTGTCGTTTGGTGGAAGAAGATTTTATGTTCAATCTCACATATTATGGACTTTAATCACTTTTGAAATTTCACTTCTTATAATCACACCACTCCCACTTTATTCTCAAGCTTTTTTATTTAATATTTGTTTTCATTTTCACATTTGTCATGATTTTTTTAGCGCTGTACCTAAAGTTTTTTGTACATTTATGTAAATAGCAAATCGAAACAAAACGGAAGAAAACTCATTTGTTCGATCTGCACATGTCTAGACGCAATGGTGTTGCCTGGGTATCACAAACCTTTTTTTTCTCTGCACAGTGTTAAAGGACATATCAACCATGAATTGAAAAAGGCCCATGAGGCACAAATTCAAGAACTTCAGCTCATCGACTGCACATGAGTCATGCTCTCCTATGGAAAGATTATGTTGACCAACAAATGCAAGCTAATTTTCTAAATTTTCCTCCTCACCATCAGTCTGGCTCTTTTAACATTTTGAAATCAAATTGTTAGGACTTATTCACTGATCTGAAGCACATGTTACTTAATGAGTTGTATATCCTTTCTCAAACAGGAAGAAATATCCAAATGAAATAATAATATTGAATATTATTAGAAATGGAAAGTCTGACAGAATGCATTAAAAATTTCTGATCTTGATTCTATTTGTTATACATGGATAGGGTCATGTCCTAGGTCGAGGTCGAATCCTAAAGAAATCTATTTCAATGAGGAGGAAATAAACCAGGATGCTGTAGGCATCTAATTCCTTTCCAAAGGAATACATGAATATTAATTAGACAGATATTGTTGTGCAGTTTATTTGGAGCTAATATTTTGCTGCCTTTTGAGGCACAGACATTGAAAGGTGGATGAAACAGGTAAGCAGCAGACAAACTGCTAGCAATAAATAAAAGGGTTACAAATGAAAGCAAATAAATACATCTGCCCTTTTTTACACTTGTGCTTGCATGATGACCCTTATTTGTGTTAAAACTTGCTTGCTGTTTATGGAAACAATGGTTTCCTAGCACTATAAGACCGGGTCTATTTTTCAACCTTCTTATTTTTCAAGTTAAAATATTTCTTTTTGCTAGAAAATTACTTAGAACTCCCAAACATTACAGTATATATATCATTTTTCTAACGCCCTAGAGAATAAAATGGCGATCGTTGCAATACTTTCTTTCACACCGTAGTTGCGCAACGGTCTTACACGCACACTTTTTTTTTTAGAAATACACTTTTTTAATTATAAAATAACACAACAGTAAAGTAGCCCAATTTGTTTGTGTATTGTGAAACATATTGTTACGCCAAGTAAATTGATACCCAACATGTCATGCTTCAAAATTGTGCCCGCTCATGGAATGGCGACAAACTTTTACCCTTAAAAATCTCCATAGGTGACATTTAAAAAATTCTACAGGTTGCATGTTTTGAGTTACAGAGAAGGTCTAGGGCTAGAATTATTGCTCTCGCTATAACGATCGCGGTGATACCTCACATATGCATTCGCTTCTACACTCAAGCTCGGCGGGACAGGCGCGTTTAACCACTTCCATACCAGGCACTTACGCACCTTCCCGCCCAAGCCAATTTTCAGCTTTCAGCACTGTCGCAATTTGAATGACAATTGCGCGGTCATGCTACACTGCACCCAAACAAAATTGGCGTCCTTTTTTCCCCACAAATAGAGCTTTCTTTTGGTGGTATTTGATCACCTCTGCGTTTTTTTTTTTTGTGCAACAACTAAAAATAGAGCGAAGATTTTGAAAAAAAAATAAAGTTTTTATTTTTTTCTGTTAATTTTTTTGTAAATGAGTATGTTTTCTCTTTCAATTATGGGCACTGATATGGTGGCACTGATGGGCACCGATGAGGTGGCACTGATGGGCACCGATGAGGTAGTTCTGATGGGCACCGATTAGGTAGCACTGATGGGCACTGATAGGCGGCGCTGGTATTGGGCACTGATGGGCACTCATGGGCGGCACTGATGGGCACTCATGGGCGGCACTGATGGGCACTCATAGGCAGCACTGGGCACTCATAGGCGGCACAGGTGGGCACTCATAGGCGGCACAGGTGGGCACTGATAGGCGGCACAGGTGGGCACTGATAGGCGGCACAGGTGGGCACTGATAGGCGGCACAGGTGGGCACTGATAGGTGGCACAGGTGGGCACTGATAGGTGGCACAGGTGGGCACTGGTAGGTGGGCACTGGGCATGGATTGGCACTGTGGGGTGGCACTGACAGACACTGGGGTGGCACTGATGATCACTGAGGGGTGGCACTGATGGATCAATGTTGCCAATCAGTGCCCATGTGTGGGCACTGATTGGCATCATTTTTTTTTACTGCCCCCCTTTTTTTTTGTCATTTTATTTTTTTGTCATATTTTTTTTTTTTTTTTTTTTTGTCATTTATTTATTTATTTATTTTTTTTCCCTGGTGGTCTAGTGTGGCGATCCGAGGGGGGGCTGCGCTGATAAACAATCAGCGCGAACCCCCCCTGTCAGGAGAGCCGCTGATCGGCTCTCCTCTACATGCGTCTGTCAGACGCGAGTGAGGAAGAGCCGTCGGCGGCTCTTCCTGTTTACATCGTGATCAGCCGTGATTGGACACGGCTGATCACGTGGTAACGAGGCTCCGCCGGAGACTCGTTACCGAGATCGGAGGTGCAGGGTGTCTGACTGACACCCCGCATCACCGATCGCCGCGCTGCGCGCCCGCACGGGCGCGTGCGGCATGAAATCGTGCAGGCCGTTTGAGAACGGCCTGTCACGATTTCATAACCACTTCCCGGCCGTAAATCGGCTATTGGCCGGGCGGGAAGTGGTTAAAAAAATATTTTTTACTAATTTATTTAACTCTTTATTTTTTATTTTTACACTGTTCTTTTTCTTAAAAAAAATTGTGTCACTTGTATTCCTATTACAAAGAATGTAAACATCCATTGTAATAGAAAAAAAACATGACAAGGCCTCTTAAGTATGAGATCTGGGGGTCAAAAATACCTCAGATCTCATATTTACACTAAAATGCAATAAAAATGTAGTTTGAAAAAATAAAAATAAAAATTCCCTTTAAGTGCTATGGGCGGAAGTGACATTTTGACTTTGCTTCTGCACTGCAATGGTATGGAGCTGGGTGGGGGCCATATTCCCCTAACTCAGCAGATCCATACCACAGAGGGGAGAGGATGTGATCACCTCCGCCGCCGCGCCAGGAAGCTGTGGAGGGCACCGCAGAGTAGCGGGAGGGGGGCTTCTCCCACCATCAATAAAAGTGATCTTGTGGCAAATCCGCCACTGAGACCACTTTTATCTGAAAGCGGACCGCCCGCTGGAGAAGAGGATACTGGGGTTATGGCAGCTAGCTGCTGCCATAACAACGATAT
Source organism: Rana kukunoris (assembly GCA_029574335.1). Taxonomy (NCBI): domain Eukaryota; kingdom Metazoa; phylum Chordata; class Amphibia; order Anura; family Ranidae; genus Rana; species Rana kukunoris. The sequence goes on along the minus strand of CM056052.1, from coordinate 311,998,106 downwards.
TCCTCTTTAAAATACCGCCGTATAATGACGACGGGTAGTCTGTAAGTGGTTAATAATGTTATGTTCTGTACTTCTGTACCTTACCCCCATATTTGGACCTTTTACTTGCAATGACATCCAGAGCACAAATGCGTTGTTTTGGAAGCAAAGAAAAAAAGACATTCTATATCAGACTTACTTTATGGTCTTAATATTTAATATAACTAAAGAACAACCCACATTGACTTTGGCTGATAAAGTCAAATTTTGTCTGTAGATAGTTTTATTTTGTGAAGAAGGTGCTAGTGGTCGTGGGCGTATTAGTGGCTTGATAGTAAAAAAAAGATCAGGACAATGTGATGCTATTTGTGATTTACAAGAATGCTTGCATGGCCAAAACACGACTTCTGGCTAAAACTGCTTCAGATCTCTTGAGTAACTGACTCTAGCAAAAGTCAGCAGCTTTGATCTGTCATGCTATGCAATTAATTTACGTAACAAAGTAGTTCATAATTCAAGATTAAGCGTAATCTCTTTTCAAACTTAGGGACTGGAAATGCACCATGGAAAAAAACATAAAATATGCACATTTCAAGAGCCAGTTGCTTCCTATTAAATGAATGCAAATGCACAAAGATAACCCAATTTAAAGAGTTAAAGAAGAAAAAAAACTTCAAAGCAATGTGTGAAGCAAAACAGAAAAGAATATAAAAATTGCATCATTGTGGACCAACTCTGTTCACAGTACATGTCAACACCTGCATTTTACAACTACTCTCTAAAAAACATGAACTATGTGTCCTAAATTATGGAGCTTCCAATCCGTGCTATTTTATAGCTTCTCATGGACATCAGATGGTTCTTAAAGTGGTTGTTAAGTCCTCTTATCCCCTCTGTAACATAACAATGTGTCCCTGTGTCTGTGTTATATAAAAAATATGCCAATCTGTACCTATCTGAGTGGCTCCTGGCACTCACATCACTCTTCAGCTCTCTCCTCTGCAGGCTAACAGCTCCAGTGGGTGGGGCTGAGCACCCCCAATGACATCAGCCGGGGAGGAGGGAAGGAGAGAGAGCTGAGGAGTCACGTAAGTGTCGGGAGATGCTCTAATATAGGTACAGATCAACATATTTTTTATATAACACAGGCACAGGGACACATACAGTATTGTTACGTTACAGAGGGGATGGAATGATTTTGTAGTTATGAGAGCAGCAGGATGAGTGGGGATGGACAATTACATGAGCAGACAGGCAGGGAGGGAGGGGGAGAGGAGGACAGAGCAGGGCTGCAGATGACGGGGGCATGTAAACTGACCACAGTGTCAGGGCTATGTAGCCATGATAAACCATGGTCAGTTTACAAGGGGAGGGAATAGCCAAGCAGGATCAGCCAGTTTTTTTAGGTGCAGCATCCAGTTTTAACTACAAATTTTAGGATTAATGTGACACTAAATGATATCCTTATTTTCCAAAAATAATCCATATACATCCACTATCCGATGACCCTGTACTCCATTTTTCATGTAATGGTTTCTTACTGCATTTTTCTGCCTCCTTGTAATCCTCTATGAGCTCTTAAAACTTTCTTTATCCCTCCTCACTTCCATTTGTTTTGAAGAATTTAGATACTAAAAATACACTATACTCTCTCTGTATTGTACACCTGTCAGAAAACTAAGAAATCCATGTTAAGTATATGAGTAGTAGTTATTTTTAATTAGGGCTGTGGAAATTAAACATTAATTCCTCGGTACTAGTGGTGCAATGGATCCTAAATGATCCATGATCTGAACGGGTCACCATATGCGGATCGGCACACCACGTGATCCACGGAGCTCCGCTGCTGTCTTGGCCATAAGAAAGGCCGCGGCTTCGGCCACCAGAGCGGTGGCCATCTTGGTCCACCCGGCGGCGGCCTAGGTGAGCCTAGAGTGGCGCGCTGATGTCATCACCCGGCATCAACTACTTGTGTTCGGCCGGCTTCTCTGGTAAGACTGAGCAAGCACTAATCTTCCTATACAGTGGGGGAGATGTGGACCATATTACAGTGGGGAGATGTCTGTGGATATTACAGTGAGGGAGATGTCTGTGGATATTAGTGGGGGAGATGTCTGTGGATATTACAGTGTGGAGATGTCTGTGGATATTACAGTGGGGAAGAGGTCTGTGGATATTACAGTGGGGGAGATGTCTGTGGATATTACAGTGGGGGAGATGTCTGTGGATATTACAGTGGGGGAGATTGTGGATATTATAGTGGGGAGATGTCTGTGGATATTACAGTGGGGGAGATGTCTGTGGATATTACAGTGGGGGAGATGTCTGATGATATTACAGTGGGGGAGATGTCTGTGGATATTACAGTGGGAGAGATGTCTGTGGATATTACAGTGGGGGAGATATCTGTGGATATTACAGTGGGGAGATGTCTGTGGATATTACAGTGGGGGAGATGTCTGTGGATATTACAGTGGGGACTATATATGGTGGTGATCCGAAAAATGTATGTGTGTTATTAATCAAAATTAGTCGATTAATCGATTAAGGAAGAAATTGATTAATCGAACACGAAAATTTTAATCAGTAACACCCCTATTTTTAATGAAAAGTGTGTGTCAAAATTAAGATCTAGGCAGCCAGGCATGGTCATACCACTTACTGCCTCCTAACCCTTCCATTCCCTTACCCTAGTATAGGGTGCCCCTTCTGACCAATAGGGGAAACTGGGATAGTCTTAAGGGCAGTACCAAGTTCAACTGCTAATAGAGAATTGTATATTGCTTTAGCTACCAGTATCTCTGCATCTCCTGGTCATTTTGGCATGACGTTTCCAATGAAGATTACCTCTAGCTAAACATTTTAACATCATATGCTCAATCTCAATTGTCCTGGTTTGTTACAGTCTTGCGTTAAGACAAATGATAAATGAGACTGAGAATGACATACTGAAGCTGTGATTTCATATATGCATATTAAAAACATGCTAACCCCATCTGCATGACCTTACAGCTTGCCCTGTTCTTACTTAGGGCACAGCCATCAAGTAAACACCATCTGTATAATGTATGAGCCACAGCACACAGTAAAGGCTGGCCTGACATCATTCTTTTATATAATGAGCAACAATAAGACACCCTGCGGCACAAATTGCTTTCTCTTATCAGAAACAATTAAACAAAAAAAAAACTACAATATTCTAAATGATCTAGTTTGGTGGATTTGTATGACGTTTTAGAAAATATATGATGTATAATTCAAAACTCCACAAAGAACACTTAAAAAAAGCCAGCCATAGATTGATAGGGTAACCGTTGGCTCAGCTGTTTAATTTCTCAGATGATGTGTAATGCTTCTGGGACATAGGGAAACATCATCCTTTGTCCCTTCAATAGCAATGACTACATTGATGCATTTCTTTTCCTGCTGGTAATATAGTGCTTGCCTAATTACTAGGAAGAATGCTGGCAAGTTGTTACAATTATTTTACTTTCTATTGTTATTGGCAATTTAACTCTCTAGCTCCTGGATATTGTGTATGACAAGGACCAACGGCAGTGTCTCAATGCAAATATGAAATGTAAACAAGTTGACTGCTCATTTTGCTTTGCAGAGCAAGCTTTTCATAGGATGCAAAGCATTAAGATACCCAAAGAACTGAGTTAATTTGCATGACAATTTGGCTACTAAACAAATGCTAAACATGTTAAGTCTTCACAGGTTTTTGCCACCACAGGTTTTGCTTTTTATCACTGATTTGGAATATAATTTGATCAAATTAGTTATTCCTATAAGTTTGAAAGTCAACATTTTTGCTTATATGTATACTACAGATCCTTTAAATTATCTTTGGAAACTATTGATCCTTTGATTACCTTAAAAAGGAAAAATATTAATTTAAAAATGTTGTTCAGCCATTAATATGGATGGATGGAATTGTTACATCTTCCTATTTATGAGATCTTTAGCAAAAAGTATTTTAGGCAGCTCATACATTTTCAATGACAGTCGAGAGTTGAAAAAGTATAGCTCCAAGGGCAATCTTATGTCTACTACTATGGCAGGCAGATGCTTGTTGTCATTGTTGGGACAGGCTATTGTTCTCAGGCTATTATTTCTCTGCTTTGCAAGGTTGGGAAGAATTTCTGCCCAACTGGTGGTAGAATCATGCCTGACTGAACTCACGGGTCTATGGGCAGCCTTAGATGAGCAAAAAGAAATTCATTATGTTTTACCTTTATTTTGACTTTACAAATAGTTAAAATAATCAAGGGCCTACTATATAATGTAAACAAGGTATTTCCCTGTTCTGCTAAGTAACATGAAAGAGATCTACTGTTCTCTGTCATCAGGAACATCGATTTCTGTCATGTCAGTGGTAGCCTATCCTCACTACAGTTAGAACACGCTGGGGGAACACACTTAACTTGATTGCCCCCTAGTGTTTAACCCCTTCCTTGCCAGTGACATTTATACAGTAATCAGTGACTAATTTGAGCTCTGATCGCTGTTTATATGTCAATGGTCTCAAAATAGTGACAAAAGTGATCTGTCTGCCGCAATGTTGCAGTCCCAATAAAAATCCATAATAAAAATGCCATGAATCTATCCCCTATTTTTGATGCTATAACTTTTGCGCAAACCAATCAATATACAGTTATTGTGATTTTTTTTTTACCAAAAATATATAAAATACATATTGGCCTAAACTAAGGAAGAAATGTGTGTTTTTATATATTTTTGGGGATATTTATTATAGCAAAAAGTAAAAGAAAAACATTTTTTCTTTCAAAATTGTCAGTCTCTTTTAGTTTATATCGCAAAAAATAGGCGCTCAAATACCACCAAAAGAAAGCTCTATTTGTGGGAAAAAAAGGAGGCACATTTTTTTTGGGTACAGCGTTGCACGACTGCACAATTGTCAGTTAAAGCGACGCAGTGCCAAATTGTAAAAAGTTGTGTCAAATCCTGGCAATCAAATACTTGTCTGCAGAGCTGTAGAGCATGTCTTTTGAGGGACAACTAATCTTTAGTGAAACAATTTTATCAGGAAGGTCAGTAAGTGCACATTTTGCCTACCAAAAAGAAGGAAAGGCCCCAGAGGGTAAGTACTCATCTTCCAGGTTTTGAAAGAATTCCTTTTGCTGCTCCCAAGTCTCTTCATCTAAGTTCAAGTAAAGTACAAAGTTTTGCCAGGAACCCTGGATTCCCAAGCTAGATAGGTCTGTTTTCAGTGAATGAGCCCCCCACTTTTTCAAGTTAAAGGGCATTTTTTGGCCTTTGGCCGCCTGGGTCAGGGACATTCTGGACATTTTGGTTTAATATATCATCTCCAGGGGGTATTCACTCCCTGTAACCCACTTTATAACTTCTCATCTGCTGTCTTCCCTGCAAAAATTGAAGGACCTGCAAGCTGGGCTGCAGCAATTTTTTGCTTTGTGGGCCACATTTCCTGTTTCTGCAGGGTAGAGTTTTGGCATTTGTCCTATCCCACATCTGATGTTCCTGAGGGTTATTCTTCTGATGTTTTGCATGAAGTCAGTTGGTCAATGTCATTGCCCAAATATGCCCCTTTGTTTACATGGCTGGGGATTCTTGGCCAACAACTGAATAGCTAATGTTACACATTTTTAAAGAAACAGTAGGTGCTGGCACCTGCTGCTACCTTAAAAACTGTTGACAGTAGAAGAAGGAACCTACCATATGTAGTATTTAGTAGTAGTAAAAAAAAAAACACCACTATAAATCAGTCTGGTATGTAGACACATTACTGAACTAGCAAAGTTTGGTCTGGACCTGTGTTTGCACCAGACCTGAAACGTATCCCAATTAAGATGTTGAATGGTAACCAGGGTGTTAGCAATATCAGGGATGTTAAAGTTACCAAGAACAATAGTGGGTAATTCAGAGGACAGAAAGTAGGGTTTCCATGTACAGAAGTCATCAAGAAAGTGTGACACCTGAACAGAAGACAGATAAATCCCATAAGTCTCCCATAAGAAACTGGAGAAAAGAGACAAATACATTTAGCCTCAAAAGAGGAGAGTGATAGAAAGAAAGACGAAAAATTAATTACAAAATTCTCAGTGAAGAATGAAGGAATCCAGTACCATGTCCCTTTCAGCCACGGGGTATGGTTGAGTGAGTCTATTGCAAACCACTAAGGGAGAGGGCTGCTGGAGAGGCAGAGTCAGACTCCTGAAGTCAGGGTTCAGTAATAGCAAGTAGGTTAAGGGAGTTGGAGATAAAAAGGTCATGGACAGATGTGAGCTTGCTACAGACACAACAGGTATTCCAGAGGGCACATTGCAAGCAGGGAAATAGACACTGGAATGTGTGTTTTACAGCTGCTGCCAACAGTGGCGTCTCCAGCTTTCATATTTAGGGGGGGCACAGGGACAAAAGTAGGGGGGCCAACTATAAAATGCATATATATATATGCTAAGCAACCTGCAGGGAGCTCAACTGTCTACAACCAATAGAGATGGGCTCGGTGTGTTTGAAATTCCACATGCCCAATCCCGCCAGGAAGCCGACACTCCACAATGCTAATCACAGGCAGTGGGACATTTCCTGATCTGTGCAGAGCTGCGGAAATCTCTCACTGCCTGTGATTAGCGCTGTGCAGTGTGGGCTTCCTGGCAGGCTCTGGCATGTGGATTTTTGAACATGCCCAGCCCATCTCTAACAACAAATTGTGCTGGCCCTCCTGTACATCAGCCCCATAACATAACCAGCACTGGGTTCCAATGTGCTGCCGCCGATGCCAAGGAGACAGAGACCAGTGCTGTGGATAACCGGGACAGGACAGCAACTCTGGTTATTCCAGCACTGGTCCACACTGGGAGGATTCCCCCATCCACCTATAATGTGTAGATGGGGGAATTGGATCTTTTTTTTTTTCATTCAACCTAATAGTTGAATTAAAAAAAATGATCAATGTATGGGCTGCCTAAAAGCTGAGACCAGCCACAGACAGTTTAAATCTCAGCTGGTTCAGCAGGAACTGGCTGAGATTTGAACCTTTAATGAGCAGATTCTCTTATGATTATCACTAGTGGTTGCTGTATAGCCACTAGTGATAATCACTGTTTTTCGGGAGAATACAATTGCTGGGCAGGAGGGATATTCCCATGTCAGCACTGTCTGTGTTGATGGGGGAATCATGCAAGTTTCTTTCCTGCAATCTATGGATGTAGGAAAGAAATTTGCACTGTATATTACCTGCCTAACTGAAAGTGAAAGTGTAACAGAATGGCCTGTGACACCCAGAGACTTTTAAAGGATGGGGGTACTCGAGTGCCAGCATCACTAATGACTCTTGGGTCTAGGGTCATCCTGTGCCCCTTTTGGGCATAGGGTGACTGAGAAATGATAATGATAAATTACATGGGATGGGACATTACTGATAATTCATGTTTTGCAGGATATCTTTAAATATTACAAGTTGTTAAAGTCTGACTCTGACAGGTCAATAGAGTGTTTTCATTCAATGTGGGGACACATGCTTTTGAGGTGTTAATTGAGTCTGCTCCTAGACATTCCATTGTGTGATGCTAATACTGTTTTGTGTCCATTGTGCTAATTAGGTCTGCTCCTAAGACCTGTTTATTGTGTATGCTAATGACACTGTTAAGATGATGTGGAATGTGACTTGTCAAGCTGTAGTAATTAACCCCTCTAAATGCGGAGCCAGACCGTCTGGGTAATGAGTAGTAATTAACTCATCGAATGTCATTATCTAAAAGAATGTGTATGAAGCCCCACATTGTGTGATGTGTGGGTGGAGTGTGTTTTTGTCCCTGTGATTAACTGTAACATGCTTGTATTGTATATAAGTGTAACGCCATCTGCGTTACTCTTGATAGAACGAGCGCAGCTGTACATTGTATTGACAGCCGCGCTCCGTTCTACATCTCGTCCGCGTCACTTCCGGTGCGCGGACGTCTGCGCTCCACGCTGGAACGCGGAAGTGCGACCCGCACAATTTAAATCCCCTGATGTGGCGGCAGGGTGTTCGTTTATTCCTGTTGGACGCCTGCTGCCACCAGGGACCCGGACACCAACCCCAAGAGACCCAGGTCACCCAGCACCTGCACCTCAGCAATCTGCCACAACCTACTGACCGCAGCACCAGCCAGCCTGTACCCATTGCACCGCTTCCAACCTGCCTGCACCCCCACAAGCCTACATGGACTTCAGTACCCAGAAGGAAGGATTCTAACTACCTACACTTCAGTACCGCAAGTACCCCATGTGGCTAATACTGTGTTGCTAAGCTTTGCCTATACTGCAGTATCTTTAGGACTGTGATCTTTCTGTGTGTGCTGTTATCTATTGCTGTAAGCTGTATCACCATAGGACTGCAGGGTGCCCCTACTGTTTACATACAGATCTATTCCTCTTGCAATCCACACACCATCCCAGCCTCTTACAGACCATACAGTACACTGCTTCGCTCCCTATATCTGTATGTTGCTTATATAGCTACCGTAGTACAAAGGTTGTTTCTCTTTGGAGGCTGTGATGACAAAGACCCCATAATCTCTGTGTTTCTATAGAGTAACTGGTGGCTCTGACCTGAGTAACCTCCGCAGCTGAGATCCAGACCACTATCCAGTGTCCTAATATCTCGCAGGGTCATAACATAATAAACAAACTCCAAAAGGAAAATGGATCCAGCGGAGCTTGCAAACCATTTGGTTGGACTCTCACAAAGGGTAGATACCCTTACCAACTCCTTAGCCGAGTTACGTTTAGAGAATGATGCTCTTCGCAACCAAAATTTAGCACAAGCCAGAGAGAGACCTGAGCCCAAAGTATGCCCCCCAGAAACTTTCTCAGGGGATAGAAAACTTTTTCGACAGTTTGTAAGTTCGTGTCGACTAATGTTCGAGTTACGGCCCCGCACCTACTTCTCCGATAGGGTCAGAATCCTCACGCTATTCTCTTACCTTAGGGGTGAACCTAGAGTCTGGGCTGACTCTTACATAGAAGAACATGGAGACCTCCTGGGTGCTTTTGACACTTTCCTGGAGGAGATGTCCCAGCTTTACGAGGATTCAAACAAACAGCTGACTGCTGAGAACTCAATTAGGAATCTCAAGCAGGGAAGAAGACCCGTCGAAGACTACATAACAGAATTTAAATGTTGGTGCAGAGAGACCCAGTGGTCAGATGTTGCCCTACGGAACCAATTCCGGTTAGGCCTAACGGAAGTAATGAAAGATGAGATTGCCCGTGTCGAGCTTCCTCCTTCTCTAGAGGATCTTATGCATCTTTCTATTGCTATTGACCGACGCATTCGTGAAAGGAAAGCGGAACGTGCTGTCACTTTTCCACCTACTCCGTTCAAGAGAGCCAGGTCTCCACCCAAAGATGTTCCAATGGAACTTGGAGCAATCAAGGGACCATTATCTTCTGCTGAAAGACAGCGCCGCAGAGCACAAAACCTATGCCTGTATTGCTCAGCTCCTGATCATATTGTCTCCAACTGTCCTCTTCTAAAGAGGAATTCTGAAGGTAAAGATGTCCACATTAATAAGCTCAATACCTCTGGTTCTATCTCTAACCAATACATCTTTATTGCCCTTACCTTACAGTGGGAACAAGAAAGGATTACCCTTGACGCTATGGTCGACAGCGGAGCCTGTGGAAATTTCATAGACTCAAAAATTGTAGATTCCAATAAAATCCCCAGTGTGTTAAAGCAATTTCCTGTGTCACTCACTTTTATTGATGGTTCTTCATCACCTTCTGGTCCGGTTTCTCGTCAAACCTCCCCCTTTTGGTTACTAATAGTTCAGGTCACACTGAGACCCTTGTTTTTGACATAATCTCGTCACCTATATTCCCAATTGTTCTAGGTCTACCATGGCTTTGTCTTCACCAGCCCACTTTTCATTGGGCAACCAGTTCGCTAACACTACAGTCCAAATTTTTTCGGAGACTTGTTACTCCAATTACTCTATCTCCTTTATGGAGTCTCACCAGGCTCAACTTCCAGAACACCTACTTGACTTCACGGATGTCTTCAGTAAGACTAACGCAGATAGACTTCCTCCAAACCGCATTTATGACTGTCCAATAGACCTCATTCCCGACAAACCCATCCCGACTGAGCGGATTTATCCCTTGTCGCAACCGGAGCTTGGACATCTCAAGATTTACCTGGACGAAAACCTCAAGAAAGGTTTTATTAGACCTTCCACCTCTCCAGCAAGTGCTGCAATGTTTTTTGTTAAGAATAAATATGGTTCACTCCGACCAATAATAGATTACAGATCTCTCAACAACATCACTGTGAAGAATAGATATCCCTTACCACTAATCCCAGAGCTAATTGAGCGTCTCCAGACATCCAAAATTTTCACTAAATTAGATCTTAGAGGTGCCTATAATTTGATAAGAATCCGCCCAGGTGATGAATGGAAGACTGCCTTCAAAACTCGCTATGGACTATTCGAATACACTGTGATGCCATTTGGCCTATGTAACGCCCCAGCCACGTTCCAGTGGTTTATTAATGATATCTTTCGAGATTTACTTGACATTTGTGTCGTAATCTATTTGGATGATATCTTAATCTATTCTGACACCCCTGAGGAACACACCAAACACGTGCGCTGGGTTCTGGCTAGACTCAGAACACACTCCCTGTATGCAAAGCTTGAGAAGTGTGTTTTCAGTCAATCCAGCATCTCTTTTCTCAGATATTTAATTACCCCAAAGGGCATTCAAATGGATTCTTCCAAGGTAGACTGCATTCTCTCCTGGCCAGTACCGCTTACTAGGAAGGCCTTACAAAGATTCCTTGGGTTTTCAAATTATTACAGAAAGTTCATCAAGAACTTTTCCGCTATTGTGAAACCACTCAGTAGTTTAACTAGCACAAAGACTCCTTTCTCTTGGTCAAGAGATGCTCAGAAATCTTTCGAGATGCTCAAGGAAAGTTACACCTCCGCTCCCATCCTCCAACTTCCCAATCCACTTTTCCACTTCACACTTGAAGTGGATGCCTCACATTACGCTCTAGGTGCTGTTCTCTCCCAGCAACCAACCCTATCCGAGCCTCTGCATCCTGTAGCTTTCTATTCCAGGACTCTATCTACAGCAGAAAAGAATTATCCCATTGGAGAAAAAGAACTCCTTGCAATCAAGGATGCCCTCAGTAATTGGAGACATCTATTGGAAGGTTCCACCCACCCAATCACCATCCTTACAGACCATCGCAATCTGCAACACCTGAGGGCCTGTAAGACACTGTCTGCTCGTCAAGTTAGGTGGAGTTTGTTCTTCGACAGATTCGACTTTGTCATCTCCTACCGCCCCGGTTCTCAAAACCTTAAGGCGGACTCCCTTTCACGTATCTATGAAGACCAGACCACGGAAGATCCTCCCCAATCTATTATCCCTTCCAACCGCTTTGTTGGAGTTTCTGCTTCTTTCAAGCATTTACTTACTCAGAGCTATGCTAAAGAGATTACGCAATTACCAAAAGGTCTCACTAGACACTCTGACGGTCTTTATACCTTCAATAACAAGATTTATGTACCACCTCAATTACAACTCTTGCTTCTTAAACAACTACATGATGCCCCTTTAGCGGGTCACCTTGGCATCAGTAAGACCATCCACCTAGTTAAACGTGATTACTGGTGGCCCCACTTATCAAAGACAATCCATGATTACATTAATTCCTGTGTTACTTGTGCCACTAACAAACACTCAAGAAAACCTCCTTTTGGTCTCCTGTCTTCCATCCCAATTCCTAACAGACCATGGGATGTCATTTCAATGGACTTCATAGTCGATCTTCCCCGTTCCGAGGGGGCTAACACCATCATGGTCACAGTTGACGTCTTAACTAAGATGGCCCACTTCATCCCTTTAAAGAAATTACCCACATCTCTTGAAACAGCAAAAGCTTTCATACTTTACATTCTTAAGCTCCATGGCTTACCCTCTCAGATCATCACTGACCGTGGTTCTCAATTTGTGTCCAGGTTCTGGAAAGCCCTTTGTCAAAACTTAAAGATTAATCATAAAATGTCCACTGCTTACCACCCACAAACAAATGGACAAACCGAACGTGTCAACCAGACACTTGAACAGTATCTTCGTTGTTACTGTACCCATCTACAGGATGACTGGTTTCATCTACTTCCCTACGCCGAATTTGCATATAACAATGCCAGGAGTTCTTCCTCTCATCTCTCACCTTTCTACGCCAACTATGGATTTCATCCTAACAGCTTACCATCCTCTTTTCCCACAAATAATGTTCCTTCTGTGGATAATTACCTTACCACCTTGAAAAAGAATCTGAGTATTCTCCGTTCCAACCTTGAAGCTGCCCAGCAGAAACAAAAAAAATATTATGATTCTCATAGGACAAGACCTCCTATATACAAAGTCGGCGATATGGTTTGGCTCTTCACTCGCAACTTACGTCTTAAGATTCCTTCAAAAAAACTTGGTCGTCAATTTGCTGGACCCTTCCCAATCTCTCATGTAATTAACAAGAATGCGGTTAGGTTACTCCTGCCTCCAGATTGGAAGATACATCCCTCTTTTCACGTCTCACTTGTCAAACCTTTCACACCAAACCCGTTCCCTAACAGAGATCCTCACCCCCCTCCTCCTATCGAGGTTTTGGGTGAGACAGAGTATGAGGTTGAGAGAATTCTCGACTCCAAAAAGAGAGGTTCTACTATTCAATATCTTATTCGCTGGAAAGGTTATAGTCATCTTGATGATTCCTGGGAAGATTCCTCACACATTCATGCTCCCCGACTCATTAAACAGTTTCATCACAAACATCCTGATCGGCCAGCTCCTATTGGGTACTCTGTTGGTACCCCCTTGAGGAGGGGAATATGTAACGCCATCTGCGTTACTCTTGATAGAACGAGCGCAGCTGTACATTGTATTGACAGCCGCGCTCCGTTCTACATCTCGTCCGCGTCACTTCCGGTGCGCGGACGTCTGCGCTCCACGCTGGAACGCGGAAGTGCGACCCGCACAATTCCGCGTTCCAGGCGCGCTATTTAAATCCCCTGATGTGGCGGCAGGGTGTTCGTTTATTCCTGTTGGACGCCTGCCGCCACCAGGGACCCGGACACCAACCCCAAGAGACCCAGGTCACCCAGCACCTGCACCTCAGCAATCTGCCACAACCTACTGACCGCAGCACCAGCCAGCCTGTACCCATTGCACCGCTTCCAACCTGCCTGCACCCCCACAAGCCTACATGGACTTCAGTACCCAGAAGGAAGGATTCTAACTACCTACACTTCAGTATCGCAAGTACCCCATGTGGCTAATACTGTGTTGCTAAGCTTTGCCTATACTGCAGTATCTTTAGGACTGTGATCTTTCTGTGTGTGCTGTTATCTATTGCTGTAAGCTGTATCACCATAGGACTGCAGGGTGCCCCTACTGTTTACATACAGATCTATTCCTCTTGCAATCCACACACCATCCCAGCCTCTTACAGACCATACAGTACACTGCTTCGCTCCCTATATCTGTATGTTGCTTATATAGCTACCGTAGTACAAAGGTTGTTTCTCTTTGGAGGCTGTGATGACAAAGACCCCATAATCTCTGTGTTTCTATAGAGTAACTGGTGGCTCTGACCTGAGTAACCTCCGCAGCTGAGATCCAGACCACTATCCAGTGTCCTAATATCTCGCAGGGTCATAACAATAAGAAAGCTAAGTTACCATTAAAGGATTCATTCATTCATTTTGGAACCAGTACCAGAGCTTGTGTTGGCTCGGTTATTCTGGGAAATGAAATGGGTCATGTCTGATGTCTGTCGGACTGTCGGATAAGCTGTTGTGGGGCGATGGAATGGAATATCGTAAACGATGGTGACCGTTACAGAAAGTAAATTGTGAATGTCTTGAAAGAACAGGAGAGGGGAGAGAGACAGATGGGGGAGAGAAGGGATGGAAATAATGCAGTTCAGTGATTACAGTGTACTGCAGTCTGCAGTGCACACACTTACCCACGGTCCAGGCTAGAATCTTAGGCATCATTCACACACATGCTGCTGATTTTCATATTTCCTGAACACACATCCCCTCTCTTCAGATACAGCACACCGAGATAGTGTGGGCGGGACTGAAAGGAGGAGGAGGAGATGTATTCCTCCCTGCTCGTATGTGAGGAGAGAGGGGGGGAGGTGGCTGGACTCGCTGGGCTGTAAAAGAGTGTCATAGACTGACACTCGGCTCAGCTTGCAGTCACCACTCTCGGAATTTACAGGCTGGTTCTCCTGTCCTAAGGACGGGAGAAATCAGTCTGTTTTTTCAGTAACTGAGATGAAGGCTTGGGCCCCCCCTCCCCCACAGTGCTCATGGAGTCCTTTCTGCAACTCACTCTTCTCCGTGCCAATGAGGATGCAGGGGAAGGAGCAGATCGGGCGGATGTGGTTGTGTGAATGCTTGCATTATGCAGTGTCAGCGAGCAGAGGGAGGGGGATGAATGCCCCACAGAGCTGACTGGGGACGCTCTTCCTCTCAGGAGAGACTGTTACTCCAGGGGCGGGCCAAGAAAAATACAAAAAAAAGCAAAAATATTTTTTTTTTGGGGGGGGCACATGGTGGGGCACAGCAAAATGTTGGGGGGGTCAGGGCCCCCTCCGGCACCCCCCTAGAGTCGCCTCTGGCTGCCAACGGAAAAAGGGTCCTGGGTCTGGGGCTAATAATTAGACAGCAGAAAGCAAGAAGGGCTAGGATTATTGAAAATATCCCTAGACGTTAGGAGAAGCAGAAAGGTAAGGGAAGTAAGGTGGAGGGTGAGATTTATTTGAGGTCACATGCTCCAGTGTCCTGCAGTCTATGTCAGCATGTAGGTTTAGTATTAGAAGCTGCTGAGTGCAGTAATAGTGAGAGGACAGGAGTGATGTTAATATATGTGATTTATATAATATGTGGGGTTGAGAATAGGGAGGTTAGGTAACAAGAGGAGAGGACAGGTGCATATGTAAAATTATATTGTCAAATTTCTGGAATGCTATACTATTAGCTATTGTTGGCTAATCCAATACCTTGAATAGATCAGTATCGGTATCACTACTTAGTAGGAAACTAAAAGGCTCAATATTGATTCAGGTAAATAACTTCCCAGTATGGAACATACTGTGAAGATAACATAGCTTAGATCTTACATTCTTTGTAAATGTAATAATGTTTAAAATATGTCAAGTTTGCAAGGTCTTATTTGTAACAATTGTAAAAATGGTTAATAAAACGATTAGTGGGGCATAAGTGCACATAACAAGGATTTTCAAACAGCTTTTTTTCTCTGTAAAATAATATTGGCCACGATGGCTTGAACTAAACGTAAGGAACGTGTGAACTGGTAGTAGCATGTTTTTTGTAGTACATGTCCTTTTGGAAGTTCACATATTTAATCTATGCATCATGTATTGTTATAGCTTTTGTTCAATACTGCAACAGATTGATTTCGTCACAGCCTTTATCAGCGTTAACCATTGACCAATGCCTAGGACACATATATGAAGAGGTTCTTTGGTTATAATATTGAATCAATATGACGTTAAGGACTAGTACTCATAATTGTTTAACATTAGTTACTCTCACTGCCCAAACACGAATGACTTAAAATACTTATTAAAAAAAGTTGTTTGTGTCAAAAAAGTAAACAAAAAATTCCACACACTAGGGGTGTCAAGAGCACATTCTCACAGAGGCATTGGAACTATGTATTTTCTTTGCACAAAATTTATTTTCAGTGACACTTGTAAGCCATATTTATTTGGGGAGCTGTGAGTAAAGTCCATGTTCCATTTGAATGCTTCAATGTCAGTTTGAAATTCTTAGCTTAATTGTTTAACTGTAAGGCAATATGATTACTAGGCAAACATATATTAAACAAATGGTAAGAATGAGGTAAACACACCTCAGATTAATTTTCAAACAATGTACACTAACCCTTACTTTAGGTAAAATTTGCTGCTGTAGCTATATGATGCACTTAAGTGATGCAGCATGAACCAGTGTTATTGCATCACATTTGAAATCACTGAACTTTTGGTACAAACCCTAAATTTGAATAAAAACAATTACTGATTCTTTGCTTCTCTGCCTGTCAAATTAAATAATTAGAATATAGGGGATGGGAGACGCCCCGCCGCCATTTTAAGAGGTCTGGGAAACCTCAGCAGCAGCAGAGCTTGTGTGAGGTAAAACAACTAAAGAAATAGGCTTTGCCACACTGCCATCCTCCGCAAATTAGATAGCAGCCTGAGTGGTGGCCCGGGGGCAGTAACCTGAGCAGTAAACAGGAGTGGTTACTGAGGCCATTTTTAAGGCCCCTTGTTAATATGTGAAGTGTCTCCACGATGGCGGTATGAGGAGGGTGCCTCACTCACCACCGAATGTCTCTCAACCACAGCAGAATATATTGATCTTTCTCAGCGCATTTAAGACAGCCGCAAACAGCACACAATATGGATATTCAATATATACGGTCCCCCCCTAATTTAGCTGACTGAATATTCCTATTGGGGTCTAGCAAGGCAATTGTTCATTGCAAAATAAATCTCCTGGCTTAAGGTCATTATGTAATTTCAAAAGCTCCATAAGCCCTGCTCCTGTTATTATAACGACGCCTGTAGGTGAAGTTAAATATTGCTGTTCCAGTTTATGAAGGGAAAACAACACAAACAAGTCAAAACTAACAACAAGGACCCTTTCACTGTGAAAAATCTCCACAAAATGTCTGCCACACCTCAGACACACATGCTGAGCATTACAGAGGCATCCATGTCTGACAGGCAAATTTCATCTCAAATGCCTGTCACCTCTATAACTCATCCTCTGGGATCTAACCCAACTCCTGCCCTATATTCCTCTGTACTGAAAGAAAGAACAGTCACTGAGTTGACTGGTCATGTAATTTCTACTGCAATCTCCTCACATCCTCCTCCTGGACATGAGCATGCGAATGCTGAACGGGCTCTTGATGTTACCTTCAATGTCACTGATATGTTTAACAAAATAGCTGAAATGTTAGACAAGGGTCTGACACAGACTGCCGAGAGAATCACTAGAGACATCAGAGCAGATTTCCAAAGCCTTGGTAACAGGATAGAATCTATTGAACATAAATTGGACGCTAATGTTTCAAGGATTGACCAGAATACTGAACATCTACGATTCATGCAAGAACAACTGGAAGCTGCTCAAGATAGGATAGATGATTTGGAAAACAGATCTCGGAGAGATAATTTCAGGGTACGGGGGATACCTGAATCCATAAATGTTCACTCTGCTATTCAAGACATCATTAGAGATCTGATTCCATCCATTCCTGCACATAAGTTGGAATTAGACAGAGCGCACAGATCCTTAGGCCTATTACGCAAGGACGGTTTACCTAGAGACGTGGTGGTCAAACCACATTACTATTCAACCAAAGAGGAAATAATGCAAAAGTCCCGTCAACAAGAACATTTGCAGTACCAAGGAGCAAGGATCCAAATATTTTCTGACATCTCCCCCCACACAATTCAGAAGAGGAGAGCGATGAAACCATTATTGTCTGCCCTCATGAAAAAGGAAGTCAAGTATAATTGGGCCTTTCCCTTTGCTCTAAAATTCACTTATAATGGCAGACATTATGCTGTACGCAACTTTCAGGAGGGGGAAAGACTACTATTAGACCTAAGAATTATTGCAACCGCACCAGACATGGATACTACACCTCCACAGCCTTTCTCAGCTAAAAGACAGACACCTACTAGCCCTACTTCGGGTGAATGGAATAGAGTCAAACACAGGAAAGTTGGGAGAAACTCTGCAACCTGACTTGGATCAGTAATTCCAGTTGATCTTTCCCGGAGGAGACACTAATTAAAGATTTAAAAAAGGAAAGGGAAAGGAAGAGCCCCCCTTTTTTTTTTCCCTTCCTTATAAGCTTATATGTATGTACAGGTTAATATATATAGGTGTATGCAAATAATATATGTTTAAGTAAATAATAATTTTTTACATTTTTATTTTTTTTCCTCCTTCCTTATGAGCTTACATGTATGTATAGGATAATATATATAGGTGTATGCATATAATATATGTTTATGTAAATAATACTTTTTTTCTTTTTTCCTCTTTTTCTTTCTCCTCATCCTTCTTCCTCTGGGAAATCTCGTTACGCCACATGTCTTAATGCATAAACTGTACGAGATCAATTTCTTCCTAAAAACAATTTGTATAGGATAACGTATTGACAGTTAGTAATAGGTGGTGGTGAGGCATTGAGCCTCTACTCACTTTCCAGACAGACTTTTTGTCGTCCTGGGAGGCGGGTGTTTGGTCCCTTAACACTGGACCACTTTGGAATTTCTTCTTTGAATGGGGGAAGGGGGCTTAGTCCCCCCCCCCATTTTGGGTCATGGTTTGACCTTATGTTATGCCACATTTTGCTTTATTGTTTACTGTTTTATTTTTATCTTTTGATTCTTCCCTTTTTCTCCCTGTCTTCCTACTCTGTTTTCTCCTCTCTGTGGGCCTACCTGTCAGGATATGGTTTATCTAGGTTACAGACTCATTTCATGGTATACATTCTGGAGGATGTAAGGTTTAAGACTCATGGCTGGACCAAATAACTCTTCCACACCCCTTTGTGTTGTAACACACAACACTCAGGGGCTGAACTCTCCTATTAAGAGACGAAAGGCTCTTCAAGTCTATAAGTCTCTGCATGTGGATGTCGTTTTATTACAAGAGACACACTTCCCAAGGCGGTACACCCCCTCTTTTTTACATGCTCATTTTCCAGTGTTCTTTTTATCTAAGGCGGAAAATAAGACAAAAGGGGTGGCTATTTTATTTTCTAAATTTTGTAAATTCACTTTGATTAAGGAATTCGCGGACCCGGAAGGAAGATTTATTTTGGCTAAAGGAACCCTAGATGAGAAAATGTACTCTTTTGTCTCATACTATGCTCCTAATAGGGGACAACAGAATTTTTTTTCACAGATGCTGGATACTCTCCGACCCTTTATGGAGGGTATCATAGTTATGGGGGGGGATTCCAACTTGGCTTTTGATTCGGGATTAGATAAATCTAAACCAAATAAGACTAAAATAATTAGGCCAACTAAAGCCAGTACACAAGTGGCACGTATGCTACACCAATCTAGGCTGATCGATATTTGGAGAGAATTGAACCCAAACACTAAAGACTATACACATTTCTCTAATCCCCACCTATCATATTCACGAATAGACCATATATTGATTTCGAATCATCATGTCCCGGCAGCGGTAGAGTCATCTATTGTGGATGTCCCATGGTCAGACCACTCTATGGTTCTGGTATCTCTAAGACGGGAGAATACAGCCCATAGGGTGTCTCATTGGACTCTTAATCAATCTATTTTAAAAAATCCAGCCCTTGTTACGGAAATTGAACAGGCTATAAAGGAATATTTTGAATTTAATGATACACAAGAGGTTTCCCCGGAAACTCTATGGGCGGCCCATAAGGTAACAGTTAGGGGAAAAATAATTCAAATTGCGTCCAGACTTAAAAGACAAAAGAGGATGGAGGTGAGAGAGCTAGAAGAGAAATATCTAGACTTGCGCAGAAAACATAAGTCAGATCCTTCTGGATTTCCCACTTCTTCACTTGATGCCGCCAGATCGGCCCTGAATCTAGCACTAACAGCACGGGCAGGAGAAGATATGAAATGGTCGGGTGCCAGATTTTACCAGTTAAAGGATAAAATAGGTCCGATGTTAGCAAATAAATTGTCACCTAGATTTAAATCAAAGACGCTCCCCAAGATTAGACAAGCAGATGGATCCCTTACTTTAAACCCTCAGCGGATGATGGAAACCTTTCACGATTTCTATTCTAAACTTTACGCTTTTGACGATAAACCTACTTCAGATAAAATAGAGAAATTCTTAGATAAAATAAGTCTTCCTACTTTGAAAAAGGAACATATGGAGATATTGGAGGCTCCCATATCAACTGAGGAAGTTTCATCAGTAATTCAAAACCTTAAGATGGACAAGGCACCGGGACCCGATGGTTTTTCCTCCCCATATTATAAAACATTCTCAGTTATCCTCTCGCCCTACTTAGCTCGCTTTTATAATTCCTTGACAGATGGTATTTCTATAAATAAACAACTTAATATGGCTTATATTTCAGTGATCCCGAAACCTGATAAAGACCTTAGTCTAGTTGAAAATTACAGGCCAATATCTCTTATTAATAACGACCTTAAAATATTAACCAAAATTATGGCCAATAGAATGTCCCCTTTCATGAACCAATATATTAAGGGGGATCAGATAGGATTTATTCCAGGGAGGCAGGGACCGGACCAGATAAGAAGGGCAGTTGATCTGATCTCCATACTGCAGTCAGGGTGGACTAGGGATCATGGACAGAAAGGTATGCTCCTTTCCCTAGATCTCCAGAAAGCCTTTGATTCAGTGTCCTGGCCATATATGTTTAAGGTACTGAAGCGATGGGGTTTTGGCTCTAAATTCATGGGAATCTTATCTGCACTCTATTCATGTCCGGAAGCTAAACTCCGTGTACAGGGTCTATTTTCAGAACCTATTAAGATCCGGAGGGGCACACGACAAGGTTGCCCCTTGTCTCCTATGCTATTCGCAGTCATGATCGAATCTTTGGCGATAGCTATTCGCGATGACCCGGATATCAAGGGAATTAAATGCTCTCAAAAGGAACATAAATGTGCATTATTTGCAGATGATCTATTACTTTTCATAACCTCACCTCCATCCTCTCTTCCTGAAATTTTTTCCCTATTGACTGACTTCGCTAGAGTGTCGGGTCTCAAAGTAAATTGGGCTAAATCTAGAGCGCTTAATGTATCACTCCCTGAACCCACAGTCTCAATGTTAAAAAACAAATATGAATTCAAATGGGACATTTCATCCATCAAATATTTAGGAATCAATCTGACTCCGAATTTTGAGAATCTCTATTCTGCCAACTATCCTCCTATGTTTAAAAAACTTGAGAAAGATTTAAATGAATGGGGCTCACAGAAAATAGGATGGATTGGTAGGATTAATTCGGTCAAGATGACTCTTCTCCCCAGACTTTTATATCTTTTTCGCTCATTGCCCATTCCGATAGTTAAAAGTCATCTAAAATCATTTCATGGCAAAATTACCAGGTTCGTTTGGAACAAAAAGGGTCCACGTGTTCCTTCTCGAAGCCTCTTCAATCTAACTGAACAAGGGGGTTTAGGAGTCCCGAATTTGTGGTGGTATTACCAGTCTGCTAGGTTGGCCCAACTATCTGAAGTCTATCTTAAAAAGGACCGTCCAGACTGGATTAATATAGAAGAACAAGCATCTTCTGCATCTACTATAGAAGATTTGATGTGGCGCACTCCCAAACGTAGACCCGCTATTATGTCCCCGACCCTTTCTCAAGCTTTAGTACTTTGGCATTCGCTTAGAAAAAATCCTTCTTTGGTCTCGAAAGGTCAACCTTTAGCCGAGGTCTTCCGGGACCCGATCTTTGCATCTAGAATCGATGTGGACTCCTTCAAATGGTGGCATGATAAGGGGGTGTACCGCATTGGACATTTCTTCTCAAGACTGGGCCCTTTACCCGAACAATTTTTTGTGGATAAATTTGATCTCCCTTCCTCCGAGAGATTGAGATTTTCTCTATTACATGACTATGCCCAAAATCTTTGGTCTGATAATCTTATTTCTGGTTCCCTATCTCCATTTGAACATAGATGCGACCAAGCCTCGGTGAGACGGGGTAATATCTCAATTATTTATAAATCTCTCGCGACAAATGATACTAAATTACCCCACATGCTCGCTTGGGAAAGAGAACTTGGAGATGAATGGGATTTAGAGGATTGGTATGGAAATTTTGCTAGATCTATCAAGGGTTTGTTAAGCGTGTCTCTGGTGGAAGCCAACGCGAAAATCTTTACTAGATGGTACTTGGTCCCTCTTAAATTGGCCTCGATGTATCCTTCATCCTCACCCTTATGCTTTAGAGGCTGCCAAGGAATAGGGTCCATGTTTCACACTTGGTGGGAATGTCCAAAGATTCGGGGTTATTGGAATAAGGTGTTTCACATTGTCAGACGAGTAACAGGGTGTAATGTGCATCAGTCTCCAGCAATTGCTCTATTAAATGGTCTAATCCCTCAAATTTCGAAGGTTACCCAAAAACTGATTCTATTTATCCTGACAGGCGCCAGAATTACTATTGCAGCAGCATGGAAGAAACAGACAGTCTCTATCCTACACATGAAGAGAAAAGTCACGTGGATCATGGAGCAGGAAAAGAGAATTAGTTTAATGTTAGATAAAACTACTCTGTTTACTGAAACTTAGGAACCTTGGCTTAGGTACATGGGTATCCCCTATACTCCGGGGATACTGTAGTGGCTGTTGCTCCGGACTGATGCATAATCTTGGCAGGTGGGCTTACTCTTTCCTTTGAACTCTTTACTCTTCTACTCTTCTCATCTCTATTCCCCCCCCCCTTTTTTTTCTTTTTTTTTTCCTTTTTTTCCTCTCTTAGATACGAGAAGACTAAACATAGTATATTACTTCTCATAATGTGATATTCTCACTTTGGGGATAATGGGTTCGGAAATACTAATGATATCCCTGGTTTTTCTCTTTTAGTTAACTCTGGGTAGGATGTTGTCTTGGTTCCTTAGACAAATGTTAGATCAAATTTGCTTTTGGGGAGGTTGGGTGGAGGGGACGGGTCCACCTCTAGGATACAGAGTGATCCCATTAGGGGTATCAGAGAGGGGGGGATTGTCCTGGATACCCACCTTCTTAGCATCTATGAAAGATTGGTCTACTATGTTCCTCATCGCTTTAATATCTTGGACCAGACCATAGGATATATGAGATCTCGGGGGATTAGGGAGATGATTTGGGACAAACTATATTACCTATGGGGTTCTGATTTACCTTAATAGTTCTCATTTCTCTTTTCTGTTTAATAAGTACTACCCTCTGGGGTTAAATAGGTTGGAAACGATAAACACTGAATGTACCTGTTCATTCTCAAATGTATGTCCAGCTATAATATTTACTGTGTTATTTGGCGCATAGCTGTATACTTTTCTTTTATTTGAAAATAAACTTAAATTTGAATGAAAAAAAAAAAGAATATAGGGGATGATTTACTAAATTACTTAAAAAGTGCAAAATCTGGTGCAACTATGCATAGAAACCATTTTTTTTTTGTCAAAGCTTAACTGAAGCTGAATTTAGAAGATTGGCTACCATGTACAGCTGCACCTGATTTTGCGCTCTCCTGTAAATCAACCTCACACTATTTAACCACTTCCCCACCGCGCCATAAGCATTTTACTGCTACGGCGCGGTGGAGTTACTTTGACACGACGTCCCTGGGACGTCGTCGTGCACTTCCGCGATTGCGCGTCCCCTGGGACGCGCTCGCGAAAGTGTCCGTGCTCGCCGGGTCTGGAAGACCCGGCGCATCACGGATCACGATAAATTGCCGCTGATAGCGGCCGTTTACCACGTGATCGCGCCGTCGAATGACGGCGCGATCACTTGTAAACAAACCGGCGTCATTTGATGACGCCGGTTTCTCCCTCTGCTCGCTCTCCTCTCTGTACAGTGTGCGAGGAGAGGGGGGGGAGCGGGGTGTCAGCAGCTGAGCTGTGGCTGGATCTGTGACAAATGCAGTCACAGTTTTAGCCATCCCTCAATCCATCCCAGCTCTGCAATCCCCTAGTACCCTGCAATCCCCAGTACCCAGCAATCCCCCAGTACCCAGCAATCCCCCAGTACCCCACAATACCCCAGTACCCAACAATACCCAACAATACCCCAGTACCCAACAATACCCCACAATACCCCAGTACCCAACAATACCCCAGTACCCAACAATGCCCCAGTACCCAACAATACCCCACAATACCCCAGTACCCAACAATACCCCAGTACCCAACAATACCCCACAATACCCCAGTACCCAACAATACCCCACAATACCCCAGTACCCAACAATACCCCACAATACCCCAGTACCCAACAATACCCCACAATACCCCAGTACCCAACAATACCCCAGTACCCAACAATACCCCACAATACCCCAGTACCCAACAATACCCAACAATACCCCAGTACCCAACAATACCCCAGTACCCAACAATACCCCAGTACCCAACAATACCCCACAATACCCCAGTACCCAACAATACCCCAGTACCCAACAATACCCCACAATACCCCAGTACCCAACAATACCCCAGTACTCGGCAATACCCCAATACTCTGCAATACCCCAGTACTCGGCAATACCCCAGTACTCGGCAATACCCCAGTACTCAGCAATGCCCCAGTACCCAACAATACCCCAGTACCCAACAATACCCCAGTACCCAACAGTACCCCACAATACCCCAGTACCCAACAATACCCCAGTACCCAACAATACCCCAATACTCAGCAATACCCCAATACTCGGCAATACCCCAATACTCGGCAATACCCCAATACTCAGCAATGCCCCAGTACTCAACAATACCCCAATACTCGGCAATACCCCAATACTCGGCAATACCCCAATACTCGGCAATATCCCAATACTCGGCAATACCCCAATACCCTGCATGATACTTTGCAATACCCCAATACTCTGCAATACCGCCTATGGGGATTTTTAAGTAGCGAAGTTTGGCGCCATTCCACGAGTGTGCGCAATTTTGAAGTGTGACATGTTGGGTATCTATTTACTCGGCGTAACTTCATCTTTCACATTATGAAAAAAAATTGGGCTAACTTTACTGTTTTGTTTTGTTTTAAGCACAAAACATTTTTTTTTTAAAAACACGCGTTCAATAAATTTCTGCGAAAATACCGTGCGAGATAAAAAGTTGTAACGGCCGCCATTGTATTCTCTAGGGTCTTTGCTAAAAAAGCATATATAATGTTTTGGGGTTCTATGTAATTTTCTAGCAAATAAATGATGATTTTTCCATGTAGGAGAGAAATGTCAGAATTGGTCTGGGTGTTCCAGAACGCCTGATGGCGTTCCCTGCATGTTGGGCCTCTGTATGTGGCGACGCTGTGTAAAAGTCCCACACATGGGGTATCGCCATACTCAGGAGGAATAGCAGAATGTGTTTTGGGGTGTAATTTGTGGTATGCATATGCTGTGTGTGAGAAATAACCCACTAATATGACAGAAACAAGTTTTTTTTTTTTTTTTTTACAGAATTTTCAGTCGTTTTTCTTTTATAGCGCAAAAAATAAAAAACCCAGAGGTGATCAAATACCACCAAAAGAAAGCTCTATTTGTGTGAAAAAAAAGGACAAAAATTTCAAATGGGTAGAATGTTGTATGACTGAGTAATTGTCATTCAAATTGTGAGAGCACCGAAAGCTGAAAATTGGTCTGGTTAGGAAGGGTGTTTAAGTGCCCAGTGGTCAAGTGGTTAACATTTAACTTATAAGTTTGCGATGTTGCGATGTTGTAGTAGCATTTCTGTGTATGATAGGTATTATCAAGAAGATAACTTGTGACCCAAGTTCATATTTTGCATTCCAGAATATATACCTATAACCCTATAAATTCCCAAAGTAGAGCAGTAGAATTTGATTTCCATGTGTTTTAAACATTTACCCATGTCGCACAGGTACGAAAATTATGTGTCTAGACAAATAAGAAACATAAGAACAGACAAAAAACATGATACAGAAGTCACAACATAGACACACAGTCATCTAGGGTGATAATCATATCTGCCAAATTCCACTGAATATGAAATAAATACTCTTAAAAGTGTCTATCGCCCTCCAATCTAAAGTAGAAGTCCAATCAAATACTACCTAAGCTTAAACCTACTCCCACCCCTATTTTAAGCCCTATTCTAACTATGCAGTAAATGAAAGGTGTCTATAATTACCTATTTTGAGGGCACCCCATTCTGGTCACATGATCCGCTCCCAGCACTGGCTTCAGTGTAGAGGAGGGACAGCCAACAACAGATGTCCCATAATAAGTCTATGGGTGAAGTCACTACATTGACTACAAATCTTAAAATGATCTTGCGCTAAAGAAATAAATATACAAACGTGCAAACAACAGTATATAAAAATATATATATATAAATATAAGGTGCTTGAAAAAGGAAAAACCTTGCTGAGAGGTAGTTCCAGGATTGCAATGACAATCGATGGGTGGATATATGGAGATAAGTCTATTGCAAATGAGTGAAAAATGCAATAAATATGTGCAAGTGTGCAAAATAGTTCAATATTACAATGACAATCGATGGGTGGATATATTCTGGAGAAGTCCCATACAATGGACAAAAATTAGGGAATCCAATCCTCAGATACTTCAAAAGTCTATAGAGTAATGTTTTGCCCATACATAGTGTGTTCTCTATTGGAGTATTGAACCACAGTGACAATCCTACACCGGTCTCCCAGAACTCTCACCTCTGAGATATAAAATCAAGCACATCGGTTGTCCCCACTCTCCTCTGCGATTTGCCACTGGTGTTCCTGTTGTGTGATGTCCTATATCTCTCACCACTATCCCTCTGCTGGTCACTTTCCTAAAGGGAAAGATGAGGGGGAGGGCAAGAAACTCCAGCCAGTACCCAGGTAGCAAGCAAGGAGGAGATAGGCTTCCAATGGTGTAGTATTTTTAGTGAAATTGTAATCCATAAAAGGTGAATAAAAATTGGACTCTTACAATAAATAAAACATATAGCTAGGGGTATAAGTATAACACGGCGTGTGCCGCTTCGCTCTCTCCCTATGCCGTTACGTCATACGCTTCGTGACTTCCTTAGGGGAACCTGATTGGTTGTTGAAGCAAGATATATATACAGTTGTAAACCAAAAGTGTGTGATCCGCCATTTTGTTGGAGACCATAACACAGTAGATGGGCACCGCCATTTTCCTGATCAAACAGGAAGCGACGGGGCCACCATTATCTTGAAGTCCTATTGTTAGTGTCAACAGATATCAAGATATCCTGCTGTCAGACCGGATAGATGAATATCATATCTACTGGCAATATTAAGATCCCCATCCTGTATTAAACACAACGGTTTGACTGTGTGTCTACAAAGCTTGTAAGACAGTACATCAAGCCATTAAGGTAATAGATAACACCCATCCCGCTGATGTGCCATATAATGGAACATCAGAATGCACGTAAATTTATATATAAAATATGGAACTAATTAAAAAAATTATAAAAACAATATAGTGGACAATAAAATGTATATAAGTCCACTAAAAATAGCCTGAGGTAAAAAACGTACCTACTTTCACTAATAGCAATCCTATTGGGTAGAATACCACTGCATACCAAGGGGTAGCAGAAGGACAGCAAGTGTGATGCAAAAATTCATATAGTGTAACAAATAGATCGATAATAAGTTACAACAATATCAAAGATGGGACTAGCCAGGTCCTAAAACTGAATGAGTAAAGATATGATGTTAGACAGTAAAAATAAAAATAAAAAATGAAAATAAAATGTCATCATAATTAAAAATTGCTCAAAAAGAAATTTAAATCGAACTCTACATTCATTCCTTCTGGTGTTAATGTATTGAGAGTGTATATCCACCGTTATTCCTTTTGGCTAATGGTTCTAATTTTGTGACTTCCTCTCCACGAGCCCTAGAAATTTCTCAATACCCCAAAACTGTAATTGGGATGGATCTTGATTATGGAATAGTGCAAAGTGTCGTGACACATTGTGTTTTGGAAATCCACTCAATATGTTCTGCACGTGTTCCTTTATT
Organism: Rana kukunoris; assembly: GCA_029574335.1. Classification (NCBI taxonomy): domain Eukaryota; kingdom Metazoa; phylum Chordata; class Amphibia; order Anura; family Ranidae; genus Rana; species Rana kukunoris. The sequence continues at coordinate 311,970,303 of CM056052.1, read as the reverse complement.
CTCACTTTAAGTGCTCTCTTGGTTATCCAAAGGTTACAGCTGCATTGTAATACATACACTACACTACATTGACTCTACGTTCTTCACTAAAGCCTGCCGCTGGCGAGATAATGTGACTGAACTGGAGTGCCTTCTGAATAGGTAAGTATACTCATCTTTCCTCTTTAGCAGGGATCCCCAAACTACAGCCCTCCAGCTCTTGCGGAACTACACTTCCCATGAGGCATTGTAAAACTCTGACATTCTCAAACATGACTAAGCATGACGGGAATTGTAGTTCCTGAACAAACTGGAGGGCCATAGTTTGAAGACCCCTGTTCTATAGGATAGTTAGTATAGGGCATAGAATGGGGGTAAGAGCAGGTTTAAGTATAGATATTATTTGACTGGATTTCTACTTTAAGGAGCAATCCCAAACGGCTTTAAAGATATATGCATAAAAAACATTTCTTGCTTTAAAAAAAACAACAACCGTAGTACAAATGTCTATTTTCTGCTTTGGAAAGTTAAGCACATATGATTTTAAACATGCATTTAAATTGTCTATGAAGTAAATATATCCTAACTGGATATAAAGTACCCAATACTTTTCTAAAAAAATAATAGCTTAGCAGTTCCTGTTATTTATCCTAAAATATTTACAATTAAATGGATTAAATTAAATGGAACACTAACTGGAAAATCTACTGGGATTGATTTACTAAAAGTGGAGAGTACAAAATCTGGTGCAGCTGCGCATAGAAATCAATCAGCGTTCACAATATTTTGTCAAAGCTTAACTGGGTTGTAAAGCCTTGTGTTTTTTCATCTTAATGCATCCTATGGATTAAGGTGAAAAATCATCTGTCGCTGTCCGCCCCCGTTTTCCTTACCTGAGCCCCGAACTTCCATGGGCGCGATCCCGTGTTGTTCTTCCCACGGCTTCTCGGCTCTTCAATTAGTAGATTTATAGCAGCACAGCCATTGGCTCCCACTGCTGTCAATCAAGTCCAATGACGTAGCTGCAGGGGGTCAGGGCCGAGTCATACACTCGGCGGCTATGTACGCAAGGTAACCCCCTTGGGAGAGAGCTTCCCAGAGGGGATTATCTATTGCGGGGAGGAGCCGTGAGAGGTGGGTAAGGGGTGGAACCAAGGGACGGTGCTCAGAGGTGGGTAGGCGGTGGAGAGATGAAGTGACTCAGAAGGGGGAGTACCTGCACCTATTCTCTGAGAAAAAAGCGCCTATAGCAGATTGTTGTGAACATAACAAATGTTCACATTTTAGATTGGAAGAGATGTGATGTCATGAGTGATGTCACATCACTTCCTCTTAGTACCGTTTCATCTGTCTCCAGTATCTCTGTAGCATTAGATGCTGACAGAGACTGTGATAGATCACTACTAGAAGACCAGATCCATGACAAAAAAAGATTTAAATAAAAAAGTGTAAAAAATAAACACATAAAGGCTTATTTGTAAATATAACAATTTCATAGCCATTCATCCATTTAATTTGCATGTATATTTCTACTGTAAAAAATTGAGCGAACACAAATGTTGTTTAGGCTATTTTCTCTTCTGAGCGAATGTTTTTTTTTATGGGCAGTAGTAAAATACTGCATTATAGCCACCTTATGTAGCTGAGGAGCATAGGAAATAGATGTGTCTTTGTCACAATGGATACAATATAATAATTCTAGAGCACGCTGGAGGGAATTTGCAAATAAATATAACCATTGGTTACACTTTTGGCCATGAATCTGCTGTCCAAGCTGCTTCTTTGCTGCTAGGGAAACTAAAATATTCCTTCAGCTTCCTCAAAAGAAACAGTTTTCTGATAAAAATTGCAGATATAAAATATTTCAAGGTAAATTCCATTTACATTTTTGACACATTAATAATAATTTAATCTATGATTAGACTGTATTTCATGGTCTGTTTTAGGTAACTGAAACTTTCAGTACATGGAGATGAATTATTCTTATATTATCCTAATAATAATATAATAATAAAATAAACAGATAATATCCCTCATGTCCCAGCACGAATATTGGCATTTAGTACTCAATGTTATGTTATATATGTTACATATTAGCATTGTTTTTTTTTTCAAAATTTGCCTCTAAGGCCGCGTACACACCACTAAATAAATCCGATCAAATCGGTCTGACAGACCGTTTTGATCGGATTTGTCTTCTGGGATATATTGGTTTGAACGTGTACACACAATCAAACCAAAATCCCCGCCGGCAGACAGCGTGGTGACGTGGCGGTGACGTGTATTTTACTTCCACGCATGCGTCAAATCCAATTGACGCATGTGCGGACAGATATATGTCGGACGGACAGGTTTCCAGCAGACAGATTTTAAAGCATGCTTTAAAATTTGTCTGCTGGGAAAACCTGTCTGCTCGCCCGTACACACGATCGAATTTGTCTGCTGAAACGGTCTGTGGGACCGTTTTCAGCAGATAAATTCGATCGTGTATACGCGGCCTTAGAATTGTATCTCTGCATTCCCCTGTAGTTCAGTTTTCTCTGTGTTATTAGCTTCACCCTTCCAGAACTGTGTTCTAGATTCTATCCACATGTGTATTGCTGGTGTGGTTCACATTATAATCATTTGATCTAATCGGATCTTCACTGTTGTCACGGTCTTCAGAGTTTTGGAATAAACTTCTCAACAATCTTCAAGGTGTCATTCTGAAGCCCTGTACACACGCTCGGTTTTCACGGCGGTAAAAAAAATGTCTGCCGAGAAAACAGAGGGGAAAGCCGAGAACCCAGCAGGAAAACTGCCATGGAGCTTTGGCTGGGAATCTCGGCCGTGTGTATGCTCCATCGGCACTGCCTCGCAGTGTTTCCCATAGGAAAGAAGTAGATCTGGCGGGAAGAAAACGCCAGGAATCCCGACGGGAAAATAGAGGTTCTCTATTTTACCGACGGGATTTCCGGCTGTTTTCTTGATGGGAAAACTGCGAGAAAGCATACATACGTCTGGTTTTCCTGGCCAAAAGCTCTCCTGGCAGTTTTCCTGCCCGGAAAACCGGTCATTTGTACGAGGATTTATTGAATCAACTGTCTGACAACCAGTGTAAATTTTCGATTTAGTTGTAGTTATAGCCTATGAACTAAAATGTCATGTTAGTTTTAGTCTTATTTTAGTCTTTTGACTAAAATACCATTTTAGTTTTAGTCGTATTTTAGTGAGTGAGTGAGAAACTTATATAGCGCAACACATGCAAACTGAATTTGCCTCTGGGCGCTTAGGCCGCGTACACACGATCGGACATGTTCAATGAAACTGGTCTGCAGACCCGTTTCATCAATCCAGTTCGATGGTGTTAACGGCCTATCGGACCGTATTCCATCGGACCAAAGTTTTAAAACATGCTTTAAAATCTTAGTACACAAAAGCATCGGACCAAAAACATGCTCAGAATCAAGTCGACGCATGCTTGGAAGCATTGAACTTTGTTTTTTTATCATGTCGTTGTGTTCTACGTCACTGCGTTCTGGTCTGATCGGATTTTGATCCGATGGTGTGTACGCACATCAGACCATCAGACAAGTTCAGAGTTGTCTGATGAAAACGGTCCGTCAGACAAGTCTCATCAGACATGTCTGATCGTGTGTACAGGGCCTTAGTCATCTTAGTCATCTGTATTTTTTAGTTTTAGTCGTATTTTATTCAACAAAAATCTCCAGTACAATTTAGTCATCTAAAATCGAATGGGTTTAGTTAAATTTGAATGCATTATTTACGCATTTCTTTAGCATTGCCAAACTCATTATATGCTCCTGGAGTAAAAATCTAATAACATCTTATTATTTATGGTATTAAGGTTTGAACATGCACTAAAGACACAGATAAATAAAACCAAGTTTCATAAACAAACAAATTGGCTTTATATTGGCTGTATTGGCTGTAATGCCACTGCACATATTACTGAATATACATATTCTTATGTGGTATTGCAGTGTTAATTTTGATGTCAAATTTCAACTTAGTTTTAGTCACAGTCTTTTGACTAAAATACCATTTTAGTTTTACTCATATTTTGGTCATCTCAATTGTTTTAGTTTTAGTCGTATTTAGTTGACTAAAATAGTAGTTATTTAGTAGACAAACATAATTTAGTCGTCAAAATTAATACTGCTGCCAACACTACTTTAAGGGGTTGTAAAGGTAAAAAAAAAAATTCCCCTAAATAGCTTCCTTTACCTTCGTGCAGTCCTCCTTCACTTACCTCATCCTTCCATTTTTCTTTTAAATGTCCTTATTTCTTCTGAGAAATCCTCACTTCCTGTTCTTCTGTCTGTACCTCTGCACAGTAATGCAAGGCTTTCTCCCTGGTGTGGAGTGTCATGCTCGCCCCCTCCCTTGAGGGGGGAGGGGACGAGCAGGAGTGTCAGGATGCCCACCAATGCACAGTTTATTTTCTCTATATGCAATGTAGAGAGCGTCCTGACTCTCCTGCTCTCCCCCTCCCCCCTCAAGGGAGGGGGCGAGCATGACACTCCACACCAGGGAGAAAGCCTCACATTACTGTGTGTAGTTACAGACAGAAGAACAGTAAGTGAGGATTTCTCAGAAGAAATAAGGACATTTAAAAGCAAAATCGAAGGATGAGGTAAGTGAAGGAGGACTGCACTAAGATAAAGGAAGCTATTTAGGGAATTTTTTTTTTTACCTTTACAACCACTTTAAGCCTAGCACATACTGATAGCTCAGGTCAGAGCCGCTGTACTCACAATCTGATGTTAGAACAGCAATCTCCCCTGTGTTTTGACAGGGGGACTGCCCCCCTACCAGAACACTCTGGTCAGCAGTCTCAGCCAATAGCTAATCAGGAGCCAGTTGGCTGCTGCTTTTCCAGCATGCTCGTCCGGACAAACCGACTGCCATACATACGGGCTGAATGTCGGACGTTTTTTATTGAACCGGACGATGTCGTCCAGCGTTCAGCACCTGAGTACTAGGTTATTGCGATCATGGGATATGTGTTCACTCATAGGTGTGGCTCTGACCTGTAAATTAGGCCTAAAACAGCCAAAGTGGTTTCAGTTATAGGTATAATGCTACTCTTTGTATGTGTGCCACAGGCAGGAGGTAAATATAGATGTTACCTTAATGATCCCATGACACCAGACAACTACACCTTCATTTGCACTTTGCTCTTTCCAGATTTTAAAGCAAACAGTGCTCTGGGGTTCTGCTTACACATCTATTTGTCCTACATATGTCAGTCAAAGATAACCTGTGATTCCACAGTTGTTATTCTATTACATCATTCTGCGATCTCAAACCCTGCTTTCTAGAAACCGGTATAGCCATTCAAAAAAAAAAATGTCAGAAATAATCCAAATTCCTCACGTACTATCTTCACAGTCTGTTATCACTGCGTGATGTGTACATTAGAGGCCAGATCGTGAAGTGTAAGAGGCGCCACATTTTAGGAATCCTTTAACAATCTGTAATGTTATTCATTCCACAACCTTGGCATTCCTTGCATTGATCTCATTCCATTTCTGTGTTATGGTAGTTTTTCTCTTTGACAGAGTATTAACTGTACTAGATTTTTTTTTTTTTTTTTTTTAGCTTACCTTGTTGTTACTTTTGAACCACTTGTATCAGGCAGGTGATCAACAGTGTTGATATGAAACGGGGGCCCCGGGGCTCATGTTCCTAAAAAGATAAAAGGGCTGAGATTATCAGTACAGTATTTAAGGACTGTACGGGTGAAACCTTGTGTAAGAACAGAGGAGCCTATGCATTTGTCTTTCAACTGATGGTTGAGATAATACTCTTCTGTTCTTTGTACAATTATGCATCTGACCATACATGGAAACAGATAAATTTGTGGAACAAATAATTAGGATTCTGGTTGGCACAGTTAACTGGCAAAGGTTAATTGAAAAAATAACCTTGTACCGTATAAGGGATAAAACTCACTGACTACTGTACCTTTAAATATTTCTGGTTACTAGTTCTCTGTTTGTGAGACAGGTAGCAGTTGTGACATGAATGTGCATGGGACACCAAGGGCAAAACACTGAAGCCCTGTACACACGATCGGACATCTGATGGAATCTAATGCGATGGATTTTTTCGTCGGATATCCGATGAAGCTGACTTTCATCAGTCTTGCCTACGCACCATCAGTCAAAAATCCAACCGTGTCCAACACGGTGACGTAAAACACTACGACGTGCTGAGAAAAAATAAGTTCAATGCTTCCGAGCATGCGTCAACTTGATTCTGTGCATGCGTGGATTTTTGACCGATGGACTTCCACACAGACGATCGTTTTTTTCTAACGTTTTTTTATCCATAGGCAAATTTTAAAACATGTTCTATTTTTTTTCACCGATGGAAAACAAATCTATGGGGCCCACACACGTTCGGTTCATCCGATGAAAACGATCGGTCTGTTTTCATCAGACGAACCGATTGTGTGTTCAGGGCATTAGTGTTTATGAATGATGCACCTATATTACCCATGATGCATTAACCACTTAAGCCCCGGACCAATATGCTGCTAAATGCCCAAAGGCGTTTTTATAATTCGGCACTGCGTCGCTTTAACAGACAATTGCGCGGTCGTGCGACGTGGCTCCCAAACAAAATTGGCGTCCTTTTTTCTCCACAAATAGAGCTTTCTTTTGGTGGTATTTGATCACCTCTGCGGTTTTTATTTTTTATAGCGTTTACAAAATAGGGGATAGTTTTATTGCATTTTTATTATTATTATTTTTTTACTACTAATGGCGCTGATCAGCGATTTTTTTCGTGACTGCGACATTATGGCGGACACTTCGGACAATTTTGACACATTTTTGGGACCATTGTCATTTTCACAGCAAAAAATGCATTTAAATTGCAATGTTTATTGTGAAAATGACAGTTGCAGTTTGGGAGTTAACCACAGGGGGCGCTGTAGGATTTAGGGTTCACCTAGTGTGTGTTTACAACTGTAGGGGGGTGTGGCTGTAGGTGTGACGTCATCGATCGCGTCCTCCCTATAAAAGGGATGTTGCGATCGATGCTGCCGCCACAGTGAAGCACGGGGAAGCCGTGTTTACATACGGCTCTCCCCGTTCTTCAGCTCTGGGAGCGATCGCGAGGGGGCGGCTAGAAATGAATAGCCGCACCCTCGTCCTGGATCGCTCCCCGCAGGTTTCTGACCGCCGCATGTAGCGGGGGGGTCCCGATCGGACCCCCGACCCGCGCAAAGTCAGGGACGTAAATATACGCCCATCTGCCTGTACGTGCCATTCTGTGGACGTATATGTACATGCGGCGGTTGGGAAGTGGTTAAAAAACAAGCAGAGATTTATTTCTCCCCTTTAGACACAAGTTGGTGCAAGTAGTCTGCATATGGGCAAATGCAGCATTTTTTCAGGTCCACCTAACATGCAAATGATTAGCTTGACATACTTCTGAATTCTTTCTAAGCTGCTGAAAACCTGCTTCTGACCACCTTCTTACCTGCCTTTGCATTCACATTGACTTGTATAGAGAGTAAAGCAGCTCTGAGGCAAACAAATGCCCATGTGCACAAGCCCTTAGACTACAAATTGTGTCCTAGGCAACAATGAAGGCCAAGACTGCTATGGTATTCAAGAATATAGTTAGCCAATTTTAGATTTAGTTAATGAGAGCTTATGAACAAGTAATTTCGGTTTTTTTCTTTGTGCCTGGAAGCTCAACAGCTGAGATGCTAATAACGATCAATTAGCTATTGCAAATAGTTATGGAGACACATAAATACTTTGCAGAACAATTATTTTATATACAGTATTGTTATTACTACGTTAAGGCAGAAAGTAACCTGCGTTGAGAATTTTAGAAATAACATTTGTTTTAAGATGTTTTTTAACCTTCTGTTCTGTGATTACAAATTCCCATCTACCAAAACAGCATTTTTTTTTATTAAACTTCAAATGTTTCTGTAGCATCTTATTGGTGGGTAATGTATTTACCATCTGTATTATGAACTGTTAATGGGATACTCCTAGTCACCACTATTTCCTGCTACAACCTCATAGGTGACATCATATTCACCTGAAGAGCAGATTAGACTTGTCCTTCCTATTTTTTCTTTATTGTGCACTTATATATGCCTGTCATCACCACAATGAAAGTACCTGTCTTAGAAACAGAGGCTCATTATTCAAGTCATAGTAATCCTCCTCTGTGAGGACAGAAAGTCATAGCTATAGGGATAATTGTTGATAACCTTTCTAAAAATGCTAGTTGCCTAACTGTCTTATTGATATGTTGGTTTTATGAGTTACAGGGCATGGGTACCCATCACGAGGTTTGATTTTTCTAATCTGAATACCTGTTATGGGTCAAAAGCTCAGAAGGTACTGAAGCCAGAGGATGAACAAGGCTGCCAAATAACGTGATACACAGTATGTGTCAGGATCAGCAGCAAAGACCACCAGACCCATAGCTACACAAGGGAACTGAGACTAAACAAAGTATTTATCATCAAAGTGATATCTATTTACAGTGAACACACACCAATAAACATACACAGCAACCAGTGAAAGCATAAACCACTCCAGCAAACAAGAACAATAATAACTAATGAACCTAACTGCTATCTATATACAATATCTACAACATAAGGGACAAAGGCAACAGGGATGCAAGGAAGGGGACACAACTAGGTACAAGGGCACGGAACAAGGCAGAGGGGTGCAGGATGGATCAGGACACTGGAAGGTTCAGGGAAGTTATCAGGCACAAGCTGGTAGCAAGGAGGCAAGCAGACAGGATAGTGATGCCCTGGGGGAAGGGAGGAGCAGCCAGGTGTGGTTGATCAGAACCTGCTGGCTTCAAGGAGACACCTGCTGGTGGACACTGGAACTGCAGCTATCTGCAAAGTGAGCCCCAGTGCCACCAACAGGTGAACTCAACCCTAACAGTAGGTCAGCGATGATAATGTTTTTTTTTTCGTGTTGTTTATATATTTTTTGTAATGTTTTATTTCTGGATTTGGTACAGTAGTAGGGATGAGCTGAACATACCCGCGTTTGGTTCGCACCAGAACCGTCGAACAGACCGACCGTTCGCGCGAACATTTAGAACCCCATTGAAGTCTATGGGACTCGAACGTTCGAATTCAAAAACGCTCATTTTAAAGACCAATATTCAAGTTATTGTTGGAAAACGTCTTTGAGAACCCGGGTCTTGCCCCAGGGAACATGTATCAATGAAAAAAAGTTTAAAAAACAGTTGTTTTTTCAGGAGCAGGACTCCTGAAAAAATGACCGTTTTTAAAACTTTTTTCCATTGATACATGTTCCCTCGGGCAAGACCCGGGTTCTCAAAGACGTTTTCACAGGCAAGCTATAGACACCCAGCAGGTACAATATTTAAAGGAATTTTTTTTTTTTAGGCATCATTAAAATCACTGCTCCAGGAGCAGTGATTTTAATAATGTTTAAATAAAAAAAATAAAAAAATGAAAAATTCCTTTAAATATTGTACCTGCAGTGCTGGGTGTCTATAGTTTGCCTGTGAAAACGTCTTTAAGAACCCGGGTCTTGCCCGAGGGAACATATATCAATGGAAAAAAAGTTTTAAAAACGGTCGTTTTTTAGGAGTCCTGAAAAAACATCAGTTTTTAAAACTTTTTTTCCATTGATACATTTTCCCTCGAGCAAAACCCGGTTCTCAAAGACGTTTTCACAGGCTTACTATAGACACCCAGCAGGTACAATATTTAAAGGAATCTTTCATTTTTTTTTATTTAAACATTATTAAAATCACTGCTCCAGGAGCAGTGATTTTAATGATGCTTAAATTAAAAAAATGTAAATAAAATTCCTTTAAATATTGTACCTGCTGGGTGTCTATACGTGTGATAACGTCTTTAAATAGCACAATCACCTGCCTGCCAGTAAATTAGGAAGAACTAATCTATCTAAGCTATACAGTGTATAAATATATGTACAACTCCTAGGGATGTATATATATTCTCTACACACTGTAAATTAAGCTAAACTGAATAGCCTGCCTGCCTGCTCTATGCAGCTATCTAAAAAGACAATCTCTCTGTCTCTCTGACTGCTTTCATTAACAAGCCGGAACACACTACACAAGGCCGCCCAGCAGGCGGCCTTTTATAGTGTGGGGCGTGTGCTAAGGCCCTGAGCCATAATTGGCCAAAGCCACCAAGGCTTTGGCCAATTATGGCTCTTTGTTTTTTGCTTGCTGTGATTGGCCAAGCATGCAGGACATACAGCATGCTTGGCCAATCATCAGCACGCAATGCCGCAGTAAATTATGGGCCGTTTTGCGTCACTCGAATTTGGAGCAAACGACCACTTTTGTTCGAATTTCGTCGAACATACGAACAGACAATGTTCCAGTCGAACATATGTTTGTATCGAACGTGAAGCTCATCCCTATACAGTAGTAGAAAATGTATATGAGTATATGATAAGGAAAAAAGGACACAGAAAAAAACAAATAGGCCCCTGGCTACTTTAGACCAGCACTCATAGGTATATAGTACATATTACTAAATATGTGCTTAAAGCTCCTACCTTAACACCCTCCAAGTCCCGTGACACAATCAGACAGACAATGGTAAATACCATGCACCTTTACTCAGTGATGACTGCACTCTGAAAGCAAGAAAAATTGTTAAAAGGCAACAAGTTCATGATAAAAAGTGTACTTACAAGGTAGCATTAGAATATCGACAAATGTAATGAAACATTATGGGTCTGTGTTGGAATCCTAAACAACTGCGCTATAAACAAAGTCCTTTCTGAAGGTAAAAAGTAGTAACTTACGTACTGTCTCTTAAAAATAGTACACAATAAAAGAAACAACAGATGTGTGGTCCCTATAAGATGATCCAGTTTAAAGAAAAGTATTTTCCCAGGTTGTCTACTATAACCAGAAAACACTACTTCAAAGCAATTATCTGTGTGTCCAATGTACTTAATAGTCTTTCCTTCTCCAGATGAGATTAACAGCTAGCTGCAGATATAACCGTTCTGTATGACAGTAATATGTTTTTTTTTTTAAAACTAAGAGACAGTCACTGTACCACAAGGAACTTCTTTGCAAAGACCATGTGGCACTTACAAGACAGCAGTCAACCTTCCTCAGTTTTCTTGGACAAACAGAAGAAACAGGTAGAAACTGCTCCAGCCTCTCTGTCCTGTCCTCTGGGAAATAACCAACAGAAATCTGTCTGAGGAATTCACAGGATGTCTCCTTAAAGTCCCTCTCAATGACAGTCTTTAAAGCGGAGTTGCAAAAGTGGAACTTCCGCTTATTTGCTTCCTTCCTCCCATCTGGTGACACATTTGCCAACTTTCAAGGAAGGGGGGAACATGGACCTGTTTTTGGCAGGTTCCCCTTCCCCACTTCTGGAGATGGCACCACGGCACAATCCCTTGAAAGTTCGGCCACCCTCTTCTTTTCTCCGCCGCCGGGCCAATTAGAAAGGCAGAGCGCTTCGCGCATGCACAGCTGGTTTCCCTTAGTAGAGGTGGCCCCCAAAGATTGGCTGGGGTGCCGACATTGCGAGCTCCCTGGACAGGTAAATGTTCATATATTAAAAGTAGGCAGTATTTGTAGCTGCTGACTTTTATTTTTTTTCCCCAGGTTGGAACACCTCTTTAGGAAGCTTTTCCCATCAACCCTTTTTTCCTAGCCTCATTTGCAAAACATTTCCCCCTATAATGCTACACACTCTGCAGGCCTGCATACATGCCTCCTTTCTGTAGCTATCCCAGATGAACATTGTGGCAGCCATTTTGGAATAGCCCAGATCCATTGCTGGCAAGCTGCTAGGAACAGAGGGCCAGATTCACAGAGCCATTACTCCGGTCTATCTCCTGTTAGACCGGAGTAATTTCAAATTACCCGCGTCGTATCATTAGTTTGAATCCTCAAACCATGATATGACGGCTTTGAGCTTCGATCCGACAGGCTTACGTCTTCGTACGCCGTCGGATCTACGCTGCAATCTTTTTCCGCCCGCTGGGTGGAGTTCACGTTGTTTTCAGCGTCAGGGTATGCAAATTAGCTTTTTCCGGCGATCCACAAAGTTACGATCGTCCGTTGCATTCTCTTACGGCATCTGTAGTCATCTTTTTGCTGCGTAAAGTTAGGGAAGCAAAAATGTTGTCTAACGTTAGACAGCCCATGTTAAGTATGGCCGTCATTCCCGCGACAAATTTAAATATTTTTTTTTTGCGTAAGGCGTCCAGGAATAGGAATGTACGTAAACGACGCTGCTGAAAAAAAACTAACGTAACGACGTTATTTTGCGCAATGCACGGCAGGAAATTTCTGAACGGAGCATGTGCAGTACGATCGCCGCGGGGACGCGCCTAATTTAAATGCTCCCCCCCCTAATCGCGTATTTCGATTCCGCCGCGAGATATACACTACGCCGCCGTACCTTATGGGCCAAAATCTACCTGAATTCGTCTTAGAGCCAGGTAAAATACGGCGCCTAGTGTATCTCTGATACTCTGCGCCAGGGCAATTGTACCTGAATCTAGAGTGTCCTCTAGTGGCAGGAAATAGATGAAAATGTCAGTTTTGGAAAATGCTGCACGGCTTCAAAACAGAAAACATAGCAAATGAGGTAGCTACTGTGTATAGGTCCCAAGAGATTTCAATACATGCTATTTCTGTATTTTTATAGAGTCTGACAAATTCACAAAATAGAAAATATATTTACCCAAATTATTGGTGTAATCCAACCATGGTTGACAAGTTTCTCAGACTTCTCCACTGAGATTTCTAACTGTGTAATTTCTCATTATCCACTTTATAATATTATTTTTGTTGTTGTCAAATTAAGTTATTTCCAAAGATTTGTATACTTTGTGTTGTGTTGAAATGGCCCTTCAGTGGGACATATTCTCTTATGTTTTTTTTTTTAATAATTAATGAGTGCATGAAGGTTTATCATTCTAATATTTTGCACAGGACACAGTGTCATCTAAGGTCAGGCCTGTCTGTTTACCCTAAGGAAAGAAACAAAAAGGGAAGGAAGCGCCAGCTAAGTGTAGTATGCCGGTTAAAAGGTTTTAATGGCAAAAGATTAAAAACACAAAAGAGGTGAAGTATAAATATGCTCATCTTGTATCAGGGTCTGTGGATGTGAATCCTCTAAAAACCATCCTGTAGGAGCTCTGGCATTTGTTCCAGCTGCTGGGAGGAGAGATGGCTGTTCAGGAGTCTGGAGGAGCCCCCAGGAAGCCATGCTGACCAGCATGGAATGCACGGCAGAAGTGATGTCACTGGAAGGATAGGAAGTACTAGACAAGAGGAGAAGCAAGGCTACATGTTTGGAGCATTTTGACTCCTTTTACAGAGCCAGTTATCTCTCCTCCCAGCAGCCTGGAACAGATGCCAGGGGTCCTGTAGGATGGTTTCAGGAGGATCCACATCTACAGACTCTGATACCAGATGAGCACATTTATACTTCACCACATGTGAGTGTTTTTAGTTTTTTGCCATTAATACCTTTTAACCAGGATACTATACTTAGCTGGCGCTTCATTCTCTTCCTGTTTCTTTCCTCTTGGTTTATACAGAGGCGATCACAACTCTGAGAATAGGAGCCGCAAGTGGTCCTGTGCATTCCTTTATTATACCCTCACAACCACAGACAAGAGACATTTTAATGATTACTCTCTACCCTGATCATTGGTATTTTAGATATGTATTGCTGGCTAGACTATTTATACCTTTCGTGTGCCAGTATCTCCATTCTCTGTCTGTTTACCCTGTGTCATGGATCTTGAGATATTAAGGTGTTTCTACTTGACATCTGTTACACAGGAGAGCTACATAGTTACATAGTTAGCTAGGTTGAAAAAAGACACAAGTCCATCCAGTTCAACCATAAAAAAAACAAATAAAAAACAAACAAAAAAACAAACAAAATAAAACACAGTACAATCCCATACACCCAACTCCATACCCACAGTTGATCCAGAGGAAGGCAAAAAACCCCAGCAGAGCGATGATCCAATTTGCTACAGGAGGGGAAAAAATTCCTTCCTGATCGAGAGGGTGGCTAATAAATCATAATTCATGTATTACATGAGATGGGACATTACTGATACATGTGATTTCATGTGGACTCACAACCAGTCAATAAGAATGACTGTTTCAATGCTTAGAACAGACTATTGAAATGCTAAGTGAGGTTGGCTCCTAAAAGGCCTTTCATTGTGTTGGAGGTGAATAGCTGTTGTCAGAGACGGGACGTCTGGGGGGGTAATCAACTGAATGTCTTTAAAATGTCTTTGAAGTTCATTGTATGTGTGTTGTACTTAGCAGGCACCTTGTCAGGCTACCTGATTAGATAATTGGCTCATGTTAATTATTGTTCTGATTGCTTCATTGTAGTAATTACCCCCTGGGGCTTCTGTCTCAATACACTTAGTCATGCTATTCAAGCTATGGGACCAATCTCTGTTGACTATTTCAAGTCCTCATTTGCATGTTTAAGAGGACCTGAGTGCGGACTGCCTGGACTTTACAATGGACCAATAGGAAAGCGGTTGTTGGGGGCGGGATGTTCCAAATTCTGTATAAAAGTGTGCTGTGTACTTGCAAATTAATGAGTTCTGTTTGAACATACATACAACTCGCTTGGTGTGTGTTCTTAATGGGTTCGATTGGCACATAGCTGTAGGTCGGACCCCGGAATCTTGGATGACTGGACCATCAGATGTTGCAAGCTGCAATCTGATCGAATAGAAGCAGAGGAGTGTCGGGAGAGCAGGACCTGGGCGAGCAAGGGTCTCGTCACACCCTGCACATAGCTTGTTTATTCCTATGTATGTAGGAGAAGAAAAAGACAACAGGTACAAATAGAGCTACAAGCCAAGCCCCTGAGTAAATGCATAGTCTGCATGGTTCTACAAACTGGCCTTGTGGTCAAACAGATGTATTGAGGCTGACTGGCTAAAGGATTGAGAATGTTTGTTTAGCAAAGTAAATATTTACTGCTAAGTGAATAAGGTGAATCCATATTCACTTTTAATGCCCAATCATGTACCGGGTCTAAGACTGGATGACTTAAATCAGACGTGTGACAGACTCACCTGGGACATCTCAGAACTATCTTATGTCTAAAATGATCCTATGTCCACTAGGGTCATAGGATGACTTAGAAATGATATCTTGGACTACCTTAGATGGGAGTATTATGTAATTATTATCCACAATATATTCCAGAACTATTTGCTGGTTGTTGATTCTGAACTCAATGGGTTAATTGTAAGAGTGACTCATTCATATTGTTAGATGCTAATGCCATCACCTCCAGCCATCTCTCTGTTCTCTGTGCTAATTGACCCTGCTATTGTGTGAAGATGTTCTGTGTTTACACGTATGATAATGTGTATTTTATAGCAGGTGGGAGGAGACGGGACATCTACTCTGACAGGTCATATCTCTGAGTCAACTCGACTGGGTAAATGATTAGTTAATTAGCTCATGTTAATTATGTTCTAGTTACCTCCTCTTTAAACGATATATAAGGCTGTAGTTCTCTTGGTTCTAATTAACACTCCATGTGTTGAGGGCAGCTGGAATAACTGATATCTATATCCAGACTGATAGGAAGCGGAATATGATGGAAGCACTCAATTGGAGTGTGGGACGTTCCATTACAAGATGCAAAATTAAACAAAAATAGTCAAAGGAAAAGATCCATAAGCCGCATATCATGAAGCAGATCCATGTGCATAAAGTGAGATGAATGGCAGCCTCAGCCCAGACTCCAGTCAGGCTACACCACCAACACGCTTCACTCTGCCCCTTGGAGCTTAACAATGGGGATACTGCAGGTTGGAGCTAGGACGAGCTCCCTATCCCTGCCTGCTTTACAGTGGTCTAGTTGGACTTTACCTCTCTGCCTGAGAGGCACCTAAATGTTATCTTTTTGGGTAAACAAAAATAGTGCCACGCTACCCATATACATATTTTTGTGCCATACACACAATGCTATAACTATTTGTACCTAAACATATTAACATACATAGTATGCAATAAAGTGAACTTTCATAAAACTAGGTGCAAAATTCCTTACACGAAAATAAATCAACATAACAAAACAAAAGAGTGTGCCTTTAAATGTCCCAAAAACACATTTATGAAATTGTTTCTTTTTGCTCTACTTCACTGTGCTTTGTGCTAGGGGAAATGTATTATGTACTATAAAACACCTCTGTACTTCAAATGATGCACACAACCACTCTCAAGAAAAAAAAATGACCCTTTAAATTAATAAGGAGCTTTTTATAAAGGGTTCATTCTTTAACAGAAATTCCCAGTCACTTATCTCCTCTCCTCCATAGATCCCATACCGCTCCTATTAAAATACTCCTCCACCAGCAGCCAATTTCATACCTCTCTGACTTTGTTATATCTATTGCCTCATGTGTCATTTTCTTCAGATGCAGGGCTACTTTTTAATCCCTCCACCTGGCTCTAGCAGACGTGGTCTGCTAAAGCCAGGTGGAGGTAAGGAGGGAGTTGGGGGCAGGGCCGATCCACATTGTGTTTGTATATAGACACACACAACTGTGCTCAGGAGCGAGCCCGCAGGTGTGCCACCATAGGAAGCATTTTCCTTTGGGGGTGCACAGAAAAGAGGAGGAGCAGAGAGCACCGGTGGGAGGCTCCAGAAGTGGGGGTCCCCCACGGTGCTCTCTGCTCCTCATCTTTACAATTGCACAGAACAGGTAAGTATAAGATGTTTATTATTTTAATTTATAAAAAAATATCCTTTAGAAATCCTTTAGCCTAAAAAAAACGGATGAAGTACAGCAATCACTTTAACCCTAATGATATAGGCATGTCATTGTAAGGTCATTTAGGCTGTATACATTGCATGTTATACTGTAATGTGTTTAATAACAGCTGACGTATTTAGGGCTATAAAGTCACTATATAATATTTTTTTTTAAATGTCAGAAAATACCATGATGACTATACATCTGTAATGCATTTTAATATAAAATAATTTTGTTTGTGTTTATTTATTATTATTATTATTATTATTATTATTATTAGTAGTAGTAGTAGTAGTATTAGTAGTAGTAGTAGTAGTAATAGTAGTAGTAGTAGTAATAAGGGCTGGTTCTTGGGCCTATGAGCGATCTGTCGGAATGTCTGCTGCAATTTACCATTTTCGATACTGTCTTGGCTTATTAGTTATGAATCAGATAGTAGCTGTGAACTGACATGTTAAAAGCATTTACTACAGAGGGATACAACATTCCTTAAATTCTTCTATGATTTTAGAAATGTGCACATCTCCCTCAGTTTAGCTGTTATAACAGCTGGGTTTAGCTCTCCACAAACTGTGTGGTCCTATAGGGTTCCGTCCTGTAAGGGGTACCCAAAAGGTGGATCTTCACCTCTTCTAACTATTTTTTACAATTAATTATTTAGTATGATTTTTTAAACTGTATGATACAAGTTCCCACAACACAGAGAGTTCATAAAAAATAAGGAAAATAAAAAACATTAAATATATATATTTTCCTTCTTTTTTTGAATAGACATAATAGGCCAATAGTCGTAAAATGTACTATACATTCAGTCACATTATGTGTCCCCAGCACTGTCTTTTTTGGATTTCTCTGCTTTGAGGATTTCACCATATAGACTTTTTCTATTTGTGTTCACCTTACTGTTTGCAGCTATATCTGTGTAATTTATCGCATTTTGACACTTTTATTGTATAAGTGTGGGATTTCATGTGATATCACTTGTCACTCTGTATGATTTTCAGGTTCACTTTATATTTGCTTGTCTGAGCATCCTCTTCTATTTCATTTGTTGTTTTGCACCCGTCCATTACCCCCCTAGTTTAGCCCCCCCCCCCCTTTGGTTTGTGTACTCATTTGTGAGTTACATACCTCTATTTCACAGCGCAGACACTATCACTTTCAATATTCAGTCACATTAGGTAAAAAAAACATTTTTGTAAACATATGTAATGCATGGTTTCATATTATAAATATACCTTCTAACTTTCCCTGATTTTGAGGGACTGTCCCTGATTTGGAACAAAGTCCCTCTGTCCCTCTTTCCCCCTTGTTTGTCCCTCACTTTGATGTCATCTATATAGTTGTATATAAAATGCACTATTTAGCTATAAAAAAAAGTGCTAAACCTTTTATCCAATTTCTAAATTGCTGCATTTGTACATTTCAAAAGCCAGAATGAAGGAATAGTAGTGGTGAAAAAAACACCAATCGTTTTTTGCATGATTCTCCTTTAAGGGGGCATAGCAAGGGGTGTATCCTATGCCTACATACTGTTGCTTATAGGTGTCCCTCATTCCAATTTCAGAAAGTTAAGAGGTATGCTATAAATACAATACAGTACTATACTATCATACTATAAAATCACCCTTGCATGGTTTAGTGACACAAGTGACACACTGTATCTGTGGTGACAAGTGACAAGCTGTATCTGTGGTGAGAAGTGACAAGCTGTATCTGTGGTGACAAGTGAAACGCTGTATCTGTGATGACAAGTGACAAGCCGTATCTGTGGTTCACCCGTGACATGCTGTATCTGTGGTGAGAAGTGTGCTGCATCTGTGGTGATAAGCTGCATCTGTGGTGACAAGTGACATGCTGTATCTGTGGTGACAAGTGACAAGATGTATCTGTAGTGACAAGTGTGCTGTATCTGTGGTGACAAGTGACACACTGTATCTGTGGTGACAAGTCACACTCTCTCTGTATCTGTGGTGATAAGCTGTATCTATGGTGACAAGTGCACTGTATCTGTGGTGACAAGTGACACGCTGTATCTGTGGTGACAAGCTGTATCTGTGGTGACAAGTTGCATCTGTGGTGACAAGTGACATGCTGTATCTGTGGTGACAAGTGACAAGCTGTATCTGTGGTGACAAGTGTGCTGTATCTGTGGTGACAAGTGACAAGCTGTATCTGTGGTGACAAGTGACACTCTCTCTGTATCTGTGGTGATAAGCTGTATCTATGGTGACAAGTGCACTGTATCTGTGGTGACAAGTAACGCGCTGTATCTGTGGTGACAAGCTGTATCTGTGGTGACATGTGACGTGCTGTATCTGTGGTGAGAAGTGTGCTGCATCTGTGGTGACAAGCTGCATCTGTGGTGACAAGAGACATGCTGTATCTGTGGTGACAAGTGACAAGATGTATCTGTAGTGACAAGTGTGCTGTATCTGTGGTGACAAGTGACACACTGTATCTGTGGTGACAAGTCACACTCTCTCTGTATCTGTGGTGATAAGCTGTATCTATGGTGACAAGTGCACTGTATCTGTGGTGACAAGTGACACGCTGTATCTGTGGTGACAAGCTGTATCTGTGGTGACAAGTTGCATCTGTGGTGACAAGTGACATGCTGTATCTGTGGTGACAAGTGACAAGCTGTATCTGTGGTGACAAACTTGCTGTATCTGTGGTGACAAGTGACAAGCTGTATCTGTGGTGACACGTGGAGTGCTGTATCTGTGGTGAGAAGTGTGCTGCATCTGTGGTGACAAGAGACATGCTGTATCTGTGGTGACAAGTGACAAGCTGTATCTGTGGTGACAAGTGTGCTGTATCTGTGGTGACAAGTGACACACTGTATCTGTGGTGACAAATGACACTCTCTCTGTATCTGTGGTGATAAGCTGTATCTATGGTGACAAGTGCACTGTATCTGTGGTAACAAGCTGCATCTGTGGTGACAAGTGACATGCTGTATCTGTGGTGACAAGTGACAAGCTGTATCTGTGGTGACAAGTGTGCTGTATCTGTGGTGACAAGTGACACACTGTATCTGCGGTGACAAGTGACACTCTCTCTGTATCTGTGGTGATAAGCTGTATCTATGGTGACAAGTGCACTGTATCTGTGGTGACAAGTGACGCGCTGTATCTGCGGTGACAAGTGACACTCTCTCTGTATCTGTGGTGATAAGCTGTATCTGTGGTGACAAGTGCACTGTATCTGTGGTGACAAGTGACGCGCTGTATCTGTGGTGACAAGCTGTATCTGTGGTGACACGCTGTATGTGGTGACAAGTGAGCCAAACTGCATGTGGTAGCAGGCTACGTGGCAAGTAAAAATGCTACATCTGGTAGCAGGCGACAGTGGCAAGTGACATGCTGCATCTGGTAGCAGCGATGGTGGCAAGTGACACACTCAAGGCTCCCAATGATTCGGCATTAAGGTGAATTTAACTATTTGCTTTTATATTACAATGTAATATAAGAAATAATGCACTTCAATCATCCTGACACCGTAACAACCATGGTGCCATGATGAATGAAGTGCTAACACCAGGTGTTTAGAGTATCTTTATCTGCTTTATCTACCGTCTTTCTTTTCTTCCTTCTCTCTCCTTCTTCCCTCCATATCTCTTTCTCTCTGTCTTTCTTTCTCCCTCCAGCACTCTCTTCCTTCTCCCACATCCCTCTTTCATCTCAGACTCTAACCATACCCCTTTAAGCCACGCCCCATATTTTGTTTATACCACGCCACTTTTTTGCAGTGGCACGCTAAGCATTTTTCCAACCCTGCTACACCACGCCTACAAATGATTGCCTCGCCCCTAATTATAATAACACTCTACCTACAGACAAAAAAGTTCCCTATACATTTTTTGGTGAATGTTGGCAACTATGCCCATGTGAAAGGGGCATAATAGTGACAATTGTGGGCCATATATGTGTAATGTTTGTTGGCATGGCCATTTGTAACCTCACAGGGTTTGTGTGACAGGTGACAAGTGGGGAGAACAATTAGAAGATTAGAAGTTCTCAATCAAGGACATTTAATGCAAGATCACCAGGGAATATTTAGAAAGGCTAAATATATGAAAATATTAAAGATTTTTTAAGGCCTCATGTACACTTCTGCTAGTGAATGTATGTTTAGGAGCAGTTGGACATTTTTTTCAGCTGCCCCTGAACCCTCCTCTATGTTATCTTATCAGTACATGTACACTGGGTCATTTATAGTCATTTCCAGGCAGTTGAGTTTAGAAGAATTTTTTGGAAAGCAAAAAAAAAAAATGCAATTAGGACAGATATTCATTTAAAACGCCAAACACCTGTAACAGCTTGTAAACACATGTAAATCCTGAAACTGGTGTTTATTTGCCTTTCACTTACAGGCGTTTTAAATTTTTGACTCTTTGAAAAAAAAGGCTTCTAAACGCAAACACGGCTAAACGCGGATAAACACGACATGTAAATGTGGCAAAACTGATGTTTTTAAAAATTGGTTACTATCTGTCAAGTTAAATCATTCAGGAGAGGTTGTAAAACATCCCGTGTAGAGACTTTAGTGATTTATTTACATATTACTTTAGTTTATGTCCAACCCAAAAGTTTTGTTTTAAGTTTAAATAAACCAGTAAAGGATTAAAACACATTTTCCTTCATTTAATGCAACATGTTTAAACAGTTTCCCCAGATGGTATAAACAGTTTCACCAGACAGGAAGTGATGGTAATTCTCAAACAGCAACATAGACAGAAATACCATTTTTATTTTTATAGTAGGGTAGGTGGTGATTAGAACACTTGTCACCTTATTGCTCTGTTATTTCATTGTCATGGGGCCTTTTATAAGATCCCTTTCACACTGAAACAGTTTTCAGGCATTTTAGCACTAGAAATAGCGCCTATAAAACTGCCTGCCATTCTCTGCAATGGGGCAGTGCGCTTGCGTAACATTCGGAAAAGTTCTGCGAGCAGCATCTTTGGGGTGGGTTGGGAGCGATGTATACATCGCTCCCAAAACGCCCCTGTCCATTGCAATGCAATGAATGAGCATCACCTGAAAAGCACTTTGAAAACGCAGCAACCGCAGAGTTTTTAACCCCTTATTTGGGATTAAAAGCACCCCGATAGCGGCCAAAAAGTGCTGCAAAACGAGCAAACGTGGCTGCGACCCCAGTGTAAAAGGGGTCCAAAGAGGGTCACTATATTTTTGAAACATCAGGTTTTTTTTTTTAGATCTGAAAATTTGTGCTTGAACTTATTGGTGTGCTGGCTATCTTTGCAACTGGATTTTATTGTAGTGCACCACAGTCTAGCCATACACCTACCCCTATATAAGGGTATTCAGAGTTTGGTATGGTATGATTAACCTTTTTATTGCTGTAGTGTCCCTGTTGCAGGCTGTCCCTCATGTCCTGTTTGGTCAAACTTGTTACTGTGACAGTAAGTGAGAGAAATCCTTATTGATGAAGCTGCAGATAGCAACCCAACAGGGACTCTAATCCCTCCCCACTCCTTATCTGAAATATACTTAAACTACACAGAACAAAATATGTTGCAAATAACTACTAAAATTATAGTTTTTTTTTTTTACAATTCATTATTTTTTGTTTATTGTTTACAATATGTTATGGAAAAATGTATGTAGAGGTACCCCCAAAATGGCTGCTAATAGACTCTGTACCCCACTGATTACCTCGACTGCAAATCCATCTTGTCACCGGATGTGATAATAAATAGAGACTCACACAGTATTAAAGAAACAGTTCAAATATGTTTACTGTATTATGAAAACAAATGATACATATATATCTCAACTTTGTCAGTTAGGCCCCTTTCACACGGGGGGATCAGTAATGATCCGCCTCCGTATGCTCCGTATGCTCAGCGGGATCACTCCTTCGATCCCCGCTGAGCCAGCGGATGACAGGGCAGTCCCTGCACACGGCCCTGTCTTTTCTCCACTCTCCCCTATGGGGAGATCGGATGAACATGGACCGTATGTCCGTGTTCATCCAATCCACTCTGCAGACGAAAGAAAAAATAGGGTTTTCTTCCATCTGCAAAATCGTATCTTTGCGGAGGCGGGCGAGATTGGGTGTCAGAGGATGAACCCACAATCTCATAGGGACCAATGTATGCCCCTTATTCATCTGCAAACGGATGGATGAAAAAGCGGACATACGGTCCGCACGTGTGAAAGGGGCCTTAGTAAGAAACACTTCTGCACACACCACTATTTTAACTAAACTTATCAAACAAACACATTATATTGGTGCAAAAGTTCCCTTGATTGTAAATGAACTCAAATATTAAACCAATCACAGAAACCTACTGTATGTGAACAGGTTAACAGGAGAATAGACAACCACCACTATATCTTATGTGTCAGATTTCTCTCTTCTGCCTCCTTAACTCACAGGCCAGTGAATACTGCACAATATGGAGAAATGGTATTAAGAATATTACATTCAAATAGGGTGGTTCCCTATAGCAGTTCAATGCAATTAAAGAAGATGAGAGAAAAAGGACGGTAAAAGGGTATTCCTTAAAATCCAGATATCTTTAGCTAGCCTCTTTATGATATAAATAATGTAATCCAGCATGGCAAAGTGTATCAAATTTAGCAGAACTTTGGTTTATCCTTTTTGTGATATGACTTCCTTATTTTGTAATCCTAAATGTGTTATCCAATATGACTACTGGAATCAATAATGTGAACAGGGCATAGGTGTCGGCTTTTTGTGTTGGTCATAATGTAGGATTTAACTTCTGTGAGACTACAATTACCATCAGCTGAACTGACCACTCCAGAAATCAGATGAAGTTGGCAGAGATGCAGATGATGAGAAGACTCCAGCCGGAACTCTCCCCCTGTATCTTGACTCTGGATAATGGCGTCCACCACACCATGCTGCAGCTCACTGAAATCTGAATTGCTGGCGTCTCTGAATGACCTTGAACACCCTCCGGTCCACTGCACTGAAGAAGCGATGTTGTCTGCAGAGACCCCTCTGGGTGTAGCTGTTCAGCTCCCCACTGTGTAGGCTGCAAAACATCAGCAACTCCCTGTCACACAGACCTCCTGCTGGCAGAGTAAAAGAGTGCCCAGAGAGGCTGATCTAGGCCATGCCAGATCCTTTCTCCGCAGATCCAGGAATGCAGAATCACATACCTGTACGTGATTCTGCCTGTAGTAGCCACCGCCCTGCAGCACGTATACGTGGGGTGGCTGGCAAGCGGTTAAGGCTTTCAGTTTTGACTAGCGTGTGACTTCAAGGCCCTATATTGGATGCTCCAAGCAGAAAGAGAATTTTGTATTGCAAGTTCCTGAAATATTCAATAAATCAGATGTGCAAGCTAAATGTCACATTGTAGGAAATGCCATTGTTTTCAAAATTAAAATAGAATTAAATGCAGATGGAAAAAAAAGTATATATTTTAAATAGCATTATATTAATTCTACTTTCAGCACCATGTAGTTAGCCAGCTTCTCGTTTTCCTAATAATTGACTGTGCAGACTTTTGTAAAAGTATCAAAATACATTCCATGCCTTGTCTTTTGGAATGTATCTGGAAAGACAAAAAATTATTAAGTTAAGTATCTGTTTCAGCCATGCACATTTTGTTGACAGTATATAAACCCATAGTTGAAGTATTGTAGAAAACCCAGTGTGATATATTTTCTCTCTTGCAGTAAATGCTCTGTGAAATGTTAAGAACATTCGTGAGTGCTGCAGCTTCTACAAAAGGTCTTGTGGTGTATAAATGTGAACAGAACACCAGAGGCCTGGAACCTTCTACAGCAGCAAGCTGAAATTGTCCAGTCTGTGAAGATTTTCACCTGTATGGTATCAATATTTTTCTGCAATTAAGAGTTCATGTTA
Organism: Rana kukunoris; assembly: GCA_029574335.1. NCBI lineage: Eukaryota > Metazoa > Chordata > Amphibia > Anura > Ranidae > Rana > Rana kukunoris. The sequence continues at coordinate 311,945,641 of CM056052.1, read as the reverse complement.
GCGAAAATGTTACTTTCTGTAGAAAATTCATTTTTTCTTTCTGTAGCAATTCTATGCATTCTGAGGACGGCAACACATTTCCTTTCTCTTTTTTTTAAAGGGTAAAAAACAATAAATAATAAAGCTAAATTGCATTTGTTGCTGCTACTCAACAAGCCTTCCCAGCTATAAGTGTTAGATGGATTCTGATTATATCATACAATACTGCCGGTGGGTGTGACATGGCACATGCCCCACATTTGTTGCTAGGTGCCCCAAGTCCTGACTCTGCAACTACCCAACATTTTCTTTTAAACTAAGCTTATTGATCACCTCTCCTCCTCTATGTGCCTTTTGTGTTCTATCTTAGCTGCCCTGATTGCACCCTTACATTTCTTGTTGCATTCTTTGTAAAGTTGGAATGCTGATGATGATCCCTCAGCTTGTATTTTTTGAAGGCCTTCTCCTTTGCTTTTATATGCATTTTTATGTTGGAGTTAAGCCATCCAGACCTTTTTTTTTAGCTCTTTTAAATGTATTTCCCATTGAGATGCACTGGCTAATGCCCTTATTTAATATGCTCTTAAAGCATGAAATTGTCCTGCAAGACATTTAGGAACTGGTGAGCCTTAGACCAGTGGTTCTCAACCTTTTAGTGCCGTGACCCCTTGATAAAATTTCCCAAGTTGTGGGGACCCCTAACAGTAAAATTATTTTCGTAGCGTGGGTTGTCAGCACCCAAGGCAAGACAAGTAATTTGCGCCCCTAACCTACGGAAATTTAACGCTCCCTGAGTCCCCTCCACTCGTACAGTATTAAAACCTCATATGGTACATTTTAGGATGTATCACTCTTCCTTTCTTTCCCTTTTATCTCTCACTATCCTAATTTTTTGTTTTTTCCCCCATCCCTCTCTCTAGCTGTCCTTCTTGTTTTTTCTCTTATTCTTTCTCTCCCTTTTTCTTTCTTTCTCTCCCTCTTTTCCTCTCCCTTCCATGTTTTCTCTATTTTTATTCCTTCCTACTTTTAATGGTAACTCTAATCACTGGTAGTGTTACTCACTATGTCTCTGACTTTGTGGTGTCTCGTAGCAGTGACACCTATGCTGAAATCAGGAGATAGGGTCTCCTCCAGCCCCTCCCACTTCACAATCCTCACCAATCAGCGGACCTCTAGTTTTTGCCCCACAGCCATGCCGTGAACTGAATAGGCGGCTGCGAAGAGGCTGAGTGGGCGGCCATGGGCTCCGGGAACAGCCCAGCTGGGTGGCCACCAGCTCCAGAGACAGCCCTCTTGGGCAGCCGCAAGAAGAATGGGAGAGTGGTGCAGGCTTCAGGAGCAACCCAGGATTTGGTGACCCCTGGCAAATCATCATTTGACCCCCAGGTTGAGAACCACTGCCTTAGACGGATGTATGGTTCCCTCCACACAGTCTATGTCTGGATAATTAAAATTCCCAATTATAATGACACTTTCCATTCTTGCCACTAATTCAAAATGTAAAAGGAGGTCCACCTCCACATCCTCCCTCTAGTTAGGGGGCCTATAGCATACTCCAAGTATTTTCCCCTTAGTTTTCTCCCTTTGTAGCTCTACTCATAAGGATTCCAATTCCTCCCTTGCTCCCTTAATGATGTCATCTCTCTTATTCACTTGTACATCATATTTGATATACAGGAATACCCCTCCCCCTTTTTTACCCCTGCGATATAAGGATTACCCTTGAATGGTTGTCAGCCAATCATGAGAGCAGTCAAACCAAGATTCTATAATTCCTACAAAATCTAAATCCTCCTCGTACAACAGTAGCTCTAGTTCTCTCATCTTGTCTGCCAGACTCCTGGCATTGGTGAACATGTCACATAGTTTAGACCGGTCACATACTATCTCCTTATTGGGTGCTCTGGGGTTGCAAATAGGAGACTTGTTATTATACTTACCTCAGGTTTAGGTGCTTTAATCAACCTGCCACTAATTCCCCTAAAACTATCCCCTGGAATATGTTCTGTGCTGACTATCTCTACCTCTGGACCCTCCCCCTGTTGCCTAGTTTAAAAGCCCCTCTTTTTGGTCACCGTCACTCCCAGCAGATCTGCACCTTTCCCATTTAGGTGCAGTCAGTCCAATCTATAGAGCTGATAACCGACTGAGAAGTTGCCCCAGTTCTCAAGGAACCCAAACACCTCATTTCTACGCCAGCTCCTTAGCCACTTGTTTACTTCCCTAATCTCCCTCTGCCTTTTTGGTGTGGTTCGAGGTACCGGTAGTATTTCTGAGAATTCTACCTTGGAGATCCTTTTCCTCAAATTAGCTCCTAAGTCTCTAAAATCGTTTTTAGGACACTCCATCTTCCTCTGCCTTTGTCATTGGTGCCAATGGGGCATCAATCAATGGGGCATTCTTATTGAGATGTTCCAGCCCAAGACCGGCCTCCCTGACTCTTTCCCCTCTAGCATTCCTGACTGTCACCCATCTACTCTGCTTTGGTGCCTGCCCCTCTTTATCTTCACCCACCTCTGTGCTGGCCCCTCCTGGCACCTGCCTGATACAATCCCAACTCTCCTTTAGTATGGAGAGACTTCTCAGTGTTGACAGTTGGTTCCCTAGATTTAGAACCTGGGCTTCCAGGGAAACAATGTGGTTGATTTACTAAAGGCAAATCCATTTTGCACTTCCAAGTGCACTGCAAATACACTTGGAATTGTATTTGCTGTAGATCTGAGGGAAAATCTGAAATAAGGGGAATGAGTGAGTGAGAAACTTATATAGCACAACACATGCAAACTGAATCGCCTCTGGGCGCTTGGTATCCACTCCCTAGCTGAAACTTTTTGCCCTCAGAAAAGATGGGTTTTGATTTTTTTTCTGAAAGCCAGGTGATTCACCTCCAATCAGATGCTGGTTGGTAGAGCGTTCCACAGTCTCGGTCCTTGGACTGCAAATCTTCGCTCTCCTTTTGACTTGAATCTGGTTTTGGGTATCTGGAGTAGATTTTGGTTGGTGGATCGCAGAACGTGATTGAAGTTGTGGGCTTTTAATTTTTCGCATATATATTGGGGGGCATTATCTTGAACACACTTATGCGTCAGACAGAGTGCCTTGAAGGTGATTTTGTCTTTTACTGGCAACCAATGAAGGGATCATAGCGAAGGTGAGATTGATTCCCACGTTTTTTTCCCAGTCACCAGTCGAGCGGCCGTATTTTGAACGACTTGCAGACGAGTGATTTGGTACTTTGGGAGTCCGAGATAAAGGGCATTTGCATAGTCCAGTCTGGAGTTGATAATTGTTCCCACCACGACTGCTATGTCTTCTTTCGGAATAAAGGGAATGATTCTACGTAGTAGGCGCAGCAGATGGTGCGATCCGCTGACTACTAAACCTATTTGTGCATCCATTGTCACGTAGGTGTCAAAAATTACTCCAAGACTTTTGACTGGTGCTAGGTGAGATGGTTTGTCCCAGAATGGGCGGGGGTGTCCATGTTGTTCTGGGAAGTCTCTTTTGGTTTGTGTGAAACAGGAGAAGTTCTGTTTTCGAACCATTGAATTTGAGGTAACTCTCCGTCATCCAATTTTCTATCAAAGAAAGGCATTTCTCTAGTCCGAGATAATGATCCTTGTTGTTGCAGATGCGAAAATACAATTGTGTGTCATAAGAGTGGTAAAGTAACTTCTGGTTACTGATGATTTCAAAAAGAGGGCGGAGATAGATATTGAATAATACAGGCGACAAAGGGGATCCCTGAGGGACTCCGCATGACACTGTGCGTTTTCAGAAGTGAAAGGACAAAGTTTCACAATTTGTGATCGGTTTTCCAGGAAGGAGGAGAACCAGGAAAAAATCACATTCTGCTACTCTAGCTACTTCAGCTAGGCAGGTCAGTAATAGCTTGTGGTCCACAGTATCAAATGCTGTAGCAGTACCAGAAGACAAGATTCACCTTTGTCTGCTGCTTCGAGAATGTTATCCCATATTTTGACCAGTGCTGTTCCTGTCCCACGACCTGGACGGAAACCTGATTGAAACAGATCAAGTAATTTATGGGTGTCTAAATCAGGGATCTCCAAACTACGGCCCTCCAGCTGCTCTGGAACTACACTTCCCATGAGGCATTGTAAAACTCTGACATTCGTAGACATGACTAGGCATGATGGGAATTGTAGTTCCTGAACACCTGGAGGGCCATAGTTTGGAGACTCCTGGTCTAAATGATGTGTAGCTGTTATACAACTTCTTTCTCCATTACCTTGGAGAAGACATTTAGGCCTGTTATGGGGCGACGATGGTTTGGGTCTTTGGGGTTAAGGGTATTTTCCTTGCATGTGGATTTGCCTTTAGTAAATAAATCCCAACATGCTTACATTTTGCACAGCAGTATTCGCTCTCGACCGAATGATCAAGGAATACATACATACCTTGTTCAATTACGTCAAGGCTTCCCTGTAAAACATGATCTTACTCTAATCTTTATGAGTACTCGAACGTGCACATATATAAACAAAGAAGAACCTGGAGTAAACCCCACCCCATTCAAATCAGCTAATTTGTCTATCTCTACCAAACATGAAAAATAAATTATCATTAATTAAAATCTGTTTATTATAAGCAGAGAAATGAGCAATACAATCTCTGTTTTTATTGTATGTTATACTTTATAGAAGCTTTACTGTGCTGGATAGATGAATGAAAATGTTAGTTCACCTTTACTGACATTTACCAAAAACATCCCCAAGCATTTCAGCATCCTCTGAGGATGTACTGAGGATATTGAGGATGCTGTAATGCCTGGGGATGTTTTGGAAAAATCAGTAAAGGTGAACTAACTCTTTAAATTAGGGTTGTCCCGATGCCACTTTTTTAGGACCAAGTACAAGTACTGATACTTTTTTCATGTACTCGCTGATACCGATTACCGATACTTTTTTTAAATGTGTCCATGTGTCCCCAAATGCAGCCATGTGTCCCCAAATGCAGCCATGTCCCCACAAATGCAACCTTAAAAGAAAGCCTGCTCTCCACCCCCTCTCCGCTTGCTCTTCACTCGCTCTCCACCCGCTCTCTGGAGAAGAAAAAAAGTATTGGGTGAAGCATAGGGAGCATTTGCGCAAGTACAAGTACTCGTGCAAATGCTCAGTATAGGTCCCGATACCGATACTAGTATCGGTATCGGGGACAACCCTACTTTAAATGCTTGGGAATATTGGTATTGTTCACTTACTGAAAATTTCTCAGCACAGAGTGCATATTTCCTCCGCTAGTTGTAAATAGAGATCAGTACTTCTGAAAAGTTTGTGGTTCTGCCAAACTTAAATTTATGAACCTAAAAAGTTTGGAATTACGTAACTTAAATTCAATAGGCTCCAAAAAAGTGGGTGCTTCAGAGTAACAAATGATGACAAATTGAGCAGAATGGATTGTTAAGCTTCTGGCAGGCCTGCCTGCCTGATTAGTAGTGTTGAGCGGAATACGCCATATTCGATTTCGCGATATTGCGTGAATATATAGAAGAATATTCGCGAATATTCGCTAATATCGAATATTCGTGATATTTTATCCAAAATTTTTTTTGCAAAATTTCGCTAATGCGAAAATGATTGCGAAATTCTCATAAACGGAGATCATTTCCTGTATTACTAAACTAATATGCACTAAACACTAACTCTACACTAACTCTACTTAAAAGAAAGGAGAATAAGGGGGCAAAAGAAGGGCGGAGAAGATAATCGCGCAATATTCCTATTGCGCGATTATCTTCTCCGCCCTTTTTTTGCATCAGAGCCAATCAGAATAACTCGAATATTCGGCAAAAGGAATATTGCGCGATTATCTTCTCCGCCCTTCTTTTGCATCAGAGCCAATCAGAATAACTCGAATATTCGGCAAAAGGAATATCGCGCAATATTCCTTTTGCCGAATATTCGAGTTATTCTGATTGGCTCTGATGCAAAAAAAGGGCGGAGAAGATAATCGCGCAATATTCCGTTTGTCGAATATTCGAGTTATTCTGATTGGCTCTGATGCAACAGAAGGGCCGAGTAGCTGATGCGATTCTTTTATGTTGCCGAAAAGTCGCAATGCGAATTTTCGGCAACATAAAAGGATCGCCTCAGCTACTCGGCCCAGGGTCTCTAATCATACCAGCAATGCTTTTAGACGTCGATGGAGATCACTAGGATGTGATCTGTTTTAAAAATAAATTTGAAAAAATATGAATATTCGCCATAGCGAATATTCGCCGCGATATTCGAGTTATTCGCGAATACTCGAATATGCAATATTCGTAGCGAATATTCGCAATGCGAATATTCGTGAGCAACACTACTGATTAGCTGGTAGACAAAACACTGCCTGATCTACTTCTTTTAAGAAATGTATCAAGGATAATAGAACAGAAGGATGGGACCTGGTAGCCTTGGCAGACAAACAAGGGTATTCAGGCAATAGCGGAAGCAGGTATAAGGCAAAAACAGACTATGGAGGAGGCTTAAGTCCCTTTCCCCCAGAAGAATCTTGGGAATGCGTACTGAAAGTATTTAACCAAAAATTTGCACGTCTGCCAATCAATCAAAACCCTTGGTCAGGTTTTTATTGCTGTGCCCTTCTCCCGCTCTATCTAAAACAAAAAAAATGGAAGTTTATTATTGGCAATTTTAACAAAACAATACCAAGATCATGTAGAGGAGCCTAAATGATAGTCTATTTAACGTACACAAGGGTTTATCTGGATTCAGAATTCCTCATCTGTCTCTGAAGCTTTGGTATGGTTTAGTAACTTTTACCAGGCATACATAATGCAAATACATTAAGGAGAATTATACCCAAATGTATTTTTTGTTGAAAATGAGCTTAAAGCTGAGTAAACATTCCACTTCCTTACTAATTATGTGCAACAGGCTTTGAGTTACCTATGTTCCTCACATATTTCAATTTGATGTAATACACTTACAATAAACACGTCTATTTTTTCCCATGGCTAATTTGACTGCTTGCAGCCTTTTATTTTCTGCATTTTAATGTGTGCTTTCAACAGTCACCTCAGGAAACACTGCATATGGTATGAAAATATTTGATGTCAAATAAAAATAATCTTGATTATATGTAAAGCTGTTTAATGTTTAGCTTCCTGATAGCTCGGTATGCATGGAACATGCAGATGTCTTCAGACAGAAAGCAAAGGTATGTGCCTGGATTTCATTACTAAAACACAGGAAACTCCAAGAGGAGGACAAAACAGCAAGCTCATAAACTTTGGCAGTTCTCTAAATATCTTTTGCTTCAAATCACTTTTATTCTGATAGTTTTCCATGATACACCCTGGCTAGCTACATGTGCTGATGTGAAAACACTATTCATGTGAGTGGATTAACACAAGAAGGACACATAGTCCGTGTACACACAATGTAATCTATCCGATGGAAACGGTCCGACGGACCGTTTCCATCGGATATGTCCGCCGGGCTGTTTGATCCGGTGGCTGTACACACCATCGGATCAAATTCCCCGCCGGCGGACAGCGCGGTGACGTTGACACCGCCATGTCACCGCACCAGGAAGTAAAACACTTCCGCGCGCATGCGTCGGATCCATTCACAGGATACGACGCATGTGCGGGCAGATATGTCCGCAGGTTAGGCATACTAACCAGCGGACATATCCGACGGGCAGCTCTCCGGCGGAAAAATTTGAAAGCATGCTTTGCAACTTTTCCGCCGGAGGAATCCGTCCAAAACTGTCCGTTTGCCCCTACAGACGAGCGGATTTTTCGGCTGAAATGGTCCGTCGGACCATTTTCAGCGGATAAATTCACTCGTGTGTACAAGGCCATAGAGAAGACATTCACCACAAAATATGAAGCAGCAACCTTTTTTATGATTGTACTTATATTTCCCCTGTTTGCAGCTATAAGAGAAATGCCTGGACATTGTCTGAGATCCTATCAATATCAGTCATTCAAAGCCCCTGATTTTTTTTGCGGTGTCTGAACTCAGGTTGGAGTATAAGGAAGGAATACTTGAAATCCCAGATTATTTATATTATTTGTTTGTACACTATCTAAAGTCAGCCATAGACAACTGGAATCGTGGTTGGTTCAGCAGGGACTGGCTGAGATTCGAACCATGTATGGCCAGGCTGAATGTACCCAAGTTGATTGATCAATCAACTTAGGTATAACCTGCCAGTCGGGTTTTACATGTGATTATGGCTAACGTCTATTATAGCCACTAACAGAAATCACTGTGTTCTCCTGGTGGGGATGGCTCCCCCGCCCCCCTGCCAGAGAACACAGTGGCTCCATGTGGGGGGGGGGGGGGGGATTCTGTGTTGATGAGAGAATTGAGAAATTTTCTTTCCTGCAACCCATGGAAATCTGCTCCATCTATGGCCGACTTAACACATTTTACTTTGTTACAGAGTAAAAAGACCATCCACATTAGTCTGTCACCAAATGAGTCTGCAATCTAATGCCTTTGTGAAAAAAAGCACACTCTACACTCTCCTACTTTCCTATTCCTGAGTTTTGAGTAACATCCAGTCAAAACTCAGGAAAGGCACCACATGACTCCAGCATGCCCAATCATGCTGAGGTAACATAGGTACATAGTAGGCGAGGCTGAAAAAAACACAAGTCCACCAAATCCAGCCTATGTGGAACAGCCAATTCTGGGAGAGCTGGAGAAAAAAGGAGGGGGGATGTGAAACTAGAATCGGAAAAAAATCTGTCATTTATGAGATAAAGAAATCAGATGTCAACCACAGCAGTGGGGGATGTGGCAACACAAACTTATCTGTGTTTTACTTTACTACAAAAAGAAAGGAGGATTGCCTAGAGCTGGATTAACGCTTTGTGGCAAGACTGGGCACAGAGGACTTGACATCCTCTACTTTACCAGGTAGAAGTCTTCAGTAAAAAAAAAATAAAGTTTACATCCACTTTAAGCGACACCTTTTATTCTGTGTAAGGTCCATAACATTTTGGCATTTGAAGCGTTATTTTTTTTCCAAAAGATAACATTGATTTGAACATGGGGCTGATTTACTAAAAGTAAAGAGGCTGTTTTTTTTTTTTTTGCAGGGGAAGTTGAACTTTGCAAAGAATACCCATTCAAGTAATAGGAAAATTTAAAAAAATGCATTTTTGCTTGCACATGATTGGATAATGGAAGTCAGTAGAGCTTCACCTCATTCACTAGGCTCTGGGGATAACTTCCATAAAAAAATGCAACTTCCTATGCAAAGTTAAGAGTCTATGGGCCAGATTCAGGTAGATGAGAGCATCTTTGCTCTGGAGTAACGCTTCTCATTTACGTTACTCTGCCGAAATTTTAGGAGCAAGTGCTGTTATTCATGAAGCACTTGCTCCTAAAGTTGCGGCAGCGCATCGCAAATGAGCCGGCGGAATTCAAATTGGGCGGGTACGGGGCGTGTATTATTTAAACTATGCGCGATCCCGCGGCGAACGTACTGCGCATGCGTCGAGTGTCAATGCATCCCAGTGCGCATGCTCCAAATTCTGTCAGTGAACGTCAATGACGTCACATCCCCATTCATGAACGTTTTACGCAAGCGACGCGATTTTTATTTTTTCCGACGCAATGACGACGCCTATACTTAACATAGGATACTCCACTAGGGGGCTGCTTTATCTTTACGTCGCGTATTGCTTCCGGAAACGTCGTAAAGTCACTGCGTCGCGCCCGAAAAAGATCGTGAATTTCCGACTCCCGCTGATTAACATATTTTTTCAGCGTTAATCAGCGGGAACGCCCCCGGCGCCATTTTTAAAATGAAGTAACGATGCGATGGCGAAATTCAATTACGCCGATCGCATCGGAACTCCAACCCGGCGTTTCTTGTTTTCTGGTTACAGAAAACAAAAACGCCGGCTTAAAGTGACAGTTAGGCTGGCGGATCAATGGATACTCCAGCCTAACTCTACCTGAATCTGGCCCTATTTGTTTTAGTAAATCATTGACATAATACCTAAGAAAAAAATACCCATTAAATTAAAAACTCTGAAACAGGAAAAAAATGCTGATCACATAAATGTTCCAATGTGCTGAAAAATGTGTTTTTGTTTCAGTTCAAAATGAGCCTGTCAACCTAGAAATATGGGAGCTGCCATTGTTGCAGGCACATGCTCTGGGACTGGCATACACATTTTCCTTCCTGGACAAGTGTATGTGTACATTTAGAGCTGTAATATATACACTTTTATGGGTCTGAATGCAGCTGTATGATATGCCACGGGTCCATGCACACAGCTGCTCAAAGCTTTGTGATATTGAGTTGCATTTGGCTGAGTAGAAAAAAAAAATCTGCCTCCATGGTCCTGCACATGGACCATATTTAAAATTTGTGTTAAAGTTTACATTCATCTATTGACTCTATTGGCTGCTGCCAATGGTCATGCAGCTATACCGCCGGAAAAGCGATCTGCGGTGGTTTTAACCCTTTCTCGGCCGCTAGCAAATACGACGGTAAAGTGCATCTAAAAATGGCGGCGCTTTACAGCCGACATCGTGGACACCCCCGTGTGAAAGGGGCCTAAGAGCATGTCATTTATGTATTGGCACAAACTATGAAGATTTTGCTGACAAAAACAAGTCAGCACAAGCAGGTCCTATATTTCTTTGCAGGAATGTTCTTTTTAAATATATTTAAAGAGATTAGCCAAGGTTGGGGGGGAGTTAACTTAGGGGGTGCAATGGCCATTACATAATGAGGCATGAAGAAACTGTGGTATTAGGGTGGCAAATGAAAAGTATCAAAAAAGGATGTTAAAATGGGGCACAATAAGTACCCACTTTCTTGAGATTATGGTCACCCCTTCCCAGTGTAATTAATAATTTAAGGATCTTTGTGCATTTCTGAATTATCTTCCATTTAAGGGCGCTGTCTCCTTTAAGGATACTGCGATAAGTTTCTGTGGGAACCAATACGAATCTAAAGGAATTTTCTGGAAGACCGGAGAGGCTATTTAAGAAAAGTGGGAATGAGGCTTCCCCTTTTTTCCCGGCGGTCAAGACAAGAAGGTAAAAGCTCCCTCCCACCCCAGTTGCGAGCACTATTATGTGGTTGGGTCACCCTGGTATTCTAAGGGGGACTGGTTATTTTCTATGTAAAATATGTGGTACTGCTCGAGTTCTGAAAATTAAGCAGAATGAACTGACGTTTATTCAAATGTATTATGTTATTTGGTTGATAGTAAAAGAGTATTAAAGGATATTAATGTGTTTAAAAAACAATAAAGTGTTGCAGCCATTTTTTGCCATGTTTTTTTTCTGCGTATTTATTTAATTACTTTGTATCTGGCGAAATTTGTTTTTGTGAGGGGTGTGGCCTGCAATCTCATATCTTATTGGAATTTATAACTGACAAGTACTCAGTGTTTGCCTCGGAAGTACACACTGAACATTCTGATTGTGTATAGCAAACTTGGGGCTGATTTACTAAAAGCGTTTAATTGGTTTGAATGCTCAATCATCCAATCAGAAGAAATACGCTAACATATATATATATATATATATATATATATATTTTTTTTTACATGATTGGATAATTGAAGATGATAGTAATACAATTTATTGTGTGAAAATTCTTACCACCTTTAGTAAATCAGCCTCTTTAACTAATGTCTGTGCATCCATACTGCAGTAAAGCTTCTGTCTTTAGAGAGAACGCATATGGAGTGTTTCTGTCTTCTCCTCCTTCTCCTCTGTTTTTTTTAAACAATATTGCTTACAGCTGTGCTGCTGGTACATACAGTATGCTTGGAATGAGACTGCATATATATGTGCTTGGAATGAGACCACTTTTGTATATTTGCTATAGAGTCCCTATAAATCCAAATGTGAAGTTAGCCGGGGACATGAAACATTTCTATCACAATGAAACATTAGCTGCTCTCTTTCCAGGAATTCCTCCAGGAGGATATCTTCTTTCAGGCTGCAGGATGATAAAAAGCTAGCAACCTTCACCCAGGAATGGAAGCGTTGTGCCAATTGAAACATCTACAGACAAACGTTTTCTCCTCTAGGACTCATCAACAAAGGCCCATCAGCTGATAAATAACTCCAGCCTTAAAGTGCACACAGTTAAATTAGTCCCAAGTGACTTTTTGGTCTGGACTGCTTCAGTTGGTATGTTTAGAGAATACAGAGACACAAAGTCCTTATTTATGTTCTAATACAATAAATATAGACAGGGCGTTAGTACTCCTATGCACACTGTGTTATACTAATTATTAAACATGAAGAGATATTTCCCAGTACAGGTCACTCCGGGTATGCACTAATTAAATATGACTGAGCCGTAGATAATAAAATGCTGACACAATTAATAGAATTTAGTGTCTCAAATGCAAAGCTTGCTTATATTTACCCTTCAATTTTTTCTAACCTACAGGCTGAACTGTAGCCACCCTGGCAATATGATTATGTCAGATTTTTGCGTCTCAAAGTGGTACATTGTTTTGCATAGAAATTTGGTGTTTTATATTGTAGGCCTGTAATTCTTAGTAATAACACACTTAAATCTGTCCAAACAAAAATCTAGTAGGCATCCCAGGAATGATAAAGTTTGAAACATGAAATGATAAATTATAATATAATTAATAAATATAAATAATTATAAAAATAAATAAAAAATAACTGAATTTCCCCACAATACCCTTATTCTCAATTCTGCAAAGTGATTCTAATTTACTATCACTGTTTTATAACTGGTCTAAACCCACTTTTGATGCAAAGGGACACTCTTTGGTTGCCATGCACAATCTCAAGTTTCTAGGCAGAAAGAACAGTATATATAATATAATACTGCATGTAGGGCACTGGACAAAGCATTAGGGACAAAAGGGATGTGAAATAATTTGATACAGTAATGTAATCTGTAATATGACAAACCCAAGTGTGGCTCCGGGTTACCGCTAATGGTACTGGGATTTAACCCCGGGCCACACTCGGGATTAACGACAAGGAGGTTAAGCTCCTATTTACATCTAAAGCTTAGTACACATGGGCCGTTTTCCTATCAGAAAACAGTAGCACTGCACTGTACTAACATTGGATAGTTAGCACAGCAGCTTCTCCTGAGCTGTCAGTTTTTTTTTCATTCAGTCCTACTAGTGTGTAATAGGCTTAAAGTGGTTGTAAATTCAACCACACAACTTGCACGTACAGGTAAGTCTAGATTAAGGCTTACCTGTAGGTGCAAGAAATATCTCCTAAACCTGCACGGTTTAGGAGATATTTACATTAATTACAGGCACCGATGTCTGCACTAAAAGTGCAGTTTTTCACAATGGCATAACCTTGGTTAATGCTGTGTCTTCCGTGGGGATCTGCAGGGATCTGCCGGTCTCTCGCGCGCTCCGGGCCAATCACAACGCCGGTCAAACAAAGAAGTATCTGCGATGGGAGATGGCGGAGGCGGCGAACAAGGAGGATTCCCCAGACGAAGTGCTGTGACACGAAATGCGTCGGGTGGACTCCACTGCCGCCCCACTTGTATATACAAGCTCATGAGTGTAATAGCTGCAATAAATATTTTTATACTTATTTAAACAAGATTACGCTATGTGGCCACTTTTCTTTCCTATCTCCTTACACTATTGAAACTGAGAAAAACAGTCCGGGGACCCCACTCTTCATCATAGGTCTGGCTATTCTCCAATTTCTGCCCAGCAGAGGCGATGAGGTCCGTTTAAACCAGGTTCCCTCCATCTACCATTTTACAAGTCTATTTTGACTTTCGGTGACGTATATCCCCTTAAGTCCAATAGTTCCAGTAAGTCTGCATTCTTTCTGGTAGCGGGTCAACACTACACATAAAAAAAGTCACTCATTGATGTTCAGATATCTCTCACCCATTCACTTGGTGGAATCTCATCATATATGGACTTTGTCACACATTCAATACTTTTGTTATTGGACATACAGTTGATGCATCTTTTCCATTTGTTTGAATGACACATTTATTCACACTTACTTATTTGATTGTTTTTTGTTACGAAAGTAAATTAGCTTTTTTATTGAGCTTTTTCAGGTGTTTTTGGATCCATAGACTTTAATAGGAGTGCTTGTAAATGTTCACACCTGAAATACGCTCCTCCTACATAACTGCTCTCCTCCCTTTTCTTATCCCAGAAAACAAACTCCTGAAGCTTGATACACATGCAAAATTTCTTATAAAATGTCTGTAAAATAATTGAAAAAAAAAATCTCAAAAATCACCAGGAGTATGCTCTGCTAGATAGTCAGGATTTCCCCTTTCCACTGGATATGTGTTTGAGAGAAAGCATAATGTAGAAGAAGATGCTGTAAAAAGTCTGTTGATTGTTTCTTAAAGTTTGTCACATTGCTATTTTATGCTATGTGATCTGGTGTACACTGATATTGCTTAGCAAATCATACATAGATATGAGCTATACATGTGTTTAGGTCCTGTGGAGGCTGAGGTTTAGGGTAAGCAGTGCACCCCCCAGATTCCTATGCCTCATCAGAAATACTTACCAGATTAGGAGTCTTATATATAGTATCTTGATAATTGCACTACCAATTTTCAATGCAGCAGTTTGCATCCCACCCAAAAGACAATACTCAAGGTGTCAGGCTCGCTACTGTGTTTCCCAGTTATTTGTTTACTCTACACTGCAGAGAATCCACACCATGACTTTGTAATAGCCGTGATAGTTGGAGGAAACTGGTTACTATGGAAGGGATACCTCTTTATTGGAGAGTGTTAGTCCTTGCAGAAGGAAGTTCCTAAACTTATAAAGACTGATAAAATCCTCTGTACTGCACTGAAGATATGTTGGATTCAACTTCTTAGCTGCCTATGGATGGTTCCAAGTCAGCTGGTGACAATACGGTTTGGACAGACTGGGTCTATAATGGTATAATCCACCCACCAAGGTCAATTCCGTGGCTGTTTGATGACTGCTGGGTTAAACGCCAAGTCTCTAGGAATGCTCGGCTCTTTAGAACCCGAGGTGTCGGTAAGATCAAAGGCCCTGGCTGGGTATTAGCTACAAGCTCTGACAGCTTGTACAGCTGGTAAGCCTGCACTCTATGTGGTGGTGGACTCATGGTGTCTTTCAAACGATTGAAGATCCTATCACAGGGTGTCCCAACATACATTTCTCCTTTTGAAAGTTTTTGAAAGAGACTACATTCTTTTTGTCTCCTATATCTCACAATTTTTTTTGCTGAGTTTGCTGTTTATTCTAACTCAACTGCATTCACTTATTGATCGCATTTAATTGTATTTGTTTATTTGATCATTTATTATTAGCGCAGCTTCTTATGTTTTTATATTTTTTATCTTTATTGGAAACCTCATGAAATATACAAAGCCACAAGCAAAATCAAATGGCCATTATGAATATCTATCATGTCTGTGGCAGGAAGCCTTTGTGTGCTAACATAGAGGATCAGGGTCACATTCAGAGGCTCCCTAGGGGGTAAGCACTACATCATACTATCATATATATATACAGTATATACAGCATATATACAGTATGTGTTTGTGTGTATTTCTCACTTTATTTTCAGAAGACTTTATTTGGTATTAAACAAATTGTGCCTGGAGTTAGGCCTTGCATTATCTGTGGTTGTCAAACAGTTGATAAAAATGACTAAAATGCAGTAAAGGAGATTGTGTAATGGCAATTGTTTTACCATAAACTTTATTGGACTGTTGTCCACTAATATCGATGAAATTCTTCCCAGTTTGGGAGTTATCTCTACAAAGGTTCAGGTAGACAATTGTTATCTGATGAAGTTTTCTCTCTGGTTTGTATGTGTTTGTCTGCAATAGGGACAGTAGACTGTGAGCTCAGTTGGGGCAGAGGTAAATGGCTATGTGTAATCTGTAAAATAGTAGATTGATACTATACAAATACAGACAATAAATAAAATTATCTAAAACTAAATGTTGGTTTATTAAATTGTAGGAGCTCAAAATGCTAGATAGGTAGGTGATCCAAATATGCATTTGTAGGTTGGTCTTTGAAATATAAAATGTATTAAATGCTGAATTTTATGACTATTAACAACTTTCCATAGAGAGTTGTAAAGGGTTAAATGTCTTAATAGACCCCAAATTCTTTGGAATTGTATAAGGTATACACAGGGGCAGTGCCTAGCAGATCTTTCCTATGCAGTAGTGAGATAACCAATGCCACTAAAAACTACAGCTCTAACATTTGCTTAGTGGGTTAACACACTGTTAACTCAGTATTTAGTAATGGCTTGCCTGTTGGTAGTATTAATGATTAAAAGGAGTCCCAAAAAATAGCAAAGAATCCTTCGCTCAATTATATTTTATAATTGTGCCTGCTAAAAATGTTGTAACCTAATTAATTGTTATGCAATATCTGTGTGAATACATGAAGACTCTTAGAATACATTTTATGTAATAAAGTAATCACATTAATGTAATTACATTAGTAATGTGCAATCAGCCTGTGAATTCTCCCTTATTATTTTTTGTAAGATATAATCTAAAAAAAAATGTATTCCTCTGTAAAATGTTATTTATCTGGACAAGTTATGGTGATTCTAATAACCACCAACTTATTTCATAATCTAGAAGAAGTTCAGTTTTGGGGTATTTTTTATTTTTTTTCATTTCTTCTGGTGGTTCTGCCAGTAACACTTTTTTTTACTGAAATGGGAAGTTGGTTTCCAATATTTCTTTCTCATTTGACGGTAATGTAGTATTGAGGCACCTGGATTTTGTAACATTTACATTAACCTCCCTGGCGGTCTTCCCGTGTGTGGCACAGGGGTGAGATTTTAAAGCTAAGATCGGTAACCCCGTGCCACACACGGACTTGCCTCGCTGGATGCAGAAAAAAGTTTACTTACCTTTTCTCTGCGATCCAGCGATGAATCCCCGCAGTACACGGCGGGCGGATGTCCGCCTGATGCTGTGTGTTCCGCCGATTCCCTTCCCTGCGAGCGTCGCGACGTAGGGGGGGGAACGGCGCCAAATTTAAAAAAGTAAACAAACACTATACATACAGTACACTGTAATCTTATAGATTACAGTACTGTATGTAAAAAATACACCCCATGTCCCTAGTGGTCTGCCCTGTACACTACATGTCATTTTATATAATAAAAACTGTTCTTTCTCCCTGCAAACTGTAGATTGCCCATAGCAACCAAAAGTGTCCCTTTATGGCAAAAATTGTTTTAGAGCAGCTAAAAAACAGCGATAATTAATCAGAATCACTTGCAGAATTTAGCGATAGCGATTTATGGGGAAATTCGTCATAAAAAAATAAAAAATAATGACAGCAAAAATTCTGCAACTGAGCAAATTTCAGTGATTTTGATTTGATTACATTATTGAATAATTTTTACTATAATTATATTATTATTTGTTATAATTTTTTATAATTATTTATTATATTATAATTTTTAATAAGAAAAAAAAAAAAAAATCATACCCAGGATGCCTATTAGACTCTTGTTTGGATAGATTTCAGTGAGTTATTCCTAAGAATTACAAGCCCACAGTATAAAACGCCAAATTCCCTTGCAAATAATGGTACCGCTTTTAGCACCTAAAATCTGAAAGAATCATACCGCCAGGGAGGTTAAAGTTGTTGTGAAATCCAAATTGTTCTAGTTCATGCAAAATGCTTGGAAAAACTATTCTTGGGTTAGATATGTACATAAGTAGATCATCTGCAAAAATGCTTAATTTATAAGAACTAATGCCCACATGAACTCTGTAGATAGAGGGATTAGACCATAAAGCCATAGCCAGATGTTCCATAGCCAAGATATATAGGTATGGTGATAGCGGACATCCATGGCGTTCGGGTCGGGACAATATTCCGTTTACCCTTATCCTTGTCGAAGGAGCAGTATATAAAGCCATTATTTTTTGTATAAATTCCACCAGGAGACCTACTGTACTTGTTTCAGAGATGTTATCATAAACCTCCAATCCAAGAAATTGAAGGCCTTCTCTGCATCTAATGAAAGAAGACAAAGTGGTATCTTTGTTTTCTGGGCATATTGTATCAGGAAGCTTGTCTTTAAGAAATTGTCCTGTGCTTCTCTATTTGGAACAAACCCCATCTAATCTAGGCCTATTAAGACCCCTTTCACACTGAGGAGTTTTTCAGGCGGTACAGCGCTAAAAATAGCACTGCTATACCGCCTAAAAAACTCCTTCACTGCATACTCAGTGAAGGAGTGAAGAGTGAAGGGCTTTCACACTGAGGCGATGCGCTGGTGGGAGAGAAAAAAAATCTCCTGTCAGCAGCATCTTTGGAGCGGTGAGAGGAGCGGCGTGTATACCACTCCTTCACCGCTCCTTCCCATTTAAAACAATGGGAAACCGCTGCAATACCACCCGCAATGTGCCTCTGCAGAGGCGCTTTGTGGGCGGTATTAACCCTGTATCGGCCACTAGCGGCAAGGATAAGGGTAAACGGAATATTGTACCGTACCGCTAGCGGCTGATTCCCGCGGCAATCCTGGCGGTATAGCGCCGCTATTTTTAGCGGCGCTATACCACCACCATGGCTCCCGCCCCAGTCTGAAAGGGGCCTCAAGAAGGAATCACGATTTGTAGGCGCATAGCTAACATTTTTGCAAAAAAACTTAGGTCCACATTTATCAGGGGGATGGGTCTATAATTAGAGCATTGATTAGGATCCTTTTCTATTTTTGCAATAAGGGTGATTTGTGCCTCCTGTGTTTGCTTGGTAAATGGGCAGTCTGAATTAATTTTGTTATAAAGACTACAAAGAACAGGACTAAGGGCATTGCAATACTGCATATAGAAAGCCCCCAAGAATCCATCCGTTCCAGGGCATTTACCTTGTTTTAAAGATTGTATGGCCTCTTCCTCTGTTATACATGGCAACACTGTATGGTTAGTATATTCAGAGAGTTGGCAGGGATTAAAATTGCCTGAAATAGGTATATTTGTACCCTTAAGTAATAAAGTAAGGAGTAGTAGTTGTGGAAAGTAGTAGCTATTTTTTCCGAAGCTTATACAAGGCCTCACTGTGGACATCAAACCTTTGCAGTATAACGCCCAGATTGTTTTTTAGAAGTCAAGAGCTTTACTGCATTTGTTATTATGTTCATAAAGAATTTGTGCACATGCCTTATATTTCAAAACAGTCAAACAGGGAGTGTATTTCAGCCTGTTTTTGTTGAAGCAGTTATAAAATAGAAACATCTACATTTAATTTATGTTTTAATTTCTAATTCATTAATTTTCTATATAAAGAGGTGGTTATAGATGCCCTTTCTCTCTTCAGTCTAGCACCGTGGGTAATAAGGACTCCCCTCACTACACACCTTATAGTAGATGCTGTTTTATCATCCTTATGGTCTGATAAAAAAGCTGAAATTGTCTCTACTATTGCTTGCTTTGTTATTAAATCCTTTAATAAGTTCTCATTTAACCTCTAAGTAGGTTTCGATTCACATATATTTGGAAGTTTCACTGAAAAATATAATGGTATCCGCAGGGCCTATCCGCCCTATAGGCTCACTATGCAAGCTGCTTAGGGCCCCGCAAAGCTACGAAGGGCCCCCCAAATTACTAGAAGCCCCCGTCTGGTAAGAAGTCATTTTCGCCCCCTCACCCCGCTTCTCAACTCGCTGGCTGCATGGGAGAAGAGGTAAGAAGTCAGCACCCCTGCTTCTCAATTTAATGTAGGATGTCATTTCCGACAGCAGAACACCCTCTCCCCCCGCTTCTCAACTTTCTTTAATGTGACATGTCACTGTCGTCAGCGCCCCCGCTTCTCATTTTTAATGTGCCATTTCATTTAGCTTAGGGCCCCAAGAAGGTCAGGATCGGCACTGGGTATCCGACCACATTTGTACACCTATCACAGACCATGGCACCCAATCTAACATACTAAGAGATTAAAAAGTAGTCTATCCTACTGTATTATAAGAAGCTGAATAGCATGTAAAATCTTTATCCAAGGGATGCAGAATGCACCAGACAGCCACTAACTGAAGTGAATGAAGCAAGCGCTTTAACCTATTCAAGCGTAATTAAGAAATTTGTGATTTACCTGTTAAATTATTCATTACATGATCCAAAGTTATGTTCAGTTCACTACCTAAAATCAGTGAACCCTCCTGAAATTCTCTAAGCTTACATAGTATAGAGGTTAACATAGTTGCTTGTTCTTGATTTAGTACATACATATTCGCCAGCATGAATGGCTAGTGAAAGATTTTACATTTAACAAAAATGTACCTACCCTCAGGGTTAGCTCCTGAGCATCAGAAATTGGGATCGAGGAATGTATACCAATCGCCACTCCCTTCGACTTACTCCTAGGATTATTGCTAAACCAGGAGGAATAGTACCTTGTGGGCATTCCCGGAACTGATGTAGATTTGAAATGGGTTTCCTGTAGGAAAATAATATTTACCTTTTGCTTACACATATCGTATATTATTTGTGATCTCTTTTGTGGCGTATATAGACCTCTGACATTCAAGGATCCAAATTTAAGAGTCTTCATGGTGGCTGGTACACAAACCTCAATAGACAATTTCTGGTCACAGAAACAGCTCTCCAGATACATTCATATAAAAAAGACAGAAAAATGCACAGACTAAGAAAAAAGAAATATGAAAAAAATAAAAAAAGATAGAAGAACATTGCCCTTCCATAATAAGCAAGTACACAATGGATAACAAGAGGGCCGATATGTCAGGGCTTATCCAGGAAGGTCTGTATCGCTGAAATATAGGAACAAATCTATTAGGATTCTTCCTCTCTTACCCCCTTATAAAAGAAGAGGTTTAAAAAAAAGGGGAGAAGCAGAGAAGGAAAAAGAGAGAAAGAGAAAAAGAAAAAAATGTTTTTAAGTTTAATGCATTCTCTGAATTAAGATACAAAATCTCCTGTGTGCAGCTTCCACAGTCAGCTTCCTCCCTTGTTATACTTAGCTGAGCCCGATGTCAATCCAGTGCTGTGCCCAAGAGCAGCATCTCTCTCTGCTCTCTGTCCTCCCAGGGCAGATTGATAGAAATCTGTCAATCAAATCCAGTGACGAGGGAGCAAGGGCAGGGTCGAATCATGCTGTCTGTGTATATGGACATAGGCAGTGCAGCTTGGGATCGTGCCTGCAGGTGTGCAACAATAGGAAGCAGATTTTATGGTGACTCACAAAGAAGAGGAGGAGCCAGGAGTGCTGGAAGGGGACCCAAAAAGGGAAGGGTCAGAGCGGCATCTGCAAAACCATTTGGGTAAAATATGTTTATTATAAAAAACATAGCCATTATAATTAGGGCTGTTACTGCCAACACCACCCCGGCCAGGAAGAAGGAGATTTTGCAGAACATTACCGACCAGGTAATTTCATTGAGGGGGGGGGGGACCCGGAAACGCGAGGGGATCGTCAAGAAGATCAATGATCTCCGGCGTCTGGTCCGAAAGAAGCTGGCCAAAATGGCAGCCCATGCCAGGGGCACTGGAGGGGGCCCACCATGCCCTGTTAGGCTGACAGCGGAGGAGCGTGTGGTGGCCCAGACCTTTAATAGGCAACAAGTGGAGGGCCTGTCTGGCTATGACTCCAGTTAGGAGCCGTGATGACAGGTACGTTTTTTTTTTCCTATTTGGTGTGTAGCTGTGTGGGGGGGGGGGAGGGAATATGTGGCAAGTGTGTGAATCCTCCAACCTGTGAATGTTTTGTGTCATCCACAGATGTGCAGGAGGGTGCTGGGCCATCTGGCCTGACTGCACCATGCCCGGGACACCAGCCTGATGAGGACCCCCAGACAAGGCCGGAGTCCTCGGAGGAGGAGGAGGAGGTCATGTCAGCCAGTGGATTGTTATTTTTGGAGGAGTCTTCCCCTCTGGCTGGCAGCAGCCAGCCATCCATAAGGGGTAGCCCCTCCCACTCCTCCCCCAACAGGGCTCCCCTCCCAAGGGCCTCCCCTTCTCCCCACCCACAAGCATCAGCTGGAGGCAGGAAGTCGTCCCAGAAGACCAGGGGGGTGGCCGAGGTTCTGCCCGCCAATCTCAGAAGGGACCAGGCCCTTCAGACCCACCATCTGGGACAGGTCAGCCAGACTTTGGTGCAGATGGAGGAGAGCCTGTCCTCCATAAAGGATACGCTTGGGGACCTGGACTGCTACTCCCTGGCTCTTACAAACTGCCTAAACGAACTGCAGACTACTACAGCAGACGTTGGGCAGGATGTGAGGGCCCTCACCCAGGCTATCCAGACCAATACGGCAACACTAAGGCCTCGTACAGACGATCGGACATATCCGATGAAAACGGTCCGCGGACCATTTCCATCGGATATGTCCGATCGGGAGTTTGATCCGATGGCGTGTACACACCATCGGATCAAATTCCCCGATGGCGTGTACCGCCGGACGGCGCGGTGACGTGGCGGTTCCCCGCCGCCGTTGACGGCGCGGTGACGTGGCGGTGACGTTGACGTCACCGCTACACGTCACCGCTACCAGGAAGTAAAACACGTCACCGCACCAGGAAGTAAAACACGTCCGCGCATGCGCCAAATACATACATTCGGCGGCGGCGCGGCGGCGGCGGCGGTGCGGGACGACATGTCTGCTGGTAAGTGTACTAACCAGCAGACATGTCGGGCGGACAGATTCCCACCGGATAGATTTCAAAGCTTGCTTTGAAATCTGTCGGGTGGACAAATCTGTCCGCTAGCCCATACACACGAGCGGAGATGTCTGCTGAAACGGTCCATCGGACCGTTTTCAGCGGACATATCCCCTCGTGTGTACGAGGCCTAAGTGCTGGCCTGAACAGAATTGCCGTGGCCTTGGAGGGCAGGCCGCCAGGTGGCCAGAGACCAGGGGCTGCTCCTCCTTCCCAGTGGTGGTGCATGCATGCATTCTCATTGTGCCATGATTAGTGTGTGTGTTTAACGTGCAAAGATGCCTAATGTGAGCTGTCTCCTGGCTGCTCTTCCCTCAGAAGACGGGGTATCCTCAGTTAGGGGGGGGGGGTTGTCTGGTTCAGGGGTCAGGTCATCATGTATGTCAATCTGCAGGCCCTTTCTCACTGCGAAGTTGTGCAGCATGCAACATGCACCGATGATCTGGCACACAAAGTTTGGGGAATACAACAGGGTCCCCCCAGACTTATCCAGGAATCGGAAATGTGACTTTAGGAGGCCAAAGGTGCGTTCCACCACTGCACGTGTTTGAGCGTGGGCTTCATTGTATCTTTCCTCTCCTGGGGTTTTGGGGTTCCGGATAGGAGTCATGAGATGGGGTCCCAGTGCATATGCAGAGTCACCTGGAAGGGAAAAGACAGGAGAATGTTAGTCATGCATGTGCCCCTTGTGATGTGTGCATCATGGGGGGGGGCAGTCATGCCTGCCACCCATGTCACTCACCAACCAGCCAGGTGTCCCCATACACGTTCTGTTTAAATTCCATTGGGATGGGGCTCTGATTGTATATGTAGCTGTCATGGCTGGATCCGGGGTGTTTGGCACGGGCGTGCCATATAAGGCCTTGGGCATCGACTATCACCTGTACGTTGATGGAATGCCAATGCTTCCGATTGCGTTATATGTGCTCTGTTCACGGGGGGGCTGGAGTGCCACATGTGTGCAATCAATGGCCCCCACGGTGCGTGGGAATCTGGCAATTCTGTAGAAATCTGTCATTGCCTTCAGCCGCAGGTCCTCAGTGGTGGGTTTGATGATTTGGTTGGCCATGCATCTGAGGATTGCAGGGATAACCTGGTGCACACATCTGCTCATGGAGGATTGTGACATCCCAGCCACCACTCCACTTGTTCTTTGAAAAGAGCCACTGGCAAGGAAATGGAGTGTTGCCAGGACCTTGACCAGTGGCTGCACTGCATGTGAGCGGTGTGTTGGGATGGTGATGTCCTCCTGCAGGGTTGTGGTTAATTCCAGGATGGCATGAGGGGTGAATCTGAAGATGCGATACACCTCAGAATCACTTATGCCAAAGAGGTCTATGCGTGTGCGGTATATCCTCTCCCGTGCCCTCCTTCTTTGCTCCTCTAAAGTCATTAGTATAGCTATGAGCAAGGATGCCCCTGGCATGTTGGCATACAGATTGTTGTCCAGCAAGTGTGACTGCTCAGCTCCTCACTAACAGTGTTGCTTTAGCTGACATGTAGACGGATTGTTTAATTTTATTCCACCTTTTATATGGTCTAATTTTAGACAGGACGTGCAGCTGTTGCGCACAGCGCGTAGCCTGCGCTGCACCAACTTACTTTTGTGGATCCCCGTTACTCCCTCATTTGCATATTTGAATAGCAAATCAATGGTGTGTCTAGCGCAGTTTTGCGCGGACGGATACGCTGGTCTATCGAAATTACGCCGGTCCAAAAAAAGTAGATTTCATGCGTATATATCGTTTTGGGGATGCGGCGCATCGATACGCATTCGCAGATTTAGACTTACACCACGCATCTCCTGTAACGCCGGCGTAATGGCTCTGTGAATCTGGCCCTTAGTTGCTTCTATGATCTGCTCTCTTGGTTTAGCATGTTGACTTTTTAAATCGTGGACATGTTAAATGATTTAGAAGTTTCAGTGGCTATTAGTGGATTTGGTGGATCTCCTTCATTTATAGAAATGAAGAAAAAATTAATAGTGCCTGATTCAATTAATGTGGGATTAAGTGAATTTTGAAACAGTTTTATGAAAAGTAATAATGTGACACCTTGATATAACACATTATTCCTACTGTAGCATAGCTCAACAATACATTTCAAGCTACAGTACAACTAATAAAGTCTACATAATCTTACTGATTCAACACCTAGGAATAAACAGTATATTAAAAGGCCAAGTAGAGAAAGACCAGGCTTCACTCTGCCCAGTATATTTCCCAGCTTGCAAGTATAATGGAAAAAAGGAAAGCTTCACAAATTTCCGTATCATCCTTGCCCAGGCGCCATGCTAATCTTCTCTGTATTGCTCCAATTTTGGTTTATGTACAAAAAGAGCTCACACAATGGGGATCACGGCTGTTTTACATTAGCCATACAGAGCTTTGAATATGAACTGTTCTGCTGAATTGAGCTGGAAGCAAGCATGAAAGGCAATATCTTGGGATTTACACTTTTGATCTTGACTACCTTTTTTTGATGGGTGTCAAAAAGTATTTTTTTTTTTTTTTTTATTTCTGTGCAATTGAGATGCCTTGGACAGCATTAGATTTATTTTTTTATTTTTTTATTTAAGGGCAAGTAATTTGTGTAACAGCTAATTTATGCTGAGTACAGACTTAACTGTTCAGACATTTATAAAATTGTAATACATCGTCCTAAAGATATATTAAATTATATAAATGTGATTTCAGAAATCATGAAAATTAAAACGAAAAGTGACATTTAAATAATAGAAACGGTCATGGAAAATGACTTTTTTAACAAAATTCGCTACTGCTTTAACTGCTAAATCTAACACAACTAGTGTTTCTCATACACCTGCTACTAATATTGCTATTAGTGTTTATACTACTGATACTAAATAATAATAGTAAAGATGATGATAATAATAGTAATTATAATCATAATAATATCATTTACTATAAGGACAATGTTCAAAGTTTTTCCCCGTGCTTCATTTTTTGTGTTTGCAAAGTATTGTACTCTAGCAGAATGTGATTTTTTTTGCTATAATTACAGGATTTCTAGAATAAACCAGTCCATGATTTTGTTAACTCACTTTACTGCTAGAATTTTAAGGGACGGGCTATAGACGGGACCTCCACTATAGCCTAGTACACACAATGGAAAACAGTGTACAGTATGGCCAGTTTAAAGGTGTCAGCTGACTAATCCCAGGTATGATACAAGGTGCAAATCACTATATGAAAAGACAACAGAACTTGAACTTATGTCAAGTAAAACCTCTTTCTTTAGGAAACCATTGACTTAACACTGAACCAACTTTGACCTAGACATAAGTAAAAGGAAAATTCTTTTAACCATTTGACCTCTGGGAGATTTACCCCCCTTCCTGACCAGGTAATTTTTTGCAATACATCACTGCATTACTTCAACTGATAATTGCACTGTCATGCAATACTGTACCTAAATAAAATGTATTTTTAATTTTTTTTGCTAGTTCTGGTGGTGATCGACAACTTATAGCAGGACTATGATATTGTGGCGGACAGTCGGAACACTAACTGACACTTTTGACACTTTTTGAGGACCAGTGACACTAATACAGTGATCAGTGCTACAAAATATGCACTGTTACTGTACTAATGACAAGGTCTGGGAAGGGGTTAAACATCAGGGGCGATCAAAGGGTTAACTATGTTCCTAGCCAGCGTTTTAGTGCACTGCGGGAGGTGCTTTTACTAGGGGAAGACATAGATCATAGACCCTGCTTTACAGAGAAACATGATTGATGCCTTCCCTCCAGTCAGAACGGTGATCTGCCTGGTTTACATAGTGCTGAATGATTGGCAGGTGCCAGCGGACATCGAGTCCATGGTACCCGCTAATCAGCTCCCGCTGTGTATATTCACAGCGGGTCCCTAGTGGCGCATATGTGCACCCCCTACCTGGAAGTGTTTGTTCACGTACTAGATATACAGTATGTAAGTTATACAGTCGGCAAGTGGTTAAATATAAAAGTGACATGAAAGCAATGAGCTGTGATTTCAAACAATGCAGTATTTCCAATGTGTTGAAGTCTTTGCAAAGCTTTGCATTTGTGAAGGTTAAGTGACTTTTCTCTTGGAAACTTTAATCTTTGCTGATTGGAAACTAAAACACTGATTCCCGCGTTCTGAAAAAATACAGATAATATGTATTTACTGTTTCTTTTCCAAACACACAAGCTACAATATAATCCATTGTTACGCTGTGGATTCCAGCCAACTGTACTTTGTGAAGAACTATTTTCTTTCAAAATATACAAAATCTAGGGCCTCTATAGGTCATATCAAAGGAGAATTTCTCATGTTTAAAGTTCCTCAGTTTGATATTTTAGTGTGCTTTTTTCTTCATGGGGTATTTCTTGTTTTACACGTTTCTGATAGAGATGGCATCTAATATTTCATAATACACATTCTGCTTTGACGGCTAAATGCTTTTATCTTTTTATAACTGTTTGTCCCTGTATGTATTTATTATTTTGCTCAGTTATACCCAATGTTTTAATAGGGTAAGCCCAAATTCTCTGGGACCACATAGTATTTAACAATAATATTCATACAGATAGAAAGTTCTAATAACATGGTTAAAATGTACGGTATCTAATACCAAAACAAAAATGTATGGTATTGCAGATTACTGGTTCTTAGATCTGATGGCTGCACTAATTTTTTCACACATTTTTTATTTTATTTTATTTTGACCATAAAATCCTACCAACTCAATATTGAGGAAGGTAATAGATGACACTGTCGCAAAAGATACATTTATATACACTATAGCTGCTGACTTTTAAAAAGCACACTTACCTGTCCAGGTTGCTCGCGATGTCTGCCGCCTAAGGCCCATCTGTCAACTGTGGCAGGTCCCGGCTCCGCCATCCTCACTAAGGGAAACAGGCAGTGGAGCCTTGCGGCTTCACTACCTTGTGGCTTCACTGCCCGTTTCCTACTGCGCATGCGCGAGTGAATGGGCGGCTGACTTCTGGGAGACACACAGTTCCCAGAAGTCAGCGCACACCATTCCCCAGAAGACAACACAAGAAGGTAGAGCCCAAGGAGCACCATGGACAAGGAAGGGGCAGGTTAGAAAGATCTGCCTAGTAATAGCCATTTCTGGTAAGTATAAGGCCTCGTACACACCATCGGACTTATCCGATGAAAACGGTCCACGGACCATTTCCATCGGATATGTCCGATCGGGAGTTTGATCCGATGCCGTGTACACACCATCGGATCAAATTCTCCGCCGCCGGACGGCGCGGTGATGTGGCGGTGACGCAGCGGTGACGTTGATGCCGCCACGTCACCGCCACGTCACCGCACCAGGAAGTTAAACACTTCCGCGCATGCGCCGAATCCATTCGGCGGCGGCGCGGCGGCGGTGGGGGACGACATGTCTGCTGGTAAGTGTACTAACCAGCAGACATGTCGGGCGGACAGATTCCCACCGGATAGATTTCAAAGCATGCTTTGAAATCTGTCGGGTGGAGAAATCTGTCCGCTAGCCCATACACACGAGCGGAGATGTCTGCTGAAACGGTCCATCGGACCGTTTTCAGCGGACATATCCCCTCGTGTGTATGAGGCCTAAAAAATAAACAAATACATTATTTTTTTTTTAAACTTTTTGCCTTTTTTTTTTTTTAGGGATGAACCTCCGCTTTAAATGTATACCGACTATACAGATAGCTAAACAAGTAACTGGTGTTCTGTGGTCATAATCCACTTTAAAATCACAAGCTATTGTACTGAAGTAATGTTTGCTGAATGAATAATCGTCAGAACTATATGTGAACTGTGTGGAAATGTCTAAAGCAGAAAATCCTAGTACGTTGTATAAATGAAACACTATGCATCTAATATATAAATGATAAAACGTGAATTATTAGCTAGTTCTATAGACTTACAAAAATAGCTATATACACCTTTATGCACACACTTACAGTAAATGCTTCAATACAATTATGTAGATGTAATCCCTAAATTAATGGCATTTTGTGTGCTTTGTTTTCGGCACTTCGATTCTTGTACTCCAACAATGGCTGCATTGCACTTCTCTACCTTCAGTAGACTGTGCACATACTGTATGACAGGATGATGCAGGAGCACAATTGAAAGATAAGGAGAGAGTTTTCACCCTTTAACAGGAAGAGCTTGAACATGTACCTCCTTGGCAGGTTCACATTGTATTATTTTATTGAAAGCTGCTGATTTAAAATTTGTAAAAATTACTTTAAAATGACATTACTGCTTATATGAGATTTTATTGACTGGGTTTACATATACTTTAATCACTTGCCACCCGCCCACCGTCAAATGATGGCTGGGCTGTGTGGCTCTCGTTCTGGGTGGACGTCATATGTCGGCCTCCCAGAACACCCGTTCTCGCATTCCCGTGGCTGTACCGTGTTGCTAGGACAAGGCGGGACCCCGATCTCTGTAAAGAGCTGCGGCCACGGCTCTTTAATCACTTCAGCCCTGGAATATTAGGCTACTCAATGACCAGAACACTTTTTACAATTTGGCACTGTGCTGCTTTAACTGGTAATTGCCGCTGTGATTTTTATTTTTTGCGATATAAATGGAAAAAGACCAACATTTTTTAAAACAAAATTATATTTTCTAATTTTTGTTATAAGAAAAGTCCTGTAAACTAAATTGTACTCATACATTTAGGACAAAATGTATTCAGCCACATGTCTTTGGTAAAAAAAAAATTCAATAAGTGTATATTTATTGGTTTGCGCAAAAGTTATAGGGCCAGATTCAGGTACATCTGCGCATTATTGGACCGGCGTAGCGCACCTCCTTTACGTTAGACTTGCGCAATGTAGCTGCGCAATCACCCTATTCTCATCGCTTTTACGCATAAAATTGCGCATGCGTAATGTTATTTCCGAGGCGTAAGGCGGAGTAATACAAATTGGGAAGGACGTGGGCGTGTTACATTGAAATGAGCCGTGACCCCATGCAAATGAAGGGCCGACCGGCTCGCGCATGCGCGCTTGAAGGAGACCATGGTCAACACTTCTGTGCGCATGCTCACAACTCGGGAACAGCGCAATCATGAAATTGGAAGTAGACCCGGGCAACTTTGCTGAACTACGCAGACAGCATAAATAGCCAGACACAAACGCACTTCAATTGCAAAAGTACATCCCTTTGTATCCCTCCCTATACAGCAAGGTGCTATTGTTCTGTTGTTTGTTAGCGTTTATTTGTTTGTTTGTGACGTGTCGTTGAGATATCTGGGGACTGTTTTGCAGAGTGATTTTTGTCTTTTATGTGTTTTCTTTGTTGTTTTTTTTTTTTTAATTATATTTTTACTGGGCTTTTTTTTTTTTTTTTTTCGGTTCTGTTTGTGTATGAATGTGGGGGTGACATTCCTGCCGGAAAAGGGGTGTCACCCTCATTTGTGGTGGAGAAGTGATCCCCTTTTTTTTTGCTGGAAAATTTTTGATTTTGCTGGTCATTTTTTTCTTTGTGTTGTGAATGCTGTTTGAATGTGGGGGTGACATTCCTGCCGGAAAAGGGGTGTCACCCTTAATGTTGGTGGAGAAGGGTTCCCCAGGACCAGGGAGAAGTGATCCCCAGGTCCGTGTGAATGGTGTATGAATGTACAGTGACATAATTGGAGCCTTGGCGTGGCGTTGCTGCTCACAAGTCCTGCATGGTGGGCTTGTGCCAATCCAATTTGATGAGGATGTGGGGTGTGTGTGCTAGGGACCACAGTGGTGTGCATGCATGCATTCTCATTGTGCCTTGATTAATGTGTGTGTTTAACGTGCAAAGATGCATATGTGAGCTGGCATGAGATGGGGTCATGAGATGGGGTCCCAGTGCATTTGCAGAGTCACCTTGAAGGGAAAAGACAGGAGGATGTTAGTAGTGCATGTGCCCCTTGTGATGTGTGCATCATGGGGGGGGCAGTCATGCCTGCCACCCATGTCACTCACCAACCAGCCAGCTGTCCCCATACATGTTCTGTTCGAAATCTGTGGGGATGGGGCTCTGATTGTATATGTAGCTGTCATGGGTGTCATGGGTAGTGTCATGTGTTGGGCTGCTGATGTCCTCCTGCAAGGTTGTGGTTAATTCCATGATGGCATGAGGGGTGAATCTGAAGATGCGAGACACCTCAGAATCACTCATGCCATAGATGTCTATGCGTGTGTGATATATCCTCTCCCGTGAAGAGTGAAGAGTGAGGGGCTTGTATCAGATAAGAATATTGTATTAGATTAGATTAAATTGTAAAGTTTATATAAGCAAATAAAAAGTTAAAAAAAAAAAAAATATCTCCCGTGCCCTTCTCAGTGCCCTCCTCCTTCTTTGCTCATCTAAAGTCAGTAGTATAGCTATGAGCATGGATGCCACTGGCATGTTGGCATACAGTTTGTTGGGCAACACGTGTGACTGCTCAGCTCCTCACTAACAGTGTTGCTTTATCTGACATGTAGACGATTTTTCAAATTTTAGACCAGCTTTTATATGGTCTAATTTTAGACAGGACATTTTGCTGTTGCGCACAGCGCGTAGCCTGCGCTGCACCAACGTTCTTTTGTGGATCCCCGTAACTCCCTCATTAGCATATTTGACTAGCAAATCAATGTTCTGTCTAGCGCAGTTTTGCGCGGACGGATGCGCCTGTCTAACGAAATTACGCTGGAGAAAAGAAAGTAGATTTCTTGCGTATCTCGTTTTGGGGATGCCGTGCATCGAAACGCACACGCACATTTAGACTTACGCCGCGCATCTCCTGTTACGCAGGCATAATCGCTCTGTGAATCTGGGCCATAGTGTCTACAAACTAGGGTACATTTTCTGGAATTTACGCAGCTTTTAGTTTAGTTCATTTCTTGAGGTGCTAAAATGGCAGGGCAGTACAACCCTCCCCAAATGACCTCATTTTGGAAAGTAGACACTCCAAAGAAATTGCTGAGAGGCATGTTGAGCCCATTGAATATTTTTTTGTGTCCCAAGTGATTGAAAAATTACAAATAAAAAATGTCACAAAGTTGTCACTAAATGATGTATTGCTCATACATGTAATGGAGTCCATGGAATATTTTATATTTTGCCACAAGTTGTGGGAAAATTACAAACTTTTTTATTATCTTTTGCACAAAGTTGTCACTAAATGATATATTGCTCAAACATGCCATAGGCATATGTGAAATTACACCCCAAAATACATTCTGCTACTTCTCCTGAGTACAGGCACACCACATGTATGGGGCTTTTTGGGAGCCTAGCCGCGTACGGGACCCCGAAATCCAAGAACCGCCTTCGGGATTTTTAAGGGCATACATTTTTGATTTCACTGCTCACTTACTACCATAAAATGCCAAGATAGCACAAAACCCCTCCCCCAAATGACCACACTTTGGAAAGTAGACACCCAAAGCTATTTTCTGAGAGGCATGTTGAGTCCATGGAATATTTTATATTTTTGCCACAAGGCACGGGAAAATTATAATTTATTTTTTTTGCACAAAGTTGTCACTAAATTATATATTGCTCAAACATGTCATGGACATATGGGAAATTACACCCAAAAATACATTTGCTGCTTCTCCTGAGTACAAGGCTACTACATGTGTGAGACTTTTTGGGAGCCTAGCTGTGTACAGGACCCTGAAAACCAAGCACCACCTTCACACTTTTTAAGGGCGTGAAATGGTGATTTTACTCTGAAATGTCCAGATGTCAAAAAAAAAACCCTCCCCCAAATGACCCCATTTTGGAAAGTAGACACCGCAAGTTATTTGCTAAGAGGCATCGTGAGTATTTTTCAGCTCTCATTTGTTTTTGAAAATGAAGAAAGAAAAGAAAATATATTTTTTTCTTATTTACATTTTCAAAACTTTGTGACAAAAAGCAAGATCTGCAAAATACTCAACATGCCTCTCAGCTTGAAGTGTCTTCTTTCCAAAATGGGGTCATTTGGGGGGGGGGGGTTTGTGCTATTTTGAAATTTCATGGCCTCCGATACTGTGATAGGTAGTGAGGAAGTGAAATCACCATTTTACGCCCTTAGAAAGCCTGAAGGTGGTGATTGGTTTTTGGGGTCCCGTACGTGGCTAGGCTCCCAAAAAGTCTCACACATGTGTTATACCTGCACTCAGGAGAAGTAACAGAATGTATTTTGGGGTGTAATTCCACATATCCCCATGGCATGTTTGAGCAATACATCATTTAGTGACAACTTTGTGCAAATTTTTTTTTTTCCTGCAACTTGTGTCAAAATGCCTCTAAACAAATAGCTTGGGGTGTCTACTTTCCAAAATGGGGTAATTTTTTAACTGTCCCATTTAGAAGCTTATGTCACACATCACCCACTCGTCTAACGACTTGACAAAGCCCTTTCTGACACTTTTTGTTTACATGTAAAAAAAAATTTTTTTGCAAGGAAATTACGTTGAACCCCCAAACATTATATATTTTTTAACACAAAGGCTCTACAGATTAAAATGGTGGGTGTTGCATTTTTTTTCCACACAGTATTTGCACAGCGATTTTTCAAACACATTTTTGGGGGAAAAAACACTTTTTTTTATTTGAATGCACTAAAGCACACTATATTGCTCAAATGTTTAATGAAATAAAAAAGATGATCTTAGGCGGAGTACATGGATACCAAACATGACATGCTTTAAAATTGCGCACAAACTACATATATTTTTAAAAGTTTTAAAAGCCTTTACTGGTTACCACTTTAGATTTACAGAGTAGGTCTCCTGCTAAAATTACTGCCCTCAATCTGACCTTTGCGGTGATACCTCACATGCATGGTGCAATTGCTGTTTATATATGACCCCAGACTGATGTTTGCGTTCCCCTTTGTGCGTAAGCACGGGGACAGGGGTGCTTTTTTCTTTTATTTTTTATTTATTATAAAAAACATTTTTAACTGTTCCTTTCATTTTTTTTTTTGAATTTTGGTTGTTATCTCAGGGAATGTAAATATCCCCTATGATAGCAATAGGTAGTGACAGGTACTCTTTTTTGAAAAAATTTGGGTATTAGACCCTTGATCCCTCCTCTGCCCTCAAACCATCTGACCACACCAAGATCGGTGTGATAAAATGCTTTCCCAATTTCCCAATGGTGCTGTTTATATCCGGCAAAATCTAAGTCATGAAATGCTTGTAGCTTCCGGTTTCTTAGTCAATATAGATGATTGGAGCCATTCTGGTCAGCTTTATGGTCAGCTTTATGCTAAGCTAGTGGAAACCACCGGCTTTATTCTCAGGTTCCCTGTTAGGACAGGAGAGCCGAAGAAAACCTTGGAAGACAGTGGGGGAGGACGTTCCCTCCCACTGCTTGTAAAAGCAGTCTATAGGCTAATTAGCTGCTAGGATTGCTTTTATATGAAAGTCGACCGCTGACTGAAAAGAATAATACCAAGATGATACCTAAACCTGCAGGCATCATTCTGGTATAACCACTCAAATCCAGCAACATACCAATACGTTGCTGGTCCTTGTTGGGCATACTGTATATTGTAATATTTTTTTTTTCATGCAGCCTGTGGGCTGAACAAAAAAAAAGAGATTGATCGGTGGGTATGCCCACCATTAGAATACCACCCTTCATCCACCCACCTCTATTGATGGGCATACATGCACCATTTTTTTTAAACTGTGGTGGTGAAATCACCTACTACAGCGCTGAAGTTTCTGATTTATGTATCGTGGAAGCAAACACTATTGCTGTGAAGATAAATAAATCAGTGCTGCAGCTGAATGGTGTACATGCTAAGCAAATGACGTTTAACAAGAAAACAAAGTAACATTACAGTATAACAGTAAAACATATCATACCTGCAAAGCAAATACAATAAAACATATATGCCAAGGCATGGGGGCAACCCGCCCCTAATGTTAGGAGCAAATCACTACTCCACCCCTGCCCCCATGCTTTGGTATATATGCTCTTTTTTTTTAACTGTGGTAGTGAAATCACCTCCTACAGCACTGGAGTTGCTGATTTACGTATCGTGGGAGCAAACGCTAAATGGCATACCAGCTAAGCAAATGATGGTTAACAATAAAACAATAAAATAAAACATTACAGTTCTAAATAGATATAGAACAATAGTGAGCGAACAATAAAGGGATTTTTAAATACAGCTTACCTGTAAAATCCTTTTCTTGGAGTACATCACGGGACACAGAGCGGCATATTCATTACTATATGGGTTATATGGAGTACCTTCAGGTGTGGACACTGGCAATCTCAAACAGGAAGTCCCCTCCCTATATAACCCCCTCCCCTAGAGGGAGTCCCTCAGTTTTGTAGCAAGCAGTATGCCTCCCAAAAATGTTCCCCAAAAGAGGGGTGGGAGCTCTGTGTCCCGTGATGTACTCCAAGAAAAGGATTTTACAGGTAAGCTGTATTTAAAAATCCCTTTTTCTTTCTCGTACATC
Source organism: Rana kukunoris (assembly GCA_029574335.1). Taxonomy (NCBI): domain Eukaryota; kingdom Metazoa; phylum Chordata; class Amphibia; order Anura; family Ranidae; genus Rana; species Rana kukunoris. The sequence continues at coordinate 311,910,567 of CM056052.1, read as the reverse complement.
ACGGGACACAGAGCGGCATATTCATTACTATATGGGATGTCCGAAAGCAATGCTTTAATGAGGGGAGGAGACATCTTCTCAAAAGAGATTTAATTTAGAGGTATACTCAAATAATAATAATAAATCCAACTTAGTCAAGAAAAACTTTTTTTCTTTCTTTTTTACACCCAAGGGTGCCCCTGATCCCGAGGATCTTAAACCGCAGCCTGTAGTACTGCCTGCCCAAAGGCTGAATCCGCATTCCTTCTCACGTCTAGTTGATAAAACCTTGTAAACGTGTGGACTGATGACCACGTCGCCGCCTTGCATATCTGAGCCATAGAGATCTGATGGTGTGCTGCCCAGGAGGCGCCCATGGCCCTGGTAGAATGGGCCTTTACCGACAAAGGAGGAGGCAACCTCTTCAAACCGTAGGCCTGAATGATTAATTGTCTAATCCATCTCGAGATGGTGGATTTTGCAGCTGCCTGCCCCTTCTTGGGGCCATCTGGTAGAACGAACAACACATCTGTTTTCCGGATCTTTTCTGTAGCTTTAAGATAGGCCTTCATGGCCCGGACAATATCCAAGGTATGCAGCAACCCCTCCTTTCTAGATGTGGGTTTCGGAAAGAAGGATGGAAGTACCAAATCCTGGTTCAAGTGAAAATTGGATATAACCTTTTGGTAGAAAGGCAGGATGGGGCCGGAGAACTGCCCTGTCCTTATGTAGAATGAGATATGGTTCCTTACACGATAAGGCTGCCAACTCTGACACTCTCCTGGCCGAAACTATGGCGACCAAGAATACCAACTTTCTTGTCAGTAAAACTAAAGGAATCTCAGCCAACGGCTCAAAGGGTTGTTTCTGTAGAGTGGACAGGACAAGATTTAAGTCCCATGGACAAATTGGTGACTTGACAGGAGGATTAATACGCAAGACCCCCTGTATGAAGGTCTTTACCAGCGAGTGGGTGGCCAGCGGCCTCTGAAACCACACTGACAGAGCTGAAATCTGTCCCTTGATTGTGCTTAAAGCCAGGCCTTTATCCACTCCTAGCTGGAGAAAACCTAACACCCTATCAATGGTATATTTGCGGGAATTCCATCTTTTGGATTCACACCAGCCTACGTAGTTCCTCCACACCCTGTAATAAATCACCCTGGAGGCCGGCTTTCTAGCCCTAATCAGGGTAGGAATTACCTGCCTAGACAGACCTCTACCCCTGAGAATCAGGGATTCAGCCTCCAGGCCGTCAAATTTAGACGCTGTAATGTAGGGTGGAGGATCGGGCCTTGTGAGAGTAGGTCTGGTCGTAGAGGAAGAGTCCAAGGGTCTTCCACTGCCATCCTTAGGACTAGTGAGTACCATGTTCTCTGGGGCCAAGCTGGAGCTACTAGAATGACTGGCTTGTGCTCCACTCTGATCCTGCGCAACAGGCGCGGAAGTAACTGTAGCGGAGGGAATGCATATAGAAGTTTGAATTGATGCCAAGGGCAAACCAACGCATCGGTTCCGCAGGCCATAGGGTCCCTCGCTCGAGACACGAACCTGTCTAGTTTCTTGTTGAACCTGGATGCCATTATATCTACGTCTGGCATTCCCCACTTCTGGCAGATTGTCTGAAAGACCTGGGGATGCAGAGACCACTCCCCCGGCGACAGAATCTGGCGACTTAAGAAGTCTGCCTGCAGGTTGTCCACTCCGGGAATGAATATCGCCGAAATGCAGGGTACATGGACCTCTGCCCACTGAAAAATCAAGCTCACCTCCCTCTGAGCGGCCTGACTCCTGGTTCCCCCTTGGTGGTTTATGTATGCCACCGCTGTGGCATTGTCTGACTGGATTCTCACCGGGGACCCCTGTAATCTGGAGGTCCATGCCAGGAGGGCTAGGCGAGCAGCTCTGATCTCCAAGACATTGATGGGTAGCTGCCTCTCTGCTTCCACCCAAGTTCCCTGGCGAGCGAACCCCTCCAAGACCGCCCCCCAGCCTGCCAGGCTGGCGTCTGTGGTAACTACCTTCCAGACAACGGGGCTGAAGGACCTTCCCTTTAGAAGATTCTGAGGGTTCAACCACCAAGCCAGGCTTTGTCGGACCCTTGATGATAGCGTCAAAGGGGACTCCAAGGCATGTGCTCTCTTGCCCCAGGCTGCTAGAATGGCTGCCTGTAGGACGCGAGTGTGGATCTGAGCGTGTGGTACTGCCTCGAACGTGGCCACTAGCTTGCCTAGTAATCGCATACACAGGCGAATAGTTGGTTTTTTCTTGCTTAGAACCAACTGAACCAACCCCTTGATAGCCTTGATCTTTACAAGGGGCAGGAACACCCTTTGCTGTTCTGTGTCTAACCTCATGCCGAGGTATTCCAACTGCTTTGTAGGCTGGAACGCTGACTTTTCCCGGTTTAGGACCCAGCCGAACCTTTCGAGGTACTGAACCGTGAGGTTTACTGCCTGTTGCAGACACGGCCGTGAGTGTTCTATGATTAAAAGGTCGTCCAAGAATGCTAGGACTGTGACCCCTTGGATCCTTAGATTGGCCAAAACTGGGGCTAGGATCTTCGTGAATACCCGGGGGGGGGGCCGTGGCTAGCCCGAAGGGGAGCGCCCTGAATTGGAAGTGTCGCTGCCCCACTGCGAAGTGTAAAAATCTTTGATGCGACTGAAAGATTGGTACATGAAGGTAAGCATCCTTTATGTCTATGGAAGCCAGAAAATCGTCCCTCTGGAGCGTGGCGACTGCTGACCGGATGGATTCCATCCGGAAGGAACGAACCCTTAGGTAAACGTTTAAACTCTTTAGGTCCAAGATTGGCCTGACATCGCCGTTGGGCTTTGGTATGACAAAGAGATTGGAATAGAAACCTAGCCCCTGCTCTTGGGCTGGCACCTCTATTATCACGTCCTGGCAAAGCAGGTGATCCAAAGCTGCCATCATCGAGGCCTTCTTTGCTGGATCCTTTGGTAGCCTTGACTCTTGAAAATGAGGCGGAGGAAACTTTAGAAACTCCAGTCTGTAGCCTGTGGTTACAGACGCCCGGACCCATTTGTCGGGGATCTTGGCTTCCCAAACTTCTGAGAAGAAACGAAGCCTTCCCCCCACCCCGCGAGAGTGGGGGCGCCCCTTCATAAGGCAGACTTAGGGCTGGTTTTGTCGGCTTGCGATACCATGGTCTCTTACCCCCAGGGGCCTGTCCCTGCGATCTACTGTTAAAGTTGGATCGCGCAGGCGGCCGTCGATACTGCCTGGAATTTGAGGGCCCTGAGACAGGAAAGAGCTGCCTTTTTAAATGTAGGACCCCGAATGTCTTTTTGACTGGTAAAAGGGTACTTTTGCCACTTGAAATAGTCTGAATGTATTTATCCAGATCCTCTCCGAAGAGTCGTCCTCCATGGAAGGGAAACCCTGCCAGAAGCTTTTTGCATGGGGGCTCCGCCGCCCAGTTCTTCAACCATAAGAGCCTTCTCATGTGCACCAAAAATAGTGATAAACGAGAGGCCTGCTGGATGGAATCCTTTATAGCATCTACCGCAAAACACAGAGCTCTGGGAATGTCAGAAAACTCTTCTGCCTGTTGGGTAGGCATGTCTTTTAGCATTTCTTTTGTCTGGTCCTTTAACGCCTGACAAACTCCAATCGCAGCCACAGCTGGCTGCACCACTGCTCCTGCCGTAGCAAAAGATGCTTTTAAAAGTGTCTCTAACCGTTTATCAACCGGATCTTTAAACATTTGTATGTTTGTATGTTTTCCACCGGGCAAGTTAGTGATTTATTCACACATGAGATGGCTGCATCCACCACTGGGAGCTTCCACCTCTTCGAGAATTTTTCCTCCATAGGGTAAATGACCGCAAATCTCTTCGGCGGCAGAAAAATCCTGTCCGGTCGTACCCAATCCTGAAAGATCAATTCCTCCAAGAGAGGATGGACCGGAAAAACTGCGTAGCTTAAAGGAGCTTTCAAAGAGCCCAGAGAGGATACCGCAATGGTAAATTAAATGCCGAGCGGACCATGTCCGTCAAAGACTGCACCCACAGTCTCTCTGTCTGGGAGTCTGAAAATGGTTCCTCAGAGGTAGATCCCTCAATCCCTGAACCCTCTTGGTTCAGGTCTAGTTGATCCTCCTGCAATTCCAATTCCTCCAGAGAGAGAATTTCAGCATCTGAGGATACACCTTTCTTGCCAGGAATAGATCTAGCGATCAACGCTGCTAATCTCTCTTCTAGCCCCCCTAGGGATACAGCTAGCATCTCCTCTGTGATAAACACAGGGCTGGGCTGATCTGGGCCAGCCTCAGCACCAGACCCCCCTAATGGCTCATCCAAGGCGACCTTCATGGGAATAAGCTGCGGGGAAAGTATCGGCATATCATCAGAATCAGAGGGGGAACCCCTTTGTTTTTTGGTCTTTTTTGAACCCTTTGACCCCGAACCTTTGGAAGCCACAATACAAAATCGAGGGACTCCGCCTACAACAGCAGACTGTAGTGGCCAGGAGTACAAAAACTAGGGTTTAGGGGACAATAGATCACTAATGCCCAAAAACTGATGGGGCCCCGTATGTTTTCTTTTATTTTTTTTCATTTTTTTTAAATATATAAGTCTTTTTTTTTTTTTTTTTTTTTTTAAAACATACAGCGACCCTAAACTTAGTTTGCCAGCCTCCAACCTGTTGCAAAAAGGGGGATTTTTTTGGCATAACAGAAAAGCATTGGAACCAAGTCCAGCATGTACTACCCCTCTTCCGCCACCGGGAGTCACTGTTCTGCCGCTCTGCGTCCTCTCCCTTTCAGATCAGCCTCAGACTGAGCACTGACTATAGCCTGCTGATCTATAACAGCACAAGGCGCTCCCCTGATGACACTGCAGGCATGCCCCCCCCCGCCCTCCCCTCCGAACGGCGCGAAAAACGTCTATAAGACGTGCGCGCGCACTCGCGCGTATGCCGGAGCAGGAAGAACATGGAGGAGCCGTGCTGCTGGAGACCCAGGACTGCAGTACCAAGCGGCAGAATCAAACCCCCGGCTAGGTAGGACTCTCCAAAAGGCCCCATAGGGGTCCTTACTTAGCCCTAGGAAGAAAGCAGCAGGTAGCTAGCAAACACAATTGTTTCTTAGACAGGGGAACCTAGTGATGGGGGAATGAGATCATCCTGTCTTCTCAGACATAGTGAGCAAGGTTGCCAATGCAGAGCATACTTAGGCTACCCCCCTTTTAGGTTACCCCGGAGAGCCTGCTGTCGAACCAAGTCCCGCAGGCTCCCCTCTTACCTGCTCCATGCTGCAGGATGTTTGTCTAGCAAAACGATCCAATCTTCTCCCATCTCCGTGGGTAGCGTAATAGACCTTCAGGCCCTGGGGTCCTATGAAGGTACCCACTGTCCTGGACCTATATAGCACCCTGGCAAACAGGAACTTATGGTCTTTACGAACTCCAAGTCCTGGGCCCAGGGTCCAGCCCTCCAAAGAGGAGCATTATAGGCAAAACCCCACGGTTTGGGGCCCGGGTACTGTCCACTTTGGCACTGAGGCTCCTTGGACAGATCCGGTTAGCCCGCCCTTAATCCCAAGGATGTGGAGCAAAGCTATTCCGTGACCAACACCTAAGACACTGGTGAAAAAACTGAGGGACTCCCTCTAGGGGAGGGGGTTATATAGGGAGGGGACTTCCTGTTTGAGATTGCCAGTGTCCACACCTGAAGGTACTCCATATAACCCATATAGTAATGAATATGCCGCTCTGTGTCCCGTGATGTACGAGAAAGAAATAGCGGACAATAGAGAATGGACATAAGAGAGAGAAAAATAGTGTCACTTGAATAGTTAACATCTGCATCATTCAGGAACACTCTAAGGCAGGGGTGTCAAACTGGCGGCCCTCCAGCTGTTCCGAAACTACAAGTCCCATCATGCCTCTGCCTGTGGGAGTCATGCTTGTAACTGTTAGCCTTGCAATGCCTCATGGGACTTGTAGTTTTGCAACAGCTGGAGGGCCGCCTGTTTGACACCCCTGCTCTAAGGGATCTATATCTACCTCTTGTTGCACAGCAATATAGACCATGACATTTATTTACAGCTAGAGAGGGCAAAAGTAGTCACATTTCTGCAGAGAAACCAGCTTCTAACCTCAGCTTGTTTAACCACTTGCCTACAGGACACTTACACCCCCTTCCTGCCCAGGCCATTTTTCAGCTTTGCGCAAGATACCGGGGACAGGGGAGTTTTAAATGTATTTATTTATTTTACCTTTTTTTCCTCATTTTTACACTATTTTTTAAAAAAAATTATATTTTTGATCACTTTTATTCCTATTACAAGGAATGTAAACCTCTGCCCAGCATCAGAAAAGGAGTTGGATCCGGAGAGTCTGAGAGATGATCTTCATGAGCCGTTTCCCCAACAGCAGATATCCCCACCGGGAGTGGAAGAAGCAATTCTCCCTCCCCAGCAATTGGACACTACCCCAATGTTCATCCCCCCAGCAGAAGCGCTGGCTATGGGGCAAAGTTCCGCTGGCCTCTGCCCACCCTCAGAGTTAGATCCAGGGAGTCCAAGGGATGACCTCAGTGAGCTGTTTCCCCAGCACTTGGACACTACCCCAGTGTAAATCCCCCCCAGCAGAAGCGCTGGCTACGGGGCAGAGTTTCGCTGGCCTCTGCCCACCCTCAGCGTTAGATCCAGGGAGTCCGAGGGATGAACTCAGTGAGCTTGTTGCCCAGCACTTGGACACTACCCCAGGGTTTATCCCCCCAGCAGAAGCGCTGGCTGCATGGCAGAGTGCCGCTGGCCCCTGCTCAGCCCTGAGTTCGTTCGCACCAGAACCTGCGAACAGACCAAAAGTTTGTGTGAACTTTAGAACCCTGTTAAAGTCTATGGGACTCAAACATTTGAAATCTAAAGTACTATTTTTAAAGGTTAATATGCAAGTTATTGTCCTAAAAAGTGTTTGGGGACCCGGGTCCTGCCCCAGGGGACATGTATCAATGCAAAAAAAGTAGGGCTGTTACTGATCAAAATTTTTGTGTTCGATTAATCGTTTTGTTTTTTAATCAATTAATCGACTAATTTCGATTAATTATAACGCACATACAGATCCATCTGGAAAAATGGATAGCAGGATACAAAAAACACACAAAGGCAGCGCTCGTTGGGAATAGCATTAAAACTTTTATAGTCTTCAAGTAGGTAACCAAATAAATATTGCACTGGAGATAAAAATCGATGTAGCTACATAAACTGTACAAATGGTGCGAGTAATATCAAACGGTACCAAAAGTCATAAAAACATGTAGCTAAGTATGATACTGGTATTAAAATGTGTACAACAATACCACTGCTGAATCCAGATGAGGAGAGGTTAACATCAGTCCGTCGGCATGTATATGTTCCATAAAGGGAACTATCACAACGCCCAGTGGATGGTTGTAGAATCCCAGGTTGATAGAGGGAAGTGCCACAGCCCTTGCGTGTGGCAGATAGTAAGGTCCCGCCGGCATGCAGATATGAAGGCACAGCAAAGGAGCCCTTCAGATGGACACAGCAAGCCTTGCCGGTGTCCGTGATGTTACCGGATCTCCGACGGAACTCCCTGAAGGCCCTGGAGAGGTGAGTATCAATCAAAAGAATTTAAATCTATCAAAAAGATTTTGATCGATCAAAAAAATTAAAGATTAATCGATTAATTAAAAGTTAATTTGCACAGCCCTAAAAAAAAGTTTTATAAAACGGACGTTTTTTCAGGAGCAGTGATTTTAATAATGCTTAAAGTGAAACAATAAAATTGAAATATTCCTTTAAATTTCGTACCTAGGGGGTGTAGATTCATTTAAAATCTCTCACCTTAGGGTCTGATATGGATATTAAGGGGAACCCTGCGTCAAATTAAAAAAAAAAAATTATTTTAAAAAAAAAAAATGCCGTAGACCCCCACACTTTTTTTTTATTTTTTATGAATGACTTTTCTCTGTATTGCCGGGAGCCGACAATTCATTATAGCCACAAGCGATTTTAAATTACTTTTTTTCCTTCAGAAATTACACTTTGTGCAGAGACAGTTCTAAGCATGGGAAACAAGCGCTAATTTACAGGCATACTATACACTCCCCCTAGGTATGATATTTAAAGGAATATTTCACTTTTATTGTTTCACTTAAAGGAATTATTAAAATCGCTGCTGCCAAAAAAACTGCAGTTTTTAAAACTTTTTTTTGCATTGATACAGGTCCCCTGGGGCAGGATCCAGGTCCCCAAACACTTTTTATTACAATAACTTGCATATTAGCCTTTAAAATTAGCACTTTAGATTTCAAACGTTCGAGTCCCATAGACTTTAACAGGGTTCTAAAGTTCACACGAACTAGTTCGCTGTTTGGCGAACAGGCAATGTTCGAGTCGAACATGAGTTCGACTCGAACTCGAAGCTCATCCGTAGCCCTGAGTATGTTTTTAGAGAGTTTGGGAGACAGCCCCTGTCAGAAGTCGCCTCAGCAGCTGGTACCAGAACCAGGAGGGGAGAAAACCCTTCCCCCTCTCCAGCGGCTGAACTCTAACATTGTATATATCCCCCCAGCATCAGAAAAAGATATGGAGAGTCCGGGAGATAGTCCCTGCAAGATACCTCCTCAGCGGTTGGTAACTACACCAGGAGAAAAGCAAGTACCTTTTCCTCCCCAACTGCATAGCACTACCAGCCTATGTTCCCTACCAGCTGAAGCGCTGACATTGGGGGAGAGGATTATTCAGCTCCCCCAATATCTGCAACCCAGCTCCGGATCAGGGGAGTGCAGACAGCTGTTCCCACTCTGCAGCAGCTGTTTTTTATAATGGGAGACCATATGTGTGATTTTGCTCCACAGCACCAGTGTCATACTTTTCCTTTTTCTGTTTGCCTGGGGTGGAAGTTTGTGACTAACGCAGGTCCAGACCAGTTAAAGGTCAGGAACCTGGTTAGTCTGTTTTAAAAGAAATGTGACAGAAGCCACTGTCACTGTGTGTTTTGGGAGGGACTGTGAGCTGGCCTCTTACTCACCTACATCCCTTTGAGTTTAACTGTAGTCTGTTTCAATGTACAAGTGTTCAGTTCCCATTGTTTCTTCCTTGTCCTCTACCCCCTCCCCTCTATAACAAGACTAAGGGGAGTGCCCCTTACTGTGTGTAAAAGTGTATGTCTTGTATTTAAAGTGAAGTTCCACCTTGAAAAAAAATTACAGAAAAATGCCCCCAAAAAAACTTTTTTTTTTTATATATTCACCCAAAAATACCTGTTGCTATGCAGATCTTCTTCCGCATCCTCCTTCTTGTGAATCGGGCACGCTGCCTTCTGGGAACTGTGTGTATCCCAGAGAGCAGCCGCCCATTCACAAAGCCGCGCGTAGGAAACAGGCAGTGAAGCCGAAAGATTCACAGCCTATTTCCCTTACTGAGGATTGTGGCGCGGGACCTGCAATGATCCGGATCGGCATCGGGGGCAGGGATGGTCTGGCCATTGGGGCTACAGGGAGTTTCCCGGTGGGCCGATGGCTCAGTGGGCCGACTTTAGTGACAGCAGACCGCTGCCCCCTCCTCCACTCCTCTATCTCTCTCTTCCCACAGCGCTCACCTGGGGGGAACAGAGAAGCAGGGGGAGGACCAGAGGAGAAGGCCTGAGAGTTTCTCACTTCTGCCTAATCTTGTCCCATGTGGGGGGCACCGAACTGATTCTTTGCCCCGGGTGAAATAATGTCTAGCTTCCCCACTGGTACTGCCTATAAGAGTACCAGTACCAGCCGTTCTACTCTAATAAAGTAGAACGGCTAATGGCTAGTGAAGGGGGAGAGGGGGCTTGGGTGGCCAAGGGGGGTGCGGGAGTTGTCCGGCCACCGTCCAGCTGCCATGGGAGAGACCTGTCAAAGTGGGCCAGTCTGGATGAAGTCCAGGGCCAAATTGTTGTCCCAGTCCAGCCCTGATCGGGGGGACCCATTATCGCGGGCGCCTAAGACAGGTAAGTGTCTTTATTAAAAGTCAACAGCTACAGTGTTTGTAGCTGCTGACTTAAAAAAAAAATAATCCTGCATTAATAAACAGTTGATGCTCTGCATGTTTAACCCTCAACACCTGTGTGGCTTGTCCTGTGATTGAGGGGTTAAGGGCTAGTTATGGCAAATCTGCAGGCTGCGGGTGCGTTTGGAGGACAGGAGACACAGGTCTGGTGGATGTACTCATCTGGGGTATCTGAGATCAGTAACATTTTACAACTCCTTTATAGGATTGCAGATCCTGCATTTTTCTCATTAAAGACTTGCAAGTCTATCAGTTGATTAATAATAAAAAAGTCACTCCCATTCAGATTCACTCTGCACACAACAAAGCACTTTTTTGTCACAGCAGAAACAGATAGTAACCTGCAACAAAGAATTTTTTTTTTCCCCAAAAGGGGAATTCAATTTATAGGAGGTCCCAAATAAAGATAGGCACTGTTTGGAATTATCTTGGTATAGGCGATCTATAAGATATAAGGATACCATGGCAACACTAGCTGGCCCCCTACTGAAAGTAGAAGCTGCGTGACTCAGTAGTGAAGTATTTTGAGGAATGATGAGCTATTCCACTTGTGTGTTTTACAACCATGAAACATGCCATGACCCAGATGAATGAAAACTTTCACAGACGCAAAGGAACAGATGCACACAGGAGGACCGATACTTCCAGCTATGAAGGAACATTTGACTCATTTCCTTTTCTTGTATGTGACAGATCTACTGTTTGGTAATTGGCCCAGGCCTACCACGCAGACGCATATAGACAGATAATCCTTATCTAGACTAGAGTGACTTAAAGGAACACTAAAGTCAAATAATTTTTTTTGGTAAAATAACAAACATTTTTTACTTACCTTCTCATTTTGCACAGGGTGTCCCCAAACCTGGTCTTCTGGGGTCCCTCGGCGGCTGTCTCAGCTTCTCCTTGCAAGAGCTTTCGACCTTCATGCGAGCTCCAGGTCATTGGATGTGATTGACAGCAGAGCCAGCCAATGGCTGCGCTGCTATCAGTCCGTCCAACCTAGCCAATCAACAGCCAGGCTGGGAACCGAACAGGATGACAGGGACGCGCGTGGGACTTTCGAGGGGTGAGGTAAGTAAAACAGGGGGTCGGGGGGGGGCAGTGCTGTCGGATGTTTTTTCACCTTAATGCATAGGATGCATTAAGGTGAAAAAACGTTTACCTTTACAACCCCTTTAATGCTTATACTGGGCTGTCTTTCTTCACTTCCAGTGGAGCAGCAGAAGAAAAAAATTAACATTAGAACATGTAAAGCACTGGTTCATTTAACCACTTAAGACCCGAACCAATATGCCGCCAAATGACCCAAGGGGTTTTTGCGATTCGGCACTGCGTCGCTTTAACAGACAATTGCGCGGTCGTGCAACGTGGCTCCCAAATAAAATTTGCGTCCTTTACTTCCCACAAATAGAGCTTTCTTTTGGTGGTATTTGATCGCCTCTGCGATTTTTATTTTTTGCGCTATATACAAAAATAGAGTGACATTTTTGAAAAAAAAACTATATTTTTTACTTTTTGTTATAAGAAAAGTCAATAAACTCAATTTTAGTCAAACATTTAGGCCAACATTTATTTAGCCACATGTCTTTAGTAAAAAAAAAATCGCAATAAAAAAAAAATTAGCGGGAACAGCGACACTAATACATCGATCAGAAAAATGATCGCTTAGTGATGCTGGCAATAGGGAGTGAAAGGGTTAACTAGGGTGGTGATCAAGGGGTTAAAACGTTATTAGGGGGGGTACGGGGGCTACCCTGGACCTAACACTAACTGACTGTCACACTGCCTGTCACACTGACACTAAATACAGTAATCATACATGTATGATTACTGCATTCAGTGACACTGTGACAGGGGGGAGGGGGGGGGGGCGACCGCGGGGGTTAAATGTGTTTATGTGTCTGTGTGTAAGTGTAGTGTTGGTGCAGGACTTACTTGTGTTGTGATCTCTCCTCAGCGGTGGTTTAAAAAAACGCAGAGGGAGAGATCACATCGCTTCCTCCTTCCTGTGTTTACACAGGAGGAGGAACTGACAGGGCGGGCGGGCGCGCGCATTGGCTGGGAGCGATCCGGAGGGGGCGGACAAAAACGAATAGCCGCCCCCTCTTGTCGGATCGCTCCTGCAGCCGCTCGGACCGCTGCATGTACGGGGGGACCCCCGATCCCCCCCAAGGCACCAACGTATATATACGTTGATGTGCCTGTCGGTGCCATTCTGCCGACGTAAATGTACATGCGGCGGTCCTTAAGTGGTTAAAGAATAGATTCAACTTTAAAAAAAATAAATGCACAGGTAAAAAAATGTGCATTTATTATTTTTTTACTTGGAGCTTGTAAACCATTGCACTCATGATCAGCAGATGGCGGGTGCCATGAAGGAATATTGCAGACTTGTTAGTGTGTCTGTCTGCTTGTACCTCGTATGACCAGGCAGATACATACTCACAGGTAGAGACAATGAACTACCAGAGCACTCAATAGCGCCATGGTAGTTTATTGAGAGCTACAAGCCAACAACCACAAAGACTGTTGGTACTTGTAGTTTCCCAATCACAGAATGAATGACGCATCTGGGTGGGTGGAGCATTTTCATTTAAATAGTGATAGTATACAGGGGAAAAAATTCCCCACCTGCTGCCACTAAAGGCAGCGGAGCAGGCAGCAGCTGCAGGAGTGGGACGTGTGGAATATGTAACATGTTCCCAAGATGAACTCATCCTTTAACCACTTTACGACTGCCCACCGCACATATACTGCGGCAGGACGGCTGCTCTGCACTGGATCACATACCTAGTGTATGATTCAACATGTCCGGGTTTGTGATTAGTCACAGCAGAATCTGATCTGCAGGTACCGTGCACTTGATGTCCGCCGACACCCGCCAATCATTAGGCAGAGAACCAGAACGGCAATCTGCCTATGTAAACAAGGCAGATTGCTGTTCTGTCAGTAGGGAAGGCACTGATCCTGTGTTCCTGCAAAGCAGGGACATGGATCAATGCCTTCCCCTAGTAAAAACACCTCCCACACAGTGCACAAACACTGGCTAGGCACACAGTTAACCCTTTGATTACCACAGTTAACCCATTGATGTTTAACCCCTTCCCAGCAAGTGCCATTAGTACAGTAAGGCCGCATACACACGATCGAATTTGTCCGCTGAAACTGGTCCGACGGACCATTTCAGCAGACAAATCCGATCGTGTGTATAGGCTAGCGGACATGTCTGACCGGCGGACAAATTTTAAAGCATGCTTTAAAATTTGTCTGCCGGAGACATGTCCGTCGGATATGTCCGCTGGTTAGTACACTAACCAGCGGACATATCTGCCCGCACATGCTTCGACGCATGCGTGTAAGTTTTTTACTTCCTGGTGCAGTGACGTGGCGGCGTCAACGTCACCGCCACGTCACAGGGCTGTCTGCCGGAGGGGATTTTGATCTGATGGTGTGTACACGCCGTTGGATGAAAATCCGGAGGAGACATGTCCGCTGGAAACGGTCCGTCGGACAGTTTCAGCGGACATGTCCCTCCGGGTGTACGCGGCCTAACAGTGCGTATTTTTAGCACTGATCATTGTTTTAGTGTCACTGGTCCCCAAAAAGTGTCAAAAGTGTCAGTTAGGGTCCCAACTGTCTAGCACAATATTGCAGTACCGCTATAAGTTGCTAATCCCCACCATTACTAGTAAAAGAAAAAAACAACACAAAAATATATACAAATATATCCCACAGTTTGTAGACTACATATATTTTACGCAAACTAATCAATATATACTTATTGTTTCTTTTATTTTTATCAAAAATATTTAGTAGAATACTTATTGGCCTAAATTGATAAAGATACCCCGTCGTATCGCATTTTTTTTCCCCGTGTATCTATGCGTGTGATTCCTAGAATCACTTACGCATAGATACAGGTGAAGATCCGACAAGTGTAAAACAATTACACTGTCGGATCGTAGATGTAATGACATCGGCGGCCGCTAGGTGGCCTGTACGTTGTTTTCTCATTTGTCTATGCAAATGAGGCTAATACACCGATTTCCGAACGCTTTTACGCCGCCCCGTCGTAGTTTACGTTGTTTTCGTACGCGTAAGGTTACCCCTGCTAATATGTGGAGTAACCTTACGAAGTGCCGTCGGATGCCGTCGGATGCCATGTTAAGTATGGCCTCGGGACCGCGTAGTGTTGTGCGTCGTTTACGTCGTTTGCGTACGCCGATTCTCAATGGGGCTGGCGTACACTACGATTAGGTCATTTTCATTGAGAAAATGTGACATCCTTTGCAGCATGCGCACTGGGATTTCGTCGCGGCTGGCGCATGCGCAGTTCAATCGGCACGGGGGCGAGCTTAATTTAAATACAAGCCGGCCCGTTTGATTTGCGCGGGGATACGCCGGCCCATTTACGCTACGCCGCCGCAAACTACGGAGCAAGTGCTTTGGGAATAAAGCACTTGCTCTAGTACGATGCAGCGGCGTAGTTTAAATGGCTAACGCTACGCCGCCGGAATTCTATGAGAATCTGGCCCATTACATTTTTTTTTTTTTCTATTGGATATGTTTGTTTATAAAGTAAAAAATTATAATTTTTTTTTGTTTTAAACTGTCAGTCTTTTTTTGTTTATAGTTCAAAAAAACTAAAACCACAGTGGTGATCAAATACCACCAAAAGAAAAAAAGTGGGGAAAAAAAAAGGACATTTTTATTTGGGTACAGTGTCGCACGACCGCGCAATTGTCAATTGCTGTATCACAAAAAATGGCCTGGTCATGAAGGGGGGAAAATCTTTTCTGGGGGGGAAAGTGGTTAAAGTGTATAGAAAAGGCAAATTAAATGATTTTATATATGATAGCTCACTTCCATTTTTAATAAGTGTGCATTTTTTTGCTTCTTTTCCACAATCTCCCCTGGTGATCCTGCCAGCAAGGAGACTTCCTGTCTAATGGTGACAACGCTGCTCCTGCAATATTTCAATTCTACCTGTAACTGTGACTGCATTTTATGAAACACCCTACCAGATGTGATTGACAGTATCCCTAGGGCCATGCACAAGCTGTGTAAAAGTTCAAAAAGCTCCATACTCCCAAAAGTAAAAAAGCACAGCGATCCAAAATATTTTATTACAAGTGATAAAAAATATCATTTTCCTTTAGGGCTTTAAAGTATCTGTTTTTGTAGGACCATTATATGCTGGCTGACTAATATCATCACATTTGATATAATGTGCACATTTTTTGCAATGTATTTCACAGAGACCGATATCCAAATATAATATTGTTCAAGAAGCAGGAAATTAAAATGAGGTTATATTTATTTTGTTGTATTTGATCAGCATGAAATAAAGTCATCACCTCCCCTAAGAGTTAAGCTAACCCGTATGAAAGGAAAGGAATCACTGCGATTCTAGAACAGAAAATGCCAATGACGCAGATGGATCAACATAAATATAGCTGACAGCAACACAGAACTGTTTAAGCCAGCCTGGGTAAACAGAGTGTGGCCCTGGCTCTCCGTCTTCTTCTTCTTCCTCACCAGTTCTCATGACAACCGTTTTGCTATCAGCTAACTAGAGGCTTAATCAGTCCGATAACTTTGCTTTTCTGGCCTAAGTAGATGCAGGTGAATAATATAGTTTATAATATTGACCTTGTAATACAAGAAATCAGAAAGCCGAACTGGGTAGTAGCAGCAATAAAGTCTGGAGTCTCTGTATAGAAGAGTTTGAAGTGTCTTTTGTTGTGGGGGGGGTGTTATATATATATATAGTAACACAATGCTCCATAGATACAAGATAATAAAAGATCATCACGTGATACGACAGCTATAAAAGGCAAACGCAAGGCTAACAGCATTCGTATGGCATGCGCCACAATTTACTTTGTTTACTTTTCTGAGCAAATAGCAGAAATAGCAGATTTCACCCACCTACCAACTGTCTGTCTTTTTACTAGGATTCTGCTAAACAGACTTTATGGGGCAGATTCACAGACATTTTGCGTAGCGTAGCGTATCAGAAATACACTACGCCGCCGTTTTTTACCTTGCTCTACGTGGAATTCAGGTAGATTTTCTCCGGTAAACAACGGCGGCGTAGTGTATTTCTCCCGTCGCAATCCATTTGCGCGAGTAGGGGGCGTGAAACATTTAAATTAGGCGCGTTCCCGCGGCGATCGATCTGCGCATGCTCCGTTCGCAAATTTCCCGCCGTGCATTGCGCGAAATCACGTCGTGACGTCATTCGTTGTTTATGTAGCGTACTTTACGGCCGATCCACGTCCCGACGAGTTACGTTAACAAAATAAAAATTTAAATAAATTCGAAGCGGGAACGACGG
The DNA here is from genome assembly GCA_029574335.1 of Rana kukunoris. Lineage (NCBI taxonomy): Eukaryota > Metazoa > Chordata > Amphibia > Anura > Ranidae > Rana > Rana kukunoris. The sequence continues at coordinate 311,894,209 of CM056052.1, read as the reverse complement.
CCATACTTAACATGGGCTACGTAAAGTTAGAGCAGCAAAAAGCTGCTCTAACATTACGTAGTAAAAAATAGACGAAAACGATTGCGACGCCCGCTCGTATGTTCGTGAATCCCCGTAAAAACACATTTGCATATCCCGACGCACCAAAACGACGCGAACTCCTCCCAGCGGCCGCAAATAGATGGCAGCGTAGATCCGAAGGCTTACGAAGACGTAAGCCTCTCGGATCGAAGCCCGAAGCCGGCGTATCATGGTTTGAGGATTCAAACTAGTGATACGCCGCGCGAAATTTGAAATTACGCCTGTCTAACCCCAGTTAGACAGGCGTAATTGTTTTGTGAATCTGCCCCTATGTGTTTAAGGAGAGGAGTCCAAATGTACTCCCTAGCAATTGTGGTATTTTGCAATTTATTAGCTGTTGTGGGTTCCCACTTACATTGACAATAACATATATCCTTATTCTGCAAAAAAATAATCTTAACACTACTTAAAGTGTCACTAAAACCACATTAAAAAAACATGGCTTTTTTCAGCTGGAACTTGGTGAAACTCAGGCCCCGTACACACGTCCGAGCTTCTCGGCAGAATACCGCTGGGATCCATATTCTGCCGAGAAGCTCGATCGTGTGTACGTTGTCGCTGAGAAAACTGTCGAGCAAGGCGTTGAGCCAAAATAGAGAGCAGGTTCTCTATTTCCTCGATGGGCCATCGGGACTAATGGCTCGACTCCTTTTTCGACAGCCTGGTCGACAAACTCGATGGCCGGCGGGGAACCTAGAGAATCATTACTTCAAGAACATTTGTCCATCCTACTCCTTCAAATGTTCTTATTTTCACTACATCACAAAATTCCACTGGTGTGTGCCCAATTTATGTTACACGACCTGGAATCAGATATATGGTGAAAGGCCAATCATATACTAAATCAACTGAGAAATAATCTGTGCCTCATATGCCTTGATCCTCTACTTATTTCTGTCTTTTTTGGGGGAAAAAGTGAGGTATATGTAAACCAAAATCTATGTTTATCAGAATTCAACTTTTCTAAGATAAATTATTTTTGAGAATATGTTAGAAAGTTTCTTACCTGCAGACTCTGCCAGTAACAGCACCTAGTGTTGCAGGCTTACATGCCACTGCCTAAAAATTATTAGCACAATTGTCAGCCTGCCACATGTGCTTCCTAAGCTGGCCATCAGGTTGACTATCTGATAGACCTAAGAGGCAAGCCAAATAAGGAAACACTGGTAGGAATCTTTGCAACAAATTCACAAAAAAATATTTGCTTGAAGCTGAAGTTTAGGCATGGCAATATTAGCACAGAAGGTCTCTCGCAGGGCACAGGCACCAATCAGAAAGCACTTTGAATTTCCTTAGTGAATGCAAAGCATTATTTGATTGGATGAGATGGAGAGGCAGTGTCGTGACATCACAATATCCTTCTCTCATCCAAACTGAGAACACTGTGCATACATAAAAAAGGTCCATTGTCCACACTCCATTGAAACTACACGCTGGGAGATGGGAGGTGCAGTTTATTCATTCACAGATCCCTGTGAATTATTGATGTGGCTGTGCAAGTGGAGCCCTACATAATTGTGCTGATTTCAAATGTGACAGCAGCTGTGGGGGAAAGGGATGGCCTTTACGTTGTTTTCTCATTTGCCTATGCAAATGAGGCTACTACGCCGATTCCCGATCGCTTTTACGCCGCCCCGTTAGGAACGCGTAAGGTTACCCCTGCTAATATGAGGGGTAACCTTACGCAGTACCGTCGGATGCCGTCGGGTGCTGTCGGATGCCATGTTAAGTATGGCGTCGGGTCAGCGTCGGCTTTTACCGTCGCTTACGTCGTTTTACTAACTCGTTCGCGAATAGGGCATTGCATAGTGACGATCATGTCGTTTTGACGTCGGTTTCAACAACGCTTTCCGACGTGAGCTGGAGCATGCGCACTGGGCTTTTTCCCCGGCCAGCGCATGTGCAGTTCGATCGACGCGGGGGCGCGCTTAATTTAAATACAAGCCGCCCCCTTTGAATTATGTGGCCTTACGCTGGGCCATTTTCGCTACGCCAACGCAAACTATAGAGCAAGTGCATGGAGAATACGGCACTTGCTTTGTTACGTTGCGGCGGCGTAGTGTAAAAGGCTTACGCTACGCCAAGGCAAATATCTGAGAATCTGGCCCAGGGTGTTTTAAATTTCAGGCATAACCTTGACACACCTTGGCCATATGCTGCTTGTTTTTTTTCTGTTCTGCCAACACAATAAAAAAAGAAAAACTGTCCACCCTTGTCAGAATGTACTACTTGATGGCTGCAGCCAATCAGCCAGGTTGATTGAAAATTTACCAACATATCCCTTTGACAGAACAATTGACTTTTGTTGAGCAGAGGAGTCCACAAACTGATCAAAATTTGTCCGGTACAATTGATTTTGTACATAGATTTTTTGATGTGCAGTTGATTGGTGAAATTGCGTTTGCAAATGTTTTGTCTGCCTGAGACTGAGCAAATGATTGATTTTCGATTTGTTGATTAAAAAATGATTTTTGATTTGATTCACCCTTGATGATTTTGAAAATCTTATTTTCATTGAAATGGGGGATTTGATGATTTTTTTGAGGGGGAGTTGCTTTTGAAGTGGGACTTTGTTTTGGTTCCTGATTAATCGATAGATTTTTGTTTTTTGATTGATCGATGGGACTGTTTGTTCCGATGATTCTGATCTTCGATTGTTTGATCCGCGGCGATTCAGTTGCGAGCGCATGGCGCATGCGCTTGATTTTGTGCATGTGCGCTGTGCTGAGTGAGTGTGAGTGCGGCTCAGGATGAGGGGGTGAAGAGGGCTGCAGAGTGGATGTTGTCTGAAACGCAGATGAGAAGTGAGTGTTTGATAAAAGACAGACTTTTTGTAATGCTGTGTTTTAATAAACTTTTTTTTTGGCTGCCCCTTTTGGAATTTTGAATTGTTGCTGAAATTTGATGATTGATTGTTTTTTTGTGTTTAAAGTTTGATGATTTTTATTTGTGAATGAGATTGGAATTTTTGATTGATTTTTGATATTCATTTGCGTGATTTGTTTTTTTTTATGTTGATGTGATTTTATTGTGATGTTGTTGGATTGGATGGTTTTGTTTTTGTGTTTGATTTGATGTTAATTGTGGATGTGTGTTATTTTTCTTACATTTTTCGTTTTTTTTTTGATTTTTGTTGTGATGTTTTTGACGTTGATTTGGAAGTTTTTGATTGAAATTTCGTTGTTTGCTTAAAAAATTGAAAAAAATATGTATGGATTTTTTTGGATTTTTTAAAAATTTTTGTTGAAAAAATTTTTTGTTTTGTGATTTTTGTTTTTGTGACGTTTTTGTGTTTGAATTTTTTTGTTTAAAGTGATTTGTTGTTGATTGTTTGTGTTTTGCTTTTTTGTGCATGATTTTTTTGTTTTTTAGATTTGTGATTTGAAATGAATTTGTGTTGTTGTTTATTGATTTTTTTGGATTTTTTTTGTGGTTCTTTTTTTGAACGTTGTTTGTGATTGTCGAAAATTTTGTTTTTTTACAAAAAATGATTGTTTTGATTGTGAATGATGGTTGGATTGATTGTGATTTTGATTTTTGTGTGAATTTGATGATGTGTTACTAAATTTGATGTTTTTTCAGTTGAATGAATTGGTAATTATTGTTTTGATTTTTTCATTTGAAAGTGATTTATTATAAAGTTCTGCTGATTGTGTGATTTTAATTTGTTTTATGCTTTTTTTTTTGAGGTTTGGTTTGATTTTTGATGTTTGATTTACTGAGCTTTTAAAAGATTATCATTGTTTAATGTTTGAATTTTTTTGTTGGTGTGATTTGTTGTGTTGCGATGTGGATTGATTGATGAATTTTTGATTTTGGCGGAAATGCTTTACAGTTTTTTTTGGGATTTTGATTGTTTTTGTAACGAGGGCGATTAAGGGAAATGATAAAATGTGTAAGAAATGTTTTGTTGATTTGCACATTGTGTTTTGAAATTGAAATTTTATTTGATTGGTTTTTTTTTTTTTTTTGTTTTAAATGAATTTTGAGTTTTGAGGGTTGGTATTTTTTTTTTTGTTAATGGTGATTGTTTGCTTGAAAAAAAAATTTGTTTGTTGTTATTTGATTTTTTTGGAATGATTGTCTGCGATTTTTTTTGCGTTGATTGAATTTGTGTCTTGTTTTGAACAATTTTTTTATTTTGATAATGAAATTGATAAATTGGGAAAATGTTGCAAAATGATGTGTTTTGTGTTAAAAAAATCGAAATAAAAAAAATTTTGATTTTTGGATAGTGACACTTGTTTTTTGGGATGTGACCGATTTTTTTGATTGTTTTCAATTGGTGATTGTTTAACTTTGGCAGTGATGAATGGTTTTGTTTGTTTTTGTGAATTTGTGTGACTGTGGAACACTGATGCTGTCTGATTTTTGTTCATTTAGTGACATGACTGTGTGATCAGTAAATTTTTGTTTCCCAAAAGTGACTGTTGATGATTGTTTGAATTGAGTGAATGTGGTTGTGAGTTTGATTGTTTGTCTTTTTTTGAGTGTTGGTGATTTGATGATTTTTTTGGATGATTGATTGCCGACATTTGATGATTGTTTTTTGAATTCTTTGCCAGTGTTTCAATGAAAGAAGAAGTGTTGTGGGGGATTGCCGGTTGATTGTGTTGATTTTGATGAAATAAATGATTGCCTCCCCCTCCATTGATTGCTCCCATGACGAATTCACTGATTTTAGAGGATGAATTGATGATGTGTGGATCATCATAAATATTGCTTATTGGTTTGGGTTTTGTTTTTTGTTTTGATTGAATGTGGGATTAATTTAATTTTTTTATGATTGATTTTAGTTTCCATGTTTTTGGTTTTGCTATTCACAATTGATTTCATGATTGATTTTTGTTTTGTTTGCTTTTAATGAATTTTGTGATTATGTTGAATGTTATTGATTTTAATTGTGAATTTTCTACAGTACAGTGTGATTTGGATTGATCATTTTAAAGACTTGAATTTGAATGTTCTGTTTGAAGGAAATTTTGATCCTTATTGTGATTTTTTGATTTTGATTTTCTGTGAATTGATGGTATGTAGATTCACCAGCTCGATTTTTGATGTTTTTATAATTGATTTCGTTTGATTGATTGAATTTGTTTTTGATTGGTTTTTGTGAGTAGATGTTTGAATGATAAATAAATCCAATATGTTGTGTTTGATTTGATTTGTGATGTGATGAATTATGTTTGATGTAGAAAATGAACATTTTTGTTTTTTTTGATTGTCTTTTGTGAATTTTGTGATATTGATGATTTTTTTGATTGTTTGATTTTGGCGTTTTTGGTTTTGACATTGTTTGGATTGTTTTGATGTTGAAATGTATGTTTTGTAGGATTTTGATTTTTTTATGATCAATGTGTTGTTTCGATTGAATGTTTTTTTTTCAGTTGATAAGATGATTGTGAAGCAATTTTGATTTTATTCGAAGTGTGATGTGATGTTTTTAATGGGATAAGTTGAGTTGTGTATGCTTGAATTTTTGATTGATTAAAATGGTATTTTTTTGTTTGATTTATTTCATTGAAAGTGAATCCCGTAAAAAACAACATTTGCATATCCCGACGCCCAAAAGACGCGAAAAATCCTCCCAGCGGCGCAAATAGATGGCAGCGTAGATCCGAAGGCTTACGAAGGAGTAAGCCTCTCGGTTAGAAGCCGGAAGCCGGCGTTTCATGGTTTGAGGATTCAAAACTAGTGATACGCCGCGCGAAATTTGAAATTACGCCTGTCTAACCCACGTTAGACAGGCTGTTAATTGTTTTGTTGGGAATCTGCCCCTATGTGTTTAAGGAGAGGAGTCCAAATGTACTCCCTAGCAATTGTGGTATTTTGCATTTATTAGCTGTTGTGGGTTCCCACTTAACATTGACAATAAACATATATCCTTATTCTGCAAAAATAATCTTTACACTATTAAAGTGTCACTAAAAACCACATTAAAAAAACATGGCTTTTTTCAGCTGGAACTTGGGTGAAAACTCAGGACCAGTGTACACACGTCCGAGCTTCTCGGCAGAATACCGCTCTGCGATCCATATTCTGCCGAGAAGCTCGATCGTGTGTACGTTGTCGCTGAGAAAAAACGATGTCGAGCAAGGCGTTTGAGCATAAAATAGAGAGCAGGTTCTCTATTTCCTCGACTGGGCCATCGCCCTCGGGCACTAATGCTCGACTCCTTTTTCGACAGCCTGCAGTTAATCGACAGTAACTCGATGGCCGACGGGATTGAACCTAGAGAAACAACAGGTCATTACGAATTAAGAACATTTGTCCATCCTACTCCTTCAAATGTTCTTATTTCGCCGCTCACACTACATCACAAAATTCCACTGGTGTGTGCCCAATTTATGTTACACGACCTGGAATTGTAGCCCATATATGGAACTGAAAGGCCAATCATATACTAAATCAAATGAGAAATAATCCCTGTGGTCCTCATATGCCTTGATCTCTACTTATTTCTGTCTTTTTTGGGGGGGAAAAAGTGAGGGTATATGTAAGTGGTACCAAAATCTATGTTTATCAGAATTCAACTTTTCTAAGATAAATTATTTTTGAGAATGTTATGTTAGGAAGTTTCTTACCTGCAGACTCTGCCAGTAACAGCACCTAGTGTTGCAGGCAGACATTACATGCCACTGCCTAAAAATTATTAGATGCACAATTGTCAGCCTGCCACATGTGCTTCCTAAGCTGCCATCAGGTTGACTATCTGATAGACTAAGAGGCAAGCCAAATAAGGAAACACTGGTAGGAATCTTTGCAACAAATTCATTCAAAAAAATATTTGCTTGAAGCTGAAGTTTAGGCATGGCAATATTCCTCGCACAGAAGGTCTCTCGCAGGGGCACAGGCACCAGGATCAGATCAAGCACTTTGAATTTCCACAGTTAGTGAATGCAAAGCATTAAGGTTTGATTGGATGAGATGGAGAGGCAGTGTCACGTGACATCACAATATCCTTCTCTCATCCAAACTGAGAACACTGTGCATACATAAAAAAGGTCCATTGTCCACACTCCATTGAAACTACACGCTGGGAGATGGGAGGTGCAGTTTATTCATTCACAGATCCCTGTGAATTATTGATGTGGCTGTGCAAGTGGAGCCCTACATAAAGGGGAATTGTGCTGATTTCAAATGTGACAGCTGAGCAATGTGGGCTTGAAAAGGGATGGCCTTTACGTTGTTTTCCCTCATTTGCCTATGCAAATGCGGCTACTACGCCGATTCTCCCGATGGAGCGCTTTTACGCCGCCCCCAGTTAGGAACGCGTAAGGTTACCCCTGCTAATACGGAGAATTCTTTGAGGGGGGTAACCTTACGCAGTACCGTCGGATGCCGGGTCGGGTGCTGTCGGATGCCATGTTAAGTATGGCGTCGGTGTCAGCGTCGGGGGGGCTTTTACCGGAAAATGTCGCTTACGTCGTTTTACTAACTCAAGTTCGCGAATAGGGCATCGTGCATAGTGACACTTATCATGTCGTTTCGGCTTGACGTCGGTTTCAACAAACGCTTACATCCGACGTGAGCTGGAGCATGCGCACTGGGCTTTTTCCCCGGCCATTTCGCGCATGTGCACTGTTCGATCGATATTTTCCGGGGGGGCGCGGGCTTTGAATAATTTAAAATAGACAAGCCGGGACCGACGTCTTTGAATTATGTGGCCTTACGCTGGCCATTTTCGCTACGCCAACGCAGTTAACTATAGAGCAAGTGCATGGAGAATTACGGCACTTGCTTTGTTACGTTGCACGGCGGCGTAGTGTAAAAGGCTTACGCTACGCCAAGGCAAATCTGGAACTCTGGGTGTAGAGGCTTACGCATCTACAGGTGGACAACTACTGTCAGGGGCTGTTTTAAATTTCGTTCTAGGCATAACCTTTGACACACCTTGGCCATATGCTGCTTGTTTTTTTTCTGTTCTGCCAACACAATAAAAAAAGAAAAAACTGTCCACCCTTGTCAGAATGTACTACTTGATGGCTGCAGCCAATCAGCCAGGTTGATTCCAGATGGAAATTTACAGTAACGCGATATCCCTTTGACAGAACAATTGACTTTTGTTGAGCAGAGGAGTCCACAAACTGATCAAAATTTGTCCGGTACAGTAGAAATTTCAGTCAGCGCATGACCAGTGTTAAAAGGTTGCAGTCTGATAATGGGGAGCGAAGAGACTGAGCAAATGCTTACTTCTGCCTGCAGCAGAATGACAACATCATCTGAGCTTAAAGAGGAGTTCCACCCTAAAAAATGACTTTTTTTTAATCTACTCCTCACCCCCTTACATGCCACATTTGGCATGTAATTTTTTTGGGGGGGGGGAGTGGGGGCTTTAGTAGGAGTGGGACTTCCTGTCCCACTTCCTGCTTCCGCCGAGGGGCTGGTTAGGCGATTAAGCCTTAATCGCCTACACCAGCCCCTCCCTGTAGGCGATCACATGGGACACTGTCAGGTCCCATGCGATCGCCTCTTCAATCAGCGGCGAGCCGCGCCGCGCGCGCATGCGCAGTGCGGCTCACGCATGCGCAGTGGGTGCCCGGCCGTGAAGCCGAAGGCTGTCACGGCTGGGTGCCCACAGTCAGGATGGAGACGCCGGCTGGAGAGGGGGGGAGAGGAGCGGAGCCAGGTCGGCGCGTCGCTGGAACGCAGGAGCAGGTAAGTGAGTGTTTAATAAAAGCCAGCAGCTACACTTTTTGTAGCTGCTGACTTTTAATAAACACAATTTTGGCTGGAACACCCCTTTAAGTAAATGCACTTGATTGGAGTCAAAGTGCTTTTTCATTGTTAGTGATACAGGTAAAACTTTATTCATGCAGACTTGGAAAGTTGCAGAAAGATTCAATTTAAATCTATATTCAATCACTGTGCAATATAAACCCCAGTTTTTCACATATTGAGGTACATTACTATGAAGTCTGAGAAAACTCAACTATATTTTTGACATGTTCCCATTCCCAAACATGGCTAATTGTATGTATTGTTTCTTACCTTTTACATGTTTCTTAGGAGAAGGTGTCATGGCTGACTGTAATGCCGCGTACACACGGTCGTTTTTTGCAATGAAAAAAAACGTTGTTTTTTAAAACGTCATTTAAATTGATCATGTATGGGCAAAACGTCGTTTTTTGTCTTAAAAAAAAAAGACCAAAAAAAAATTCCAACATGCTTGAATTTTTTGTGTCGTTTTTCAAAACGTCGTTTTTTGTTTCACAAAAAGTCACCGTGTGTAGCAAAAACGTTGTTTAAAATGACGTTTTTCAACCCGCGCATGCCCAGAAGCTAGTTATGAAGGGAGCTTCAATGGAAAAGAGTGGTGAACATAACCTCGCTTTTTGTGAAAAAAATTATGGTGTGTATGCAACATCGTCTTTGAAAAGTGAAGTTTCAAAAACGTCGTTTTTTACTTCACAGAAAACATTGTTTTTTTCATCACAAAAAATGATCGTGTGTACGCGGCATAAGGTTTTCTGAACAATGTTAGAGTGAGTGTGCCCCAAATCTGTGCTCATTAACATGCAATACAATAAAGCCCAGCCTCTACACCTTTAACTCTTTGTTAGGACAGTGTTCACATAGAGTTACAATTTATAATAAAGATCTGCCTCCACATTACAGACAGGATTAATTATAGCAAACACAGCTGCCCAACCCCCTCATAAACAAAGAGACCTATGTAGGATTTTTCCTTGCTGGACAGAGCATACTAGAGCTTTTAAAAAGATAAGCAATTAGTGTTTAATATTATTAATATTTTTTTAAGTTATGATATGTGGATGGAGACGTGTACCAATATAAAGTAGATATTATGCCAATTTGGCTGCAAAAGCGGAAATACGCTTTACAGCTACATTTGGACAGGAAGTGTGTCACTTGTAAAATCACCAGGGCGAAATTAAAGGAAAAAAAAGGCATAAAAAAAGAAACAAATGCAGCCACCACATCTAAGAACAGATAAGCTGAAACATAAACAATTTGTGTCCTTTGAATTTAGACAAACTTTAAATATAGTCTTTAACCATTTAAGCCCCGGACCAATATGCTGCTAAATGCCCAAAGGCGTTTTTACAATTCGGCACTGCGTCGCTTTAACAGACAATTGCACGTGCAATGTGGCTCCCAAACAAAATTTGCGTCCTTTCTTCCCACAAATGGAGCTTTCTTTTGATGGTACTTGATTGCCTCTGCGATTTTTATTTTTTGCGCTATAAACAAAAATAGAGCGACATTTTTGGAAAAAAAAACAATATTTTTTACTTTTTGTTATAAGGAAAATTGAATAAACTAAATTTTCAAACATTTAGGCCAAAATGTACTCAGCCACATGTCTTTAGTAAAAAAAAATCGCAATATAAAAAAAAATTAGCTACCTAGCGGCAACAGTGACACTAATACAGCGATCAGAAAACCGATCGCTTAGTGACACTGGCAATAGGGGGTGAAAGGGTTAACTTTGGCAGTGATCAAGGGGTTAAACCTTTATTAGGGGTGGTACGGGGCTACCCTTGACCTAACACTAACTGCCTGTCACAGTAACTGTCACACTGACACTAAATGCAGTGATCAGTAAATATATGATCACTGCAATCAGTGACACTGTGGCAGGGGGCTGGGGGGTGATCGGAAGGGGTTAAGTGTGCCTATGTGTGTGGAGTCAGTGTAGTGTTGGTGCGACTTACTTCTGATGTCTTCTCTCCTCTCGTCGGATTGAAAATACCGCCGAGAGGAGAGCTGACATCACTTCCTCTGCCAGTGTTTACATTACACAGGCAGAGGAAGTGCAGTGCAGGGGGATGCCGGATTGGCTGGGAGCGATCACGAGGGGGCAGACAGAAACGAACAGCTGCCCCCTCATCCCAGATCGCTCCCAAAGGTAAGACGCCCACCGCATGTAGCAGGGGGGGGGGGTCCCGATCGATGCAAGAAGGCAGGGACGTACATGTTCGCCCATCTGCCTGTACGTGCCATTCTGTGGACATACATATACATGCGGCGGTTAAAGTTTGCATTGATATTATATTTAATTACTTTATGTCACCACTGTACTACTTTCCTTCTATTTGGTAACGCTATTCACAAGCTGACCTTTCATTTGATACTGGTTACTTTAGCTGGCTGATAATATTCTTAGAGATTATAGGTAGAAACCAAGTATTTGACTGTTAAAATTGTGAACTTTCAACTCTACAGAACAGTCTGTATAGTGGATAAAAACACATTTCAAGATCATTAAATGTAGCAAAATTCTGATATTGCTAAAACCGTCTAAGCATTATTGATCCTTACTAGTGACAATTTATTGATAAATGAACTTTCAAAGGTCCCTAAACACTTCTGTGTAAAAAATAAGAAAGATAGAAAACAATGAGCTCTTTGTTTTTTAATTCCATGCACCACTATTCGTGTGAATTGTCAATACACGACTCAGCAAATTCCGGGGAACAGTGGAGACCAATAAATAAATAAATAAATAAATGGCTAATATAAACCAGCAATCATTGCAGCTGTGATGAAGTCAGAAAGTCTCCACAGTGACAAGAAAAGGCAAAACATTAAAATACATAATTGTATGCATGTATTCCTCATATTTTGCATTTTTATAGGTGTATAAATGGTGTGATATATTTATAGATCTTAACCTGATTCAGCTGACTGTAACTGTTTCACCAAAATGTCCACTGGACACCAGCAGGGAGCATTTAAATGATATGGTAGGCCAAAAGGTTTAAAGATAACAGTGTTTTGTATAAAAATAAAACAACATATTAAGTGAATTCAGCAGATAAAGATGCATATGTAAGGCATTTGTGTTTTATAATCACAGGTAAACATGCATCAACTATAGAACTGACCACAGGAAGCACAGTACATGGGGGAAAGGATACAAAATATCAAACTTTATTTTTATGAAAGAATATACATGTGAAAAAGTAGTAATACTAACATCTAATAATACAATATTTAAGCTGCCTTTAGTTTCATTCTTTCAGAAAGTTTAGGCCACCAGACTATTCATTTCACCAAAATTATTACAATGAGGTCATATATAAATTTAACATAATGTAGGTGCAATATTTACCCTTAAAAGGCCTCCCTTGTGTAGACATCCAAAAAGCCTGAGGCTGCCCCTGGGTGCTGCCATCTTGGATATGATGCTAGCAGCCCCAGCAAACTCAGAGCTGTCACTCAAGTGATCTTGTATATTATTCATTTTCATAGGGGGACAAAGTCGGAAGTGACAAAACGCGTTGGGGCTTGGCCAAAACTGGAAGGGAAGCATAGGAACATCTGAGAAGTCTGATGCCAGTTTAGTATGCATAATAAGGCGCATGGTCTATTTTTAAAATGTGAGTGTTTTTTCACTCATTTTAAATAAAAGTTTTATTGTTGGTTACTGTACCATTGGAGGCACCTTATTTTCTCTTTTATAAATGAATGGTTTATTTTGAGAATCCAAGAACTAACAGGCTGCTTTTTAAAGATCTGAGATCTGATAGTGTTTAAGCGAGTCATGGCGACCATGAGAGTGAAAAGCATGACAAATTAATTAGTGTATTTCACCTGGGCACAAGAGGTGGTGGTTTTGTCGGTGAAGACCCATATATCAGTGTGAGTAAAATTGGATCACTATGGTTTCACTATTTTTAGTGGAAGATAAGGACTTTACCACAGCGCTACTGTGAAGTGGACACTTGCACTTTATTGTTTGATGATAATGAAACACTCACAAAAATGGAGAGGGTTATCAGATACAAGGAGGGAGGGGGCTATTCTAGGGAATTGACTGTCTTGGAGTTTTTAAAATCTCTAGCAAATTCAAAGGTCCATTGCAAGTGAATAAAACAATATTTATGGAAAAGAAACACACTAGTCCACAACAAGTGGCGGTAATGAAAAATAGTTTTCCACTCAAAATTTGTTCTTCGGTATTAAAATATTTAGGTATTTTCATCCCCTCTGACCTGAACCATTTATATCTAACAAATTATATTCCTCTTATGCAACGAACCTTACAGGATTTAAAAAAAATATGATCACAATCAATATTCGTGGTTTGGGAGGATTAATATTCTAAAAATGGATATAATACCGCGGTTTTTGTATCTCTTCCAAACCATGCCTGTCTCTATCCCTAGATCTTATTTTTCTACTTTACAGTCGGCCTTTACAAAATGTATTTGGGGCCATAAAAAACATAGATTGAAAAAGAAATTACTATCACTACCCAAAGTGAACGGAGGAGCGGGTGCACCTGATCTTTACCATTATTATGTAGCGGCAGTATTAACAAGGACAGTGAACTGGTTCCACTCCTCCAATACTAAACAATGGGTACTAATAGAGCAATGGCTAAATCAATTTGATCTTACCGCCCTCCCTTGGTTAGATTTTGAGAATAGTGATATCTATCGAGATTTATCTTCTACTATGCCCTCCCTAACATCCCACCTATTAAAAATTTGGACCAAAACAATTCTACAATTAGAACTTTCCTCATTAGTGGGACCTATGACATCTTTATTTGGTAACCCACGATTTCCGCCAGCTTTAAAACGTAAAGATTTCCTCATTTGGAACAAAGAATCTCATCGTAGAGTGTGCCAGATTACTTGCCAGGCAGCATTCCCACCTATACTAAACCTAATCTTTACATCGAAGCCCTCACTTACGCAATGGTTGGAATATCAGCAACTATTATCTTTCTTGTCCTCTCTTCCCTCAAATAAATTTTTGTATAGAGACACAACTCAGTTTGAACTTCTATTGCTACAAGACTCAAAACCAAAACATGTCTTATCTTCAATCTATAAGATATTAGCTATAAAAAAACACCCTGAACTCCCTGAATACATAAGGAAATGGTTCAACAGCCGTGGGGACATCAGCAGATGGCAATGTTATGTTGATAACATGTAATGACATAAGAACTCACATAGTGTAAAACCCAATGGATTTATTAAAGAAAAGAAGATCTCCGCATCCATTTGGAAGGACGCACGCGTACCTACAAGCCGGCCGGCACTCTTGTTTTAAAGCTCCATATACTTGCATCTGTTGTAAGTGCATTTTATATTTTTTTTCTTTAATAAATCCATTGGTTTTACACTATGTGAGTTCTTATGTCATTACATGTTATCAACATAACATTGCCATCTGCTGATGTCCCCACGGCTGTTGAACCACGATTCCTTTCTGCTTGCATTTACCCTGCGGGGTCCATTTCTGGTAAGGGTCAGTGTGTGCAGTGGTGGTGGGTTTGCACTATCCCTTCCCCCGTTTGCATGACTGCCCTACACAGGTGTGATTAATTAGCAGTATATACGGTTTCACACTATGCAAGTCCCATGTGTGATCGACATTCCGGAGACAGATACACCTATACCTGCCTGAGATTTTTCTCGTTGTTTAAACACATATCAATAGTGTGGAAAGGATACATTTATTCAGACCTGAAGAACCATACTGCACAGACCCACCTTAATAGACTAAAAGTCAGCTTTTTATGACTATTAGGGGGACTTTTTTTGCATGACTTGATGGGGGACTTTTTTTTTTAATAATTTTTTTTAATTTTTTTGTATTATGACTATATTTTTTGAGACTATATTTAGTCCAGGACTATTCACTGAATTTCACTTACGCTTGTGTGTTTTATGACTGATCACAGATATCTAGCATCAGCAAGTTCTTTAGTGATTATTAGGTGGATTCCACATTCGGGTTCATTCTTGTGTGCCATTGTTATCAATTTACTTTTGTTGGTTTTTCTGTTTTTGAATTAACCATATCATACACTGTGCCCTTCATTGGCCATAGATATAGGACGAGCGCGATTCCTACTCTCTTTATAATATTATTCTATGGGCAGGCAGATGTAAATGGACTTGCATCGGTTTACATCTGATTACCTTCGAGTCTGTCTATGTCTGAAAAAGAAAATAGAAAAGGTCACCCTTTTCCATTTTTTAGAACTAAATATGATAGATCAAAGGTAAAAGGATGTAAACAAATTCACATCTGTTTACATCCACCTGCCCATAGACTTAACATGGGAAGTGAGAACACCGGCAGAGAGCAGCCCCAGCATTCCTTTAGATAGGAGTCACTCCTCCTGGGGGCCGCTCTCTGGAAGGAGCCACGCCTATGATCACTGGCTTCTAGGACATGGCAGTCCCAGCAGCCAATCCTATCGCACAGCTTCATGGCATGGGCGGGAGTTACGGCAGCAGCGAAAGACACGAGCAAGCAGTAGAAATATACAGCAGGACTGATGCTAGCTGCGCGCTGCGATATGGAGACCCCTGCTCTAGAGGAGTGCCTGCCGCACACACTGGAGACAAGTAAGTTCCAACATGACTCGATTATAAGTCGAGGGGGGCATTTTCAGCCTAAAAAAGGGCTGAAAAACTTGGCTTATACTCGAGTATATACGTTATATGTATATATATATATATATATATATATATATATAAATATATATATATATATATATATATATATAACATTTGAAATTTACATATTAAAACCAATAGTGATAATCAGACAAAGCATTTGGTTCTGTAGTCACACCAAATTGTGACAACTGGAACATAAATACCATCTGTATATTGGTTGCTCTATATGTTTTGTGGATCTCATTACCGCTTCTTCAGGAGCTTTATTATACAATTGGATAGTTATTAAAAGATGATTATCACATAACTATAACATATAGTAAACATCTCCTAAATGGTGCAAGTTTAGAAGATATTTACAGTACCTACATGTAAGCCTTATTATAGGCTTACCAGTGGGTACATTTAAACAGGAATAATTTACTTTCTCTTTAAGACCTTTAAAGATCATAGCTTCTTGTGTTTTTTGCATTGTTTAAGTCGATTTTTGGTGCATTCATAGTGCTACTCAATTGAAATTTATTCTGCTAGGTCATGGAAATATTAACTTCAGTAATCTTCTAAAGGTGTTAGAGACACGCACATTCAGGTTTCTGAAATATCTGACTGTAACTAATGCAATCATATGCTTACAACTGCAGCGACAGTACTCCGAAAATGAAGTCAGAAATTAGCACAGGACAATAGTAAGGACTTAGCTTTTTCATGGACAGTAATACAATGGACATATTATGTCATCTTATACCAGATGTATTCATTTCCTTTATGCTATAGTGATAAAAGATATAGTAGTTATATTTTAACAGTGCAGTCAGAAATCGGTTGCAGCCATCACAGTAACAAGTCAGGAACAGGGAACTTTGCTGACTATAAAATATCCTTCTCTTCAGAATATCTTATCCTTTTCCTAAGCTGTTACTCAAGAAGTCAAGAAATCCCTATTGACTGACCACAGCTTGTCTCTGGCAGCACAGAGCATACTTGCCTTTTGATAGGTTTGACAAATATGTTTTGATGTATCACCATTTTTTTTTTGTTTTGTGTTTTACATTATTTGCCTTGTTGGCTATGTCTATATATAAACGAGTTGTTATGTTGTGTATTAATGAAAGTGGCATTATTTTGCCATTTATTATAAATTACCTTTATGCCATTTCTGCCAAAAAAGTCCAAGGGGGTGCTCCAATCCTTCACTAGTGTGTAGGTGTACAAACCTTTTGCAACACCAGAAAAACATAGAAAAGTGACGGCAGAAAAAGACAGAGCAGTCCATTGAGTGTCCTTTTTTTTGTTTTGTTTTTTAGTTTTTTTTTTCGTTAACTTTATTGTCTGACTATAGATCTATGTTTGTACCAAGAATATTTGAAGCCATTGTGACTATCTCACTACCTCTGTTGGTATTTTTTTTCAAGCATCACCTACACTACTATCACCTACATATTAAGTTCCTGAATTGTCTCTTGATATATTTTATCCCCCAAACTTTTCACCGTTTTTGTTACCCATCTCTGGACTTGTTCTAATTTATCAATATCTTTGTGTAAGTGAGGTCACCAGAACTAGACACAGTATCCTAAATTAGGTCTCAATAAAGATCTATATAGAGGAATCAGAACCTCCTTCCTCCTCCTCCTTCCTCCTCCAGTTGATGAGTGAAGAACAACTGGTACTGTAATGCAACTTTAACTACTTGCCTACAGCCGGCCATCATATGCACTTTCAGTGCAATTTCAAGTGTAGTGCAAAGTGGATTTGCCTTTCGTAAATAACCTTCATTGTTTTTTTCAAACTTGTCACTCTTCTTTTGTTTATAGCACAATAAATAAAAACTGCAGAGATGATCAAATACCGCCAAAAGAAAGCTCTATTTATGGGAAAAAATTATCAAGATTTTATTTGGGTACAGCGTTGCATGACCGCGCAATTGTCATTCAAAATGTGATATCGCTGAAAGCTAAAAAAAAGGCTTGGGCATTAAGGGGGTGAAAGTGCCCTGTATTGAGATGGTAAATATAGTAAATAGCTTTTACAGTGGGGATCGAAAGTTTGGGCACCCCAGGTAAAAATTTGTATTAATGTGCATAACGAAGCCAAGGAAAGATGAAAAAATCTCCAAAAGGCATCAAATTACAGATTAGACATTCTTATAATATGTCAAAAAAAGTTAGATTTTATTTCCATCATTTACACTTTCAAAATTACAGAAAACTAAAAAATGGCGTCTGCAAAAACGTGGGTTTTTAGTAAGATACGCCGATTCACGAACGTACTTACACCCGGCGTTTACATAGTACTACGTGAATAGGGCTGTGCGTAGGTTACGTTCAGTGATTCAACGTATCTTAGGCGTTTGGACACTGAGAAGCGTCCACGGGATGGTGCATGCGCTGTTCGTTCAGCCCTTCATTTACATGGGGTCACGCTTCATTATAATAAATCACGCCCACTTCCACCTAATTTGACTTACGTCGGCTTACGCCGACAACTATACGCTACGCAACGTTGCGCGTATTTTCTTTGTGAATACCAGGCTTGCCTCTCAATGTTGCAGCGGCGTAGCGTAAACAATATACGCTACGCCAGAATAAAGATGCGCCCAGGTACGTAAATCCGGGCCATGTAGTTTAATGTGTATTAAAAAAAAAAAAATCCAGAGTAGAGAAGGTTAGCACTCATGTCAGGTTTGTATTGTTGTCTGTGCTGCCACTGGGGAGATTCACTCTCTCTAATTCTATTGGTAACCAGCAATAGAGGAAAAATCTTTGAATGAGGATACTTGCTATGGTAACAGGAATGAGCTTGGGTTTGGTCCAAACCCATATGAAAGCTTTAAGTGTTGGGCCAATCAGCTGCTGGCAATGTGGCTATATTAGGTCAAAGATGTCACAAACATCCCCACCTGTAATCCTGTATAATAATGTAGCTGTGGGGGTGGGGGTTCCATACCCACAGCCTACTGGCCTGGCACCGACAGGTTCTCTCCAGGGTTGGCCAAACATGGATCTAGACCAGTGGTTCTCAACCTTTCTAGTGCTGTGACCCCTTGATAAAATTTCCCAAATTGTGGGGACCCCTAACAGTAAAAAAAAAAATTGTAGCATGCGTTGTCAGCACCCAAGGCAAGACAAGCAATTTGCGCCCTTAACCCATGGACATTTAGGGCTCCCTGAGCCCCTTCCACTCGTACAAAATTAAAACCCCTTATGGTACATTTTAGGATGTACCACTCTTTCTCTTTGTTCTCCTTTCTTTCCCTTTTATCTCTCTCTATCCTAATCAGCTGACCTCTAGTCTCTGCCCCCCATCCAAGCTTTCAACTGAATGGGCGGCTGCGGGCTCCAGGGAGAGCCCTGCTGGGTGTCCACAAAAAGGCTGGGAGAGTGGTGCGGGCTTTAGGAACAGCCAATGATTTGGTGACCCCTAGCAAATCATCATTCGAACCCCCGAGGGGGTCCCGACTAGGGCTGCAACTAACGATTATTTTCATAATGCATTAATCGGCTGATTATTTTTTCGATTAATCAATTAATCGGATAAAATCATTAAAAAAGCATAATGTGGAATTTTTTCCTTTATTTAACAGTAATAATGAAAAAACTTAGTGTTACACTCAAACAGCAGATTAAAAAGTGTTTAACATTAACATTACACAACTTTGCAGCAGTACAAAAACAAACATTCCGAAAAGAGGTAAACTACTGTTCAAGAAAGTTTGTGTTGGAGTGTAAAAAAGTCAACATGTTGACATACTCTGGGCTAAGGCTGGCTCTCTTTTTACAAACTTTGTTACCTGCAGCAGAGAAGAGGCGCTCTGATGGAGTGGAGGTGCCTGGGATGCACAAGAATGATTTTGCGAGTTTTGCCAAGGTTGGATATTTCTCTTGGTTATTTTTCCACCAAGTCAAAGGGTTTCCCTCCTTAGGAAGTGGCTTCTCGGCAAAATAAGCCTGCACTTCATTTCGGACTTGTGTGTTAATATCCTCCTCAAGTTGCCCCTCTTCCTCTTCACTGCTGCCCCCAGACTCAAGGAGTATGTCAAGTAGAGAATGAGAATGAGATGATGTAGATGTTGAAGGCTCAGCATCTGTAATTACAGGCGACGTGGTGGTCACCATCTCCCTTCTTAAAGCAAGCGCCTCTGTCTGTACTTTTGCCTGCACATTTATGATCTGTTCTGGGGATAAAAATGGTATTTTTCGAAATCGTGGGTCCAGGGCAGAGGAAAGGATTACGGTGTTTGGGATGTGTTCAAGGATCCCCTTCCATCTGCTTTGAAGTTGGTCCGTTGCAATGGCTTGGAAGCTCTTTAGCGGAGATGATTCAAAAGAAGCACCTTCATTGGACCCCTACCAGTGCAGGCACGGCTGATAGAGTAACATATTCTTGGCCACTCATGAATACAGTGGCACATTCAAAGGGCTTAAGAGCACTGGAAAGTTCTTCAAGAATACTCCACTGGTCTGGTTTTAAGTCCAGATAATGTTTGCCCCTTTGTGTAACTGATGGGTCAGACAGAGTTGCAGTTAACGGCCACCTTTGTTCAGTGAGTCGTTCAACCATATAGTAAGTGTTATTCCATCTTGTGCTTACATCTTGAAGAAGCTTGTGCTCAGATGTACCCATTTGCTTTTGTTTCTCCTTCAATTTGCTGCTGGCTAGCTCACTTTTTTAAAAATGTTCAACTAGTCCTCTTGCAGCACTAACGGCTCTCTCAATTACAGAATTCTTTAACGCAGCACTGATCACCAGCTGCAAGGTGTGGCCAGTGCAGCAGATACTGGCCTAGCCATGCGTGTCCGCCAAGATTTTCGCAGCAGCCACAATATTTGCACCATTGTCATGCACAATGGCAATTATTTTCTGAGGTGGAATTTCAAATTTTTCAGTGACCTCCTCCAACCATTCGGCAATATTTTCTGCTGTATGTCTGTGTTCCAGAGGCATGGTAGTGAGGCAGATAGAAATCATCTTCAACTCCTCCGCTATGTAGTGGCATGTAATGCCAAGGAAAGCCTTGGTCGCTATCCTTGCCCATATGTCTGCAGTAATGGCAATTCTGCTTTCATTAGCGCTGATGGCGTCCTTCACATTCTGAAATGCCTCCTGGTACTTTCTCTCCACTAATTTGGTAAAATGGGTTCTTGATTGTAAAGTATATCCAGGGTTCAGTACACTGATCATGCTTTTAAAACCTCGGTCTTCAACCATGGACAGTGGGCGCATGTCGGTGACTAGCATATTCATGACAGAATCTGTTATCATTGCTGATTGTTGAGGAGTGCAGGGAGGATTTTGCTGCACAAACTCTGTCATGCTGCGCTGTTTCCTTCTACAATGAAAAAGATAATATGAATGATTAGTATGCAGGAAAAGACATTTCTGTGTAACTCAATATATAATTTGAGTTAAACTTACCGTGATGTTTCGCCTTCCTCTGGGTACCCCACGTGTTTCCGTTTCATGTGCTCGTTCATTGTTGTTGTGCTTCCATGCCATGCAAGTTCCGTTTTGCAAAGTTTGCAGGTAACCACCTTCTTTACAGAATTTAAATTAAAATGCTCCCATGCCTTAGAAGTTTTGGCCTGTACACCTTTTTCTGAGCTCATTTTGTCAGCAGCACCCTCTGCCATTTTTATAATGCATTTTTTTCTTCACAGCTAGAAGTTAAAAAAAAAAACGGTGACCTGAGTGCAGATGCAATTAATATTATTATGTATTGTACAGTTTTATAAAAAGAAATGATTCTTCAATTAAATGTATGCACTGCTATTCCACCTGGGAACACCAATGATGAGGCATTATTCCTCCCTGGAACACCAATGCTAGGGCACTATTCCTCCCGGGAACACCAATGCTGGGGCACTATTCCTCCCGGGAACACCAATGCTGGGGCACTATTCCTCCCGGGAACACCAATGCTGGGGCACTATTCCTCCTGGGAACACCAATGCTGGGGTACTATTCCTCCCAGGAACACCAATGCTGGGGCACTATTCCTCCCGGGAACACCAATGCTGGAGCACTATTCCTCCCGGGAACACCAATGCTGGGGTACTATTCCTCACGGGAACACCAATGCTGGGGTACTATTCTTCCCGGGAACACCAATGCTGGGGTACTATTCCTCCCGGGCACTATTCCCCCCGGGAACACCAATGCTGGGGCACTATTCCTCCCGGGAACACCAATGCTGGGGTACTATTCCTCCCAGGAACACCAATGCTGGGGCACTATTCCTCCCGGGCACTATTCCCCCCGGGACTATTCCTCACCAATGCTGGGGTACTATTCCCCCCGGGAACACCAATGCTGGGGCACTATTCCTCCTGGGAACACCAATGCTGGGGTACTATTCCTCCCAGGAACACCAATGCTGGGGCACTATTCCTCCCGGGAACACCAATGCTGGAGCACTATTCCTCACGGGAACACCAATGCTGGGGTACTATTCCTCCCGGGAAGACCAATGCTGGGGTACTATTCTTCCCGGGGTACTATTCCTCCCGGGAACACCAATGCTGGGGTACTATTCCTCCCGGGGCTGGGGTACTACACCAATTCCTCCCGGGAACACCAATGCTGGGTACTATTCCTCCCGTACTAACACCAATGCTGGGGTACTATTCCTCCCACCAATGGGGGTAACACCAATGCTGGGGTACTATTCCTCCCGGGAACACCAATGCTGGGGTACTATTCCTCCCGGGAACACCAATGCTGGGGTACCCTCCCGGGAACACCAATGCTGGGGTACTATTCCTCCCGGAACACCAATGCTGGAACCTCCCGGGACCAATGCTGGGGTACTATTCCTCCCGGGAACACCAATGCTGGGGTACTATTCCTCCCGCTGGGGTAACACCAATGCTGGGGTACTATTCCTCCCGGGAACACCAATGCTGGGGCACTATATTCCTCCCGGGAACACCAATGCTGGGGGGAACACCAATACTCCTCCCGGGAACACCAATGCTGGGGCTATTCCCGGGAACACCAATCCCGGGAACACCAATGCTGGGTACTATATTCCTCCCGGGAACACCAATGCTGGGGTACTATTCCTCCCGGGAACACCAATGCTGGGGTACTATTCCTCCCGGGAACACCAATGCTGGGGCAATACTCCCGGGAACACCAATGCTGGAAACACCAATGCTATTCCTCCCGGGGTACTATTCCTCCCGGGAACACCAATGCTGGGGCACTATTCCTCCCACACCAATGCTGGGGTACTATTCCTCCCGGGAACACCAATGCTGGGGTACTATTCCTCCCGGGAACACCAATGCTGGGGTACAATATTCCTCCCGGGAACACCAATGCTGGGGTACTATTCCTCCCGGGAACACCAATGCTGGGGCAATATTCCTCCCGGGAAACAATGCTGGGGTACGTCCCGGGATTCGTCCCGGGAACACCAATGCTGGGGTACTATTCCTCCCGGGAACACCAATGCTGGGGCAATATTCCTCCCGGGAACACCAATGCTGGGGCAATATTCCTCCCGGGAACACCAATGCTGGGGCAATATTCCTCCCGGGAACACCAATGCTGGGGCAATATTCCTCCCGGAACACCAATGCTGGGGCAACACCAATGCTGGGGCATTCCTCCCGGGAACACCAATGCTGGGGTACTATTCCTCCCGGGAACACCAATGCTGGGGTACTATTCCTCCCGGGAACACCAATGCTGGGGTACTATTCCTCCCGGGAACACCAATGCTGGGGCACATTCCTCCCGGGAACACCAATGCTGGATTATTCCTCCCGGGAACACCAATGCTGGGGTACATGCTGGGGTAATTCCTCCCGGGAACACCAATGCTGGGGTACTATTCCTCCCGGGAACACCAATGCTGGGGCAATATTCCTCCCGGGAACACCAATGCTGGGGCAATATTCCTCCCGAGAACACCAATGCTGGGGCAATATTCCTCCCGGGAACACCAATGCTGGGGCACTATTCCTCCCAGAAACACCAATGCTGGGGCAATATTCCTCTTGGGAACACCAATGCTGGGGCACTATTCCTCCCAGAAACATCAATGCTGGGGCAATATTCCTCCCGGGAACACCAATGCTGGGGCAATATTCCTCCCGGGAACACCAATGCTGGGGCAATATTCCTCCCGGGAACACCAATGCTAGGGCAATATTCCTCCCGGAATACCAATGATGGGGCACTATTCCCCTCCCAGGAACACCAATAGGGGCACTATTCCCCCCTCCTCCACCCAGGAACACCAATGGGGCACTATCCCCCCCAGGAACACCAATGGGGCACCCAAACCCCCCCCAGGAACACCAATGGGGCACGATTCCCACCCCAGGAACACCAATGGGACACTATCCCCCCCCCCAAGAAAACCAATGATGGGGCACTACTATTCCACCCACCCCCCTGGAACACCAATGATGGGAGTTAGAAGGATGGGGAATTGTTATAAGAAGGCATGTTCTCATTGTACTGTTACTGTGTGAGTGTGCAACTGTAAACTAGACTGTGCAAGGTAGAGAAACCTACCTTTCACAGACAGTGCAGCTCGGCTCTCCTCACGGCTGCTTCTAGCCTCTGTTCCCTCGAGACAGCAGTGGGCGGGGCTGAGATCAGTGGGGAGCTGACGTCAGAGGAGAGCCGAGGAGAGGCGTGGACATGCGGCGCGGACGTGCCTCGTAATACAGCAGCGCCTTGTACACATACGAGGCACGTCGGCGCTGCATGTCCTGTGTAATACAGCAGCGCCTGTTATCACGGGACTGGAGGATTTTTTTAATTTGCGGAAGGGCGGGCGGGCGGGCGGACAGATAGAAGGTGCCAACGATTTTCATTATCGATTATTATCGATAATATCGATTAATCGTTTCAGCCCTAGTCCCGACCCCAGGTTGAGAACCACTGGTCTAGACTGAATCCAAGCTAAGCCGAAGCTTATATCTGCTGTGTCAAAAAGAGATTGGAAAGAGACTTCTTCTCACTTGCTGCTGTGTATTCAGAGCAAGAGGTAGAGGGAAATCTACACAATCGGACAATAAAATAAAATCCTTCTCTACTCTATCCAAAAGTAAAAAAAAAACGTTTTGGCATTAGATATGATTTAACGTTTGAATGAAAATTGCAGCCCCATAATTTTCCAGCCTTTGCCACTGAACTGCAGCTCATAAGCCATAGTAATTTCAAATATAAATTAGAGTAACTCTTGCACAGTGGAGAGCAGAACACATAAATTATAATAGTAGGATCACTACAGCAGTGATCATGAAATTACATGGGTGATTGCATTTGGGATTATGGAATCATGCATGTAAAGACATTTTAAATCATGACCCAGCATTTGACAAAAGGCATAACTGTGCCATAACATCACAATTTATTTACAAGCTATGTGTTTGACAGATAAGCATTTAATGTGTGTATAAAATAAATGTATGCCATTTGAAGTGTTTACAGTTTTTTAAATATAATTTCTCCAGCTGGATTTCTTATTTGCATTTACTTCAAAACCCTGTTATTAGAAACATTTTAATGTGCGAGTGACTAATGGAACTAAAAAAATGCCACCACAGTATGTCAGAATTAAGAAATTCCTTAAATACTTGGTTTGTGCATGGGGCTCAAAACTACAACAGCATATCAGTGTGACTATTTTGGGGGTCATAATGAAAGCTACAGAAGGTCCATTCAGTGACAAAAAAGATACTGTTTAAAATGACCTTGTATGAATCATTATACAAGGGGCTCAATTCATTGTCAAGTTTGGGAAAGAACTGTACCGGACAAAAACTGTAAATGCACTCTGCTGCTTGTCTTGTCCTTGAAGAATGCAATCACTTGTTATCAGCTTGGTAGCAATTATACTGATTCCAATGGCCTCTTTTGTCCTTGATGTATAGCTTACAAATGCTTTACACGCAATAGACTGTCTGAATCATGAATTCTCTTAGACCTTAACTAAAACTGTAAATACATGTTTTGTATTCCTTCTCAAGCCCTTTCACACTCCAAGCCTTAACAATGCATTCCCACATCTAAAACTTCACCTAAATTGTATAGTGTAATCTGTACCACTGTTTTCAATAGGACAATTCTCATTTATTTCACACAATGTACTCTGTAAACAACATGTAATATAGCAGAGACTTGTAGGAGTGCTATTAATGAACACCAGTTGCAGATTGCCATTATGGAGAGTCATCTACCCAGGGCCCAAAGCTCCTAATGAACCCTTACCCGTCTACACCAATATACCAACAGTTCCGCTCAGTAAGTTCCCTAAAATAAACTATACTCCCAACTAATTACAGTGTTTATAATTTGTTTTTATTCTGGGATACAGTATCAAAGGGCTAGGACTGTCTTTTTTTGTTCTTGTCTGTGTCCTATTTTAGAAATTCATCCTTTCTATTAGTTCCAGTTAGCACAGATATGAATGGAAATTCCCAAATTTCTGAACTGTCACCAGAGCAGAAGATGTGGGGAAATCTTCCTTTGGGGACAACTGATCAACTGACAACTGTCTAGAAGCCTATGACTTTGGAGATGTAGCACTACCCCCGCAGGAACTGACTCTCCAACTCCTGCACAGCCAGGCAACACACATTCTCTGCTTGCATCCAAACACAAGAATTCAGTCCCTCGGCTTTGTTTTGATGTTTTATTAGGGGTAACAACTTGGATGGGGTGAATGGGTATATGGGATGTCCAACTTAAATTAAAGAACAATAACCAGGGACAACCTTCCCCCTATGTACAAGATCTTGAACTATCCCCCTTCCCATACAATGACAGTCTATCAAGATAAGATGCAAAAAATCCATAAGGACTGCGAACCCTCAGTCTCTTCAGAAAGTAGCACAGTGAGGTTGATTTACTAAAGCTGGAGAGTGCAAAATCTGGTGCAGCTGTGCATAGAAATCAATCAGCTTCTAGGTTTTATTATCAAAGCATAATAAAACAAGCTGATTGGTTACTACGCACTGCTGTACCAGATTCTGATTGCTCCAATTTTAGTAAATTTCCTCCCACTCTGTTGTAAGCTGCATACAGAAGTATCCCCAACTCCATTGTAGACAGCTGTACTGCCTGCAGAACTACTAGCCCACCTGGCTGCTTCTCCACCAGCCCACCCGGCTGCTCCAAAGATCTCCTAGGGCAAAGAATAGGAAGGGTTAACCCCAACGACATCCTCCTGAAAGGCTTGCTACGTATGGCAATCTTTCCCCTTGTGAATCCCTGGGTGTGCTGATGTTCTAACGCTGTATTCCTTGCTTCCACTGCTCTAAGGCAAGATTCCAATTTAAACCATGAATGGATCTACCTAAGCTAGCCAGAACCCAGCCTGGAGGCAGAGCCCCCTCCTACCCAGATGCCAGGGTGTGCTCCTAGGCCACCGACAGTCTCCTCAGCACTCTATCTTTCACCCGACTCCTGTGCTGGCATGGCTCATCTGTATTTAAGGGCTGACTCACCCAGCCTGCCAGGCCCACTGCCTGATGATTGGCCAAGTTCCCCTAAGTATGCAGATCAACCCTTCTAACTTCTGGAAGTTTCACCAAACTTTCAGAATCAGTGGGAGACACCAGAGTCCCACCTCTGTGAGTCATCCTGCCTGACCTGCAGTAAACCCTGACCCAGAGTCTGACTTACTTTACCTTGAGTCAATACATCTGCCTGCACTATTCTATTCACGCTAGAAGGTTCTACAGAGAGATTGCTGGATCTCAGGGACAGGAAGTGACAAACATTCTCATTAGTGGCAGAAAGAAGAAAATTGATAACGGTTTTAACCCTGATGTATTTTTTTAAAATGTAAAAAGCAGGCAATGGCAATTGTGGGCTGTTCCTCTTATGTTCTGATGTGTAAAACATGGCCTCAGCACAGCCTTTGACTGTTTTTCCCACCACTGTACTAAGATGTAAACTATGGTCCTGGTGCGGTCAATCGAAGGCTGTTTCCAGACTACATTTTACAAATGTATACACCAGTCAGCAGAAGTAGCGAAGAAAAATCAGAAGGTGTTCTGCTTTGCACATCTATACAGTTAGCGTAAAAACAAAAAGAAAAACCCATCTGTTTCACTGCCTGCTTCATTAGGTATGCAGTGATAGTGGTGAGGAATATTTTAAACAGCTGATAATGAGTGTGGCAGCTGGTATACTCAGCAGCGCGAATTTGCGACCGAATAGTACTGATTGGCTCAGAGAGATTAAATGTTACACACATTGACAGAAATTAAAGGTGCACGAGAAATGTAGAGAAAGAAAATAGGGAGGAAAGCACTCTGAGAGTTTAATAACAGCGGTGCAGGAGCATGGAGAATATTCATAGCGAAATGTAGGAGCATAGTCAGAATATTCGTGAGCGCGATAAGTAATCGCATTGCTAATATACGCTGCAACAAGGTGCTAACGTCTGGGGATACATAGAGAAATAGCGGTAATGCGAATACTGTATGCAGCGAGCAGAATGGAGAGATAATGAGTGTGGCAGCTGGTATACTCAGCAGGCTTACCTAGTACTGAAGAGATTAAATGTTACACACATTGACATTAAAGGTGCACAGAAATGTAGAAAAGAAAATAGGGAGGAAACTCAGAGTTTAAAAAGGGTGCAGGGATGGAGATCAAGCAAATGTAGCATAGTGTAAGAAAGTATACTAAAACGTTAACATGCTAAGCTGGGTACATAGAGGGGTAATGGATATGTAGAGCAGAGATGGGAGGTGAGGTCTGCCAAAACTATTCAGTTCACAATGAAGGGACCCATTTGACTGGTACCAGAAAAAGATTGAAATCAATAAGACATTACTTGTTTTAATTAGTCTGGGAGTTTCCATTTACCAATTTCCAATTTTCTTGGAAACATTAGCCTTCCTGTACTTTTTCTATCGTCTGGTCATACACATATACTATTCAATGCATGTCAGACAACCTCACCATTACTGTAATCCATTAAATACCCATGGTTAAAAAAAAATCATTTATTCAGCAGATGCACTGTGACAGCAATGCCAGTTCCTTCAAGATCTTTGAGATACTCAAATTAAAATGTCTGCCTGTGTAAGCCAATTTCAAAGTAAAACTTTGGCCCAAATATAGTTTTCTAATTTCAATTTTTTTTACAAACAGTAAGTAAACTTTATAACAATTAATTACAAATGCCGCGTACACGCGATCGGTCAAACCGATGATAATGGTCTGTTGGACCGTTTTCATTGGTCAAAAACGATCGCATCTACTCGGCATGACTCTTGTAGGTTAAGCATCTATTGGAGCAATTCATGTTCAGATTATGAACTTTAAAGAAATGCTCCACAGTGGCTGTATCTACACAGCTCAGTGAGAGGTTGGCTGACATCACAGAGCCAGTCCAGACTCTGGAAGAATCCCGACAATATTGTGAAGATCAACACAGATGACTGGCAGCTAAGGGCCACTAAGAGTCGGATCCAACTGCTCCCACCCCCTCAACAGCCTGGAGCTCCAGTTAACGCTTAAGGGGCAGAGCCAAGAGAGGTGACTGACAGTCACCACTATCTCCTCAGAGTGGACAGAGAACTGAATGATAAGCGTTATGTTATGTTTTACTCCTCACTTTTCAACTTGGATTTGGGGGAACCAGATCAAGCAGAAATGGAGGAATATTTAATATTAAGTGGAATGCCATGTCTGCCTACAGCTGTGGCTGAGGAGTTGGAATTACCAATTACGTTAGAGGAAGTCAAGAATGCAATAAATCTAGGGAAAAATGGGAAAGCACCAGGTCCAGACGGATTCACGGCTCAGTACGATAAATCACTTAGTGCGGATTTGGGACCCTTTGTGGTCAAAATGTTTAATGAGATGGGGAATAAATCATTCTTTCATTCTGAAACAGTGAAGGCCACAATTGTGATGATTCCGAAAGAGGGTACCCAAAGCAGTGCGGCAGCTATAGGCCAATATCATTGCTGAATACGGATGTAAAAATATTCAGTAAGATATTGGCCCTTAGATTACAACAGCAACTTCCCTTTCTGATTCACCAAGACCATGTGGGATTTATACCAACAAGAGAGGCAAGCGATGACACTATTAGGGCGGTGAATTTGATGCATATAGATAACTCGACTAGGACTCCATGCATTTTTCTTGGGACTGACGCGGAAAAGGCCTTTGACCGGGTGGGGTGGGGGTTTATGTTCTCGTTCCTGCGACATATAAAATTAGGTGAGAAAATGACTAGATGGATTGCTAGTATGTACAAAGGACCCACAGTCCAAGTGAAAGCAAATGGAGTAGTTTCCCCCTCCGTTTAGGATAGCAAATGGGACAAGACAAGGCTGTTCACTTTCACCCTTGATATTTGCATTGACACTGGAACCTTTCCTTTTTAGAGTACAAAGTAATAAAGACATTAAGGGAATTGAAATGGGGGAAACACAACATAAAATCGCAGCATATGCAGACGATATGCTTTTTTCAATGACAAATCCAATAGTGTCATTACCGATTAAAGAATTGGAGCTGTACGGTAGACTTTCGTACTTTAAAATAAACTGTAGCAAATCAGAGGCCCTGATGGTATCAATCCTGAAGGAAATGTTGAAATCAATAAGTTTAAGCTATACATTTAAATAGGCAGATCAAAGTTTGAAATACTTAGGGACAAACATTGCAGTAAGCTCCTCGAAAATGTATGAGTTAAACTTCCTGCCGCTGTTAAATAAAATATGTGGGCTGCTAGAGAAATGGAATAGGGGAATGTTTTCCTGGTTTGGAAGGAGCAACATAATCAAAATGAATATATTACCAAAGATTATGTACCTCCTCCAGGCATTCCCGATTACAGTACCAAGATTTTTTTTTCGAAATATACAAACGTTATTTACCAAATTTATTTATATGGGCAGGTAAACAACCAAGAATAAAGAGGATGTTGCTAGCCTTACCAAAACAATATGGGGGAATGGCGGTCCCAGATATATTTAAGTATTATCAGGCAGTCCACCTAGGTTGCCTATTGGATTGGTGTCGGCAATCTGGCCAAATTTAGAGCAAGCACAGTGCAAGGAATTATTAGGTAGAGCCCCTTGTGATTTTGTGCTAAGATCCAGGTTATTCCTTTTTGCTTTGTATAAATGAAAAAAATTGAAAAATAAAGAAATTGAAAGATAAGCGTTATGTGATTGATTAATTCTCAGGCTTGGAGCCGGTGGTGGACAACTGCAACATCAGACCAATGCTGCAGCAGGGAGGTAAGAATAGATGTTTGCATTTTTAATATGCCCACAGTTCACCTTTACCATATATACTCGAGTATAAGCCGACCTGAATATAAGCCGAGGCACCAAATTTTACCACAAAAATGGGAAAACATATTGACTCGTGTATAAGCCTAGGGTGTCCATCTGCATGCCTTACTGTGCCCATGCCTCACTATGCCCATGACTAGACTGATGTTTAACATGGGAGTCTATGGAAGGGATTTCCTATTTTCTTGCCTCGCAATTATCCTTCCTACACTTGTGTCTTTTTTCCCCGACCTCTAACGGCACTACTTTGTTGGGGGCAGCAGATGCCACCTCACAAAAAAACCTGGGAAATTTGGTGTATAGGAAGGGGATTCCAGGAAGAAAGGTGGGGTCAGTCATGGCATTTCCTGGGAAAATATTGGGAATGCAGTCTCAGGTAACAGAGTTTATTTCAGATAAATTCGGCCTGCCTAATATATATTCTCCCTTACGCTGCTTTCTGAGTTTTTGACCAGGAGGAGATGAACGTATACACTAAATTGTTTCTTAGGAGCCTGTACTTTGGAGTAAGAAAACGTATTGCCAGATGTTGGATTGATGGAGAGCTGCTGACATTTGTGATGTGGATAAAGATTGTTAATGTGGATGTGCTGTTGGATGACCTATGAGGCTAGAGGGGCTCCTAAAAAGTTGTTCTGTTTACTTGTTTTGTTCACTCTTTTTGAACTCTTGGTTTTTGACTGTAAAAAAAAGAAAACTACTATATTGCAACAGAGGGAAGTGTTGGTAACCCGAATGGTTCATTTCAGTATTGGAAAATTGACGTTTGCACCATTATCTGTATTGATGTTTTATTGTCCACTAATCTTGATGTAACACCTCTCTGATGCTTTGTACGTCTATTTGCTCTTATGCACAATAAAAAAAAATCAAACTATGTGACTTGGAATTATTTTGAAAAATACAAATAGCTACTTACAAAAATCCTAATAGCTAATATTACAGATATACAAATATCAATTCTTATAATTGTAAAATGTAGGAATAGGAAAATCCCCATTTTGTTCAGAATTTTTTCTTGTTTGCCTTTATATGCTTTTTATTTTGAATCAAAGCAACAAAAAAAGCCGAAAAGTAACCCATGAAATAAGTGAAATCTTTCAAGCAATGCTGGCTCCTTATAGTTAAGCCTTTCAGTTTAATTAGCACTTTAAACTTATAAAAAACACTTTCTTCATTAGCATCTGTTACTGAATAACAGCATCTTGACCTGATTTGTCAGAAATGTACCAGACCAATAGCAAAAAAATAATATTGTTCAAAATAATGCTTGTTACTTTAACTGACCCACATCCCATTGTTAAGGTGAGGTAGATTTACTAATAAATATCACAATTATCTATGTAATTATATGGATTTTAATATACTTCATGTAATATAATTAACTATGTTAATTAAATTAGTTGCCTGTTTCGTTAAATGTGTAATTGTAAGCAAAAATACCACTTATTAAAAGCATTTTGGATGTGGTGCAGTGATTCAGAAATTTAGAAAAAAATCATCAACAAATAATGCCTGGGAAATGCATGCAATAGGTTGCAACTGAACATGATACTGGAAATTCTTAATTTAATTGTGTGCATAGGATTCCAATTCAGACTCCATTCTGCGTTATATGCCAGGATGTATTCCTACATCCATAACAGTTACGATAAGGCCGATCAAGTATCCAATGGAAAATATTCAAATGTTCTCGTTGCCCTTGGGAAAAGAATACATCATGCTGCATTTATACAGTCAATGACAGTAACTGAAGGCAATTGTAAACGACTATATCTACCTTGTGTGTGTGAACCAAGTACAGTAAAAATAATATGTTTTCATGTTTCATCTACAGTATATGCACCTCTATTGCTGCCAACATACATATATATTGACTGACCTTTTTCATTTCCCCCTTTTTTTTTCCCCTGTAGCTGATATTGAGTACATATAGAAGAGGTATTCATCTCTCTCTCTCAATGTTTGCAAGTGCTCGAAGAATGTTTTTTTTTTTTATATTACATAAGTATTCAGAGTCCACCTGTGGTAATTAAATTTGAGTAAACATGATTTGGAACCTTTCTATAAAAGGCCTAAGAGCTGACAATGCATACTGTTTCAGTGCAAAAGCTGTAAGGTCAAACAAACTGCCTGAAACACTCAGAGACAGGATTATTGCAAGGCACAGATATGGAGAATGCTACAAATAATTCTGCTGCTATGAAGGTTCCCAAGCGCACAGTGGCCTCCATAATTCTCAAATGGAAAACGTTTGGCACAAATTGAGCAATCAGGGGAGAAAGGCCTTAGTAAGAGAAGTGACCAAGAACCCAAAGATCACTCTGTTTGAGCTCCAGAAATTCTGTGTGGAGATGGGACAAAGTTCCAGAAGGACAACCATCACTGCAGTCCTCTACCAATCTAGGCCTTATTGCAGAGTGGCTAGATAGAAGCTTCTTCCCAGTGAAAAACACATACAAGCACAATTGCAGTTTGCAAAAAAACACCTGATGGACTCTTGGGCTTTGAAGAAACCAAAATGTAACTGTTTAGCATCAATTATAACATTACATTATGGCTGTAGGAAACCAGGCACCACTCATCACCTGTCCATTACCACCCCAACAGTGAAGCATGATGATGGCAGCATCATGCTGTGGCTGTATTTTTTAGCATCAGGGACTGTGAGACTAGCCAGGGTTGAGGGGAAGCTGGATGGATATCCTCAATGCAAACCTTTTTTCACAGCTCTCAGGACCTCAGGCTGGGCTGCAGGTTTGCCTTTCAACTTGAAAACGATCCCAAGCACACAGCCAAGACAACACATTAGTGGCTTAGGGACAACTGTGTGAACGTCCTTGAGTGGCCCAGCCAGAGCCCTGACTTAAACCCCATTGAACATCTCTGGAGAGACCTGAAAATGGCTGTCCTCCTATGGTTCAATCCAACCTGACTGAGCTTGAGGGGATTTGCAAAGAAGAATGGCGGAAGCTTGTCATGTCATACTTAAAATTCACTTTATCATTATGGGGTGCTGAGTTTAGATTAATGAGAAAAAAAATGAATTTCATCAACCATGGTATCAAGCTTTAAACAGAAACCACGTTTGCTAAAGCACCTTAATAGTGGCATGTGGCTTCCACATGTATTCGTACATGTATGCAACTGAGACCTATATGTTTGTTAAAATGTCAGAAACCGTTATAAATTAGAATCCCCTCTTCTAGCTAAAATGACTTGGTGCTCAAAGTGTGCTAGGGCAATTTTCTCATATGCATTTGTGTCTAAATTTTATCAATTGAATCTATATATATAAAACTCAACGTGTGTATGTATGTATGTTCCAGCATCACGTCCAAACGGCTAAAGATATTAACATGAAACTTGGCACACATGTTACTTATATGTCAGCAACAAACATAGGATAGGTGGTTTAACCCTTACCCACCCCCATTTGCCATGGTCGGGGTTTTTCTTTAAAGTCCCATTCAACTCTATGGGAAAGGGTTTTTCTTTAACCACTTAAGGACCGCCTACTGCACATTTACGTCGGCAGAATGGCACGGCTGGGCACATCAACGTATATATATACGTTGATTTTAGTACCCAGCCGAAGCTCCAGGACCGGGACCGCGGGATTCGCGGACCCGATCGCCGCTGCAGTGCGGCGATCCGTCCATGGAGCGGAAGAACGGGGAGAGCCGTGTGTAAAGACGGCTTCTCCGTGCTTCTCTGTGGCCGTAGCATCGATCGTGTCATCCCTGTAATAGGGGGACGCGAACGATGATGTCACACCTACAGCCACACCCCCCTACAGTTGTAAACACAACACATAGGTCACACATCCCCTACAGCGCCACCTGTGGTTAACTCCCAAACTGCAACTGTCATTTCCACAGTAAACAATGCAATTTAAATGCATTTTTTGCTGTGAAAATGACTATTGTCCCAAAAATGTGTCAAAATTGTCCGAAGTGTCCGCCATAATGTCGCAGTCATGAAAAAAAATCGCTGATCGCCGCTATTAGTAGTAAAAAAAAAAAAAATAATAAAAATGCAATAAAACTATCCCTTATTTTGTAAACGCTATAAATTTTGCGAAAACCAACCGATAAACGCTTATTGCGATTTTTTTTTCCAAAAATAGGTAGAAGAATACGTATTGGCCTAAACTGAGGAAAAAAAATGTTTTTTTATATATTTTTGGGGGATATTTATTATAGCAAAAAGTAAAAAAATATTGCATTGTCGCTCTATTTTTGTTTATAGCGCAAAAAATAAAAACCGCAGAGGTGATCAAATACCACCAAAAGAAAGCTCTATTTGTGGGGAAAAAAGGACGCCAATTTTGTTTGGGAGCCACGTCGCACGACCACGCAATTGTCAGTTAAAACGACGCAGTGCCGGATCGCAAAAAGGGGCAAGGTCCTTTACCTGCATTTTGGTCCGGGTCTTAAGTGGTTAAAGTCGCATTCAACTCTATGGGAAATACATGTTACTTCATAACTTCCAAACGGCGGTTTTTGTTTGTCAGCAACAAACATAGGATAGGTGGTTTAACCCTTACCCACCCCCATTTGCCATGGTCGGGGTTTTTCTTTAAAGTCCCATTCAACTCTATGGGAAAGGGTTTTTCTTTAAAGTCCCATTCAACTCTATGGGAAATACATGTTACTTCATAACTTCCAAACGGCGGTTTTTGTTTCAAGTCCCATGCAAGTATATTGGACTGTGGTCTCTTCATCACAGCTCAGCCACAGCTACTGATGTCATCACAGGTTCTTCAACCACAATCTCTTCATCAAGGCTCAGACACACCTACCGATTTCATCACAGGTCCTTTTACCACAATCTCTTCATCACAGTTTAGCCACACCTACTGATGTCATCACAGGTCTTTTTACCACAATCTCTTCATCACAGCTTAGCCACACCTGTCTCTTCATCACAGCTTAGCCACACCTACTAATGTCATCACAGGTCCTTTAACCACAGTTTTTTTTTTATCACAGCTCAGCTACACCTTACTCCACAAGCTCTGCACTGCATCTTCAGGTCAGTATGTGGGCTGGCTTGCAAACCATGCTCATGCCACTAACCATGCCCCCTCCACACCCCTCCCACAAGCCACACCCCTTCTAATTTCTGCCCTTTTTTATGAGGGCTACCTCAGTAACTTTTTCAATTTTATGTTGAAAAATGTGATACAGTACATTTCAATTGTGACTTGCAAGTTTATTAACATTTTTGTTTGTGGATTATTTTAAAGTGTGAAAATGCCTCGAAGAAAAAGTAAAGCTATAGGCCAAGTGCAATCTAAGGCAAAAAAAATAAAAATACAGCGTAGGCTAGAAACTCCTGAGGAGCGCAGTACAAGACTCACAGCACTGCGAAATAGAGCACAAGCTTCAAGAGCTTCAGAAACCGAACAACAGCGTGACATTTGACTTCTGGATATGAGGGAGCGAGCTACTACTTCTAGAGCTTCAGAAACCGAACAACAGCGTGACATTAGACTTCTGGATATGAGGGAGAGAGCTAAAGCTTCTAGAGCTTCAGAAACCGAACAACAGCGTGACATTAGACTTCACAATAAGAGGGAGAGAGCTAATGCTTCTAGAGCTTCAGAAACCGAGCAACAGCGTGAGATTCGACTTCAGAAAAGAGAAGGAAAGCCAAAATGACAAGGGCTGATTTATTTATTTATATTTATATAACTATGATTTTTCTCCCCAAAAGGTTAAGATAGGAAGACCGGTCAATGCCGGGTATTCAGCTAGTTATAAATAAATCTGAAAATGTATCCTTTAAAAGCATATTTAAACATAATGCACCTATTTAGGAAAGTGACACCATTTTCAAAAATAAAACATATACATTGCAATAAATGGAAAATTAAATCTCATGGGATTTTGTAAATTCAGTCATTCATCACATCCAACTACCCTCTTCATTACCTGAGACATCATAACATTTAGTAAAATCTCACAAGATCTTATAGCTTTGCAGAAAGATCTCCTGGTAAGGCAGTGGTGATGTGGCCTTCCCATGGGACTCAGTGTGGCTGAATCTATATCATAAATGCCTAGAAGAACTCTGAAGCCTTAAGGGCTCAGTCACACTTGGCGGACTCCGTCGCAGTCCGTCCCGATGGAGTCCGCCTGCGTCCGCCAGCTCAGCGGGAGATCAGTCTGCGGATCTCCGCTGAGCAGATGGATGACAAGCTCCTCTCTGCTCGCTGAGTGGGGAGGGGCTTGTGCAGCGCCGCTGTCTCCTATGGAGTGATCTGTTGAAAACGGATAACATGTCAGTTTTCATCAGATCTTACCTGATCCGATCCGCATGGATGGATGGGGACGTATCCCCCCTACGTTTGTTTTTAGCGGATCGGATCAGGTCGGATGTCAGCGGACATGTCTCCGCTGAAATCCGACGCTCCATAGAGATGCATGGATCGCTCGTTCAGGTCCGCCGTAAAAACTGACAGACGGACCTGAACGGACTAAAGTGTGAATGAGGCCTAAAGTGGAATTTCCATCCCAATTTTTTTTTTTCATTATTGTGCTCATTAGACCTAAAAAATTGAAAATGTCTCTAAAAAAGAAATGGAAAGGACTAGAGGGCTGCAAATGGCAGCAAAATGTTGGTAAGAGCATGGCAAACAAATGTGGATAGGGAAATAACTTAAAATAACATAAAATACATAAAAAAATAAAATAATAATCTTGACAAGCAGGAACCTTCCCCTAAAGCAGTGGTCTCCAAACTGCGGCCCTTTGCATGCCTTTATCCGGCCCTTGGGAATTCCTCCTACAGAAGAAAAAGCAAAAACCGCGCTATTTCCCTCCCAACCTATGAGCTACAGGCAGCAGCTGGCGTGCGATACACAATGTGACAGAAACAAAAGAAAAAAGCCGCGCCAAAATTAATTAAGATGTAAATACTAAATAGTAAAACATTAAATCAGCAGATTCTGAAACTGTGATAAACAAAAGTTCATAAATTCATTAAATGTTTGGTGAGATGTCCATATAAAGGATAGATGAGTCCTTAGTAAAACTCATATGATCCACACCACCAAGTGACGTAAACACAAAAGGTGCACCCTCCACCAGAAGAAAAAGCAGCTAAACCAGAGGGCAAGCAATAAAAGCGATTGACTATAGCCCAGCCACGGCCTTTGTATTCCTTAGGTGTTCCAACTATGGCAGGTTAGTTCAGGGACGTGGTGACTGCAGACTCCAATTAGTTCATTGAAAGTGAAAAAATTCCTCCTACAGATATGAAGCGCTATTCCTCCCAATGATACCAATGATGGGGAACTATTTCTCCCACTGACACAATGATGGGACACTATTCCTCCCACTGACACCAATGATGGGGCACTATTCCTCCCAATGATACCAATGATGGGACACTATTCCTCCCACTGACACCAATGATGGGACACTATTCCTCCCACTGACACCAATGATGGGACACTGTTCCTCCCACTGATACCAATGATGGGGCACTATTTCTGCCACTGACACCAATGATGGGACACTATTCCTCCCACTGAAAACAATGATGGGACACTATTCCTCCCACTGATACCAATGATGGGACACTATTCCTCCCACTGATACCAATGATGGGACACTATTCCTCCCACTGATACCAATGATGGGACACTATTCCTCCCACTGATACCAATGATGAGGCACTATTTCTCCCACTGACACAATTGATGGGACACTATTCCTCCCACTGATACCAATGATGGTGTACTATTCATTCCCACTGATACCAATGATGGGACACTGTTCCTCCCACTCATACCAATGATGGGACACTATTCCTCCCAATGATTCCAATGATGGGGTACTATCTCTCCCACTGACACCAATGATGGAAAACTATTCCTCCCACTGACACCAATGATGGTGTATTTTTCCTCCCTATGACACCAACAATGGGGCACTATTCCTATAACTAATACCTTTTATGGGGCACTATTCCACCTACTGACTACTGGCACTATAACTTTCATTTCTTTTTTATTCCCACACTAATATCTGAAGGACAGTAAACTGGCCCTTTGTTTAAAAAATTTGGAGACCCCTGCCCTAAAGTATCTTGCAGAGTATCTCACTGTAACATATGCAGTGCTTGTGTAATTAGATTTTAGAAGCAGGACAGACTCCTATCTATTTCTCTCCCTACAAGCACAAACAGGAACCTCCCCCTAAAGTATCTTGCAGAGTATCTCACAGTAACATATGCAGTGCTGGTGTAATTCGATTTTAGAAGCAGGACGGACTCCTATCTATTTCTCTCCCTACAAGCACAAACAGGAACCTTCCCCTAAATTATCTTGCAGAGTATATCCCAGTAACATATGCAGTGCTGGTGTAATTAGATTTTAGAAGCAGGAAAGACACCTATCTATTTCTCACTCTACAAGCACAATCAGGAACCTTTCCCTAAACTATCTTGCAGAGTATCTTACTGTAACATATGCAGTGCTGGTGTTTTTTGAAGCAGGACAATCTGACTCCTATCTAAATCTCTCCCTGAGAGCAGCAGCGGCAGCCTTTCCCTACCCTAACTAAAGCAGAGTGACGAGCTGTGCTATGTGCCTCTAGCTTATATAGAGGCTGGGTCACATGCTGGGTCACATGCTGCACTGGCCAATCACAGCTATGCCATTAGTAGGCATGGCTGTGATGGCTTCTTCTCACACAAGTAAAACAAATGGTGATCGACTGCCCTGCAGAGCGCCATTACATTGCCGAACACCGAAACCCGAACTTACAGCAAATTGTTCTTTACAGTTCGGGTTCGCTCAACCCTACTAAAGAGGTTTGGGCTTTAAATATTTCATGGCATGTTCTCTTCTTCTCTCC
The DNA here is from genome assembly GCA_029574335.1 of Rana kukunoris. Lineage (NCBI taxonomy): Eukaryota > Metazoa > Chordata > Amphibia > Anura > Ranidae > Rana > Rana kukunoris. The sequence continues at coordinate 311,854,570 of CM056052.1, read as the reverse complement.
TAATTCATTGCCATATTTTTTTTCTTGATGAAAAATGCAATTTAATAATTTTTGTTGTTGTCTTTTTCTTTTTGGTGCACTGTACACCCGAGACTGTATTATGATTTAACAAAGCTGTGGCCAAAATCATCCAACATCTCTATTCTTATATTGGCACAACTCATCATATTTATCCAAATCTCCCAGGAGACATTAGAAAAGCAAAGATCCTACAGTAAAATTGGCAACATCTGTGAACTGTAGCATTGACAACATCTGTGTTTCATTATTAATTAATAAAATGTTATTCCCCTTGAATAAAGATGACCTATAATATTTATCTTTACATTTAACCAAGAAGGTCAGTTTCAAACCTTATGTTATGAGATACACCGCCCTTCCTCTAGTTAAGTCAAATAAATAATATCAGTTATCTTAGTTCAATATTTGCTGTTTTGGTTTTAGTTAAAGGCACCCTATGCTGAGAGAAAGATAAAGTCTGCTGTATCTTACCTTTTTTTCAGGAATTGCTAGTTGCCTGGTTGTCACACTGATTCAATACTTGAAAATGTACCATGACAAGTAAGCAGATAAAAATTCAGACTTTGCTTGCTTCCACCCTGCTCATGTTTAGTTAATGCAGTACTTGGGTAAAGCACTTCAAGTATATGTTTTCAATTATTTTTGTATTTCTGAATATTTTTGTGTGTATATACTGTATATATATATATATATATATATATATATATATATATATATATATATATATATATATATATAAATATTTTTGAATACCTTTATCTGTGAATATATTGGAAAAATCTAGATGATGTATCAAATGTATCAATGATGATACTGCTCAGAATGGTGATTTGACCTTGGATTGAATGTTTGTTCGTGTTTTTTTTTATTGGTTGTTTTTGTTGGTGCTTATTTAGTATAAATATTTAAAAAATAAAATCTGATAAAAAAAAAAAAAAAGTATATGTAAGCTCAAACTCTGAAATCTCATATAATCTAAAACATGATCATGTCATTTTCGAAAATCATTTATCATTTTTTAGATCTACAGCTTTCAAGAAACAAATTGCCATGATGCCATGATGGTCCTAATTCAGAACCATCCTGTTGACAGTTTCCACTATTGTATGTTATACAGCATTGGAAAATGACACACACAATCTTAAATGCTCTATAGATCGTGTATTTGAACTGACAAATGGTCAGAAAGTTGTTAATTATCTAGTGAATTTGATAATACCACACTTTATTTACTCTTGAAGTGACTGGAGTAAATATACAGAGGACTGCCAGTTACCCTGTGATGGGTAAGGTTGTCAAATTTGGCAGACCTGATAGCTTGATAGCTTTGGCACTGGCTATTCAGCTGGCTGCCAAGAACCTTGTTATCGGTAAGCTCCTCAGATTTGGCAGGCTTGACTACATCTGTAATTAAAGACATGCGAAAACATAGGATTTTGCCACTTTTTGTAATTTCAGATAAACATTACACACTAAACTATAAGGGTGATAACACCTGTGAGAGCATCATAATTCTATGTTCCTGACTCCCAAATGTTTACCTGCATCTTCACACCATAATCTCTGCTTCTGATGTAGACTGAAAAAAGCCATACCAATGTTTGTTGCAGGCGTGTTCCCCCATTGTCACCATGAGGACACCCGACCCAAGTAATGTCACACAGAACCACATTTATGTTCACAGGAATGGGCATCAATAGATAAAAAAGGTAAAAACCTTTAACTGGTCTCTCCTCTACTCACAGAGTTCTCTTACACCTGTAGCTTTTTTTTGAATGTTCGGTTAATGAAAGAATCAAAACCATTTATCCAAGCATTTGATAAAGCTTTTGAACAACTTTTCATTCAAGTACATTGTCATTGGGCTCCATTCACAGAACCAAATCCCAAGCAGTATTTAGGTGTCCAGGTACATTTTCCCTAAATACCGCTTGTGGTCCTGAAACATTTAATTCACTACACCATTCTGTGGTATTTACCGCAAAATGCTGAAAAAGCTCAGTACATGCCGCATGAACAGACATTAAACTCAATTCACAGTAGAAAATAGATAATGAAATGCATGCGATAATTAAGTAGTGATCAAGGCCTGTGGTATTTAGGGAATGTGTACTTGTTGTTAACCACTTGCCGCCCGCTATATAGCATAATGGAGGTGGGAAAGTGGTTGTATTATCCTGACTGGATTTCATGATCATGATAATAAAGCCAGTGCGCGCCCGTGGAGGCACGCAGCGTGGCGATTGGAGGTGCTGTGTGTCAGTCTGAGACAACAGAGACTTCTTACCACCTGATCAGCTGTGACCAATCACAGCTGATCATTGCGTGAACTAGGAATTGCCGGTAAATGGCTTTCCTCAGTTCATGCTGAATGAATGAATGAATGAAAACTTATATAGCGCAGCACATGCGAACTGAATCGCCTCTGGGCGCTTGTTGTTCCTGTCTCCTTTGATATCAAAAGAGATGAGTCTTGACCTTTTTCCTGAATGCTAGGTGGTTCTCCTCCAACCGAATACTGATTGGTAAAGCGTTCCATAGTCTGGGACCTTGGATCGCGAATCTTCTATCTCCTTTGGACTTGTAGTTGGCTTTCGGAACCTGGAGCAGGTTTTGATTGGTGGATCGCAAAATGCGATTGGAATTATGAGCTTTTATTTTTTCGCATAAATAATGGGGGGCATTTCCATGGACACATCTATGCGTAAGACAGAGAGCTTTAAAAGCAATCCTGTCTTTAACTGGTAACCAGTGAAGGGCTCTCAGAGAAGGTGAGATGGATTCCCAGGGTTTTTTCCCGGTCACAAGTCTGGCGGCCGTATTCTGAACGACTTGCAGACGAGCGATTTGGTACTTGGGGAGTCCGAGGTAAAGGGCATTTGCATAATCCAGTCTGGAGTTAACAATTGCTCCCACCACGACCGCCAAATCTTCTTTGGGGATGAAAGGGGTAAGTCTGCGTAGTAGGCGCAGCAGATGGTGAGATCCGCTGACTACTGACCCTATTTGTGCGTCCATTGTCATAAAGGAGTCAAAAATGACCCCGAGACTTTTGACTTTGGCGCTAGGGGTGATGATTTTGCCCAGAATAGGCGGGGGTGTCCATGCTGTTGAAGGTTGATTCCTGCGCTTGGCGTGAAACAGAAGAAGTTCTGTTTTCGCTCCGTTGAGTTTAAGATAACTCTTTGTCATCCAGTCCTCTATCAAAGAGAGGCATGTCTCTAGATTGAGGTGATGATCCTTTCTGTTGCAAATGCGGAAATACAGTTGCGTGTCGTCTGCATATGAGTGATAGAGCAGTTTTTGGCTGCTGATAATCTCAAAAAGAGGACGAAGATATATGTTAAACAGCACTGGTGACAGAGGCGATCCTTGAGGGACTCCGCATGATACTGTGCGTTTTTCAGACGTAAAAGGTCCTAACTTCACTGTTTGCGATCGGTTTTCCAGAAAAGAGGAGAACCAAGATAAATCGCCTTCTGCGACTCTGGCTACTTCAGCAAGCCGAGTCAGTAACAGTTTGTGGTCTACAGTGTCGAAAGCTGCGCTTAGGTCCAACAGAACTAGAAGACAAGATTCTCCTTCGTCTGCGGCCTCGAGAACATCGTCCCATATTTTGAGCAATGCGGTTTCAGTCCCGTGTCCGGGACGGAACCCTGATTGCAATGGGTCAAGTAGCTTGTGGGTATCCAGATGCTGTTGCAGCTGCTGTACCACTACTTTTTCCATTACCTTTGAGAGTACATTGAGGCTTGTTATGGGACGGCGGTGAAGTGGGTCCTTTGGATCCAGATTGGGTTTCTTCAGGATGGGTTGGATTATACCCTCTTTCAACTGTGAGGGCACTATGCCCTCCAAGAAAGACTGGTTGATAAGCTGCGTGATGGGAGGAGCCAGGATGTAGGCGCATTCCTTCAGCAGTTTTGTGGGGATAATGTCATTTGGCGCTGTACTATTGCGCAGTGTACAAATGACATTCTTAGTGGTCTCGATGGAGATGGGTTCCAGGGTGAACTTACCTGATATAGGGGAATTACTATGGGTGTTGTGTGAGCGGCTGCAGGGGGGATTGAGGGGGGAATTGTTTTGCTGAATGCTTTCACGGATTGCCTCGATTTTATTAATGAAGCAATCCGATAGTTCATTGCAAAAATCTTGTGTGTCTGTATTGGGGGCTTCAATACATCCTGGTTTCATGGTCTGAGTGACCATCTTGAAGAGTTCGCGGGGGCGATTTAAGGCGCTGTTGATAGCCTCCGAAAAATAATTTTTCTTAGCTTGGAAAATTTCTTTGCGATATTTTCTTGTGGTCGCCTTGTAGATGGATAGGTTTAGCTCTGAAGAACATCTTTTCCAGGCAGATTCTGCCCTTCTGCGTTCTTGCTTCAGTAACGACAGCTGGTTGTTAAACCAGCTGCGTTTGTTTTTTTGGATGCGGGTTTTACGTTTCGGCGCTACCAAGTCAGCTGACTGTAGCATGGCCGAATTTATGGCATCCAGTGTTTCAACGGCCGTTTGATGCGGCTGAGTTGTTTCTATTTTTTTCCTTAAAGTGGTTTTGAAGAGTTCCGAGTGGAGCTTCTTCTGACATCTAGTCCAGTGAGTTGTCACTGGATTTGATGTTTTTGTTGCGGGGGGGGATGGTGGAAATAATGAATTTAATTGCATGGTGGTCTGTCCATGGCAACCTTTCATTTTCCAAAATTTTTATTTCCAGATCTTGTCTGAAAATAAGATCAAGTGTGTGACCTGAAGCATGTGTGGGTCCACATACTAATTGCTGTAACCCTAAATCTTCCAGGTGGTTAATACAGGCATCGGCAACGGGGTCTTGTGAGGAATTGGCCCAGAGATTAAAATCCCCGAGCAGCAAAAGATGTTTGCTGTTGAGGGTGTAAGTGGAGAAGAAATCCGTCCATGATGATAGCAGCTGCGATTTTGGGCCAGGTGGCCTATAGCAGAGCAGAATGTGGACGGTCTCCTTTGAATTTGTCTGTAGTTGCAGAGTAAGGGTTTCCATGAATGGAAGAGGATTTTGGAGGACTGGTTTAGTGATCGCAAGGTGAGTCTTGTAGATCACCGCCAGTCCTCCTCCTCTTTGCCCTATTCTGTTTTCCGTTATGATACGGTAGTTTTCTGGCACCAGTTCACCTAGAATGGTGTTACAGTCGGCTGCAAGCCAGCTCTCTGTAATGAAGAGGCAGTCTAGATCGTGTTGTAGAATGAAATCATGGATTTCAAGTCTGTGTTTTACTGCCGATCTTGTGTTGATCAAAGCACATGAAATGTGCTTGGGCTGGGGTAAACGGCTAAAATTTTTGACAGTCGATCGTCGATCGATCTTCAAAAGTTGCTCAATTCTTAGGGTCTTTTTGGTGATGGCTGGCAGTATTGCAGCGAAACTCCTCAGATCCCAAATGGTTTCTGCAGAGTACCGCAGACAAGCCATGGTCGCCATTCACCGGGGGTGAAGTAGTTTTTTTTTGGTGGCGATGGAGAGAGGATTCGGTGAATCCTCCCGGCTTTGGTCCAGAGGAAGGCAAAAAACCCCTAGCCGTGCTATGCCAATTTGCTTTGGTAGGGGAAAAAATTCCTTCCTGATCCCTGAACGGCGATCGGGCAAAACCCCTGGATCAAGTACTGTTAAGTTGTAAGAAAAAAAAGGGGGGGTGAGAGCTGTCACTGCTGCTGGGGCGTACCAAGATGGCCGCCGACCAGGAGCAGGACATGGGACCCAGGCTGGTGTGTAGCCAGCTGGGTGGATTGGTGAGCAGGGGGGGGGGGACTGGTTGTTGAAATAGGGGAGGGTGAGTCCTGTAGGGGCTGGGGGTGAACTTCTGGGATGTTTTTGGCCGAGAGTGCGGCGCGCCGCTAGGCCGCGGATGAAGCCGCGGCCTTTCCTAAGATGCGGCGGCCGCAAATCAGCTGTGGCTGGCGCGGTTCAGGGGAGAAGACGGGGAGTGTCAAAAACCGCACTAGAGATGGCGGAAATTGCAGCGGGGAGGTGGCGAAGGGATGCCTCGAGTGGTGATGGTGGTGTGGGGGCAGAGGGAGGGAAGAAAAAGGAGCCGACGGGGATAGGTGGTTGCTGCGGCTTGTCCTGAAAAGGACGGCCGCCCGTGATCCCAGTGGATGGCTCTTACCTGATGAGCTTCCCTGGAGTGAAGAGGGGAGCCAGGGGAAGCTGGGGAGCCGGTGGAAGGACACTGCCTAGCTGAAACTAGTCCTGGGGGGAGAGCCGAAGCTGCAGGATGGAGTCACTGGAGGTCAGGTGAGAGGAGCTCTTAGGCACACGTCCGTCTGCTAGACCAATGTGCCTACTGACTGTCTACAGGACTCAATGAACACTGTTGACAGGGAGAGAAGATTGGCGGTGGCTCTCCCTGTCAAGGGGGTCTGTGCTGATAATCAGCACATTGATAATCAGTGCAGCCCCCATCAGATGTGCCCATCAGCTGCCAATCAGTGCCCATCAGTTTTTATTTCAAAATGTAAATAATTTTTCATCTATAGCGCAAAAAATTTAAACTGCAGAGGTGATCAAATACCACCAAAAGAAAGCTCTATTTGTGGGAATAAAATGATAAAATTTAGTTTGGGTACAATGTTGCTTGACCATGCATTTGTCATTCAAAATGCGACAGCGCTGAAAGCTGAAAATTATCCTGGGCAGGAAGGGGGGAAAGTGCCTGGTATTGAAGTCAGCATCCTTAGCACAGTAACTGCCATGGTTGTTAAGGAGTAGGTGGCCGCTTTGTCGTTAACAACCGATGAGTCATTGCTGACAGCTAAATGGAAAAAAAACATGGGGGGTGCTTTGGGGCAGTGGGGTATGTTGATGGGGACAAAGGCCTCTTTCCCACAACCCTGGCCAGTGGTTGTGGGGGTCTGCAGGTGGGGGGCTTATTAGAAAATGAAAACCCCCTTTAACAAGAGGTCTACCTATGTGAATGAGTATGGTGTACATAGTACCCCTACTCAGTCACCCAAAAAAATGTAGTGTAAAAAAAGACAGAAGTGTTTTTGGCAAGTGCATTCTTAAAAAAAAACAATAATAAACATCCCGGTGTAGATCCATCATCAAATATGATGCCTGCTGCCACCTGTCGACCAGGAAAAAATAAAAATATAAGCTCCACTTTCTACACTGTCTTCTGCCATCTGACAGTTTTACTGTCTCCCGCTGCTAAAAAAAAACTAAGAGGATGCGCTACCTGGTGATGTCCCCGACCGGGGCATACTGGATTGGTAACATAACAAGTGAACAGGGAAGGTGCTCATATAAGGGTCTGGTATCGATTGTAGGGGGAACCCATTGCATTTTTTTTAACTTTTTGGTGTGGGTGTTCCCTCATGATATTTTATTTCTTAATGTTTCATTGCCGTCAATCATTTTTTATACATTCAGCTGTTAGCGAAGTCTCATCTGTTTTTTTTTTTTTCCATTCAGCTGTCAGTGGGTTACCCTGCTGACAGTTAATGACTCATCAGTTGTTAAAGATGTGGTGGTCATCTGCTCCTTAACAACCACTTCTTAACAACAATATTTACTACTGGCAATAAATATGCCAACTACCACCAGGCATTAAATTACAGAAAAATTGTTGTCCAGTAAACTTCTTATTTAGCCTTGATGAAAGAAAAATGCTGAGCTTGAAAAAATGCATTGACCGCTATTGTGACCTCCTGTTGTGATCAGTAAAGACTTAAACTAGCCATTGACGGTCCAAATTCAGCAGGAACTGGTGGAGATTCGAACATTGTATAGGCAGGCTGAATGTACCCAAGTTGATTGATCGATCAACTTGGGTACAGCCAGCCTGATGGGTTTTGCATGCTATTATTGGTAGCGGCTGTCATAGCCTTTAGCAATAATCACTGTGTTCTACCAGCAGGGACAGCTTACCCCTCCCCCTACCGAAAAAACACAATGGCTCCATGGGAGGAATTCCAATGTCAAACACTGTCTGTATTGATGGGGGAATCAAGCGATTTTCTTTCCTGCAACCTGTGGTTACAGGAAAGAAAATTGCTCCATTTATGGCTGGCCTTATACAAAATGTTTGACCCCTAATTCTTCTTCTACTCCACTGACCAGAAACAGGCACACAGCAAATAACGTTTAGGCAATGTCAGAACTTTTGGTTTGCTCACTTGTTCCAGAACAGTGATAGCCAGGCAACCAACATTTTGAGATGGAGGTATCAGCAATGACAGCCTACATAGTTTTCCCAGTAAAGGTTTCCTATTCCTATAAAGGACAGTATTATTACAAATACTTGACAAACTGAATGCTTATACATAATTTAGCGACATCGGAATGCTAAAAAAGACACATACCTAGAGATTAGAATTCCTGCTCTAACATAATTTGTGGTTTGTTTCAGTGGAAACTACTGAGTTCTACTTCCAAAAATAAAATATGATGTAAGCGGTAAAAATCTGTTGCCTCAAATGACCAGCCTTAATAACACTCATAGATGTGAGAAGAAAAAGTGAGAAAGTAATTGAAGACTTGGTGCCTTGTGTGCATTTATATGTCTTTGTTTTTCTTGTGTGTATTTTAGCTGTTAGATTTACAGCGTGCTATAAATGTTTCAACATATAACAATGTTTAATAAGAGTTTTCATTAGCTCCACTTCACCTACTTTATGAGGCAATCTGTTCATTCTAGGCCAGTAGAACTCCACTCAAACAAGTCCATAAGAAATGTTATATCATAAAACATTACATGATAATAGTAATTCATTTTATGTCAAACCCAACTACTAAAGAGGTTTAAGTAAAATGAGCTACTGATAATTTGTAATGATTCTTCTGAGTAAAAACATTACCCCTTAAAATATATATGCAACCACAAAAAGGCTGATTTACTAAATGAAATAAACAAGCATTGGAACAAATTCATGAGAATATGTTTGATTTTTGGACCTGCATGTGTGCGTGAACATTTGCTCACATGTACAACTACAGGCCATGACCTATCTAGCTGGTCATACACTGATGTTCGGTTCATAAAGTGTAGTCCTAGTTTGCCATGCGCTTTGAACAATACATAATGCTGCTTTTTTGCCTTGTGTTTCCATAAGGTGCACCGTGAATGTGAACACCAACTTTATTTTAAAAGTATATATGTGAGCATCTGGATAAATAATGAAACATGCATGGACCAAGCTGCAGAGATTTTAAAACACATCTCGTACGTTGTCATATTTCATATTTATGTCAGCCTCCTGGGACCTGTGATGTGTCCGAGGAAGTTGGGGGGCGGAAATTCTGCTTAGATCACCTAGGTCAGTGTTTCTCAACTCCAGTCCTCAAGGTGCCCCAACAGGTCATGTTTTCAGGATTTTCATTAATTTGCACAGGTGATTTGATCAGTTTCACTGCCTTAAGTAATCACCACAACCGTTTCATCTGAGGGAAATCCTGAAAACATGACCTGTTGGGGCGCCTTGAGGACTGGAGTTGAGAAACATTAACCTAGGTTATCTGAGTGGAAGGTGGAGCACGTACCTAGTTTTTAATGTTTACAATAATGAGAGGGGTGGAAATATAAGTGGAACTCCCCTTTTTAGGTGAAGTTCTGATTTAACCACTTGCGGACCGCCGCATGTACATTTTCGTCGGCAGAATGGCACGTACAGGCACATTGGCTTACCTGTACGTCCCTGTCTTGACGCGGGTTGGGGGTCCGATCGGGACCCCTCCCGGTACATGCAACGGTCTCTGCGGCTCTGGGAGCGATCTGGGATGAGGGGGCGGCTATATTCGTTTTTGTCCGCCCCCTCACGATCGCTCCCAGCCAATGCGCGCGCCCCCCCGCCCTGTCACTTCCTCCTCCTGTGTAAACACAGGAATGAGGAAGTGATGTGATCTCTCCCTCTGGCGTTTTTTTCAACCACCGCTGAGGAGAGATCACATCTTCACAGTAAGTGTACACAACACTACACTGACACAAGGACATGTAGGCACATTAACCCCTTGCGATCACCCACCCCCCACCCCCTCCCCCCTGCCACAGTGTCACTGAATGCAGTGATTATATGTATGATCACTGCAGTTAGTGTCAGTGTGACAGTCAGTTAGTGTTAGGTTCAGGGTAGCCCCCATACCCCCTCTAATAAAGTTTTAACCCCTTGATCACCGCCCTAGTTAACCCTTTCACTCCCTATTGCCAGCGTCACTAAGCGATCATTTTTCTGATCGCTGTATTAGTGTCGCTGTTCCCGCTAGGTAGCTAAAAAAAATGTATTGCGATTTTTTTTTTTTACTAAAGACATGTGGCTAAATAAATTTTGGCCTAAATGTTTGACTAAAATTTAGTTTATTTGGTTTTTCTTATAACAAAAATTAAAAATATTGATTTTTTTTCAAAAATGTCACTCTATTTTTGTATATAGCGCAAAAAATTAAAAAACGCAGAGGCGATCAAATACCACCAAAAGAAAGCTCTATTTGTTAGAAGAAGAGGATGCAAATTTTGTTTGGGAGCCAAAGCGACGGAGTGCCGAATCGCAAAAAGGGGCCTGGTCATTTACCTGCATTTTGGTCCGGGTCTTAAGTGGTTAAATCCACCTAATCACCAGTGTTATCAAGATGTATTCATAAATGGACAATAGTCTGGACACCTGATGTCCTCTGGTCAAGTTTATCCCTGTCTGATTATGATTGGTGAGTTAAAAAAAAAATGTATCAACTATTTTGCATTAAACTGATAATTTTTTTTTTTTTTTTAGGTAAGAACCTTATTGTTATTTATAAATATCCTTCTCCACGCTAGAAAATAACATGCTTTGTAACACAAAAAAATACAGAAATAAATAATGAACCAAATATTACAGAGAAAGAGTCCCCATTATTCCTCACAAGAAGAAACAATGGGGAAAGGATTTTGGAGGTGCCTAAAATGAATGTATATATAATGCTATTTAAACATTTTCACAGATTCTTTATTAATTCACATATTGACATTTAGACATAACTGTTTTGTGCATCAGTAAATAGCACAGTAGATATCGGATCGACACTTTCACCCAAATGGAGGGCTTCCTCAGGATCCACTTTAGGGTATTGGTACTTTTAATATTTCAAATTAAGATCACAACGGTATCACAAAAGTATATTTACCTGATGTTCTAGTATTCTGCAGACTGGTGTATGTCCCAACATGTACCACTAACCATTGAGAGAAAGAATCACTAACCCATACAGGTCGTCGCACAGACTTAAAATGGGCTAAATAGGGTTCTTTATTTTGATGATCATACAAACTTTCTCTGAAAATTCATTAATTGACACCCTATTCAGCACATTTTACATCTGCATGGGTTGGCGAATCTTTCTCTCAATGGTTACTGACACATGTTGGGACATACACCAGTTTGCAGAATACTAGAGCATTAGGTAAAAATACATTCGTGACACTGCTGTGACCTTAATTGGAGATCTTAAAGCTACCAATACCATAAAGTGGATCCAGAGGAAGCTCTTCATTCGAGCGAAACCCATTTATACAATATCTAATGTGCTATTTACTGAAGCACAAAACTGTTATGGCTTAAAAGTCAATACAATATGTATTTATAGATGTACCTTTAAATTTGTATCATTAAAGAATCTGTGATAAATCTTAAATGGCATTATATATACATTAATTATAGGCACCTCCTCTCTAATGTTTATCTCATAGAAGGGATGGTACCAGGTGTTTTTTTGTTATAAGGCCTCCCCCACCCTATTACAGTATGTATTATGTATTTCATGTGTTTTTATGTGTCACACTGCTAATGCACTAAAAGCCCACACATAAATGTTACCATTCAACCTAGTGAATACTAGAACGTACAAGTAGCACTGTGTGAAAATATATATATATATATATATATATATATATATATATATATATATATATATATGTGTGTGTTTGAATATAAATTAATACAAAGTTGCAAATAAATCATTAACTTTTACCACTTTCAGACCCATACGCCCCCCGCAGATATGGCACTTGTGTATGCCCCCTGCACAATCTGAGTTCTGACAGTCGACCATTCACAACTCACGCATGCGCAGTAGGAAACGGGCAGTGAAGCCGCAAGGCCCTCAAGGAAGAATACGCGTCTTGCAAATATAGCAGGGTGTCATCTGCGTAAAGTGACACTTTTTCTTCCAAGGGATCAACCCGCATCCCCACCATTCATTGGGATGCCCGAAGGAGGATAGTCAACGGCTCACTAGGGCAAGGGAAGGGGAGAGGGGGCATCCCTGATGTGTACCACGCTGCAACAGAAAGCTCTCAGAGATCCTGCCGTTGGTACGTATACAAGCCATAGGGGACTGGTAGAGTAGTTTAAGCCAGTGCAAATTTGAGTGCCGAACCCATATCTTCCCAGCGGCTTCCACAGGTAGCCTCACTCCACAGAGTCAAATGCCTTTTCGGCATCCAGGGAAGCAATAACCCTGGAATAACTATTGTCATGGGCAGTAGACATGTTAAGAAAGAGGCGTTTCAGATTAATATCAGTGCCTTTACCAGGCATGCTGTCGGGTCCACGTGGATGAGTTCATCCAAGACCTGTGACAATTGGTTGGCTAAGACTTTCGCTAATAACTTTGCATCAACATTAATTAATGAAATTACGATGCACAGTCCTCAAGATCCTTAGTGGCTTGGGCATCAACACAATCGCTGCATCAGACTCTGGGAGGGAACCCCTCCCGGGAGAACCAACCAAACATCCGGGTGAGCCTGGGGGCAAGAAGTTCCTGATATGTGGAATAGAATTCAACTGGTATTCCATCCACCCCAGGGGTTTTACCAGGTTGCAACTGGGACATGGCAGTCTGGGCCTCCTCCAGTGTTATCTCCTGATCTAACTGGGCACTAGCCTCTTGAGACAGGGTATGGAATCCCACTCCATCAAGATACGTCCTAAGATCTGCTGCCTCATAATATACCCTAGTGGAGTACAGGGTCCTATAATATTGTATAAAGCGGTGATTAAATTAATCAGGACTCATGAGGGGAGCCCCCTCTCATCCCGGATTCTCCCAATATGAGTACTGGAGATTTGTCCTCAGGACAGCCAGTCCAGCAGTTTATAGTTTTTGTCACCATCTTCAAAGACCCCTTGAGCTGTGCTGAGCATTGATTTCTTAGTCATATCTATTCTATTAAGCTCCACCGCCCAGAGAGAATACTGCCAAGAACCATAGTTGAGGGGGGTTAGAGCAGCAACATAATTATCCTCCTTTACTTTAAGTTCCCTCTCTAGGTCCTCCAGCGACTGCACAGACTGTTTTTGGCTGTTAGCAATGCGGGAGATGTATTCCCCTCTTAAATGCATCCAAAACCAACCAGGGTTCAGCTGTATCTGCTTTTCGTAACCAATGATTACATATTGCCTCTGGCATATTTCTTGAACCTTGGAGTCTACCAACCAGTCCCCAGATAGCTTCCACAATTTACGGGCAACAGGAGGCCCAAGCGACACAGTGATTATGAGGGGGGAATGATCCGAAATGCCCCTGGGAAGTATCTGTACTTTCGATACCCGCTGCAGCAATACCTGGGTGAGGAACACGAGGTCAATGCGGGTGAGGGTCCAAAATTTTGCAGAGTGGCAAGTGTACACTCTGTCAGAAGGATCACAGTGGCTCCAGGCATCAATTAACTCAAAAGTGGTAGCCCATTGTAAAAGGTCAGGCGATCTTCTAGTCAATAGTTGGAGCCTGTCCAAAGTCGGACACAGAGCTATATTGAAATTCCCCATCAAACTAAAATTATGCGTACTATAGGGTATAACATGTTGCATAAGCTCATATAGGAGAGAAATATCAGCAGAGACTAGAGTAGGTAGCATGATAGTGCCCTTTTAAGACCGAGGATCCGGGAGCCCACAAGATGGGTCTCCTGCAAAACACAAATGTGGGGATTGTATTTCCTGAGATATTTTGAATACAAGGGAGCGCTTCACTGCCAAGTTTAGCCGTCAGATATTTCATGAAAGGACTGAAAAATGTGCCATAATTGGGAAGTATATAATTTTTGTCACATAGAGCACCACTATCACCTGCGATCAAAAGGAACAAAGTCCCACCCCAGGTGGAAGACCACACAACAGCACAGGGATAATGATTAAAATGCAGCATCCCTGAGACCTACATGTCATTAACCATACTGACAAACATTATGAAATGCAATAAAAAACATGAAAAAAAAACACACAAAAAAGGATCAGCAACTGACTACCCCTCATCCACCCTGCAGATCTCCCAAACTGGAATCATGCATATTTCCCCTAACCCAGGCTCTTCAGAGTAAACAAATCCAGGAGGCGTGTACCCAGCAAGTGGGAATAGGCAGCTACCCCTCCTCTGCAAACTCACAGAGGGGAGACCTGTATCCCTATTGGGAGGGAGCTCACATCAAGATTCCCCACAGGAGATGCTAGATGCAAATGTTAGAGTTTAAGTAATAAAGAACATAAAATAATTATATAAACCAGTTAATGTATAATAGGAGGATACAGTTCACCCGGGCTATCCAGGGGTAACAGAAACACTTGTAGGTCCATTGCGTAAAAACCCTGCTTTTTCAGGAGAGCTTTCCTAACAAAATGGAGCCCCAAGACAGGACAGCAAGTCAGCAAACAGAACTCAGAGTCAAATAAAACATAGATTCGACCATAGCTCAGGGATCGAGACCAGGTCCCCAGGGGCAGCACGAGACTCTAAGGCTGCGTACACACGATCGAACATGTCCGCTGAAACTGGTCCGCAGGTTTCGCGTCAATTATATAGTGTGGGGCTGGAAACCTGTCTGTCTATTAAGCCCTGAGCCATAATTGGCCAAAAACCCAGCCACCCAGGCTTTGGACAATTATCATTGGCTGTTCGTTTTTTTACCTGCGCGCTGTGATTGGCCAAGCATGCGGGACATACAGCATGCTTGGCCAATCATCAGCGCGCAATGCCGCAGTGAATTATGGGCCATTTGCGTCATTTGAATTTGGCGCGAACGACCGCTTTTGTTCGAACTTAGTCGAACGTAGGAACAGACAATGTTCGAGTCGAACATACGTTCGTATCGAACGCGAAGCTCATCCCTAACGGCCAACCATCAGACCAAAATCTGGCGCATGTGTCAAATTGATTCGACACATGCTTGGAAGCATTGAACTTCCTTTTTTCAGCACGTCGGTGTGTTCTACGTCACCGCGTTCTGGTCCGAGGGGATTTTGGTCCGATGGTGTGTACGCACATCAGACCAAAAGACCACTTCAGACATGTCCAATAAAAACGGTCCGTCGGACCTGTTTCATCGGACATGTCTGACCGTGTGTATGCGGCCTAAGCCGGCATGCATCTCAACCACCAGCTATGAGAGTCACAACCAGAAGGCAGAAAGACTCCGCCTGCAGAAAAAAACAAAGCGAGAAGAAAGAAAAAATGTGACCCGCTCTCAGTGTGCAGACGGCAGTGACTCCAGCCACGAGACGGCATCCCTATGATTGGTGAAAAACCGAACCGCTTCTCCATTAACCACCCACAGCTTTGCCGGGAAGAGGATACTGTATTTGATGCATTTCGCCCTCATGGCTTCCTTGACCTCATTAAATGATCTGTGTTGTTTCTGCGTTTTGATTGTGTAATCCGGGAACAGGAGCAGCCTGCAATTTTGATAGGAGAGCTCCTTCAATCCCCGTGCAGCCTGCAGAATTTCATCTCTGTCCCTGAAGTTGAGTAGCCACAAGATCAGGGTGCATAGAGGGGGGCCCCGCTGGGGAGATACTCTGTGCGCCCTCTTCACCACAAAATATGGAGAGAGCCGAACCACAGGTAGTAGGGATCGCAGTAGATCTTCGACAAAAGTAGTCAGATTCGCGCCCTCAGCCCCTTCAGCCAGTCCCACAATGCGCACATTATTCCTTCGGCTCTTGTTCTCGGGATCCTCTACACAGTACTCCAGGGCCTTCACCTTTGTCTGCAAGGTGAGGATCGCTGTGGTATGCTCCTCCGCGACATCCTCCACGTGGCCGACCCGCTGTTCTGCAGCCACCAGCCGAGCACAGGATTTTTATCAAAGTCTTGTCTGATTAGACCAGTGTCCAACTGCACGGCCTCCAGCTTCCCCGTCAGCACCATCTGGCAGGCCGTTATTGCCGCCATAACCTCGGGAATACAAGGGAGGGACAGAGAGGCATCTTCCACAGGTGTCATCTGGGTAGCCATGTTAGATCTCTTTCCCGGACTTCCCGCCATGCTCAGAGTAGGGCTTTCCGGCTCAGGTATGTACTGGGGAAAGTACGTTTTTTTACCCCCCTTCGGTTTCCCACCCAACTTAGAAGGCATGTAAAGTCAGATCGTCCCACACAGGGTTGAATAGACCAGACAGGAGAAAAATTACAGATGATAGTCTAGCAGAGCTCCGGGAAGCACCTCTGCTCACGCTGCCATCTTGGACACGCCCCCCTTACATGTTCCTCTTTAGGAACGCTTATAAACAAAAACGTGGCTAAACTCAGGTTACAGCTTTTACATGAGTTTACAAGCAGTTACAAGTATTTGGCATGTCAACTGCCTCTAAACACAGCTTCTGAATGCATTAGTAGTGCCTAAAGACTACTATAAACGACCCTGTGTACATGTACTGATAAGATAAATAAAAATTCCCAACTGCTCCTAAATGTCCATTTACCAGCAGCAGTGTTTATGAGGCCTTACTGATAAGCATAGTAGGAGCTGAATAACATTGACATTTACTTACCATACTATACTGAGTTTAATTGAAATTTTTGGAATTGCAAACCCTAAATATACTAATTCCAAAAAGAAAGAAAAAAAACAGAAATATGAATGGGAGGTGATCTCCAGAGAGGAAACAATTTGTGTGTAAACATGCATAATATCACATTACATGCACTCAGAATTTTAATTGTGATCTGCAGAAATGCCTGTGCTGGAAGTTACTAATGCTTCCCAGCAGAAGAATGTAGGTTTCCAGATGGATGAAGGAGGGTCTATGGTTGGAAAAGAAGAAATGATGACCAGTTAATGCCTTAAAAATGCAGGAGCTGCAATGTGCCAAAACCAATCTCTGCTACAGGCCTAAAACTTTGTGGATCAGTATTATTGTTACAATCATTGCATAAAAAAAACATGTACACACAAATTCAGCAAAATAGATATAACTATTTCATATGTATTATTGATGCTTCACAATTTTCTGTTTTCAGAATAAGCTTAAGAATAAAAACAACTAGTCAGTGTAGAAATATGGGCCAATATGGATAACATGGGCAATCCTAATAAAAAAAATGGTCTGTCATCCCTATCTTTTCTTCACTACTTGAAGAGTTACTGGCCTGTAACAAGCATCGGGTGTCAGAAACTTAGAAATAATGGGGTAGGTTCACGTAGAAATACCTATCTATAGGCATGCCTAGCGTCTGGCTTTTAAACTAGGCCACCACAACTTTTTCAGGCAAGTGCTTTATTCTCAAAGCACTTGCCTGTAAAGTTGAGGCGGCGTAGCGTAAAAGAGCCGGCCGAATTCAAATTCGGTGGGTAGGGGGCATGTATCATTTAAATGAAGCGCGTCCCCGCGCTGAAAGAACTGCGCTTGCGCCGGCCGTGGTTGGTTCCCAGTGTGCATGCTCCAAATCTCGACGTCAATTCGACGTGTAAACGACGTGAACGGCACTCACGCAAAACCCTATTCGTAAACGTTTTACGTAAACGACGGGAAAAAAAAGCATTGGCACGCCGTCCATACTTAACATTGCCTGCGCCTCATATAGCAGGCATAACATTATGACGGTACTACGCTGACGCAAACGACGTAATTGAATAGTGCCGGCCGGGCGTACGTTCGGGAATCGACGTATAGGCTCATTTACATATTTTAGACGGGAACGCCACCTAGCGGCCAGCCTAAAATATGAAAATAAGATTAGACAGCGTAATAGACTTACGCATGTCTGATCTAAGGAAAATCTATGCTTAACTGATTTTATGAATCAGTGGCATAGATTGGGCTCATAAAACGCAGAGATAAGACGGATTATCTCCTACCTGAATCTACCCCAATATGTTTGGTTTAGATCAGTAACAAAGGCAGGACAGTTCTGGTACGTATAAAAAAAAAGATGGCAGGGGTTGGTCCCATTTTAACCACTTAATGAGCGGAAGAACTTGCACCCTTAACCACTTCAGCCCCGGAAGGGCTTCCTGACCAGAGCACTTTTTACAATTTGGCCTTGCGCTGCTTTAACTGGTAATTGCGCAGTGATGCAATGTTGTACCCAAACTAAATTTGCATCCTTTTTTTCCCCACAAATAGAGCTTTCTTTTGGTGCTATTTGATCACCTCTGTGTTTTATTTTTGTGTTATAAACAAAAAAAACTGTGACATTTTTTTTTTTACTTTTTGCTATAATAAATATTACCAAAAATGTTTTTAATAAAAACAAATTTCTTTATCAGTTTAGGCCAATATATATTCTTCTATATATTTTTGGTAACAAAATAGCAATAAGCTTATATTGATTGGTTTGCGCAGTTATATCGTCTACAAACTATGGGAAAGATTTATGGCATTTTTATAGCATTGTTATTATTATTTTTATTTTTATTAGTAATGGCAGTGATCTGCGATTTTTAGCGGTACTGTGACATTGCGACTAACAGATTGGACACTTTTGACACATTTGTTGGACCATTGACACTTATACAGCGATCAGTGGTATAAAAATGCACTGATTACTGTGTAAATGTCACTGGTAGGTGGTGATCAAGGGGTTAAATGTGTGTTCTAACTATATGGGGAAAGGACTAACTAGGGGAGGAGACATATCGTTCTTCCTACTTAGCACAAATCTGACCCAAAATTACACTCTTTGGGGACCAGTGACATTATTACATTTATCGGTGCTATAAAAATGCACTGATCAATGTAAAAATGGCACTGGCAGGGAAGGGGTTAACACTAGGGGTGATCAAGGGGTTAACTGTGTTCCTTCTACGTGTTCTGACTGTGGGGGGGTGGGCTGCCAGGGACATGACAGAGATCACTGTTTCCGATGACTCTGAACAGTAGATCTCTGACATGTCCCCTGTCAGAACGGATCCGCTTGTTTACACAAGCAGATTCCCGTTCTGCCTCTGTACTAAGCGATCACGGTCACCAGTGGACTTTGTGTTTGCCCCACCCGCGGACACACTCCCGCAGCGTGCAGTGGGCACCAGCCCGCCCCCAACTACTCCTGCGCAAGCCGCTGTACAGCTACAAGTAGTTAAACAGATAGGTTCCAAGTCACTTGTGGTATCTGTTTGTCCCTTTTAAGTGCCTATTTATTGTAGCCTAGTGGTAACGGTTTCTAAAAGTGATATTAAAGTCTTTCTTGTTTCAAAATAACAAACATGTTATACTTACCTGCTCTGTGCAGTGGTTTTACACAGAGCAGCTCAGATCCTCCTCTTCTTGGGTGCTCCGCCAGCACTCCTGGCCCCTCCCTGGTGCAGAGTGCCCCCACAGCAAGCAGATTGCTATAGGGGCACCTAAGAAAAGCCACTGCTCTGTGTGTCCATCCAGACACGGAGCTGCAACTCAGCCCAACCCCTCTCTCTCCTCATTGGCTCACTGACTTTAATTGACAGCAGCCAGAGCCAATGGCGCCTGCTGCTGTGTCTCAGCCAATCAGGAGCCTGGACAGCTGAGGCTCTCGTGCAGCATCACTGCATCAAGATGGGGCTCAGGTAATTGTTAGAGGGCATAAAGGTTTTTTATCTTAATGCATAAAATGCCTTTAGAACCACTTTAAATCCCTGTTGTCAGTGCAAAAATAGCCAACAATATCTCTGATAGTGTGGTTTATGATGAAATGATGCCCATGAAGACATGTTTTATGAAAATGTCTAACAATGTCCCTGATAATGTGGTGAAAGATAAGCTCCAGCAAAGCTCTGACATTTCCCTGGCATTTCCATGTGATGGTCAATTACAATGAGTCTAGCTATCTAGAGGTCATGACATATGATCTCTCTAATGATGTGGTTTATGATAAGCTCCAGCAATAATGCTGGTTTTCTAGTAATTAATCGCTCATTATTATTATAATTATCCAGGATTTATATAGCGCCAACAGTTTACACAGCACTTTACAACATAAGGGCAGTACAATTACAATACAATATAATATAGAAGGAATCATGATAATGCCAAGAAAGATCCCTAGCTTCACCACTTGTAAAAATGGACAAAAAGTGTGTCCTGGATTTTAGTGAATTGTTAAATCTGTGGTTAAAGTACAAATCCCTTCATGCCTCTGCCTCTGGGGCCGCGTACACACGAGGAGACATATCCGATAAAAACGGTCCAACAGACCGATTTCATCGGACATGTCTCCTGGGATGTTTTGGTTTGATGTGTGTACACACGATCAAACCAAAATCTCCGCGGACAGACAGCGCGGTGACGTTGACGCCGCCACGTCACCAAACCAGGAAGTAAAATACTTCCACGCATGCGTCAAATCAATTCGATATGTTTGACCGTGTGTACGCGGCCTGGGAGTCATGCCAGTGGTTGTCAGAGTCTTGCAATTCCTCATGGGACTTGTAGTTCCTCAACAGCTGGAGTGTCAATGTTGCTTAGTACATTCTAGAGCAGTGATGGTGAACCTTGGCACCCCAGATGTTTTGGAACTAGAGCGTCTCAGGCTTTCACTGAGCTCTGTGCATCAATTTTCATCCTGTTGGATAGTAGCTTCCTCTTCTTCCATCTGTAAAGGTGTGCAGCACACTCAGTAAAGTTATTGTAGATAAACCCCTCACATCCACCACCAAATCACGTACTTTCTTGCCTCAAGTATACAAGGAAAATAGTCTCTCACAAAGCAGTCCCTTGCTAGAAGCGATATATGTAATACTTATGATAAAATGAATAGTAATGATGAATCAATGATATCAAAAGTGTGCAGGTCAGCAAATTGTAAATTTTATGATTAACCAGCAAAATATGCATAGTTGCCCAGTTTGTGGGAAATTAATTAATAAATAGTGTTGAGCAGAATACGCCATATTCGATTTCGCGATATTTCACGAATATATAGAAGAATATTCGTGAAATATTCGTTAATATCGAATATTCGTGATATTTTATAAAAAAAAAATTTTTTTGCGAAATTTCGCTAATGCGAATGCGAATGCGAAATTTCGCTTATGCGAATGCGAAATTGATTGCGAAATTCTCGTTTGCGCATGCGCATGCGCGCGAACAACACGCGAAAACGGAGATCATTTCCTATAGGAAGCACAATGCTAAGCTCTAAGATCGCAATACACAGGAAAAACGCACAGAAACACTCCACTCTCTCTAGCCACCTTGTGAATCTGCACTGAAATACTGCTGGGAGTGATCTTATATAATGGTCGTGCAGGCAGGTTCCTATTGGTTGCTATGGAGGTTGCTAACCTCTGACAACTGTGGTAGGAGAACTCTGATTGGCTCTGATGCAAAAGAAGGGCAGAGAAATATTCGCGAATATTCGTAATACGAATATTCGCATTGCGAATATTCGGCAACATAAAAGGATCGCCTCAACTACTCGGCCCAGGGTTGCTAATCATACCAGCAATGCTTTTAGACGTCGATGGAGATCACTAGGATGTGATCTGTTTTAAAAATAAATTTGAAAAAATACGAATATTCGCAATAGCGAATATTCGCCGCGATATTCGAGTTATTCGCGAATACTCAAATATGCAATATTCGTAACGAATATTCGCAATGCGAATATTCGTGAGCAACACTATATTAATAAATAATTTCCATGGGTGCCTGGATTTTGGGATTTACAATAGATGTGTACCCATAAGAAATCAGATAAGTAATTTGCTATTCTCCTGTATTGATTTTTAATTTAAATTAACAGTAACTGTTAGCTAAGTACTTTTTCAATAGTGATGCTCTTTAAAACCATACTGCTGCATGTTAATTTGGCAAAGACATAGGCCCCTTTCACACTGGGGCAGTATTTGCGATGGCGGTATAGCGCCGCTATTTTTAGCAGCGGAATTGCGGCGGTATTCGGCTGCTAGCGGTGCGGTATTAACCCCGCTATCGGCCAAAAAAGGGTTAATACCACCCACAATGCGCTTCTGCAGAGGCACATTGCAGGCGGTATTACCGCGGTGTCCCATTGTTTTCAATGGGAAGGAGCGGTAAAGTAGTGGTATACACGCCGCTCCTCTCACTGCTCCAAAGATGCTGCTTGCAGGAGATTTTTTTTCACCCGCCAGTGCATCGCCTCAGTGTGAATGGCCTCGGACTTTCACATTGAGAATACTGGTGGCAGGAGTATTTCAGGCCTTATTTGTGCGCTATTTTTAGCGCTAAAACACCTGGCAATACTATTACAGGGTTGTTTGTTAATACTAGCTCAACAGACCTAATACATTTATGTAGCCCAGGGGTTACTACTAAAGCTATTATGTTGAGTAGTTTATTGTTTCTTAATAATGGTTTGGCTCCCTCTAGTGACCGCTGAACTCTGTCAGGATCTTTACTTCTGTTTAAGGAGCAAACTGCCATGCATTGTGGGATATGTGACTCATGTTGTTAAATCAGTCTGGGAACTACAAGACCCAAAATACCAAGTCACAGACCCACAATGCCAAGTTACCTAACAGCCTGCTGGGAAGAGAGACAAAAGGACAAGTGTGGCCTGGTTTTGGCTTCTCTGGACGCCAATTCAACTGCCAGCAGGAGGTCTGTTTGTGTGACCAGGAGTGAGAAACTGCGGCCTACAGCAGAGAGCCAGATCATGGACGGATTGGCCTGCGCTTCAGAGCATTTAAAACCCTCTGCGTTCCTGCCCATCGGGAGTAGCAGCACGGCGTGGCGGCACCATCTTCACTGATGGAAGCACCAGAGGAGATTCCGGACAGAGTCTGCCAGCCAGCTGGGATCCACAGTGGTGAGAGGGAACCTGCCAATCCAAATAGTGACTGCAGTATTGCTGAGTGAGTTTCTTTCCTACAGACTGCTGCTGAGACCTGTAGTTCCACGCTTGTAGATCGGCTGCACCTGAGCATCTTACAACCAGACTTTGGGGCCTTGCTTTTCTCCCCTGTGCTGTAAGGTCAGTACTTTAATTACTTACATACAGTATAAGAAGGAATTTACAAGTGGGCACAGTTATTTTTTTTCAGCTAAGGAATCCATAGAATCTTATTCTACAGTTATTGCACTTTTTTTTTTTGTTTCCCTTGGATTACAAATACATATACAAGTCAACACTGCTGTATAATATAAGCTAGCTGAAGACAACTGAAATTAAGGAACATTTACAACCTTATTTCTCTACAAAGCTTATTGCTCTACAATGCAGAACTGCTCTGAACTGCAACATAGGGTGAGTCATTTACTGAAATATAGTTAGAACTTGCATTGTATTACTGTGTTCACTGTTTTGTGCATGTTTCATTGTGTATTGGTCTGTATGCTGAGGCCTCAGTGGGAAGGTATTCAATACATGTGTTAAAGTATTGAGGACCTCCCTGTGCACCTGTTTACATATACCCCCATCAGGTTGTTACTGGCTACAAGTGTATGATATTGTTGCATTGAACAAACACCTCTGCCAATCATAATCTGTGTTCACTCATTGTTAACCATACCATTGCTTTGTGTTATTCTTTACCATAGTAAACGTTCTTTGAGTGGTTCAGTAATCTTGTCTGAGTTTCTCATTATTAACGTGGTATTTCGCAATGGAACCCAAGGTGTCAGAGGTAAGAGAGGGTCTGCAGAGTTGGGTGGCCAGTGGGGTATAGAGTCAATCAGCAGCCCCCATGGGGTACCGCTATATTTAAATACTGTAGCTGCTGACTTATAATATTAGCGCACTTACCTGTCCATTAATCCAGCAGTATATTCACCCTAGCCAATTTTTTCAATCGGCTGTCGGCGTGCTGTCACTGCTATCTCCGCTAGGCAAAATCGGTAATGAAGCCTTGCGGCTTCACAGCCGATTCCTTACTGCATATGCACAAGGGGGGTCTGCTTTGTGAATGACCCAGCGATGGAGGAAGGAGGAGGGTGGCCGAGCTTCATCAAAACCAGGTAACCATTCCCCCCCACCCCTGAAAGGTGCCAAATGTGGCAGTGGAGGGGGAGGGGGGAGGAAGCAAACAAGTGGAGCTTCCCATTTTGGATGGAGCTCCGCTTTAATACCATTTTTTAATTTCCCTTTAAAAAATGAGATACACCTGCATGACTTTTTTTAATAATTCAAAAATATATATATGTCTGGTGATTCACAGTTGGTTATTAATTAAAATATAGTTTGGATAAAAAATAGAGTCATTAGAAATGTCAGTTGTTTTCTTTTCAAACAGCACATACAGTATTTAATGGAAAAAAAAACATGCAGACCCACAGTTGATGAGAATAAACTGACAGTTGGTGTTTGAAAATGTAGGAATGTTGGTTGTATGGCAATAACTCATAAACAGCGTCTTGCCAAATGTTCCCGCTTTTGGAAAAGACTTTCCAACAGGCAGGCAGATCATGACTTGTGTAATTGATATTTCCTATAAGAATTTAATGAGTCTAGCAGACGTGCGGATGAGACACATGGCCCATATAAACAGTTGAAATCACACATATTATCTTAAAAGCTGACTTTTTATTGGTGTACTTTATTTTATTTTACATTTTTACTGACAAATTTTGTTTTATGTTATTACATAAAAAAACAACAAACAAAACAAAATATTAAGAAATACAGTTTCAGTTATGATTATTATTATGAATGAAAATTAATTGGAAGTATCACTTGTTTAGTAGAGATTATTATAAATCAGTATAAATATTTTCTAAAATTTCAGAATGTGCAATCCAATAAAATAATGTTTTTTTCCAGCAGAAGAAAATTAAAATTAAATGTCTGTAATATTATTATTTATTACAATAATTGTTATCATTATCATTGTTAATATTGTTGTTATTATTAGTAATCCCTATTCAGCTACTGCTTAGTGCTTACTATTAATATTGTTGCTGTTAATAATAGTAAGCACTGAGCGGCAGCTGACAAGTCACCAAAGAGCATATCTTAAAGGGAATGTGTAGTTTTTTCTTTATTTTAATGGACTAAGATAAGCACTTTCCTTAATTTTGTAATTACAAATTATTGCATATGAAAATCCATCATGCTCTGTGAATCATTTCTCATACACTCTATATATATCACTCTATCTATCTATCTATCTATCTATCTATCTATCTATCTATCTATCTATCTATCTATCTATCTATCTATCTATCTATCTATCTATCTATCTATCTATCTATCTATCTATCTATCTATCTACATATCAATAGTATGTAGACCTGTAACTTTGGCAGTAAACAAGGAGACATTAAATTATATTAGAGCAATCAAATTTTCTGTAATTGTTTCAAAGACAAATATTTGCTGCTCTTTTTTGGCACTGTTTTATGAAGAGTTCAGTTCATTGATCTGTACAGTCCTTTAGGCTTTTAAATTACCGTGCAAAGCACATATTATGTTTTCTGAACTTGACCATGGCTATGTTACCGTATCATAAATTTACAATACTGAAGTTTATTGTTTTCCTTTCTGAAAGTAGCCTATATTTTCAGACTGGAGTATCACAGTGAAAGCAATTTCCTAACAATAAGCAAGAATTCATCTGGAACAACTCTAAAAAAGAACTTTGGAGGTTATTTACAGTGCATTGAAAGAGTATTGTTATTGTAAATGGGTTTGTCATGGAGAACAATTTTACACTAGTGCAGAATGAGCAGAAACCATAGATAATTAATTTTGTCTACAAATAATGCATATATGTGAAATATATATTGAAAATAAGTACGCAAGGATCAGATTCTGACTTCCAAATTTCAGTACTAAGGGCCAGATTCTCAGCGGCGCTACGCCTGCGTAAATGGATATGCGCGGCGTAATTGTAAATGTGCGCCTGCGTATCGATGCACGGTAAACACAGAACCACATACTGTACGCGAGAAAATCTTTTTCGTCTGAGTGGCGAAAATGCTTTAAGCTAGCGCGGCGTAGGCGCATATTTATGCATCGCAAATATTCAGCTCCCATTGAATTAGCATGCAAATATGCAAATGAGGGAGATGCGCGGATTCCCGAAACTACGCCTTGTTCGGCGTTGGCTACTCGTGGTGCGCGTAACACGAAAGCCTTGAGTAAACATACCCCTCATAAAAGCATGGGTAACTTTGCTCAAGACCGTGTGCAAGTCAGCTGGAGAGCAACTACAGCAGCACCATAACGGACGAGCTGAGCAATCACACTTACTGGACAACACATTCGTATGCCAACATGCCAGGGGCAGCCATGGTCTTATCACTACTAATGTATGCAGATGAAGAGGAGCATAGAAGGAGGAGGAGGAGGGGGGCACGTGAGAGGATATACCGAACGCGCATGAGCCTCTTTGGCATGGGTGATGAGGAGGTGTATCGCATCTTCAGATTCAGCCTTGCTGCCATCCTGAAAATAACCACAGCCCTGCAGGAGGACATCACCAGCCAGACATACCGCTCACATGCACTGCAGCCACTGGTGAAGGTACTGGCAACACTGCATTTCCTGGCCAGTGGATCATTCCAGCGTACAAGTGGAGTGGTGGCTGGGATGTCACAAACCAGCATAAGCAGATGTCTGCACCAGGTTGTCCCCGCAATCCTCAGAGGCATGGCCAACCAAATCATCAGACCCACCACTGAGGAGCTGCGGCTGAAGGCAATGACAGATTTCTACAGAATTGACGGATTCCCACGCACCATCGGGGCCATTGATTATACACACATGTGGCACTCCAGCCCCCCAGTGCCACAGAGCACATTTACCGCAATCGGAAGCATTGGCACTCCATCAACATACAGGTGATAGCGATGCCAAATACCTCATATGGCACATCCGTGCCAAAGACCCCGGGTCCAGCCATGACAGCTACATACTGTATACCGTCAAAGCACCATCCCAGCAGATTTTGAGCAGGACATGTATGGGGACAGCTGGCTGGTTGGTGAGTGACATGGGTGGCAGGCATGACTGTCCCCCCCATGATGCAGACATCACAAGGGGCACATGCATGACTAACATCCTCCTGTCTTTTGTACTTGGATCCCATCTCATGACTCCTTTCCGGAATCCCCAAACCAGAGGAGAGAAAAGATACAATGAAGCACACATCAAAACCTGTGCAGTGGTGGAGCGCACATTTGGCCTCCTGAAGTCCCGTTTCCGATGCCTGGATAAGTCCGGGGGGGCCCTGTTGTATTCCCCCAACTTTGTGGGTCAGATCATCGGTGCATGTTGCATTCTGCACAACTTTGCCATGAGAAAGGGCCTGCAGATTGCCCTACGTGATGACCTGACCCCCCAACCACACAGCCCCCCCCTGCCAGAGGAGACCCCATCTGCTGATGGAAGAGCAGTCAGGAGGGTCCTCGTGTTACGAATCTTTGATCAATAAACACACACATTCATCATGTCACACAGATAATGCACGCATGCACACCACTGTGGTCCCTAGATCACACACCCCACATCCACATCACATTGGATTAGCCCAAGTCCAGCATGCAGGACTTGGGAGCAGCAACGCCACGTCAAGGCCCCAATGATGTTGCTGTCCATTCATACACCATTCACACAGCCGTGGGGATAACTTCTCCCCAACGGCCGAGGGTGACACCCCTTACTGGCAGGAGTGCCACCCCCACATTCACACACCATTCACACTGCACCGTGTGCAGTATCAAGAAAATAAAATAAAAAGCTCTTAACCAGAGCATTATAAAATAAAATAAAAAGCTCTTAACCAGAGCATTATAAAATAAAATAAAAAGCTCTTAACCAGAGCATTATAAAATAAAATAAAAAGCTCTTAACCAGAGCAAAATAATAAAAAAAATAAAAAAATGGGCCTGGCGGGGGCTCCGCCTGGTGCCACGGCTCCTGCCCCTCACTTGCCTGGGGGCAGCCACAGGTGGGGGGGGTGGGGTAGCAGGTGGAGGAGAAGCATCCCCATGTCCCTCCCTGGCTGCCTGCATGCCCTCCAGGGCAACCGCAATGCGGGTCTGGACAGCTGTCTGCTCCACGACTGCAAGCCGCAGGGCTTTGACCTCCCCCACAAGGTCGGAGGTGGTCACCTGCAGCTTCGCCAGGCTGGTGACTGTCGCTGCGCTGTTGCCAGCGACATCCAGGATGGCGTCCGTAATGGCATCCGAGGAGGCCAGGCTGTCGGCCAGGCTGTCGGCCAGGCGCCTCATCTCCCCCACGACCTCTGAAAGGTGACGATTCTGCTGGTTCTGCTGCCTGGCCAGCTGTTCCGGCAGGACCTTGGGTACACCCCTGGTCTTGCAAGTCGCCTTCCGGGGAGTGGCAGGGGACCTGGCATAAGGGGAGGATGTTGAGGGGCCGGAGATGAGGGGGGGGAAACAGAGGGACTGGAGAGGTTGGGGGTGGACACTGAGGGGCTTGAAAAAGATGGGGGGATAGCCTGGGCTGGTCCGGGCAACCCATGGTCCTCCTTCAAAACCAGGTAGAGCTCCTGGTCGACGAGCTCCTCCTTAACCTCCTCCTCCGTAGAGGTGTGCCCACTTCCCTCCAACAAGTCCTCTTCCAGGGGGGCAGCCAGAGGGACTGGATGTTCGGGGGATGTCTCCGGACGGGCCCTGGCAGCCACAGATGGCCCCGCTCCCTCCTGCACATCTGTGGATGACACAAAAGATGCCCATGTTGGTGGACCCACACACTTGGCACATGTTCCCTTCCACCCCCACACATGCTACACAACAGATAGAATATAAAACAGACTTACCTGTCCTCAGGGCTGGCACAACCGACTCATAGCCCCCAACTCCCTCAACCTGCTCCCTCTGCAGGCAGCGGGCGACCACCTTATCCTCCTCAGTCAGGCTGACGTTGCAGGGTGGGCCCCCTCCAGTGCCCCTGGCATGCCGAGCTTGAGTCGCCAGCTTGCCCTTCACGAGACGCCGCAGGTCATTATTATTTTTTTGAATATCCTGCGGGGTCCGGGTCTCGTGAGAAAGGGCATTAACCTGGCAAGCCACCTTCATCAGGATTTGATCCCTCCGGGACTTTCTGGTCCAGGCACTGTCAGCACCATGGAGCCGGGAATCGTATCTTTCCATTGCCCTGACAACAATGGCCCTCTCCTCTGGGGAGAAATTTTTCTTCCTCCTCTCCTTACCAACAGAAGCCATGGTACAGCACAACGTTTTCCCGTGACAATCAAAAAAATGGGAGACTTTTGCGCTGCACGGGGCGCATGTGTGGCCGCATTATATACCCTGCGCCGGCGAATCGTAGGGAGGCTTTGCGCATGCGCAGAAGGAATCCACGTCACGGCGCGGGTCAACCACGTCACAGCGCGGGTCATCCACGTCACGGCGCATGCTCCGTTCATCCCGGCCTGCATTTGCATGGGGTCACGCTTCATTACAATGCAACACGCCCACTTCCCTCCTACTTTGGATTTGCGCCGGATTACGCCGATGATTTTACGCGATGCAGGCGCATCTTGGAGCGCATTTACTTAGGGAATACGGTACTTGCCACTCCACGTTACGTCGGCGTAGTGCATCTGAGATGAGGCAACGCCTGCATAATTAGGCGCGCAGCTACGAGAATCTGGCCCTAAATCTTTAAGGCAGATTGAAGTCTGTTCTAGATTTGGAGAAATTATGTAATTTGTAACACTGACACCCTGACACATGAAATCCTATATTAAAATACTAGATCAGTTTAAAGTAATAGGGCCAGATACAGGGAGTCAGGTAGTGGGCCGGCTTCATGGGAGCCGCCCCCTTTCTTTGTCTCTCCCTTCCCGCACTCCGGCGCTCAGTAACGCTTCTCAACAGCTTTACGTTCTTGTCCCACTCCGGTGAAATAATGTCCTTCCCCACTGACATAAGAGTCTTTCGGCGGAAGTACTGTTATTCACATAGCAGTTGCGCGTAAACTTGCGCCAGAGTAACGATAATGCGCTGGCGTAACCCGACGCAAGTGGAAGTGGGTGTGATCATATGTAAATTATGGGCGGAGCCCAGCACAGAGGCTTACGTTCAGCGCATCATCCACGGAGCATGCGCAGTGAGTGAGGCTCCACTCGCCCCCTTGTGCGCATGCTCACAACTTCCGTCGGCACCACTTCACGGCAAACGTCAGCGCAATGTGTTCCGTTGTGCGTTTAAAAGCGCTAGCGGAAACGCCATTCCAGCGCAAAAGTATTTCCGTTTCCCCCACCCCAGGGAAGATACTTTTGTGCTGTGATGGCTGCTCCCGCTACCCCCAGAGAGAGGAGGAACCTCAACTTTAATGCCCAGGAGGTCTCTGTGATCATTTCCGCTATGGAGACATTTAATCATTTCCTCCATGGCAAAAAAAGTCGGAAGACCAGCCGGGAGAGGAAGCAGGCCATCCTGGACACCATTGCCAGCAGGGTGAATGTGCTAGGGTACTCCACCCGGACTGCTGGTGACATCCAAAAAAAGGTAAACGACCTGCGGCGCAAGGTCCGTGGCAAGGTCCATCAGGAGGCATGAGAGTGGCACAGGTGGTGGTCCCCCATGTCCAGTCAGCCTGACCACGGAGGAGGAGGTGGTCGCTCGCTGCCTGGACAGGGAGCAGGTGGAGGGGGTCCCTGGATATGACTCCGTGGAGGAAGGCTCCAGGACAGGTAAGTGTTTTTTATCCCCTATTTGATGTGTTGCATGTGGGGGGGGGGTACATGTGCCAAGTGTGTGGGACCACCAACATGTGTCTGCTTTGTGTCATCCACAGATGACGGAGCTGGGCCATCATCTGTCGGCGGCCAGTCCACCCCATCCCCCCAACGCCATCGTGTGCCCGAGCCCCTGGGTGGTGAAGACACCGAGGTGGAGGAGGAGAGTGCCCACACCACACCTGCCGAGGTGGTTGTGGAGGATCCTGCTGTGGCAGAGCAGGACTTTTCATTATTGTTGGAGGACTCCTCCCCTTCTCCAGGGCCGTCTGTCATCCCCTCCCCCATCCTTGGAAGCCCCTCAAGGGCGACTCCATCCCCCCGGGGACAACCATCTTCTGGCCCCAGGAAGGCGACCCAGAAGACCAGGGGGGTGTCGGATCTTGTCCAGGGCCAGTTGGCGAGGGATCACGCCAGACAGACCCAACAAATGGGGGACATAGTTGGGCACTTGGACAGAGTGGCTGACAGTCTGTGCTCCGTTGCCCAGATAAGCAACGCAGTGCAGGATGTGAGTTGCAACTGCGCTGCAGTGGTGACCAGTTTGGGGGAGGTGCAGGGGGATATTAGGCACCTGACTGCAGCCGTACAGGCAAACACTGCTGCCATCCAGGGAAACAGTGCTGCCATCCGGGACCAGGGGAGGCTAAGTCGGCGGGCCCAGCATTATCAGGTCACTCGTCAGCTCAGGATGCAGGCCCATACCAACACATACCTCGGCCGGATAGCCAGGGCCTTGGAGGGCATGCAGGCCACACCTGCCAGGAGTGTCCCACCCGGGGATCAGCCACCTCCAGATGCCCCCCCACCCACTCCATCCAGGCATCTGAGGAGCCAGAGAGGTTCGGCAAGAAGGAGCCCCCGGCATCCCCGATGATTTGTTTTTTATTTTATTTGGATTTATACTCAGGTTATGAGTTTTTTATTTTATTTGGATTTATACTCAGGTTATGAGTTTTTTATTTTTTGATACTGCACACGTTGCAGTGTGAATGGTGTGTGAATGTAAGGGGTGTCACCCTCGGCCGTGGTGGTGAAGTTAACCCCACGGCTGTATGAATGACGTGTGAAAGGTGTATGAATGGACAGTGACATCATTGGGGCCTTGACGCTGGCATTGCTGCTCCCAAGTCCTACATGCTGGACTTGGGCTAATCCAATGCGATGTGCATGTGGTGTGTGTGATCTAGGGACATCAGTGGTGTACACGCGTGCATTCTCTGTGTGATAAATGTTTTGGTTTAGTGTCTAAAGATGCCTACGGCGAGGACCCTCCTGACTGCTCTTCCATCAGCAGACTGGTTCTCCTCTGGCAGGTGGGGACTGTGTGGGTCGGGGGTCAGGTCATCACGTATGTCAATCTGCAGGCCTTTTCTCATAGCAAAGTTGTGCAGAATGCAACATGCACCGATGATCTGACACACAAAGGTAGGGGACTACAAAAGGGTCCCCCCAGACTTATCCAGGCAGCGGAAACGGGACTTCAGGAGCCCAAATGTTTGCTCCACCTCTGCACGGCTTTTGATGTGTGCTTCATTGTATTTTCTCTCTCCTCTGGTTTGGGGGTTCCGGAAAGGAGTCATGAGATGGGGTCCCAGTGCATATGCAGAGTCACCTGTAAGGGAAAAGACAGGAGGATGTTAGTCATGCATGTGCCACTTGTGAGGTGTGCATCACAGGAGGGGATAGTCATGCCTGCCACCCATGTCACTCACCAACCAGCCAGCTGTCCCCATACATGTTCTGCTCGAATTCTGCTGGGATGGGACTCTGACGGTATATGAAGCTGTCATGGCTGGACCCGGGGTGTTTGGCACGGACGTGCCATATGAGGCGTTGGGCATCGGCTATCACCTGTACGTTGATGGAATGCCAATGCTTCCGATTGCGGTATATGTGCTCTGTGGCACTGTGGGGCTGTAGGGCCACATGTGTGCAATCAATGGCCCCCACAGTGCGTGGGAATCTGGCAATGCTGTAGAAATCTGTCATTGCCTTCAGCCGCAGCTCCTCAGTGGTGGGTCTGATGAACTGGTTGGACATGTGTCTGAGGATTGCAGGGACAACCTGGTGCACACATCTGCTCACGGAGGATTGTGACATCCCAGCCACCACTCCACTTGTACGCTGGAATGATCCACTTGCAAGGAAATGAAGTGTTGCCAGTACCTTCACCAGTGGCTGCACTGCTTGTGAGCGGTGTGTCTTGCTGGTGATGTCACCCTGCAGGGTTGTGGTTAGTTCAAGTATTGCATCAGGGCTGAATCTGAAGAGGCGATACACCTCCTCATCCCCCATGCCAAAGAGGCTCATGCGCGTGCGGTATATCCTCTCACGTGCCCGCCTCCTTCGTTCCGGGGGACCCATCAGTAGTTCTTGGACCACGATTGCCCCTGGCATGTTGGCACACAGAGGTGTTGTCCTTGCACGTGTGGTTGTTCAGCTTGCTAGTTTCGTCGGTAGCGCTGCTGCTGGAGCTGCTCTCCTGCTGACCTGAGGCCGTCTGGAGTAAAGATAAAGCATGTAGCTGGCGTATGGTGCTAATCCGTGCGAGAATTGGGAAATCTCCCTCATTTGCATATTTGCAGGGGAAATCAATAGGCGCGACTGATGCGCCAAGCAAAACTATGCGCTGACGATACTCTGGCGTCGGAACGTTAAGCCGGTCGGAAATGGCCCGTTTTCTGTCGCATCTAGGTTGGTGGGTACGGCCACATAGAAACGACGGCGCATCTTCACAGTTACGCGGCGCATATCGAAATACTCCAGCGCAACTCTACCTGAATCTGGCCCATAAATTGTAACTCGACCCTAAAGTGGCAAATCCCTATTTACAGAGAGATGTAGTTACTAATCAATGCTCCATAATTTTAAGCTTTTTTAACTAAAATTTTCCAAGAGTTTTTTCCGGCACGTCTTCTCAACAGTATTAGGCATCTTCCAGTCCCATCATGCATGTACCTTAGACAAGGATGCATGTCCCCACTGTTTACGCTGAAGAAGTTTGCTGATAGGTGAACGAAACTGGTCAGCATGATGTCACAACGCAACTCCTGCCTGACCCACCCTTCCACCCCGCCCAACTATTGGGAGGTAGGCTGGCTTTGCAGGACTAGTAACTGGAATTGGCAAGCATGGACTATGCGCAGCATCAGGATTTGCTACACCCCCTACCCCTCCCTTCTGCGAGACAAGAGGTGGTGAGCATACATTCTGTCCAGTGATTGCTATATGTGGCTTATGTGTTGCATCCTCACCAGTGTTTATTCACCCAGCGACTGTGCATCTCCTGTCGGGGGGTTGACTTACAGCATATTTTGTGACTGGTTCTGCTGTTCATCCATACACCTCATTCAAGGTATAACCAGCTGTATCAGGCATTTCCAGTTTCATCATGCATGTACCTTAGGTATGGATGCATGTCCCCACTGTTCAAAAATCCCCCCCTTGAGCTGCTGTTAAATAAAATAGCAGGGGCATTGCTGGAGAGTCAAGCTG
Source organism: Rana kukunoris (assembly GCA_029574335.1). Lineage (NCBI taxonomy): Eukaryota > Metazoa > Chordata > Amphibia > Anura > Ranidae > Rana > Rana kukunoris. Next base: position 311,820,228 of record CM056052.1, on the reverse strand, counting down.
GGATCAGGAGCATGATGCATAGGGTGATAATTGTGCTCCTGTGCTGAAACATACAGTAGTGAGGTTGATTTGCTAAAACTTAAGATTATGGTATGAAGAAGTAACCAATAGATGTTTAAAATCACATCTTGCCCAGTGTTGCCAACCGCCAGTAGCTTGGAGAGAGACTGTCACTGTGACTCAGGAGGGGATGTGTCATGTCTGTGAGGTCTCAGCATCTGTGCTACTGCACACTGCTGTCACTGTCACTTGCCCTCCTGAGGCCAGTCCCTGAGCTACTTACTATATGAAAAATAAAATAAGAAATATGTTGTTTGCCTTATTATCTATCTTAAATCATAATTTACTCTTAAAACTGTAATTTTGTAACTTTTCGAAATGGCAGTAAAAACTTGGCTGTGCCAGTAAGTTTTGGGTGTTGTGTCAGTAAATTTCAATTTGGTAGGTTGGCAACACTGATCTCGCCCCTTTTACATTTCTTCCAGTCCATGCAGTCCACACTGGTTCTGGCCCCGTTCTGCTGATGTCATTTCTGGGTCCTGTGTTCCTAGCTGATCCCAGCTGACACCAGCGTGGCTGATCCTTCTGGTGTTTCCTTCCACTGCGGCTTTCCTCTGCTGGTCAGCTAGAATCCCTGCTGCATATCGGACCTCCTCCAGGACTACCCTATTGGTACCAGCCTGATGTTGGACGCTGGACCACCATCCCGTTTACTCACTATGATGAGCCCTTTTAATCTTATGTGTAGTAAATATTTTTAACCCTTTCAGGCTATTAAAGTCTTGCACTTAGAGGCCCTTTGTTTTGTTTTTTATGTCTTCACTAGAGATTGCTTACCTCATGAAGTGCTGCCCAAGTGTTCCAAGACATCACCTTGCCTGAACTGCATCCATTCGACATTGCAGACAATTCCTCTGGCCAGTCCCTTTTATTTAGAGCACCCTACACCCTTGTTTTTAAAACAATCTGGTGCAGCTGTGCGTGGTAGCTTCTATCCTCAACGTGTTCATATAAGTGTAGAACCCTATACCTAGGTAGGTGCTAGAGTTGAGATTTTTGGTGAGTGCTGGTAAATTTAAGCCGGCCCAGCTGGAAGCTAGGCCTGTTTGTTTTGATCTGTGTGGGCTGGGAGTGGCTTAGAGTAGACTGGTGACTCACAGATAGCATCACTTCTCGGTTACCTCCCTCTGACTTCTAGAGGGCTCTAGAAAAGAGGAGGAGAAGAGAGGTGGAGCTGCCTGGAGTGTTCTAAGAAGCCCTGACCAATACCCAGCCTAGATTGGAAGGGGGCAGGCCTCCATAAATACCTAGGGTCAGCCCAGCTGGGGAGTTGTTGTCAGGTGGAAGAACTGAGGATGGAGTTTAGGCTGTCAGGGCCTTTGAGGGTGCTCCCCATTGTGTGGGGGTGACCTTGGGTCAGGGACTCGGGTGCAGGTCGGATTCCTTCAAGAACAAATGAAGAATCTGAACAGGAGGCACAGAGAGGAGTCAGAGAGGACAGTGGGAGCCACCACCATGTTTCACAGTGGGATGATGGGTTCAGGGAGATTGTTAATTTTCCACCACACATCCTTTTGTTTTTAGGCCAAAAAGTAAAAATTTGGTCTCATCTGACCAGAGCACCTTCTTCCACATGTTTGCTGTGTCCCCTACATGGCTTCTCGAAAACTGCAAACGGGACTTCTTATGGCTTTCTTTCAACAATGGCTTTCTTCTTACCTCTCTTTAATAAAATCCAGGTTTGTGAAGTGCATGACTAATAGTTATCCTGTGGACAGATTCTCCCACCTGAGCTGTGGATCTCTGCAGCTCCTCCAAAGTTACCATGGGCCTCTTGGCTGCTTCTCTAATTAATGCTGTCCTGGCCTGGCTTGTCAATTTAGGTGGACAGCTATACTTTTTCCATTTTCGGATGATGGGTTGAACAGTGCTCCATGAGATGTTGAAAGCTTGGGATTTCTTTTTATAACATAACCCTGCTTTAAACTTCTTTACAATGTGACAATGTGACCCTTGACCTATCTGATGTGTTCCTTAGCCTTCATGATGCCATTTGTTCACTAAGGTTCTCTAACAAACCTCCGAGGTCTTCACAGAACAGCTGTATTTATACTCAGATTAAATTACTCAAAGGTGGACACTATTTACCAATTAGGTGACTTCTGAAGGCAGTTGGTTTCACTAGATTTTAGTTAGGCGGCGTACACACGATCGGACATATCCAATGAAAACGGTCCGCGGACCATTTCCATCGGATATGTCCGATCGGGAGTTTGATCCGATGGCGTGTACACACCATCGGATCAAATTCCCCGCCGCCGGACGGCGCGGTGACGTGGCGGTGACGCGGCAGTGACGTTGACGCCGCCGCGTCACCGCCACGTCACCGCACCAGGAAGTAAAATACTTCCGCGCATGCGCCGAATCCATTCGGCAGCGGCGCGGCGGCGGTGGGGGCCGACATGTCTGCTGGTAAGTGTACTAACCAGCAGACATGTCGGGCGGACAGATTCCCACCGGATAGATTTCAAAGCTTGCTTTGAAATCTGTCGGGTGGAGAAATCTGTCCGCTAGCCCATACACACGAGCGGAGATGTCTGCTGAAACGGTCCATCGGACCGTTTTCAGCGGACATATCCCCTCGTGTGTACGCCGCCTTAGAGTTCAGGGTGCTGTATACAAATGCACGCCAGACTTTTCAGATATTTATTTGTAAAAAATGTTAAAAACCATTCATCATTTTCTTTCCACTTCACAATTATGTGTCACTTTGTGTTGGTCTATTACATAAAATTCCAATTAAATACATTTACGTCTTTGGTTGCAACATGACAAAATGTGGAAAATTTCAAGGGGAATTAATACTTTTTCAAGGCACTGTATCCTTATTTTAACATTTCTACCCCGCCAATCTAACCCTTGGTAGAACATGACAAAATGTGGACAATTTCAAGGGGTATGAATACTTTTTCAAGGCACTGTATTCCTATTTTAACATCTCCACCCCGCCAATCTAACCCTGCCAATCTAACAATTCACACCTTCAGCTATGTAATGTGAACAATTAATATGTGTTCTGGATTTCCTGGCACCCTGGAACTGGATTATTTTATTAGGACAGGATGTTTTCACAAATACTCACACTTCCGATCATGTTCTTGAACAATCAACATCTACCTTGACCATTATGATTGGATCCATCTGACTAAGTTGCACACGTGGTTACAAATTCTGAGGTATGTCCAGTTGACTAAATACTACTAGGTGTACTATCAATGTGTAATTTTAGGTTCATACTAGGGATGAGCTTCGAGTTCAAGTCAAACTCATGTTTGACTCGAACATTGCCTGTTTGCCTATTCGGCGAACAACGAACAATTAGGGGTGTTCGCGGCAAATTGGAAAAGCCGCAGAACACCCTGTTAAAGTCTATGACATTTAAAGTGCTAATTTTAAAGGCTAATATGCAAGTTGTTGTCCTAAAAAGTGTTGGGGACCCAGAAACATGAATCAATGCGAAAAAAAAGTTTTAAAAACGGCCGTTTTTTTGGGAGCAGTGAATTTAATAATGCTAAAAGTGAAACAATAAAAGTGTAATATTACTTTAAATTTCGGACCTGGGGGGGGGGTGTAAAGTCAGCATGTGAAAAAGCGCATGTTTCCCGTACATAGAACTGTCTTTGCACAAAGTGTCATTTCTGAAAGAAAAAAGTAATTTAAAACCTGCTTTGCGGCTATAATGAATTGTCGGCTCTGGCAATTTAGAGAGGATTCATTCATAAAAAATAAAAAATAAAGTGTGGGGGTTCCCCCAAATTCCATTAACAGGCCCCCTAGGTCTAATATGGATATTAAGGGGAACCCCGCCGTCAATTAAAAAAATGACGTGGGGTTCCCCCAAATATCCATACCAGACCCTTCAGGTCTGGTGTGGATTTTAAGGGGAACTCCACCCCAATTTTTTTTTAAAAATGGCGTGGAATTCCCCCAAAAATCCACACCAGTCCCTTATCCGAGCGCGTTAACCTGGCCGGCCGCAGAAAAGAGGGGGGACAGAGTGCAACCCCCCCCTCTCCTGAACCGCACCAGGCCACATGCCCTCAACATGGGGAGGATGTCCACATGTTGATGGGGACAAGGGCCTCTTCCCCACAACCCTGGCCGGTGGTTGTGGGCGTCTGCGGGCGGGGGGCTTATCAGAATCTGGAAGAACCCTTTAACAAAGGGGACCCCCAGATCCTGGCCCCCTCCCCTATGTGAATTGGTAATGGGGTACACTGTACCCCTACCATTTCACGAAAGGAAGTATAAATAGTTTTAGAAAAAAAACACACAGACACCGTAGAAAAAATTCCTTTATTAATAATAAAAAAAAAATCCAGCGATGGTAATCCTCTCTCGATGCGGCTCCCTGCTCCAACGTTGTCTTCTATCCAGCGACGGGTGATCTCTCCTGCGACGGGTGATCAGCGGTCCGGTCCAGCGATGAGAAGATCCATCCATCCATAGCGCAGCAGGCGAGCTCCTCTCTCCGCTGGACACAGCCCAGCGCAATGACGCGGTGGAGCTTTGACATTTCTTATATAGGGGAGGCGGAGCCATCTGTCACTTGACCCCGTCCCCTCTGACGAACCCTCGGCTATGTCACTGGGAAAGCCCGGTCTTTCCCCTTGCATTAGGGGCGCACTCTGTCACCCCCTCTATTCTGCGGCCAGCCAGGTTAACGTGCTCAGATAAGGGTCTGGTGTGGATTTTTGGGGGAACTCCATGCCATTTTTTTTTTAAATTTGGGGGGGAGTTCTCCTTAAAATCCACACCAGACCTAAATGTTCTGGTATGGATATTTGGGGGGAACCCCACGTAATTTTTATAAAAAAAATTGACGGCGGGGTTCCCCTTAATATACATATCAGACCTGAAGAGCCTGTTAATGGAATTTGGGGGGACCCCCAAGCTTTTATTTTATTTTTTATGAATGAATCCTCTCTGAATTGCCAGAGCCGACAATTCATTATAGCCGCAAAGCTGGTTTTGAATAACATTTTTTCACTTGGCACTTTGTGCAGGGACAGTTCTATGTACGGAAAACATGCGCTTTTTCACATGCTGACTTTACACACCCCCCTAGGTATGAAATTTAAAGTAATATTACACTTTTATTGTTTCACTTTTAGCATTATTAAATTCACTGCTCCCAAAAAAACGTTTTTTTTACTTTTTTTTGCATTGATACATGTTTCCTGGGACAGGACCCAGGTCCCCAAACACTTTTTAGGACAATAACTTGCATATTAGGATTTAAAATTAGCACTTTAGATTTCAAATGTTCGAGTCCCATAGACTTTAAAGGGGTTCTAAAGTTCACACGAACATTTGGTGTGTTCGCAAGTTCTGGTGCGAACCGAACAGGGGGGTGTTCGGCTCATCCCTGGTTCATACACACTTTAATAAACTGGGAATAGGTTCAAAGCATTTTTTTATTACTTGCACATGTACGTCACTACTAGTTGGTAGTAAACACAAGACTGCATCATGGCTCCATCATATTCAGTCCTTAAAGCAATTGTTTAGACTGGGAAGCCAACTGTTTGCAGTATGAATCACACACATTATTGCAAAGTTCAGTGAAATAATGCAAAGGATGAGAATCAATATTGCCATGGAAACTAAGGCACAAAATGCTTAAAAATTATTAAATAAATAAACTGATAGACAAAGATATGGGTCTAGTGCCACCTGCTTGATGTTAAGAAATAATTTTCACAGTTTGAAATCCTCTTTTAATATACACATACAAACCTGTAATAACATTATGTAACATGATCATCATTTCTAACTGACAGAGTCCAATATAAATGCCCGTTGAAATTGATTAATTTGGTGGACTTAATCTATTGTGTGTTTATTAATCAATGTTTTAATGCAAACTAAATAATGTTATATCTTCTAAAATAAAACAAACAAGCCGTTGGTTGCATTTTTAAATATGTGCAATCATGACCCACTTAAGAAACTCTTCACAGACTCCAGTTGTTTTTTTTCCCATTTAATACAAAAGCAATGTGAACACATAACAAGCTATTCTACCACATAATTACAATTTTCTATATCAGATTTGCACACTTCATGCAGTGCAGCAAGGTCCATTACATCTCGCAAGAGGTTGTTGATGGTATAATTTATTTTATTTTGTAAAATGACCAAAGGGTGGCTTTACACTAAGTACAATATACTTCTATAAGCCTATTAAGTAGACCTTATTGTACAATATGTAAACATATATATTATATAAGCAATTCTTATCCAAGGAAGTATGGAAAATGGGGGAACTGACATTCCAACAATGTGTATCTCCTGGATTCCCTGTTTCTTTTACTTGTTCCTCCTACTGACCTCCACTTCACTTACAGGGCAGAACTGGGGTGGGAAAGAAGAGGGGAGATTCTCAGAAAGCTTTAAGACAGGCATGTCCAAAGTCCGGCCGGAGGTCAATTCCGGCCCGCGTTTCGGTTAAATGGGGCCCCACTGGTAATTTGTCCCCAACAAATTCCAGAGCACCGCGCATTCAGAGGCTGCCTTCATGGCAATGGTGAGGCTGCATTCATGGCAATGGAGACGCTGCATTCATGGTACATGTGAGGCTGCATTCATGACAATGGTGAGGCTGTGTTCATGTCAATAGTGAGGCTGCATTCAGAGGCTACATTCATGGCACTAATGAGGCTGCATTCATGGTACTTGTGAGCCTGCGTTCATGGCAATGGTGAGGTTGTATTCAGGCAAAGGTGAGGCTGCATTCATGGCAATGGTGAGGCTGCATTCATGGCAATGGTGAGGCTGCATTCATGTCAGTGGTGAGGCTGCATTCATGGCAATGGTGAGGCTGCAGATGGGCACTGAATAGGCTGCATTGATGGGCACTGCCCCTTAGTTCTTTATTTAAAAATATTTTATTTTATTTCCTGAAATTTTCCTTTTAAGAGAAGGTGGGTGTTATAAGCCTGTGCGTGTTAAACGCTGATAAATATGGTATGTCCTAATAAAATGCCTTAGCTCATCACAGTTTGCTTTTAATTTTAATGGTTCAAAGAATGTCATTTAAAATGGTCGGCCCTCACCCATGTTCACTTAATCAAATCTGGCCCTCTTTGAAAAAAGTTTGGACACCCCTGCTTTAAGAGATGTGGATAGCTGGAACGGTAAGTATTTACAGTTTCCTTGTACAGGTAATCTCAACATTAATGCTCAGTTTGATAGAAAACTTCAGTTCCCAGTTCCAGTAGATTTCAGTGGACCCTCTACAGGATGCCATTAAGCTCACCCCACCCAATCAAAAGGGCTGAGGGCTATTGGGTTGGGTGGTTAAGGATATTTCAGCAGATCATCCCTCTAGGCCAGATTTCTGAATGCATCAAAGTAGAATTAAACAATCATTGAAAGAGACTAAACACGATAGGCATCAAATGTACAGATTTCATAGACTTGGCTCTACTGTCCAGGAGGCATTTGCCATGACTAATTAGCCTCCTGGACAGTATAGTTTAGTCATGTTTCTTGAATTGTTTGGTTGTGTATATATAAACAGTTGTGTAAGTCAAAAAAAAGGAACCACTTTACAAGCTTGAAGTAAAATCCACAGATGGGTACTCTGACTTGGATGTCCTCCAACCATCAATAATGCTTCAAATGAATGATAGAGTCAGTGTTCTGTAAAATTAGCCAAGTCATCAGAAACTCCAACCACGTCACGTTTATTTAAACCATCAGTAATTGGAGATTTTGACAAATTATTGTTTGGACACAACACCGACAACCGAATACAGTCCGGTACAGGAAAATGTTGTTGTTTTGACAACACATCGGCTAAAGAGGACACAGTTGTCACCACCTAGGAGGCGGCCATTGTGTTAGCTTGTATCAGAGCGGAGTAACAATTTCTGCTCATAATATCGTGCACCGGACTGTGTTCTGTTGCCAGTGTTGTTTCCAAACAGCAATTCGTCAAAATCTGCAATTACTGACGATTTAAAAAAATGTTAAGTAGTTGGAGTTGGAGTTTCTGACGAGATGGCTATTTTGACAAAACACCGGTAACTCCAAAGTTCATATAAAATGTTTTATGTGCTTACATGATAAAAAGTATTAAAGAGGACTAACACATTTCGGTGGGTAGCCTTCATCACAGCACGTAACAAAAATCTAAAACAGAGTATATCTAGTACAAAAACCCACCTCTCCATTAAATGGTAAGTCCAGCCTAACATTAAAATCACTACATCTATAGACATCCATGATCTAACACTAACCTGTCTAGCCTTGTAATGAAGAAATCATTATTACACACCTTTTCTGAAGCCAATCCGACCTGATTCCACGCTGAGCTGTCAGCTGTGGCTTTGCTGTTGAGGCGGGTGCAGAAGAAGCAGCCGACAAAGGAAGCCCCATAGAGTAACTCTATGGGTGATGTCACAACCCATTCATTTCACAGCCATTGTCGGCTGTGTCCTCTGCAGAGCATCAGCTGCTGGAGACTGGACCGGAGTGGCTTCGGAAAAAGTATATATATTGATTTCTTCTTTACAGGGCTAGATAGGTTAGTATTAGATCCCAGATAACTATAGATATAGTGATGTTAGTGTTAGGGAGGACTTCCACCTTATTAATTCAAAAATTTAGCAATTTAAAAATCAAAATAACAAAGTCCCTAGCCCAACTACCTCGACAGATCACTCTGGGTTACTTAAGGAATTCTTGCAGTCAGCCATGACACCTTCTCTTCAGAAACATCTAAAAGTTAAGAAATATAATATATATTAAAAAAGTAGGTACTCTGTGTTATTAGGAGCACATAACAAACATATAGTGGGATTTTTTTAAATTTGACTGCAGAAGTGGAAATACACTTTAAAACATGTCAGTTCTATGAGGGGCCTAGTTATAATCTGTTTGAAGCCGTTTGACCCCTGTTAATTCAACTGATGATTTGGTTGTTGCTAGGAGGATGTGATACAAAAAATTGTGCAATATGTTCAATATGACTCAGTTTGGGCCCTCATTAAACCTAATTTTTGTCACACAATTTAATTGGAAAATTTTACAATTTCTAATACACAGGGCTTATTTTTATTTAAACTGTGTGGGTATGGCTATGAAAAGCATTTTCTTATTTTTCTTTTTACTTAACCCCTCCCCGCCCAGCCCCAGCATTCCTTTAATAGGGCCTGTATGCTCAGGGGTGGTAGGGATTGACGAACATTTGACCACTGTGATTGACTGTCACAGTGGTCACATGATCAAGAGCCAGTCCCATCAGCTACTAATCATTAGTGGGAATGAGAGCTACCTTTGACAGCTTGGTTTTTGTGCTGGGAACATGTGGTGAGCATCCACTGCCCAATACACATATATGTTGTGTGTGGGCATTAAAGCACGCCATTTTACCATTGTAAACATGTATTATGTGGGTGACAATAGGTTAACCACTTTCGGAGCACCACACAACAGTATGCGTCAGCAGAGCGGCACGGTTCAGGTACATTGCCTTTAAGAGCCCAGCTGTGGGTCGCACACGTGTCGGCGGCGGCGCACTCACGACCTGGTCCTGATCTCCGTGACCACGGGACCCGCGGACCCGATCGCCGCCGGTGTCCAGTGATCGGGTCACACAGCTGAAGAACGGGGAGAGGTAAGTGTAAACAAACCTTTGCCCATTCTTCCTAGTCTTACTGCCACTGATAGTCTGTTCCCTGTCATAGGGAACAGCGATCAGTGATGTGTCACGCCAGGCCACGCCCCCCACAGTAAGAATAACACACTAAGGCACACTTAACCCCTACAGTGCCACCTAGTGGTTAACCTCTTCACTGCCAGTATCATTTTCACCGTAATCATTGCATTTTTATAGCACTGATCACTGTAAAAATTACAATGGTCCCAAAAATGTGTCAAAAGTGTCCGATGTGCCATAATGTCGCAGTCACAATAAAAATCACAGATTGCCGCCATTACTAGTAAAACAAAAATATAATAAAAATGCTATAAAACTACCGACTATTTTGCGCACACCAATCAATAAATGCTTATTGCGATTTTTGTAACAAAAATAGGTAGAAGGATACATATCAGCCTAATCTGAGGGAAAAATATGTTTTTTTTATATATATATATATATATATATATATATATATATATATATATATATATATATATATATATATTTTATGGGGATATTTATTTTAGCAAAAAGTAAAAAATATTGCTTTTTTTTCAAAATTGTCGCTTTGTTATGTTTATAGCACAAAAAATAAAAACTGCAGAGGTGATCAAATACCACCAAAAGAAAGCTCCATTTATGGGGAAAAAAAGGACGTCAATTTTGTTTGGGAGCCACGTCGCATGACCGCGCAATCGTCAGTTAAATCGACGCAGTGCCGAATCGCAAACAGTGGTCTGGTCCTTTAGCTACAAAATGGTCCAGGGCTTATGTGGTTAAGCATACAACATATTATGAAAACATAGCACCTGGTAGACAAAAAAATGACTAGGTAAACCGAACACAAAAAGTGCACAGAGTGTAACTAAATTGTTCATCCAAAGAGGAAGAGTCATTGTTTCTGATTTTCCATTGCTCAAGGCCTTTGATAGGGGCAGGGTGGTCTAGACCAGGGGTCTCAAACTGGGGGCCCTCCAGCTGTTGCAAACTACAAGTCTCATCATGCCTCTGTCTGTGGGAGTCCTGCTTGTAACTGTCAAGCCCCGTACACACGGCGAAGAACCTCGACGGGCGGAACACATCGTTCCGCCCGTCGAGGTTCTCGGCCGGCCGTCAGATTCGGCGACCAGCCCGTCGGGAAAGGCGACCAGCCATTCATCCCGACGGGCCGTCGAGCAAATAGAGAACCTGCTCTCTATTTTCTCGACGGGTTTCCCGACGGGCTTTGCTCGGCGAATCCGTACACACGGCCGAGGTTCTGTACGTTCTGTTGTGTACGGGGCTTCAGCCTTTTGAGACACCTGCTCTAGACCTACCAGATGAATCTTTCTTATTAGCTCACCTCACATATTACAATTTGATGCACTCTCTATTAGATCTACAAACAAGTATATAGTTCAAGTGCATATTACATAATTTTGGCGGATCTAAAATTGATTCATGGTCAGATTGGAAAGTCTACATTGAGCCTTTGCAGTTTAGTTAAATCCAATCTCTCAAGCCCATGTGGTCCGATTTTGCACCCAGAGCAATGTTTAGCTTAATATATAAAGTAATGTATCCAGCCCGCTATAACTGTATTAGGTTTGTTATTTTTTTATCCTTTACCGATTCAAGAAACATATTCTGAACTAAGGAGGGTAAATAGATGGAGCTTTCTTTTGGTGGTATTTAATCACCTCTGTGGTTTTTATTTTTGTGCTATAAACAAAACAAAGCAACACGTTTGAAAAAAAAAACAATATTTTTTACTTTTTGCTATAATAAATAAATATCCCCATAAAATCAGTTTTCCTTAGTTTAGGCCAATATGTATTCTTCTACATATTTTTGTTAAAAAATTGCAATAAGCGTTTATTGATTGGTGTGCGCAAAATAGGGGGTAGTTTTATGGCATTTTTATTATTAATTTTTTATTTACTAGTAATGACAGCGATCTGCGATTTTTATTGTGACTGCGACATAATGGTGGACACATCGGACAATTTTGATGCTATTTTGGGACCACTGTCAATTATACAGCAATCAGTGCTATAAAAATGCACTGATTACTGTGTAAATTACACTGGCAGGGAAGGGGTTAACCACTAGGGGGCAAGGAAGGGGTTAAGTGTGCCCTAGGGAGTGATTCTAATTGTGTGGGGGCTGGGCTACCAGTTACATGACACTGATTACTGCTCCCGATGACAGGGAGCAGTAGATCAGTGTCCTGTCACAGTGCAGAACAGGGAAATGCCTTGTTCACACTGGCATCTCCCCGTTCTGCAGCTCCGAGACTCGATCGCGGGACACCGGCGGACATCGAGTCCGTGGGTCTCGCGGGCACAGGCATGGAGCTTGCGGCAGGTGAGCATGCGTGCTGCCAGCGGTGCCAAATTCAAAGCAACGCACCTGTACCTTTACGCAGCCGTGTTATTCTGCCGACGTACTGTATATGTGCAAGAGGCGCATATAAAAACACTTTGTAGTATTTTATTGTCATAAATCATCTATCTGTGCTACTGATTATAAGGCTACATGCTTTGTTTCTTTACCATTTACCCTGCACCATTTAGCACTTGCACTTTATTATTTTGTATTGCACAATGGGTTTGTTTTGTGCTGTGGTTTACATTTTTTCATAATATTTCTGACTTTGTCATGCACAGCAGCAACAAATTAAGTACACATTGTTTTTTTTTTTTTTACAAAAGGCAAATCTACTTTGCACTACATGTGCAAAGTGCACTTGAAATTGAACTGAAAGTGCACTTGGAAGTAAAGTCGCTGTAAATCTGAGAGGTAAATCTGAAATGAGGGGAAGCTCTGCTGATTTTACTATGCAATCATGTGCAAGCTAAAATGCTGTTTTTTATTTTCCTTGTTTGTCCCCCTCGGATCTACAGTGACTGCACTTCCAAGTGCACTTTCAGTCTAATTTTAAGTGCACTTGGCACTTGTAGTTTTGCACTTGTAGTGCAAAGTGGATTTTCCTTTCGTAAATAACCCCCATTGAGTACTTATTGGTACTAGTATATTCAGTGTGGGTGATTGGTTTCTTAAGGTTTACTGGGGATTATTTACTAAAGGCACATCCTCTTTGCATTACAAGTGCAAAGTACAAGTGCAAAGTACAAGTGAAAAGTACACTTGAAGTCGCTGTAGATCCGAGGGGGACATTCAAGGAAAATAAAAAACAGCATTTTAGCTTGCACATGATTGGATAATAAAATCAGCAGAGCTTCCCCTCATTTCATATCTACCCCTTAAGATTTACAGTGACTGCTCTTCCAAGTGTACTTTCAGTGCAATTTCAAGTGCACTTTGCACTTGTAGTGCAAAAAGGATTTGCCTTTAGTAAATAACCCCCATTGAGTCATTAAATTACTTTTTAGATGGAAATGCAGATGATGTAAAATGAATATGGTTTTATAAACTGTCTATAAGTGAATGTACTTTATTTTTTCAGCTTTTATGTTGTATTTACATGAATATGATTTTATGATGTTTGGGCACAAGCAATCTGACGTTTGTTTTTTGTTTTTTCGTAACAAATAAACATTATCGGGTTCTATTTATAAATGTTTTTTTCTTACAGAGAATTTACCTAAGCTTCTCAAATTTTTCTAAATACACTTTATTGAAGAAAATGTTTGAACCCTTGGTGAAAGTTGTATGAATCTTGGGTAAAAACAATTATGACTAGACCTGTGTGTATAATACTTTTTGTGGATAGAGCTGCATATGGGAAAATAGACAGTAAAAACCAACTAACCTTAAAATTTAAATGAATAATTAACAGCAGACAACCATTGGATATTAAAGGCCGCGGATGTTTATTATTGGTTTCAAATTAAATAAATAAATTAAGTAAAAGAATAAATAAATAAATAACTATTGGGTAAACAATAAATTAAGATAGCAATAAATACATAATAAAAAATTTAGCAAGCCTAACCACCACGGCTCAGGCTGCAAAAAATTACCCAGCCATTTTACACAAAAGACTCACTTAAACACCAGTATTTATTCTTTTTTTATAAACACCACAACTTGATTTTGAATAAAACTTAATTACAAAGCTTGTCCCCCTTCGCAAGACGCAAAGGTGACCCAACCACATAATAACATACTGCGACATAATATAAAAACAAGGGGGGGGGGGAGAACACCACAGTTCTTCTGTCCTCTGAAGTGGCTGAGCCTTAACCTAACGGAGTCTGCTTTTTATAGCCCTACATCCCGCCCAAACTAGCTAGTTTTAACCTGTTTAGCGCAGGCTTTTTCCTGGACCAATAGCTGGCTTGAATCTGACTTATTTTGAGCAGGCTTTTTTAGGTCAAAGAGAGGTCACCTAACCCCTCAGACCTATGAGCCCGCCCAATTTATCTGAGCAGCAGTTTTTTAAATTAAATTATTTAAACCCTTCTCCCGCCATTTTCCCATGAGGAAAAGGGGGGCTAGAGGCTGCCAATCCCCTCTTCCTTTCATTCCATATACTGTATAATATTTGTTAAAAAAGTAAATACAGGTTTAAAGCGCGGTGATCTCAGTCGCGCCGTGTTGCTAAGACACGGCATGACCCCAATCTCTGTAAAGAGCCACGGCCGCATCTCTTTAACCATGTGATAGGCTGTATCCAATCACATGCGGTCACATGTAAATACGGAAATGCCAGTAATCGTCTCTCATCGCCTCACTTGCAGAGTGTGTTGTGAAAAGAGCCGATCAGAGGCATCTCCTTGCAGGGGACATCCAGACATGTAATCAGGGCACTGATTATCAGTTGCCTGATTACAATACAGCGCCACCATTTCTCAGAAATCAGTGCCCACCAGTGCCAGCAATCAGTGCTCACAAGTGCCACCAATCAGTGCCCATTAGTGATGCCAGTCAGTGCTGGCTATCAGTGCCTCCTATCAGTGCTGCCCATCAATGCCCATCAGTGCCATCTATCTATGTTGCCTATCAGTGTCACCTATCAGTGCCCACCAGTGCCACCTATCAGTGCCCACCAGTGCCACCCATCAGTGCTAATAAGTGTGACATATTAGTGCCTCCTCATTAGTGCCACCTAATCAGTGCCCATAAGTGCCACCTCATCAGTGCCCATCAGTGCCCATCAGGGCCACCTCGTCAGCGCACATCGGTGAAGGAGAAAAATTACTTATTTACAAGAAAAACTTTTATTTTTCAACATTTTCAGACTATTTTTGTAAGAAATAAAAAATCCAGCAGTGATTAAATACCACCAAAAGAAAGATCTATTTGTGTGAATAAAATGATAATTTGTTCACATGTTTACAGTGTAGCATGACTGCGCATTTGTCATTCAAAGTGCAATAGCATTGAAAGCTGAAAATTGGAAAATTGGTCTGGGCAGGAAGGGGGTGAAAGTAACCCGTAGGCAAGTGGTTAATGATACCTAAAATAATTCTTGAAATAGAAACTGTTTCCAAAAAACTATTATTAAACTACAGTATAGGTCTGGGAGTCACAGCTCTAGAGTTTTAACCTCTTTTACTTGAAAAGATACCAAGGTGAATGCATAGCCACCCACACTTGAACTACTTCTGTCACTTGTCTCTTTGCCTATCATTAAATTTGCAATACAAGAGGAACAAAACAATTTGTTCCTGTTGTGGAAATATGTTTTTCTCTTATTGCTGTTTTACTCAGTTTCTAAATCCCCACGCACAGTATATGCAATGATTTTGTGAATCCAGCATGACGACTGTGACAAGTGCTAGAATTTTATGTCCTTGTTTTCTCAAGTTAAACCTTTAAAACTAGAAAGTCAAACTAATAATAAAACAATGGAAAAAAAAAAACAGAAACCTGTGACTTACATGTGTGTATGATGTTAAAATTTGAAAAACTTCAATGTTAGAATGTGATGTCAGCAAAAACACCATACAATGCATTTCAGTCTGATGAAAGTCTTCTTCAGGAACCTACAAAATTGTGAAATTGTATTCTAGTTTACTGTAAGGTCAGTGACAGTTTTTTTTTTATATATATTCTTTATTTTATTAGCTCACACAAAATGGAAACAAAGTGATCATCAAAAAAAAACATATTGTCAAAGGGCATCAGGGAATTCCCATGAGACGTCTGACTCACAGAAATGCACATGCGCACAACATTCTCTGCAGAATGGTAACCAGACATGTGCATGCATGCAGGAATGCACACAGGAATTCAGGCACAAGCACAAACTCCCACACAGTGCATGTTGGCGACAGACTACATAAAGATGCTCCTGGGCGTGCGTTCTTTCAGTGTGTTCCTTTTGTTGCTGACCTAGCTTGCTCCATCTCGGAGTCTGCTCTTGACTTGTCACTTGTTCCTGACCCAGCTTGTTTCTGGCATTGGTTCTGCTCATGATTCGGTACCTCGCTGGGTTTAAAAGTCCGTATGTGTTATCAATTACATAGGGACTTATGTTTGAATATTGCACGTACCTCAGATCCAACCTGAGTATACAATTGGTTAATTTAATTGCAGATGTATACCATAGATCAGGGGTGCCCAACCTTTTGAAGAGCGAGGGCCACTTAAGCAACTTGGTAACCAGTCGCGGGCCACCATGAGTGGACGGATGACAGGTCACGGCTACTCTATAGGCCCCCCGATCTATCCAGATAGAAGGGGACAAATCTTTTTTAGATTGGACGTAGGCGGGCGTAAATGGACATCTGTCGCTCTGTAGAGTTGAATTGAGGGTCCCATTTGGTCAGGCTGATCGTGTGAATCAGTATCCTAATACTGCTTACACACCGATGTGCTGCGATTTACCCACACTGCGAATGCAGCTGTTTCTATCTTGCGATTGAGCTGAACTTTGCCATAGACGCTGCCTGTGGCAAAAGCCATCGCTGTAGAGGAAGCATCGGCTTATGGTGCTCTGCTCCGCAGCCACTTTCTTCCTCTACCACTAGCTTTATATCACAACACTGATGCTGTAGTATGGCAGGTCGGCAACCTGTGATCTTTGCTTGCAGGAGGTCGCGGGCTACGTCAGAGGGCCCCATGTGCCACATGTGGCCCCTGGGCCACTGGTTGGCCACCCCTGCCATAGATAGTAAAACTAAATAGTGATAGTAAAGAGAATCCTAAATAAATCTAGGGAGAGATTGCGAGAAGAATGCAGAAAAACTATTAAGATATTATAGAGAAAAAATAGGAGAATGGTAGGTAATTAAGGTGTGGAAGACGGTGGGATAAATCCTACCCTATACCCATGGATCATCCCCCATTTCTCATTTCACCCAGGATCAGTTAGTAGAGTTACTGCTGAGGTTAGGGCACAGGAGAGATTCATATTCGAGTTGTAGAGAACACATTTCAGATTAATCAGATCTGTCTGAATCTGTCATGCATCAGGGTCTTCCATGTTCTTTAGTTTACCTTGGCTAACCATTGTCCTACACTGGGAGGCTGTGATTGCTTCCATTTATCTGGAACATAGCTCTTATGCAGCGTACACACGACCGTTTTTCATGACGAGAAAAATACCTATTTTTTAATTGGTCGTTAAAAATGGTCATGTGTAGGCTCCAAAGCATTTTTTCAATAAGAAAAATGGGCATTCAAATTTTAGAACATGCTCTATTTTTTCTCGTCGTTTTTCACATCGTAGTTTTTTTTGCAGTGAAAAACGGTCGTGTGTACGCTTTAACGATGGGGAAAAAAACATGCACCAAAGGGTGGTGCCATTTCAATAGAATTTCCCCTTTATAGTGCGTGTTGTACGTCGCCACGCTTTGCTTGAGCATTTTTTATCATGATCGTGTGTATGCAAGGCAGGCTTGAGAGGAAACACTTGGCTTAAGTGTGTTAGGATGGATCTTCTGTGCATGCACTTTGGAAAGTTATAGTGATGAAGTGAAAATATTCCTGGGTCATCAGGCAATCTATGAGCCATACATTTTTGAGAAATGTGGCATACCTCCACCCTAAACAATTGTAGAGATTGACAGGGACTGGAGATGTGTAGGATTTCTCCAAACACTGCCTTACATCTCTAGCCTGACTCTGTGGCTGTCAATAATGTGATGTAGGACATGTGCTGTTCTGTACCAGTGAGTGAGAATTTTAAAGCTGAATGCTTGTAATTTTGTACATGTCAAACTTATGTGCATAGTGGAAGATTTTATCAGTTTTATGTACAGATCATGATCCCAGTTTGCAATGTATGGGAGGATCTAGTCTTCAGGGGGTGAAGTTAACACATTTTACATCAGAGAGTGTCTAAGGCCGCGTGCACACGATCAGACCGGTCCGATGAAACTGGTCTTTCATCGGACCAATTCGATGGTGTGTACGGCCCATCGGACCGTTGTCCGTCGGACGAAAGTTTTAAAACTTGCTTTAACCACTTCTGACCGGCCCCACGTCCAAAGACGTCATTTTTTTGAAGATGGATATCTCGGTAACGGCAGCAGCTGCTGCCACAACCGAGATATCCATCTCTTCGTGGGGCGGTCCTGTTAACGATAACAGCGGTTATCGCGGCGGATTCGCCGCGAGATCGCCGTTACCGGCGGCGGGAGAGGGTGCCCCCCCCCTCCCGCCGCTCTCCCGCACCCTCCGCCGCTTACCGTAGCCGTCGGTAGCGGCGGAGGCGATCGGGTCCTGTTGCTGGCTGTCCGGGGATGCGACTGAGGGAAAAAATGTCCCTCAGCCGTCCCCATACCTCTGCTGGGCGGAAATGACGTCAAAACGTCATTTCCACCCAGCCTCTTAAAGAGACATTTAATTTGTTTACATTTTGACTTTTTTTTTTTTCTTTTTTTTTTTTGCATTTAAGCCTGAATATGAGATCTGAGATAAGAGGACCTGTCATGCTTTTTTCTATTACAAGGGATGTTTACATTCCTTGTAATAGGAATAAAAGTGATAATTTTTTTTTTTTTCAGTGTTAAACATTATAAAATAAATAGAAATAAAAACGAAAACCAAAAAAAAAATTTTTTAAAGTGCCCCGTCCCGACGAGCTCGCGCGCAGAAGCAAACGCATACGCGAGTAGCGCCCGCATATGAAAACGGTGTTCAAACCACACAAGTGAGGTATCGCCGCGATCGTTAGAGCAAGAGCAATAATTCTAGCCCTAGACCTCCTCTGCATCTCAAAAAATGCAACCTGTAGAATTTTTTAAACGTCGCCTATCGAGATTTTTAAGGGTAAAAGTTTCACGCCATGCCACGAGCAGGCGCAATTTTTAAGCGTGACATGTTGGGTATCATTTTACTCGGCGTAACATTATCTTTCACAATATATAAAAAAATTGGGCCAAATTTATTGTTGTCTTATTTTTTAATTCAAGAAAGTGAATTTTTTCCAAAAAAAGTGCACTTGTAAGACCGCTGCGCAAATACGGTGTGAGAAAAAGTATTGCAATGACCGCCATTTTATTCTCTAGGGTGTTAGAAAAAAAAATATATAATGTTTGGGGGTTTTAAATAATTTTCTAGCAAAAAAAACTGTTTTAGTCTCGTAAGCACCGAATCTGAAAAACAGGCTCGGGGCTGAAGTGGTTAAAATCTGTCCGACGGACACCTGTCCGTCGGACAGATTCAATGGTTAGTACGCCAAAGCATCGGACCAAAAACCTGCGCATGCTCAAAATCAAGTCGACGCATGCTTGGAAGCATTGAACTTCCTTTTTTCAGCACGTTGGTGTGTTCTACGTCACCGCGTTCTGGTCTGATCGGATTTTTGGTCCGATGGTGTGTACACACATCAGACCATCAGACCACTTCAGCGCGGTCCGATGAAAACGGTCCGTCGGACCAGTTTCATCAGACCTGTCTGATCGTGTGTACAGGGCCTAAGGGAACCTGATCGTGTGCATTCCTTGCTGCAGTTTTTCAGGGAGCTGAATAATCTTTCTAGTGGACTGAGGTGTGATCAAGTTTGTGGGAGCCCTGAGTTCCATGACCAAAGAGTGCTAGTTGTACTGTTATGCCACGTACACACGATCCGACATTCCGACAACAAAACCGTGATTAAATGTTCGCTCAAACTTGTCTTGCATACACACGGTCACACAAATGTTGTCGGAAATTACGAACGTCAAGAACGCGGTGAAGTACAATACTACGACAGGCCAAGAAAAATTAAGTTCAATGATTCCGAGCATGCGTCAAATTGATTCCGAGCATGCATAGGATTTTTGTGCATCGGAATTGCATACAGACGATCAGAATTTTTGTTGTCGGAAAAATTTGAGAACCAGCTCTCAAACATTTGTTGTCAGAAATTCTGACAGCAAATGTCCAATGGAGCATACACACGGTCGGAATATCCGACCAAAAGCTCACATTTGTTGTTGGAAATTCCGACCATGTGTACGCGGCATTACACTTGCAGAGACCTTATTGTTTGACTGCTTGCATTATTCTTGGTGAATGCAGTTTCTAAAGTGATCCTGGTGATGGCTTCTCTATCCTATCTATATGTTTCTGGGGTTTTGTTTATATCAATGAAGAACAATGTATATTTCTCTACCAAAGTGATACACTTTTTATGCCTTGGAGCCTGAACTGTACAATTTTAAGAGTCCTATGCAGAGGCATAAGCATTTGTGCATAACTCATGAATCATACCCTTGCAAATGTGCTAAAAAAAATATATTTAAGTTGTCTTTCCCAGGGCAAAAGTAAAATTCTCTCATAACTAGAGATGACACCTGGATGTTCGGGTTCGGCGGGTTCGGCCGAACTTCGGAAAAAAGTCCGGGTTCGGGATCCGAACTTGACCCGAACCCGGAGCCGAACCCCATTGAAGTCAATGGGGACCCACATTTTTGACTACTAAAATGTCTCTAAAAAACTAAGGGAAAGGCCTAGAGGGCTGCAAATGGCATTAACAAGTACTCTGCAATCAAATGTGGATAGGGAAATAACTTAAAATAACATAAAATACATAAAAAAATAAAAAATCTTGACAAGCAGGAACCTTCCCCAATGATGGGACACTATTCCTCCCACTGATACCAATGATGGGGCACTATTTCTCCCACTGACACAAATGATGGGGCACTATTCCTCCCAATGATACCAATGATGGGGCACTATTTCTCCCACTGACACAAAAGATGGGAAACTTTTCCTCCCAATGATGGGAGACTATTCCTCCCACTGATACCAATGATGGGGCACTATTTCGCCCACTGACACAAATGATGGAACACTATTCCTCCCAATGATACCAATGATGGGGCACTATTTCTCCCACTGACACAAATGATGGGGGCACTATTCCTCCCAATGATATCAATGATGGGGCACTATTTCTCCCACTGACACAAATTATGGGGCACTATTCCTCCAACTGATACCGATGATGGGACACTATTCCTCCCACTGATACCAATGAGGGGCACTATTTCTCCCACTGACACAAATGATGGGACACTATTCCTGCCAATGATACCAATGATGGGACACTATTCTGGTGCAATTAGATTTGTCAAGTAGGACTGACTCCTAACTAATTCTCTCCCTATAAGCACAATCAGGAACCTTTCCCTACAGTAGCTAATGCAGAGTATGTTACAGGAACATATGCAGTGCTGGTGCAATATGCAGAGTATCTGACAGGAACATATGCAGTGCTGGTGCAATATGTAGAGTATCTGACAGGAACATATGCAATGCTGGTGCAATATGCAGAGTATGTCACAGGAACATATGCAATGCTGGTGCAATATGCAGAGTATGTCACTGGAACATATGCAATTCTGCTGCAATATGCAGAGTATGTCACATATGCAATGCTGCTGCAATATGCAGAGAATGTCACATATGTAATGCTGGTGCAATATGCAGAGTATGTCAGAGGAAAATATGCAATGCTGGTGCAATATGCAGAGTATGTCACTAGAACATATGCAATGCTGATGCAATATGCAGAGTGTGTCACATATGCAATGCTGCTGCAATATGCAGAGTATGTCACATATGCAATGCTGCTGCAATATGCAGAGTATGTCAGAGGAACATATGCAATGCCGGTGCAATATGCAGAGTATGTCACATGAACATATGCAATGCTGGTGCAATAAGCAGAGTATGTCACAGGAACATATGCAATGCAGCTGCAATTAGGTTTATGAAGTAGGACTGACTCCTATCTAATTCTCTCCCTATAAGAACATCAGGAACCTTTCCCTACAGTACCTAATGCTATGTAGATCGCTGAGTATTGTAATTCGATTTCTGAAGCAGCACAATCCTATCTAAATCTGTCCCTGAGATCAGCCTTTCCCTACCCTAGCTAAAGCAGAGTGACGAGCTGTGCTTTGTGCCTCTAGCTTATATAGAGGCTGGGTCACATGCTCGGTCACATGCTGCACAGCCATGCCATTAGTAGGCATGGCTGTGATGGCTTCTAGGTCACACAAGTAAAACAAATGACGATTGGCTGCCGTGCAGCGCACCGTTACATAGCCAAACTCCGAACCCGAACCCGAACTTTCAGCAAATTATTCGGGTTCGGGTTTGGGTCAAAAAAAAAAGAGACCACAAGAGACCACAAGAGAAAAGAACCTACAACAATAGTCTAACAACATTTGACCAAAAAGAGCCTAAATTAATAGCCTAAGAACAATCAGCCAGAAGAAATATAGCATAAAAACATTTGATGGGAAAAAAAAGCATAAAAACTTTTGATTTAGTTCCTTTCGCACAATAGCCACAGGTTTATACATTGTGCAAAAAAATTCCTGAAAACGAATGGGCAAATGCTGGTTAATTTGTACAGAACAAATGTACATGCAGTTTTTCTGGATGACTATTTTTGTCATTTTCTTTTTTTTTTAATACATAAATCCCTATGTGTAGCAGTTTAACATAATTAACATCTACTGGAGTAGAATATATTTCATGTACAGTAAAACCTTGGTTTGAGAGTAACTTGGTTTAAGAGCGTTTTGAAAGACAAGCAACATTTTTTTTATAAATTTTGACTTGAAATACAAGCAATATCTTGATACAAGAGTAGCGTCAAGTCACAACTGAGTGTAAAATAGAATAGAGGTGCAGAAGAGTGTAGCAATCTGGTTACATTTAATGATGGTACCCCAGTTAGAAACTCACATGGTTGATGGTTAAAACAGGCACATCTAAGTATGCAGGCATACAGGGTAAAGCTTTCAGATTTCTCTACTGCAGGGTAGTCTTCCCGATCACAATTGCAGACTGATAGCGGTGAGAGACAGTGGTGAGGATGGCGGTCTATGTGGATTACTTTACCCCGGATGCCTGCACACTTAGATGTGCCTATTTTAATCCTCTAACATGTGAGTTGCTAAACGTTATACCTTCATTAAATGTAACCATATGGCTACACTTGGAGGCACTTCTCTTTTCTTTTATACTCTGCTTCTGGTTACCTTGGGGAGGCTGTCATTTATGGATGGACATTTTATGGTTACACAACTTACTGAAGGACCTATAAATAAATAGACATGTGCATTTGTTTTCGTCCGAATGCATTTTCGTTCAAATTTTGGGTATCGTTTTAACAAAAACGAAGGCGCAAAATCCAAAATGCAAAATATCCGACATAAGAAAAAGCTTTATTTTTTCATTTTTGTTGCTACAACAGTTTGATATAGATAGGAGATTCAACATGACACTGACAATAGCAATCTGTGTCGAATGTGCCTTACCTAACTCTATTAGTTCAAGATTATTCTACATAGAGAGTAAAGATTTGACAAGGAGAAAAAAGATTCGACATTATAGAGACAGTGTCGGGGTAGACCATTCGACATGAATGACAAAGACTTGACGAAGCAAGGAAAAACATACAAATGTCGAATCTCTCATTAAAGGCCTATGGTGTCTGTCGAAAGTTCTAAGAAGATTCGACAAGCAGCTAAACTGTACGCCGCCACAATCGTACATTTCCAGTCAAATGCTCGGACCATAGGCTATAGAAGAATTTGAATGTTGGTTGACTAGTAGTAATAATTTATAAATATAATTATAACTAGTGTCATACAACATAAGAATTCTTTTATAGCTTGTAGGCGGAACATTCGACCGGAAATGTATGATTGCGGTGTTGTACAGTTTAGCTGCTCCGTCGAATCTTCTTAGAACATTCCACAGACACCATAAGCCTTAAATGACAGATTCAACCTTAATTCAATTCGATTTTTGGACGAATGCATTTCTTAACAAAACTAAATAAAAAAAAACGAATTTCGGGAGTAACTAAACAAATTTATTTTTCAGACAAAAACGAAATTCCGAAACAAAATATTTCAGTGTGCACATGTCTATAAATAAATGGTTGTGGAACAAATCATCTGCGTTTCTATGATGTCTTATGGGAAAATTTGCTTTAATATACAAGTGCTTTGGATTTCAAGAATGCTTCCAGAACAAATTATGCTTGCAATACAAGATTTTACTGTAATAATTATTTTAACAATCACATGGGAAAATCTATTTTTTGGCTTATAAAAGGTTGGTCATGGAGTCTTGAGAGTTGTTTGGATTTAGGGGGCTAGGTGCCCACAAACATAGGATTGTTTCTAATCTCTTTGAAATCAATTATTTGGGACAATGACCATTTTAAATTATGCCTGTGCCTTAGGCCTCGTACACACGAGGGGATATGTCCGCTGAAAACGGTCCGATGGACCGTTTCAGCAGACATCTCCGCTCGTGTGTATGGGCTAGCGGACAGATTTCTCCACCCGACAGATTTCAAAGCATGCTTTGAAATCCATCCGGTGGAATCTGTCCGCCCGACATGTCTGCTGGTTAGTACACTTACCAGCAGACATGTCGTCCCCCACCGCCGCCGCGCCGCCGCCGAATGGATTCGGCGCATGCGCGGAAGTGTTTAACTTCCTGGTGCGGTGACGTGGTGGTGACGTGGCGGCGTCAACGTCACCGCCGCGTCACCGCGCTGTCCGGCGGCGGGGAATTTGATCCGATGGTGTGTACACGCCATCGGATCAAACTCCCGATCGGACATATTCGATGGAAATGGTCCGCGGACCGTTTTCATCGGATATGTCCGATCGTGTGTACGAGGCCTTATGGCTTTATTACAGCATACCTTCAAACTTTCTAAGGTAAGAAAGAAGGGTACCTGTTAGCACAAAGTATGAAGACAAAGGACAAAGTACAAACAAGCCATCACCTTCACCATTCACAGATTATCTAGAATTTATACTCAAAATAATATTGGTTAAACTGGCAAGTATTTTGTGGTTCCAAATGAATGACAGTCTCTCAGAAAGAGGGACATTTGGGAGTTATGCATTGTCTTGTAATATGAATGTTAGCCAAATTCCATAAATTACTTTTCATCAAGTATATTTTAAGTGATATGTCTGTAAGGCAGCTTTGTTAGGATTATGGATCCCTTAGAAGGCACTGAACTCATGTTTAAGCATGGAGGCAACAGGCAAGACAATGCTCAGTAAGCCAGTATTATGTCTTTCTCACAATACGAGACAAGACAGAATTCTGCGTTCCACCGCTGATAAAATGGAGTCCAGCCATCATGATTGTTTTGTGAATATTGCATGAGACTGTGGTCCCCACACGGCCAGCTGCAGCTTCAAAGCATCCTATTGACCTAGATTCAACAGCAGATTAGTGTCTGCTCCGACCTGCACTGCCATCCTCACACAGGGAGCCTGATTTTAACTTCTCTGACTGTACTTGTACGCTGTTCTGACCCACATTGCAGCACAGGGCTAAAAAAAAAAAAGCAAGAAGATGCACACATATGACTTTCAACAGAATAACAGATTAAAACTGCTATTTTAGTGCATTTTCTGTTCACAAATAATGGTTTGTGATTAAGATGGAAGGAGAAGGAATGTTTTGTTTTCACACCTCAGCTTTGTGTTAAAACTCCTGTCATTTTGTTTTCCCCTTGGGAATGTATACTTTGTTCTCAACAAAATATAACACTGTTTATATCTCTTTGGATGTATCCTATTAAGGTCAGATGCCACACAGTAGAGACAGTTGCAAATTAAGTCCTTGAAAATGTTTTGGACAAAGAATTTTAACAGCAATTCCCCAAAACACACCGTTACTCTAGATACATGCCTACGTACAATGCAAAAAGCAACAGAACAATTGATTTTTGATACAAATTCCTTTTTTTTGTGATTTTGTTCAGCAAGTCTCTGTACATCAAATATGGTCAGTCAATATCATTTAAATGTTATTACGCACAAGTATTTTGAAGTCCCTGACAACCAAAAGGTGCACTTCATTGTAGGGCAAACCCGTCAACTCTGTGGTGACAGCAAAAGTCAATGTTTACTGACCGATGTGGTCACTATAGAAATCAACAATGTCTACAATAATTTAGAAGCATTTTTCAGTTAAGTTGCAGTAAAAATCACCATGAATACACTAAAGTTAAATTACTGATCCCAGTCTTTGAATGTCCAAATTTAGGGCTTGTTTACACTTGCTTCAAAACAAGGCTTTGGACATGCTTTTTTAACCACTTAACCCCCGGACCATATTGCTGTCCAAAGACCAGAGCACTTTTTGTGATTCGGCACTGCGTCGCTTTAACTGACAATTGCGCGGTCGTGCGACGTGGCTCCCAAACAAAATTGGCGTCCTTTTTTTCCCTCAAATAGAGCTTTCTTTTGGTGGTATTTGATCATCTCTGCGGTTTTTATTTTTTGCGCTATAAACAAAAATAGAGCGACTATTTTGAAAAAAAAAACAATATTTTTTACATTTTGCTATAATAAATATCCCCAAAAAAGATATAAAAAAACATTTTTTTCCTCAGTTTAGGCCGATACGTATTCTTCTACACATTTTTCGTAAAAAAAAAATCGCAATTAGTGTTTATTGATTGGTTAGCGCAAAATTTATAGCGTTTACAAAAAAGGGGGTAGTTTTATGGCATTTTTATTAATATTTTTTTTTTACTAGTAATGGCGGCGATCAGCGTTTTTTTTCGGTACTGCGATATTATGGCGGACACATCAGACACTTTTGACACATTTTTGGGACCATTGGCATTTTTATAGCGATCAATGCTATAAAAATGCATTGGATTACTATAAAAATGCCATTGGCAGTGAAGGGGTTAACACTAGGGGGCAGGGACGGGGTTAAGTGTGTTCCTATTTGTGTTCTAACTGTATGGGGGGGTGGACTCACTAGAGGAAATCACTGATCTTCTGTTCATACATTGTATGAACAGAAAATCAGCGTTTCCCCCGCTGACAGGAACGAAAGGTATGTGTTTACACACATACCTCCCGTTCCCCGCTCTGTAACGAGCAATCGCGGGTGCCCGGCGGCTATCGTACCCGCCGGGCACGCTCGCGGGACTCGGGGGCGTGCGGGGGGCGCGCGCACCGGCCGCCGGTGGCGCGCGCGCCCTCTAGTGGCCGAAAAGATTAGGACGTAGAGCTACGTGCTCCCGCGAGACCGCGCCACCGTCCCGCAGTAATATGACGGTGGGCGGTTGGGAAGAAGTTAAAGCTTTCTAAACACCAGTCAAAGCCCCTGTCACTAAATAAAATGGTTAGCTTACAGTCCTGTTTACACCTTGGGCTTGCTTTGCTTGGGCTTTGTTTCAAATATTATACCCTATGTTGCTTTAGTGTTGCTTCAAAGCGTGTTCCAAGCCTCCATAGAAGTCTATAACAAAGCTCAATTGAAGCACCTGCAGCTTTTGAGAGGCTTTATTTCACTTTAGCTTCGCTTTGTTTTGGAGGTATTGCAGGTATAAGATATCAACACACAAACAGGGAACCTGCCAAGCTTCACTAAAGCTTAAAAAAAAAGCATCATAAAAGCACCGCTGAAGCATCATTGAAACACATGACAAACACATTAAAAAAGCACGTTGAAGCTGTAGGCGCTTCAATGTGTGTTGAACTTGAAGCAAGTGTAAAATGAACTTGTTGTAGATGGGAATTTGACTGCTTTCACACTCGGGTAGTGCGCTTGCAGGACAGGAAAAAAAAGTCCTGCAAGCAGCATCTTTGGGGTGGTGTGGCAACCCTGAATACAGCACTACTACACCGCCCCTGCCTATTGAAATAAATGGGCATCGCTTCTAAAGCACCTGAAAATCGCCTCAGAAGCACCACATCACGGTTGCTTTTAACCACTAACGCCCCAAAACAACCATAGTCTACTTAAAGCTGCAAAGCATTTAAAGCAAAGTGCTCCAACGATATGCCTGTAAAAGATATGTAAAAATGTCCTCTCCTGCACTTTTTTTTCTTTTACCACCTCAGCCTTGACCAAGCTCAAGAGACCGACTCATGGTATGGTGCTTCTTATCGTCTCTGTTCAGGTTTGCATCATTTGTGATATATCTTGTAGCCATTGATTTGTCTTTTTTTTTTTTCCATAAATATTGTTATTCTTAACAAATCCGAATATAAAGTGAACTGTAGAAATGTGGACCTCCACTACCGTGACAGGGTTGTAATACCTATTCTCACCCTAAGTTATACCCTTATCCAGGGGGAGATCCAAAACAGACTAACAAAAGTTCACCCTCCCATCCCCCCCACCCTCGTGGCTCCCCGGACTTTGCTCTTATCCCGTAGTTGGTAGTCAGCGTGATTTTAGCTGAATGCTCAATACCTGGAATGTATTTAAATAAGTAATCTCAGGTTGGAATAACCTTCGCCATCTAGATTCAGCAGCAAGTCTCTACTCTCATTACTTATGACGGCCTCAGTCTTTCAGTGTAACTCCAAGTTTTTTTTATAATCTCTCCACTTTTGCCATTTATCTAAAGAATCCCCCGTTATTTCCAAGAGGTTCTCTTTAAGCGCCTCCATCCTGTACGTTTCCTCTACTGCGTTAATCCAATCCCAAACCATAGGACATTCCACTTCCTTCCACTTTCGTGGAATGAGTCTTTTCGCAGCATTTAACAGGTGGGGCAAGAGAGATTGCTTATATTTTTTCCGACCCTCCTGGCCACATTGGAAAAGGACCCCCCAGGGATCTTTCTTAATCTCCCTGCCCGTTATTTCTTTAATTAGACCTAGTATAGTATCCCAATATTTTTGGATAATCGGGCATTGTTCCTTTATCTGGGCACCCCCGCCAACACTTGGCAGACTGTCCCACTTTGTATTTACTGGCTTTGTCAGGTGTGATGTACCAGCCCGATATACATTTAAAGTTTGTCTCGGCGGTTCGAGTGTCTATTGCTGAAGAATGCGTCCAGTACATAATTCTTTGCAACGTGTGCTCCCCTCTTAATATTCCCAGCTCCCTTTCCCATTTTTCTATAAATGGGGCTTTCTCCCGTGCTCCTATTTTAATTAGTATTTTGTATAGTTTAGTGATAGTGCCTTTAGAATTAACTGATTTACAAACTTTCTCCAATGGTGTCAATTCCCCGTTCGTCCGTAGTGGTTGGGGAAGGTGTCGAACAAAATGAGACAGCTGAAGATAGTGCCACCTATCGAGATTCCAACAGTCAATTTTGGTCTTTAACTCTTCATAGGTTTTTATCTCGCCGTCCTTAATTATATCACCTAAATGTGCATCTTCCTTCCTGATCCAATTTCCCCCTATTTTTGTCTCCCCTGGTGCAAAAAAAGGATTTTCTTTTAATTTCATAAGTGGTGAATTACATTTTGTATCTAATAGTGACTGAACCCTATCCCACATTCTTAAAGTATCCCAGGTCATTTCAAAAAAATTGTGCTCAAGTGACCTATATTGGGGAGGGATCCAAATGATATTACCCAAATGTGTAGGGGCTTGCGCTTTTTCAATTTGGACCCATCTTTTACATTGTCTGTCCCTGAACCATTCCACCGCCCGCAAAAGGACTGCTGCCTTATAATAACTTTTAATGTCAGGCACTGCTAAACCCCCGTATTGCTTTTCTTGTTTTAGGGTGGAAAGAGATAATCTATGCTTTTTTTTTTCCAAACATAATTCATAAGTAGGGAATTAAGGATCCTCAGAAATTGTTGTGGAACTACTATTGGTAATAATAAAAATGTATATAATATTTTTGGGACCACCGTCATTTTTAAAATGTTTATGCGCCCTACCCATGAAATGGGTTTATTTATTGTTTTTTTTTTTATTCAATTTTGATGTCGTTTAACAAAGGTACATAATTGATTTTATAGATCTTCTGGACTGTGTTAGCTAATTTAATCCCAAGATATTTTAATTCCCTACTCCAAGGGAAGGTACAAATCCCTTTTACTTGTTCTTCTTCAAACTTCTTCAAGTTTATATTTTAGTATCTCGGATTTAGTTACTTTGATTTTAAAATTGGAGATATCGGCAAAAGCTGCCAACTTGTGTTCTTCCTCGTCTACCCTTATACCCCTAATATCAGGATCCTTTCGAATAGTTGCCAAAAGGGGTTCTTACGACAAGATAAAGAGCAAGGGGACAGGGGACAGCCCTGTCTTGTCCCGTTCTTCATCACAAAGGGTTCAGACAGTGTACCATTTATTTTGATTTTTGCAGAGGGGGAATGCTAGAGTGTATTTATCCAATTGGACAATCTACTCCCTATTCCCATTTCTTTGAGGGCCTGCATCATGAGTCCCCAGTCTACCCTGTCGAACGCTTTTTCAGCGTCCACTGACAGGAATATACCCAGGGACCCATCCTGTCTTAGCTTCTGAAGCAGAAGAAGTGCTCTAATGCTGTTATCCTTTCCCTCTCTATTAGGGACAAACCCTACCTGATCCGGATGGACTAAGGCCCCATACACACGATCGGACATATCCGATGAAAACGGTCCACGGACCATTTCCATCGGATATGTCCGATCGGGAGTTTGATCCGATGGCGTGTACACACCATCGGATCAAATTCCCCGCCGCCGGACGGCGCGGTAACGCGGCGGTGACGTTGACGCCGCCGCGTCACCGCCACGTCACCGCACCATGAAGTAAAACACTTCCGCGCATGCGCCGAATCCATTCGGCGGCGGCGCGGCGGCGGTGGGGGACGACATGTCTGCTGGTAAGTGTACTAACCAGCAGACATGTCGGGCGGACAGATTCCACCGGATGGATTTCAAAGCATGCTTTGAAATCTGTCGGGTGGAGAAATCTGTCCGCTAGCCCATACACACGAGCGGAGATGTCTGCTGAAACGGTCCATCGGACCGTTTTCAGCGGACATATCCCCTCGTGTGTACGAGGCCTAAGGCGGCGTACACACGAGGGGATATGTCCGCTGAAAACGGTCCGATGGACCGTTTCAGCAGACATCTCCGCTCGTGTGTATGGGCTAGCGGACAGATTTCTCCACCCGACAGATTTCAAAGCAAGCTTTGAAATCATGTCGGGCGGACAGATTCCACCGGATGGATTTCAAAGCATGCTTTGAAATCTGTCGGGTGGAGAAATCTGTCCGCTAGCCCATACACACGAGCGGAGATGTCTGCTGAAACGGTCCATCGGACCGTTTTCAGCGGACATATCCCCTCGTGTGTACGAGGCCTAAGGCGGCGTACACACGAGGGGATATGTCCGCTGAAAACGGTCCGATGGACCGTTTCAGCAGACATCTCCGCTCGTGTGTATGGGCTAGCGGACAGATTTCTCCACCCGACAGATTTCAAAGCAAGCTTTGAAATCTATCCGGTGGAATCTGTCCGCCCGACATGTCTGCTGGTTAGTACACTTACCAGCAGACATGTCGGCCCCCACCGCCGCCGCGCCGCTGCCGAATGGATTCGGCGCATGCGCGGAAGTGTTTTACTTCCTGGTGCGGTGACGTGGCGGTGACGCGGCGGCGTCAACGTCACCGCCGCGTCACCGCGCCGTCCGGCGGCGGGGAATTTGATCCGATGGTGTGTACACGCCATCGGATCAAACTCCCGATCGGACATATCCGATGGAAATGGTCCGCGGACCGTTTTCATCGGATCGTCACCGCACCATGAAGTAAAACACTTCCGCGCATGCGCCGAATCCATTCGGCGGCGGCGCGGCGGCGGTGGGGGACGACATGTCTGCTGGTAAGTGTACTAACCAGCAGACATGTCGGGCGGACAGATTCCACCGGATGGATTTCAAAGCATGCTTTGAAATCTGTCGGGTGGAGAAATCTGTCCGCTAGCCCATACACACGAGCGGAGATGTCTGCTGAAACGGTCCATCGGACCGTTTTCAGCGGACATATCCCCTCGTGTGTACGAGGCCTAAGGCGGCGTACACACGAGGGGATATGTCCGCTGAAAACGGTCCGATGGACCGTTTCAGCAGACATCTCCGCTCGTGTGTATGGGCTAGCGGACAGATTTCTCCACCCGACAGATTTCAAAGCAAGCTTTGAAATCATGTCGGGCGGACAGATTCCACCGGATGGATTTCAAAGCATGCTTTGAAATCTGTCGGGTGGAGAAATCTGTCCGCTAGCCCATACACACGAGCGGAGATGTCTGCTGAAACGGTCCATCGGACCGTTTTCAGCGGACATATCCCCTCGTGTGTACGAGGCCTAAGGCGGCGTACACACGAGGGGATATGTCCGCTGAAAACGGTCCGATGGACCGTTTCAGCAGACATCTCCGCTCGTGTGTATGGGCTAGCGGACAGATTTCTCCACCCGACAGATTTCAAAGCAAGCTTTGAAATCTATCCGGTGGAATCTGTCCGCCCGACATGTCTGCTGGTTAGTACACTTACCAGCAGACATGTCGGCCCCCACCGCCGCCGCGCCGCTGCCGAATGGATTCGGCGCATGCGCGGAAGTGTTTTACTTCCTGGTGCGGTGACGTGGCGGTGACGCGGCGGCGGCAACGTCACCGCCGCGTCACCGCGCCGTCCGGCGGCGGGGAATTTGATCCGATGGTGTGTACACGCCATCGGATCAAACTCCCGATCGGACATATCCGATGGAAATGGTCCGCGGACCGTTTTCATCGGATATGTCCGATCGTCTGTACGCCGCCTCAGAGATGTATCACTCTTTTTAAACGTTCAGCTAAGATTTTAGCGAACAACTTTATATCCGTGTTCAGAAGGGATATCGGTCTATATGCTGAACAAAGTGCACTATCTTTACCATCTTTTAAAATAATAGCCACCGAGGCGGCAAGCGCTTCTCTACTAGTCTCAAACTCTGCTCCCAGACCATTAAAATATTTGCACAATTTCGGTATGAGAATATCACTAAATTTCTTATAATAAAAAGCTGAGAATCCATCGGGACCGGGGCTTTTCCCCCCTGCAGTGTTATCTATGGCTTTTTTTATTTCAATTTCGGTTATTGGCTGGTCCAATTGTGATCTTTCCGACTCGTTAATTCTGGGTAACCCTGCTTTCTCTAGGAACTCATGAATTTCGGCTTCCTTTTCTCCTACCTGCCACCTAGTCTGGTCGATCGTATACAGTTCCTCATAATAGTTTTTAAAAGTTTCTGCAATTTCTACCGTTGAATAGACCAGGTCGCCATTTTTTTTTTTTTTTTCAATATAGTTCCTAGTCTTCTTTTTATGGGACATTTTGGCCAAACTTCTGCTGGGTTTATTACCCCACAAGTATCTCTCTCTGGTAATATTCGAGAACATTTTTTTTGCCTCTTGTTCCATGACCTCCTTAAGCTCCTCTCTTTTTAAAGTCAGCTTATGGAAAGTCTCTTTTAGTCTACGCTCTTTATGTTCGCTTTCCAGTGTCATTATCTCCTTGGTTAAGGTATCCAGCTTCATATATTTATTTCTCTTTTTTTCCTTGCCCCTTCGGATATTAGAATCCCTCTAATGTACGCTTTGTGCGATTCCCAGAGAGTGGCACTTGAGATACCTTCTGTGTCATTTAGCAAAAAAAACTTTTTGAGTTCCTCTTCTACCCTTCTAGCCCCTGAATCGTCACGAATCAGATTGTTATTTAGATGCCAAACCGTTTGTTGGTTGTTTTGAATCTGAGATTTAATTTTCATAGTTACTGGGGCATGGTCCGACAAGGTCATAATTCCAATGTCCGTCTCGGTAACCCGCTCCAACAGTCTGTGATCAACCAGTATATAATCTATCCTTGTATACGTTCCATGTGGGGGAGAGAAAAACGTATAATTACGCTCTTGAGGGTGAAATGCCCTCCACACATCAACAAGTTGGGTTTCATGTAACTTTTGTTTTATTTTTTGAATTTTTCCGTTAGTTGTCTCCCGCACATGGGCAGTGCTGTCTACCCTAGGATTCATGGCAAAATTAAAATC
Organism: Rana kukunoris; assembly: GCA_029574335.1. Taxonomy (NCBI): domain Eukaryota; kingdom Metazoa; phylum Chordata; class Amphibia; order Anura; family Ranidae; genus Rana; species Rana kukunoris. Next base: position 311,786,342 of record CM056052.1, on the reverse strand, counting down.
TCCCATCAGGACTACGTATCCCTCCGTGAAGCTATACAATTTGCCCAGAATTTGGCTTAAATATTGGGTTGGAAGGACATTGGGGGCATATATATTTGCCAAAGTATATTCAGTTCCCCTTAACCGTCCTTTCAAAAATAAAAATCGCCCTTCAGGATCTGTCAACCTTGCCTTGAGGGTAAACTCAACTCCTCTTGCAAACCCAATAGCCACCCCCCTGGCACGACTGGAAATAGAATCCCCATAGTACCAAGTTGGGTATGAAGTTGAGTAGAGCTTAACATTTGAATCCAGAGCCAGATGAGATTCTTGAATAAAAACTATATCCGCTCTGTATTGTATTGTTTTATCTCTTCCAGAATCTTGAATCTTTTACTAGCAGCATTCAAACCCTTAACGTTATAAGATAAAAATGTTATCTCTGCCATATCATTCGACTACTTCCTTTCTATCCTAGTCCTACGGAGTCCCAGGGAGCCACGTTCTTCCCCCCCTCTTGACATTATTCTGTTCAAAATAATTCACAACTGATACTTCCAGTGTCCATTTTTCCCTTGCTGCATCCAGTGGTTCCTTCATTTGACCTTCATGTCACTACAGCACCACTACAATTCTCCAAGTGTGGCATTCAGCAAGAGAGATAAGTATTTACTCTCTTCCCAGATTGCTTTCTGGGCATTTTTATTTGTTTGATAGAGTTAGGTTTAAAATGAATGAGGATTTTAAACTACACATACAGGTTCAAGCCCTGTCTGTTGCTATCCACGCTTGTTGTTAGATGACCACCAATGCAACTTTGCCAAGTTTTTAGTTGGCTTAGCCAGTTGCTCACTTATAGTGGTAACAGTTAGGGATGAGCTCCGTGTTCGATTAGAACGTATGTTCGACTCGAAGATCGTCTGTTCGACCGTTCATTGAAATTTGAACGTTATGGGCCATTTGTGCCAAATTCGAGTGGCGCGCCACGGCCCATAATTCACTGCAGCATTGCGCGCTGATGATTGGCCAAGCATGCACTATGAACCGCATGCTTGGCCAATCACAGCGCGCCAAAAACGGAGAGCCATAATTGGCCAATTATGGCTCAGGGGGTTTAGTACACGCCCCACACTATAAAAGGCCGTCTGCAGGGCGGCCTTGTGTAGTGTGTTGCGGCAGTTAACAGAGAACAGAGAGAGACTGAGAGAGTGTCATTATTTGCAGGTAGATAGAGCAGGCAGGCAGGCTAGTCAGTTAATGTTACAGTGTGTAGAGGATATATATACATCCCAGGTGTTGTACATGTATTTATACACTGTATAGCTTAGATAGATCAGTTCTTCCTAATTTACTGGCAGGCAGGTGAATGTGCTATTTAAAGACGCTATCACAGGCATAGACACCCAGCAGGTACAATATTTAAAGGAATTTTTCATCTTTTTTTATTTAATCATCATTAAAATCACTGCTCTTGCCCGAGGAAACATCAATGGAAAAAAGTTTTAAAAGTCCTGCTCCTGAAAAAACGACCATTTTATTTTTTATTTTTAACATTGATACATGTTCCCTGGGGCAAGACCTGGGTTCTCAAAGATGTTTTACAACAATAATTTGCATATGAAGCCCCATACACACTATCAGTTTTCTTGACGTTTTTCTCATCAGGTTTACCAAAACCATGTAGTGCAAGGGCCTGCCTGATTGCATACAAATTGAAACTCTTGAGGTTTGACCTCATATTAGATGGTTTTGGTAAACCTGAAGAGAAAACCGTCAGGAAAACTGATAGTGTGTATGGGGCTTTAGGCTTTAAAATTAGCACTTTTGAATTCGAACGTTCGAGTCCCATAGATGTCAATGGGGTTCTAAATGTTCGTGCGAACGTTCGGTCCGTTTGATGGTTCTGGTGCGAACCGAACAGGGGGGGGGATGGTGTTCGGCTCATCCCTAGTGACAGTCACATGTGCAGATGAAATAGTGTTCACTTAGGGTTGTGCTGGAGCAGCCACGTTCATTTCTATGTTGCACTTAGAAAAAATGTACCTATGCTGCCAGATACATTAAATAATAACATTACAGAATGGAAAAAATTATGGAATCATTTATACAAGTATACAGCTCTTGGCCCCAAGTACAGCATGCTAACATGCTAACATATGTACAGTAAAATTATGAAATAAAAGCAAACTCCAAAAGTGCTGGAAAAAAAACATTGTAATAATTATTAAAAAATGATCTGTCATCAAATTGCTTGTACAGACAATTACATATTAAATGGAATCTGAGATGGCCATTAAATTGTATTTCTTTCATTTCAATTTATTGACACATTCATAAGGCTGAAAAAAATTAAGGTTTATTTTAATTAACGTAATAACAGTTTTAGGATGGAAGTTTGTTGGCTGATAGCTCACTGACATGCTGGGTTGTCCCTTTACATGTATGCATTATAATGTGCATGTTGCACTGTATTAAAACATGCTACTTTCCATCCTATTGTTTCCAATTGGTCTGGTTCATATACTGTATACTGTATGCATTGAGAAAGGTTGTGGAAAACAGTTCAAATATGCTCTTTGATCTATGCACCCAGGGACCCATAGTAACCAATAAGAATATTTGAAAATGCATGGCACATGCAGTTACTATGACATGCCACTGAATACCCATTTCTATTAAACTAACAACTAAAACACATATGAATGTATAAATTGTTAATTGAAAAATGCAGGAATAAGGAAGCATGTAGATGGGAAGCCAGCCTAATGCGCTATTCACACCAATGGAATCATACTGGAGTTTATTAAATCATACATTCATTTTGAGTGTGGACTAATTTGGAGTTTACTGAATCATACATGTGTTTTATTGCACATATTCACACTTTATGAATTGATTGAGTTGTGGATAATTTATGAGACTACTTGGGATACGCGCTGCTCAATATTTTTATGGTCTAGTTAGCACAGTGTATTTAGCATATACACAAGTAAGAGCATGCAGCAATCCTCAAAACACACTTTTTTGGCACTTTTTACGGGTGTTTATGTTTTTAATTTTAAAAATGTTTTCATGCATCTAGGTACATTAAGAGCATCTGCATGTTAAGAGAACATTAACACAAGAGACCACACAAAATGAATGTTAATGTGCGTATGGGCGTGAATAGAACCTAAAAAAAAAATGATGCTTTGCTGTGTTTCTTGGTATCAAATACTTTCCCCCGAATACAGTAAATTGGGCCCAAATTGTTATCAGTAGTTGCGTCAGTGACCTAGTCAGAGGGTGCGTCACAGGGGTACAGTGTCACGTGACGGGTGGCCCCCGCTTCACCTATATAAGAGCTGTCACTGGCTCAAGCCACGTCATTCGCCCGGCTGTCTCCGGTGGAGACAGGCGGCCGGCGATGCGTGCGCTCTGAATCCCGGACCTGGATGAAGAGATCTTCTCATCGCTGGCCCCTGGCGGAGAGGAGATGACCCGTCGCGGGATACCATCAACGTTGGAGCAGATTTTTTGTTTTTTATAAAATACCTTTTCCACGGTGTGTGTGTTTTATTTTTACAATTCTTTACACGTTCTTAGTGAAATTGTAGTGGTACAATGTAACAATGGAATTCTATAAGGCTTCAACTTGACCTTATCCCCTGGTGTGGTGATAATGTCATGTTCAACTCCGGAGACCCAACCTGGCAGGTCTGAAAACTTCTCCCTATTAGGGAGCACAAATTCTTTAACCTCCTGTTGCTGAGTTTTGGACAGAGTCTCCACTATCCCAACTTCAGGGACAGCCAGGTTAAATGGAGCAGAAAATCGGGTAGTCTTAGCGACCAAGGACTCTCTATCCTTCCATGGTTTCAACAAGCTCACGTGATAGAGCTGCTCAGGTTTTCGTCTTTCCGGTTGGCTAATTTTATAGTTCACCACCCCTATTTTCTCCAACACTTCAAAGGGAGCCTGCCATTTGGCTAGGAATTTACTTTCGACCGTGGGGACCAGCACCAACACCCTATCACCAGGTGCAAAGGAACGGACCTGGGCCCCACAATTGTAAATCCTTTGTTGAGCCAATTGGGCTTGGGCTAAATGTACCTTCACAATCGGCATCCCTTGGGCAATTTTATCTTGCATTTGGGCCACATGTTCAATCACACTTTGATGAGGGGTACTCTCACTCTCCCATGTTTCCCTGGCAATGTCCAGTAGGCCCTGGGGGTGCCTCCCATACAGTAGCCCAAAGGGAGAGAACCCTGTGGACGATTGGGGAACCTCTCATATGGCAAACATCAGATAAGGGAGCAGATAATCCCAATTCTTTCCGTCTTTATCCACCACTTCCTCAACATTTGTTTTATTAAATCTTTCCACTAACCCGTCTGTTTGAGGGTGATATACTGATGTACGTAATTGGGTCAATTTCAGGAGTTTTTCAAAGTTCTCTGGTCACCCTAGACATAAACGGGGTGCCCTGGTCAGTTGGGACTTCCTTAGGAAGATCCACATGGCTGAAAACCTGAAATAACTCTTTGGCAATGGTTTTAGCAGAGGTGTTTCTGGGAGGAATCGCTTCTGGGTAACGGGTGGCATAGTTCATTATTACCAAGATGTGCTGGTGCCCTCTAGTGGACTTCAGTAAGGGGCCAACCAAGTCCATGGCGATCCTCTCAAAAGGGACCTCGATAATGGGCAGGGGTACCAACGGACTGCGGAAATGTGACATGGGTGCAGTAATCTGACACACTGGACAGGAAGAGCAGTACAATTCCACTTCCTTAGTGATCCCAGGCCAATAAAACCTCTGGGTGATTCTCTCCCGGTTTTTTTTCTGCTCCCAAATGTCCCTCAAGAATGTGGCCATGGGCCAGTTCCAAAACTATCTTGCAGGACGGTTTAGGCACTACCAGTTGCTCAATGGTGTCCTCTATCCTCTGTTGACACTCGATATAACAGGTCCCTTTCAATAATGAAGTAAGGGAGGGCAACCCTCTCATCAGGGTTAACTAACTCCCCATCTATCTTTACCACATTCTCCCGGGCTCTTAGCAATGTGGGGTCCCTCAATTGCTCAGTGATAAAAAAAATTCTGTGCACCTCGAGGTCATCAAACCCTATCGGCCGCTGTTCCCCTTCTGAGGTAGCAAGCTCCTCCCTAGGGACTGGTGTTTACCCTGCTAAGACTGAGAACGAAAACTCAGGAGAATCCTCACAGTTAGAGGATTCTGGAGTAGATGTTTCAGGCTCAAAAGAACCACCTACTGGGGAATCTGGGCAATTCCAGAGTTCCCAGAACTTTGGGAAATTCCTTCCCACAATGGCGTCATGTGGCAGTTTGGGAACTAAACCCACTTGGCACACAAGTTACCGAGGGAGGTTTCAAAGGAAACCGTAGTCACCGGATATTCTCGAGTGTCCCCATGTACACAAACTACAGCCATTTTCCTAGGATGTAAGGTTTTTCCCACCACTAGATCACTTTTCACTAAGGTGACCAGGCTACCTGAATCCAACAATACCACAACATCTTTACCATCTAAGCACATTTACATAAAGGTTTCTTATTCCCCTTTACTGCAGTGCATGTGGTTGCAAAAAGGGACTGTCGTCTCTCTGTCAGAAAGTCACATTGCATGGGTTCATCACCCGCTGGGCAAACCACTGCTACATGTCCCTCTTCCCGGCAATGGTAACAAATCAACCTTCTGGACCTCTCCTGTGGGATGGGTCTTTCAGGTTTGTTGTCCCGGGGACCTACGGCCGGGGGGGAACCGATTTTTCGAAGCCAGGCATCCCTTCTATAGACTCAAATGTTAAATGTCAGTCTAGTCATGGACAGAGTGAGGCATGGGCATAGTAAGACATGGGCACAGTAAGGCATGGACACAGTGAGGCATGGACACAGTGATGCCCTGTACACACGATCGGTCAATCCGATGAGAACGGTCTGATGGATTTTTTCATCTGTTAACTGATGAAGCTGACTGAATGGTCAGTCGTGCCTACACACCATCTGTTAAAAAAAACTATTGTGTTAGAACGCGGTGACGTAAAACACAACGACATGCTGAAAAAAATTAAGTTCAATGCTTCCAAGCATGCATGGATTTTTAACCAATGGACGTGCCTACAGACGATCGTTTTTTTTTTCTATCGGTTAGATACCCATCAGTAAATTTTAAAACCAGGTTTAATTTTTTTAACCGATGGATCAATAACCAATGGGGCTCACACACGATCGGTTTGGTATGATGAAAACGGTCCATCAGACCATTCTCAACATATTAACCGATCGTGTGTGCGCGGCATGAGGCATGGACACAGTGAGGCATGGGCACAGTGAGGCATGGACACAGTGAGGCATGGACACAGTGAGGCATGAACACAGTGAGGCATGCACTACTGGCATATCCAAATGGCAAACAATGATTTAAAAATCTGGAAAAGTGCAGGATCAACAAAATAAACCAAAAAGAGGCAAAATTACATTTGTATCTATATAAATAGACCCAAAAGAGGATATTCCTGAATTGTTGGTTCGTATTGATCTAGTTAGTTGTTTTTTTGTTTTGTTTTTTAAGACAAAGCACATCTCTTGAATTATTTAGTAGCCACTGTTATCACCCGCAACTAGGATTCCAGACATGAAAATTCATCTTCTGGTATGCAGACAGAATGTCATCTGGCGGTAGATCAACTCTGCAAATCAGCTTCTACATGTGGCCCTATGCAGGCATTTGATCAATAATTTCTAAGAGTTGTAAAACCTGAACTTATAGTCTTCAGCCTGATGATCACTACGGGGACTTGTCTAGGAAAACACAGGAGAGTATATGCTGCCCATAGGTATTAGTGTGATCTCATGGAATGCTTTAAAGTGGCTTGAGGCCTAAAACATTACTGTAATTCTCTGCACAAATTTTTCCTTCACAAAACAGAGTCATTACTCCTGACACCTATGCACAGCCACAGTAAATCTCAGTCACAGCCACCCAAGAGGAACTTGTCATGACAGTCCTAATGTGGCCATCTGTAAAAAGAGCAGCTTCTCAGGCACTCAGGAATGATTAAAGGGACAGAAGTACCTGGGAGACAGAAACAGAATATAGCAATCTACATATGCAACTAGGCTTAAAGCTACAGCATGCACATCTTCTGCCATAACATATCTGAGTGTTGAAATCAGGGCTTACACAAGCAGGAATACACCTGCTGGGTTTTACCAACTAAACATTAAAATTGTATTTTCATGAGTTTATTTGCTAATATGACTTGTAAATGCGCATACAAAAATAAAAACATGGAATCAAGTATGTGCTCAAAGAGTTTTAGAGGAAAGTTCTATTTTTTAAATCAGCTTAATTTCCCCAAATAAAATGTATATGTATTTTCTATATTTGTATTATTTTTATATTTTTTTCCTTATAGTAAACCAATATAAAAAAGTACTCAATATATAAACAAACTAATTAAGAATGCAATAATTATGCAAATATCTAAAACTTTAGTACAAAATAAGTGCAAATATATCAACATGTGCACATCCTTCCACAGTGATTTCCAATTTCCAAATGAGTGCATGGATTTATATTAATTTCCATTTGTATACTGACATTTGTACAACTTCTCATACACAATTTTTTTTATTATTATTTTCTTGCTTGACTTTAAACATATATGACATATTGGTTGCATTTTGAATTCCTATTTTCAGGCATATATTTTGAATTCTTATGTTCAGCTACTATACAATATATAAAAAAATGTGTCATCTACCCTGCAGATTCTAGTTCCCCCTATATGTATATACCGTAGCATTTCATTCCTCATCTAGGTTCTCAAAAAACATTACCCATTGGGAAACTTCAATGAAAATTTTATATCGCTGGTGCTATGGCCCTGTAAAACTGGCTCACATATTCCCAACCCAATCCAGGAAATGTTGGAGACAATGTTCTATAGACGGTTACATTTTGCCCTCTTATTACTCCATTCTGGAGGGTCATCTCCAACCTTCTTTAGGATCTTACTAATGTATCAAATGTGTTGTCCCCACAGATGGCTCTATTCAGACTAGGACTTTGAATATGCCCATCAAAATTCTACCCTGTGGTCACCCATATCCTAATTGCTGCTCGTCTCTCCATTGCCTGCCTTTGGAAACAACCATCTGCACCTCTAGGTATGACTATTGACATTACCTAATGACAACATGTGCATGGAATACCTTTACGCTAAAATGTATCTTAAACAAGCAAATTTCAGGATCAATGGTAATATTGGCACTGCAGTGGGACCCCAGAGCAGCATCTTGATCTTAAGTCTCGTATAGTCAACGACACATGTCAGGTCTTTCCATCCAACATTGATGCTCTCTTAAAATATACATCTTATCCTATACCCCCTGGACCAAATTGAGCCATATGGGAATGATTCATCCAATAATAGTTATAATACCATATTGATACACGCTCCTTGATTAAAACCTGCTTCACCCCCTGGTCTTCCCTCCTCACACCCCTTTCCTACCCTTCACCCCCCCTCCCCGCAACCCCTACTATGACACCCCCTCCTTCGAAACATGTCATTCTGCAATGTATACTCATTAATCCGGTATTTACATTATTTCATACTGCTCTGTTTAATACTCAGTTGTTTTTATTCTTGTAACAATATTGGAGCGGGCCTTCCCCGCTTTAGATGACGATATGTATTCTTCTTTGTAAATTGTTCACCATTTTCTCATATATTTCAATAAAAAATATTAAAACGGAAAAAACAAATGGAAAAAAACAATGTTTTAGGCCCTGTACACACGAGGGGACATGGCCGATGAAAACGGTCCGCAGACCGTTTTCATCTGACATGTCTCCTGGGATATTTTGGTCTGATGTGTGTACACACCATCAGACCAAAATCCCCGCGGACAGAGAACGCGGTGACGTGACGACAACGTGGCGGTGCAGGTGACACGGCGACGTGTGCAAACAAGGAAGTACAATGCTTCCACGCATGCGTCAAATCAATTTGGCGCATGTGCGGGATTTCGGTCAGGTTCGACGGACAGGTTTCCAGCGGACAAGTTTCTAAGCATGCTTAGAAACTTTTGTCCGCTGGAAACCTATCCGCTAGGCCGTACACACGATCGGACATGTCCAGGAAACTGGTCTGCGGACCAGTTTCAGTGGACATGTCTCTTCGTGTGTACGCGGCCTTATGCTAAAAAAAATATAAATTATTCATGATGATATAGACAAAATTGCTTATTTGCAATTGTACAATCACTGTAATAGCACAGACAAAAACGTGTATATATATATATATATATATATATATATATATATATATATATATATATATATTGTAAAAAAATATATAAAAAAATTGTGAAAAAAATAGAACATGTTTAAAATTTTCGTATAGATAAAAAAACGATAGAAAAAAACGATCGTCTGTGTGGAACTCCATCAGAGAAAAATCCATGCGTTCTCAGAAACAAGTCGACACATACTCAGAAGCATTGAACTTAATTTTTCTCAGCACGTCGTAGTGTTTTACGTCACTGTGTCAAATTTTTGACTGATGGTGTGTAGGCAATAATGATGAAAGGCGAAAAAATCCTTCGGATTTGATTCCATCAGATATCCGATTGTGTGTACAGGGCATTCGTTAATTTGTGTGTTTGTGCAGTGAATATTTCAGTTCATCCACCACCATTCCCCAGTCGACGCACTCTCACTTGAGGATAGACCTTAAGATTATAAAAGGTCTTATAACAGCCTCTTCCCTTTAAGCTAGAAACAACTCCTACAAGACATCTATCCCTTCAAACCCTTCCTTTCTGAAGACCTCAATAGGTTAAAGATATAAAACACTACACTACTACTAAGTGCTCTGCTGCTTACAACACTTTTATTTAAAATAAAAAAACTGATTTGAAACTCACAGTGCACCCATAATGTACATCAGATATGCTTAGCTCCCACAGGTCCAGGTTTACCATTTGTAGGTAAGCTCCACTGCTGTTGCTCTCCTGGCATGTGCGCTCTAACACACCCAATTTGTCCAAGGGATACACCCACTCACATTTCCATCCAGGGATGGACTGAGACCAAAATTTGGCCCTGGACTTTATCCAGACCGGCCCACTTTATGTTTGCAAACAAGAACAAAAACAGTATATAATCTATACGCAATTGTGCAAAAAAAACATAAGTAGCATAACATAAGGAGTCCTCACTCACCTCTTTTATTATTTCACTTATTCTCCTCTGTATTTTCCTCATTCTTCTCACATCACTGCATGAAGTGGAGAGCGAGCCGCGCAGCCATTACTTTGACAGGCTGTCATTGAAAACGGCCCACTGAGCCATCGGCCCACCGGGAAACTCCCTGTAGTCCCTATGGCCAGTCCATGCCTGTTTCCATCCTTTAATGGCCACAGTGGAAGCTAAGATTCAAACAGGGGATCATTCTGCTCTGAATTAGAAAAGGCCTCAACTTGCTATGTTTCTTGCCAACAGGAGCTCTGTAAGAATCTTTTGTTTGAACTATAGGAACTTGTGGTACAGGTGCAATTAGAAAAAAAAATAGCTGCAAACACACCAACAGATATAAATTGGTTGAAATTAATGTTTATAAAAAGTACTGTGCTTTAGTTAATGTATTGCAATTTTTTTTCTAATCAAAGTAAGAAAAACAGCCTAATGTGTAAAAAGTCAACCAAAATAAATAATATAGAATAGTCCACACAACGTAAACTTCAATAAAATAATGAAAACTTTCAGATAGTGTTTCACCACCATGCACTTCCACCCCACTAACTGAAAAACTCCCAGGACATTTTTAGGAGGCACAGCATTACCGTTTACCTTCACAGTGTCTAACGCTGAGCTCAGAGCTACTGCATCAGAGGAGAGAAAAAGCATGTGAGGGGGTTTGAATCAGAGAAAGAGTTCACTCCTATGATTGTGAAGGTGAACAGTAACAGCTGGGCCTTTCTTGGCAATGTCCTAGCAACGTCCTGAGCGTTTTCTAGTCAGGCTTCACGATATACATAAATGGCCTACACAAGGGCATTATTCAACTTTGTTCGAAGCTGCACATTGTGGACCAGATTCAGAGAGCTATTACGCCTGTCTAACTGGTGTTAGACTGGAGTAATTTCAAGTTACGTGCATTTTCTAGCTAGTCGAAAACCTCAAACCATGAATAGACGGCTGCGGGCTTCAATTCGACTGGATTAAGTGTTTGTACGCCTTCGGATCTACGCTGCAATAAAATTGCGGCCACTGGGTGGACTTCCCGTCGTTTTCCCCGTCGGGGTATGCAAATGAGCTTTTGCCGACGATCCCCGAAATTACGTTCTTCAATCGCAATCTCTTACGGCACCTTTAGTCATCTTTTATTTGCGTAGCACTATACCAGCTTTTTGCTGCTCTAATATTAGACAGCCCATGTTAAGTATGGCCGTCGTTCCCGCGTCGAATTTCTACGTTTTCCGACGTCTTTTATTATTTTTAACGTAAGTCGTCCGGGAATAGGAATGTTCGTAAACGACACTACTCAAACAACGAATGACGTAACGACGTGATTTCGCGCAATGCACGGCGGGAAATTTCAGAACTGAGCATGCGCAGTTCGATCGCCGCGGGGAACGCGCTTAATTTAAATGCTTCACGCCCCCCAATCGCGTATTTCGATTACGCGGCGAGAAATAGACTACGCCGCCGTAGCGTACGGGCAAAAATCTACCAGGATTCGTTGTAGAGCCTGGTAAAATACGGCAGCGTAGAGTATTTCGATTACCCCTGTGTTTTTATCTACAGATGCCCCTTATTTGTATGGGAAGTTTTTTGATAACGTGAACTATGCCTTTAAATGTTATGAAGAAAACAGTTGTATTGTGAATTTCACCATTATTTAAAATTAGGCAGAAATTTCAGGGACACAAGTTAAAAAAAAAAAACACTACTGTCATTGGAATCTGGAGATGTGTTGTCAACCATATATCTTGCACTCAGATGAACAAACGGTGAAGTAATCACAAACACTGAAAGGATGCAAATTTGTTTCTGCTTCAGTAGGCCAGAATCATGGAATGTAGACATGTCCAACTCTCAGTTCAATGTATGTCATTGTCTTTATGAAACAGCCCAGATATTCCTTTGAGAAAAAAATATTCTGTGGACTCAGCTAAATCAAACATAATTGCATAAGCTTTTCATGCCTCTAGAACCTATTTATCTCTGAAATACCACAACAAACGCACTGTGTATGGAACTACAACAAGCCATGGAAATTTACTGTAATGATGCACAAATTGACCAGTTTACAGCCTCTTCATTATAGTTTATTATCTTCATTTTTAGATTCTGAAAGCCACATCAAAAGACTATAGCAAAGTCCAATATTTTTATTAATAAAGTAGATAAAGAAAAACTGCCACATTCTAAAGCCAAAACTTATCATAATAACAAAATAAGCAGAATGGTATTAAGGCTCCAAAATAATTTTACACTATGAAATAGTATTAGGCTGTATTTGATCAACATGCAGCCAATATTGCCTTTCATTAAAGGGGCAGTCCATCCAAAGTTGATATTTCAGTGGCTAGTATATGCTGGAACGTTGAAAGTTATCTAAACCCAAAATGTAATATATTTCACCTTACTAACCAGATGTAGTGGATGCGTTTTCATGCTACACTCATTTCTCTATTGTATATAAGGAAAAGGCAATGGCTGTCACACAGGCGGTCCTAAAAAATGTCTGCGTTTGTTCATTTTCATTACATGATAGATTGATGAGACTAGTAGTTTATATAGGAAATCTAAGGATGTTTGGGCTTTTATAGCAAGATTAGCAGATATTTCCTGTACTTGCTGATAATGAATAATGATAATGAAGCAGCCACATCTAAGGACTGTTAAGGTGCAATATATAATATATTTTGTTTTTAGGTTTAGATGCACTTAGTTTATGAGAAGTATTTGAAGGACTGTGGTCTGTGAATGTGTACCAGCAGCTAAGGTCACCATAAAGATCAGTGACTGTCTACCCATGACTTCAAACTAGTCTGCCTTTAGGGATTCAGTGATTGCTTCATCTAGCGTGTGTCTCCTTTTGCTTATAATGTGGACGTATTTATCTTGTCATACATTGCTCTTACCTTCACTGTCCACACAGACACAGAGCTCAGCAATAAAACGTATGGCTGTAGAGGTTTTCTGAAGTGAATCTCTTTTTCAATATAATTGCTATTTAGATTTCAAAAGGTAATTCTTAAAGTCTTCATGAAAATATTGCATTGCATTCATCCAAATAGTTTCCCAAGTGTTGGTTCACACAGGGGCAACCCGACTTACAGTGCGACTTTGCAAGGCAACTTCAGCGTGTCTTCAGCGTGTAGTGGAGCAACTTACAACGCGACTTAAAGTTGCCTCCAGGACAGGCGACTTTGGCTGTGGCCAATCACAGAATAATCAGCTCTGTGGGAGGGAGGGGTTTGCCTGAGTAAACAATGTTCTCTTCCTGTAAAGTTGCTTCATTTTAGAGATCCGACTTGGAGGCAAGTTCCATTGAAATCTATGGGTACAAGTTGCCTAGAAGTTGCCTTAAAGTAATACAGGAACCTTTTCTTAGTGCTTAATGTACATTAAGACAGCTCTTATTCACTTCAAGTGAATTTCTCATGTCGCGCAACTTGGGGCGACTTGAGGCGACACAAGTCGGATCCCAAGTCGCAGTAGTGTGAACTGGCACTAACACACCAAAAGGCACTGAAAGGTATCTATTTAGTAAAAACACAGTGTACCAAGAGCCACAGTAATGCACTGCAATGCAAGTGCATTGGAAAAATGCACTGGAGTGCAATTAAAAATAATTGGTACCACAGCACCCCCCCCGCATTCATAATGCTCAATTTTACGTGTTGCAGAAATGCGCATGTTGCTGCAATACAACGGTTTGAACCCAGGCTGAGGCAAATCTTTTGCGTAAAGTAAGTGAGCAGGGGCCATGAGATAATTCTTTTTTACCCAGCAGCTCCAGGACACCCTGGTATAATTTAGACTTCATGCAAATGCAGAGTTGTAGGGAATTTGGAGATATAGCAGTTAACGCCTGCATCACATGATATCGCATTATGAACAGCGTTCACCTCTCTATAGCCTTCTAAGGCAGGAAAGGTATGCAGGAACTTCAGCCCAACTGCATGTCAGAATTAGCATATATAATGCTAGGGTTCTAGGTGATTCCAAGACACTTTGGAACTACTTATAGAAAAAAAAAGGTTCACGTCAAAGTGGTCGTAAATGGTATCTAAAAAAATACCGTGCAAAGCAATGTCATAATGTGCTATGCAAAACGTTATTCCAACCATACTTTAAAACAAAGCCCTCCAGCGGCGCACTGTCACTGCGGTGAATTTGCAGCCTCAGACTACATGAGTGGCCAAGACCAATGACGTCACACGGGAGCCCTAGTTTACAGCACAAGCTCTGAAGGTCCAGCATGATATGTGACATCACCGGCTGCATGCAGTGTGAATACCTCTTAGGCCGTGTACACACGACCGAGGTTCTCGCTGGAAACCAGCGAGAACCTCGCTGGAAGCTGCATTCCAGCGAGGACCTCGGCCGTGTGTACACTCTCGGCGAGCTTCCCGTTGGGAAGCCCGTCGAGCAGAAATAGAGAGCACGCTCTCTATTTGCTCGACGGCCCGCCTGGAAGAATGGCTGGTTGCCATTCCCGACGGGCGGGTCGCCGATTTCGACGGCCGGCAGGGAACCTCGACGGGCGGAACAATGTGTTCTGCCCGTCGAGGTTCTCAGCCGTGTGTACACGGCCTTAAACAAAGCAAGTTTAGGAGATATTCACTATACCTACATGTAAACCTTATAGGCTATCCTGTGGGTACAAGTGAAAAAATTGAGTTTACTACTGCTTTAACATGAACTAGTTATTTGCTCATGAAAAACAAAGCAGAAGGTTCACTTGCTTTTCCCTTCCCAACAGCACATGTTCACCTACCCTTTGCTCCTCCACCATTCTGGCTTCCAGGAATGAAGGGAAATACCCAGCACTTCCTAGTATAAGCAGCTTGTGACTTATTCCCTTTCCTCTTATATGGCAACAAAATTGGCCCAACATTTTCACATAGGGTGTAAGCTCCATGTTGTGAAGTCGCAGTTGTTAAAGTTATTCCAAAAAAGTGAAAGGAAGGTGAGTATCTGCTGCTGGATGGAGGAAAGTTAAGGCTATTTAAATCTAAGAACACAAATGTGATATATTGCAGATTGTTAGTCCTTAGATATAATGGCTGCTTTCATTTTTATTTTGCAAGCTAAAAACATTTTCAACAAGTACAGAAAATACCTGTAGATCCTCCCAGAAATGCAATGTCCTTGCCACTTCCTTTGACCTTAACCAAAAGCACAAACAATGTTATATTTCTTTTTTTATACTACTAATGTCATCATCCTCCTGCAAGAGAAGTAGACATGTTTGAAGTCCAGTCTAGATGACAACCTTGCTTTCCTTGATAGATACAGTAAAGTTAATGAGCGTAGGACTAGAAATCTGTCATTCTCAGAATACCAGGTGAAAATAAAGAAGAAAGAAGACTTTAAAAATATATAAATAAATAAACTAACACAGCCACCATGTCTAAGGACTTGTTTTTTGATTCAGATATGCTTTAATTGAACCTTCATGGGAAAGAAACAGAGTCACTTTAATATCATCCAATATAGCAATAATCGGTAGCGATAAAGTTGCAATAGATTAAAAATGCTTAACAATTATGTGTCAAATATTTGCATATCCTATCAACTCAGTGGATGCAATTAGCAAAAAAATCCAAGCAACTCTATCCAAATTGGATTTCTCTGCTTTAGGCAGTGCGACATCCCTGATAGATCTTCCCTGTTATCTACAAAAACCTAGCAGGGAGCTCTCCCCCCACCCCAGAGCAGCTGTAATATGCAGTGAGCCTCAGGCTGCTTGCTGTCACCAGTTTTAGCGTTCATCATATACAGAGAGGGCCTTTTTTTTAAAGGTTGGGTGTTTTTGATGTTGGTTTCTCTTTGTCATGTGAACCCTATTGCAGAGAATTGTCTCCACTTCTTGTCCTGTTAGTGCAACAGTAAGTCAGATCCTGCAAAGCAAGGGAAATGTCTTTTAATGCTGGCCATAGACAGATCTACGTTTGGCTGGTTCAGCCGGGAGTGGCCTAATTTTGATCCATGTGTGGCCATTCAACAGAAGCCAGTCGTTAGATAGACATCCGCCATATGGATATGCTGGAAAACTTTTGACGATCAGTAGCTGCAGCCACCAATTAGTGTATCCTGACAGCAGATATTCCCACTGTCAGAATATAATGTCCAGGAGGGGGAGTGGAGGGGACCTTGTTTATGTGAATGGAGAAATCTGTTAATTGTTTTACATCTTTCGTTCAGCCGGTGGGAACCATCCATGACTAGCTTTAGATGGTTGTCACTGGAAAGCGTCTCCGTTGGACGGTTTGCCAACTATAGCTCTTCTGGTGACAACTCAAAATTTGTGGTTTTCCTTAAATTTCAGTCCCAGTGGCAGTGCCATCAGGACAAAAGAGAGAGTGAGGCCGCGTACACACGACCCAGAACCTCGACGGGCAGAACACATCGTTCCGCCCGTCGAGGTTCTCTCCCGGCCGTCGAATTCGGCGACCCGCCCGTCGGGAATGGCAACCAGCCATTCTTCCAGGCGGGCCGTCGAGAAAATAGAGAGCGTGCTCTCTTTTTCGGCTCAACGAGCTTCCCGACGGGAAGCTCGCTGAGACCGTACACACGGCCGAGGTCCTCGCTGGAATGTGCATTCCAGCGAGGTTCTCGCTGATTTTCAGCGAGAACCTCGGCCGTGTGTACGGGGCCTGAATCTACACACAGACAGCAATAAAACCGATTATATCCAAAGCTAAAACATGGGCTTTATATCCACTGTAATTGTGTTCTTGAGTGACCCTAAAAGACAAGTTTTGGAACTTTTCAAATTGTATATGTGAGGTTAATTGACATTTCTGTAAATGTGTGAATGTTTACAAAGCTAAAAATGCTTATGTAATTTGGTTTATATATATATATATATATATATATATATATATATATATATATATATATATATATATATATATATATATATATATGGAAGTGGGTAGCTGATTTCCCAATGATTTCTACTGATTTTAGCACAACAATGCCCTTTTTTGTGTAGTTTCATGCTATATTTATGCTGTAATCACCTTTTAAACTTTTAACGTATGGGCTGGAAAACTGACCTATGTTTTCACAGCTCTATAGCAAATTGTTTTCCAACTGAAATCTGCCCTTTTAACAACCGTGATAACCTTCTATATGAATGTACTATTTTTAGCACCATTTATGTCAGCAAAGGAACTAATAGTTATATAGCAAGTATACAGGGTCACCCCAAAAATATAGCTAGAATGGTAAGATTTGGTTTGATTATTGGGGTTATTCAGTAAAACTTTAATCTCTGAAATCTGTTTTAACCTTTTTTTCTTGCTGTCTGCATAAGAAAAATAGTTCTTGTCTGAACTAACAGACTTTTCTAAATTCTTTTTTTTTCTTCCTCTTTTCTTTCTTATGATAATTGGTTAGTGCCATGGCAACAATTGAAACAAGAAGGTCTAACAACAAAAGCTGCATCGGGAGAGGATCAGTGCACTCTTCAGTGTCTATAGGCATGGCAGCCAGAGTCAGCTTTTTGAGAAAGTTATTTGATGGATGTGTCTCAGAAAGCATTGTGTTGGCTCAAGCAGCCGGCATGTAATTAATGCAAGGATTTTCATTTAGAACCTACCTGACGGCTGTTGCCGGGTTGTATTGATGGAATGAGAGAAAGAGTTGTGAAGTGTAGCAAGTGAGCATGTATTATTTAACATGACTTCACAAAAGATATAAATTGTGTGCAGTAAGCAAAACATATTAGATTAAATGGTTAAACTATGGCAGACAGTTGACAGTGCACACAAAGTATTTGTACCATGTGTAGCATATGGATACTCTATTGTTCTGCATTTAGTGATTGGTAGCAACAAACAACTAATAAGAAAAGATGCGTTTGTCGTCAGTATAATGATACTATTATTAGCTAGTCTGACAATTATTATTATTATTATACACGATTTATATAGCGCCAACATTTTACACAGCACTTTACAATGTAGAGAGGGGGGGGGGGCAGCACAATTACAGTACAGTTCAATACAAAAGGTACAGGAGGGCCCTGCTCGTAGAGCTTACACTCTAAAGGGAGGGCATAGTGGTACAAAAGGTGCAGAGATCTCCTAAAGGTAGACAGGGTAAGGGCTGATCAAACATACTGGGGCAGGGAGTTCCAGAGGATGAGAGAGGCTCTGGAGAAGTCCTAAGGGTGAGCATGGGAGGAGGTAACAAGGGAGCTAGAGAGCAGGAGGTCGTGGGAGGAGCGGAGGGGAGTCATAGACAATATGACAACATTTTTAGGGCAATACCAATATGCCAAGGTGTGGCTCATGCATGGATCAATTATCTTCAAAGAAACTGTTGTGGGTTAGTCAGTTTGTGTATTGGCTGCCGCCAACTATTAATGGTGCTACTATATCATTTTTTTCTTTGTCTCCCACATAAACTAGTTATTTGGTGGCTAAGCCAAATGCCACATCTGGCTGTCACTGTGAATGATTGCATCTGTCACCAATCAGAAACATGCATTAGCCTAGTGTGTATGCTATGAGCAGTTTAAAGTGTCACTGGCAAGGGTGTAGACCTTTAAAATTACCATATTTTTACAATAAGCGGAACTAAACTTATCAATTTAGCTGTTCACGAGAAAAGCATTTAAATTCAAGACATGCTATGAACGATAACTGTCACAGTTGTTTGTCCTCTAAACAAAACTGTCAAGCCATCAGATGGCTGATGACATAACAGATCACATGTACATCACCATGGCAACTGCAGATCAAACAGAGACTGAGGCCGCGTACACACGGAGGGACATGTCCGCTGAAACTGTCCGACGGACCGTTTCCAGCGGACATGTCTCCTCCGGATTTTTATCCGACCGCGTGTACACACCATCGGATCAAAATCCCCGCCGGCAAACAGCATTGTGACGTGGCGGTGATGTTGACGCCGCCACGTCACCGCACCAGGAAATGTAAATAACTTCCACGCATGCGTCGCATCCATTCGACGCTTGTGCGGGCAGATATGTCCGCTGGTTAGTGTACTAACCAGCGGACATATCCGACGGACATGTCTCCGGCGGACAAATTTTAAAGCATGCTTTAAAATTTGTCCGCCGGTCAGACATGTCCGCTAGCCCATACACATGATCGGATTTGTCTGCTGAAACGGTCCATCGGACCATGTGTACGCGGCCTAAGGGGTTTATTTACTAAAGCTGGAGATTGCAAAACCAGGCTCACATCTGAATAGAAACCAATCAGCTTCCAGGTTTTATTGTCAATGCTAAATTGAACAAGCTCAGCTTAGAACCTGACTGGCTACCATGCACAGATGCACTGGTTTCTGACTGCACCAGTTTTCATTGGCGTATCTTCCACAAGGCATTTGCTTTGGGCTGCATTTTTCATCGGGGCAGTACCTCCACCAAGTGACCGCGCTATAGCCAAAGGAAGGCTTTAGTGCAGTCGTTCAGTTATGGGAGGGTGTCTTTTGATGTCCTCCCAGAACTGCGGCCCCTGCACACCCACTGAAGTATGCACCCTGTGCGCTCTGTGATCGCTGTGTGTAAACACATCTGATCACAGATCAGGGTAAAGAGCCAATTCACTAATGCGGGGGCTTCAATCTCAGGTAAGTACTTCATAATGAGCTAGTATGCTATGCATAATGAACGAATGAATGAAGAACTTGTATAGCGCAGCACATGCGAAGTAAATCGCCTCTGGGCGCTTGTTGTTCCTGTCTTCTTTGAGATCAAAAGAGATGAGTCTTAATCTTTCTCCTGAAGACTAAGTAGTTCTCCTCCAGTCGAATGCTGGCTGGTAAGGCGTTCCATAGTCTGGGACCTTGGACAGCGAATCTCCTGTCTCCTTTGGACTTGTATCTGGCTTTCGGTATCTGAAGCCGATTTTGATCGTAGAATACGATTGGGATTGTAAACTTTTAATTTTTCGCATAGATAATGGGGAGCATACTAGCTCATTATGCCTTTGCCTTATGCCTTTGCCATGTAAGATGTTTTGTTTTGTTTTTTAAAAGAGGGTTTACTTGCTCTTTAAGGGAATTTTGAGAATCATTTAAAACACGCAACATTTTCTCATTAATCATAAGATCAATGGCTCAGAGATTTAAGCAGTTAATTACCTTGATGAAGTTTATATTGTCTACATGTTAATGCTTAATTCTGGACTGGATATTACATTTAGTTTATATTTAATGTAGCAAAATGGTGGTCTAAATTCAGTAATTAGAACATGTTATGAAAAAACTAAAGCAAAATGAGCACTGTTTTTTTTTTTTTCTTTAACTTCTTAAGGACCGCCTACTGTACATTTACGTCAGCAGAATGGCACGGCTGGGCACATCAATGTATATATACGTTGGTTCTAGTACCCAGCCGTGGGTCACGGGCGCACGCCCGTGACCCGGTCCGAAGCTGCGGGACTCGCGGACCCGATCGCTGCTGGAGTGCAGCGATCGGTCCCCGGAGCTTAAGAACGGGGAGAGCCGTGTGTAAACACGGCTTCCCCGTGCTTCACTGTGGCCGCAGCATCAATCGCGTCATCCCTGTTATAGGGGAACGTGATTGATGACGTCACACCTACAGCCACACCCCCCTACAGTTGTAAACACACACAGGGAACACACAAATCCTACACCGCCCCCTTGTGGTTAACTTCCAAACTGCAACTGTCATTTATACAGTAAACAATGCAATTTAAATGCATTTTTTGCTGTGAAAATGACAATTTTCCCAAAAATGTGTCAAAATTGTCCGAAGTGTCCGCCATAATGTCGCAGTCACGAAAAAAATCGCTGATCGCCGCTATTAGTAGTAAAAAAATAATTAATAAAAATGCAATAAAACTATCCCTTATTTTGTAAACGCTATAAATTTTGCGAAAACCGACCGATAAACGCCTATTGCGATTTTTTTTTACCAAAAATAGGCAGAAGAATACGTATCAGCCTAAACTGAGGAAAAAATATATATATATATTTTGGGGGGATATTTATTATAGCAAAAAGTAAAAAATATTGCATTTTTTTCAAAATTGTCGCTCTATTTTTGTTTATAGCACAAGAAATAAAAACCGCAGAGGTGATCAAATACCACCAAAAGAAAGCTCTATTTGTGGGGAAAAAAGGACGCCAATTTTGTGGGCCACATCGCACGACCGCGCAATTGTCAGTTAAAACGACGCAGTGCCGAATCGCAAAAAGGGGCAAGGTCCTTTACCTGCATTTTGGTCCGGGTCTTAAGTGGTTAAGAATACTTGCAATTGTGTTTATTTGCCATATATCAATTATTATAGTAATGGATAGTTAAAAAAAGCCCGAATGTCTAACTGCAAAACCCTCAACTAAGCAACTTTTTAAAAAGGGGAAGCTGCCTTACTGATGCAGACTTCAGCATGGTATATTTTTAGAATTGTTATGGTGTTAGATCACATAGCACTTTAAGAGAGAATATTTTTAAGACCAGCGTCTATTCCAGATGCCAAGTAAAGGGGCAGCTGTCAGACTGGTTTCTTCTAGGTATATGTAATAGCATGAAACAAATCAGTAGATAAGCTTGACACACCTGAGCACCAAAAAACGTCCGTCCAGGGCTCTACACTGCTCAGAACAGCATATTTCTGTAATGGATATGGTCACGTGTTCCTAGCTGCGGACAGGAAGCACACAGGAAGCATGTTCAGATCAATTGCAGGCTGGCACTGTCCTTGATTGTTTTCATGTATTTGCACAAGGAGCTATTGCATGTGGTTAGGGACAGATGGACAACCATGCACTCAGGCAGTTTGTGTCTAGGGTTCTATTACATTTGAACAGCTGTGGAGTCTGTCATTGAACAGATTGAATGGCAGAAGCTAATAGCAAATACCTGGACGTACCCATCGCAGAAATACACATGGACCTGGACACACACAAATGTGGTTCTGTCTGTGTTCATTCACCTTGTCCTGCACTGCACGTGAATGCAGCGCCTCTACAAGACGTTTGCAGGTGCCATTAATTGTTAATGGCACCCAAAGCGCGCTTGCTGCCACCAAATCATATGGTACCCCGCAGTTTGGTGTGGCGCAATCTTAAAAAGTACTACTGAGCATTCTCAAACTTGCATGCTTTTGTGTCAACTGGTCCTAAAAAGGGAGCAAATAGGAGTAGTTAATTTTTAGGGTTTACATAAACTTTAAACTAAGGTACACCTTTCCAGAAGCAAATTTGTAAACTGCCATTGCTGTCCTCACCTTGTGAAAATGTTACTTATGCTTTTGATTGATTGATTGATTGTTAAACTTAGTTAGGCGCCAACTACCCACTGTAGAGTGAGTGTCTAAGTGCCGCAGGTTCAGATGTTATCCAGCCCTTAGAGGAGCAAGAGAAAGAGCCGTGAAGCGTAGGAAAGAAAAAAAAGATAAAAAAGAAAAGAAAGAAAGAAATCTGGAGAAAAGGTACTTGACATCATTTTGCTTCAATTTGGGTTGCAGCCTTTCTCAGAAAAAAAATACTGAGCATCGTTGGCATGGCTTGTTTTTGGCTGTGGTTACAAAACATTAATTGCTTGGATATTTTACTTTTACTCAGGGTTGTTGTTTGAATTATAAAACGACTGAGGCACCATTGAACACCCCAAGTAAGGTAGTATGTGGCATGCTTAGCATGCCGCAGTAAACAATGGATGCGGTGATCAAGGTCTGATGAGGATGGCCTCATACTGATCAAAATTCAGATGGACCCTGCTGAAATGACTTAATCTCGATCAGTGTATGGTCACCTTAACACAAACAGTGCTGGGTTTAGGAGTACATAGCACACTGTGGAGGGGTCAGGAGTACATAATGTGCAATATGATTGGGTTATGTGGATGTAAGGAGCAGAGTGCAGGGGTCAGAAGTAACCTCCTAGCACATTTTCCTCCCCCAACATTCCACCCTCTATCACAAACCCCCTCCTAATCCTCCTCACAGCACAAATCCCCCCTCTTAGCACAAATCACCTGCTCAAATTGTCTCCCCGCAGTATAGCCACGCTGTCCCATTGATTTCAATGGGTAGCAACGGAGGAGGAGCGGTAAACACACCGCTACTTCTCCGCTCCAAAGATGTGGCTAGCAGGACTTTTTTTTACCGTCCTCACGGCTTCAGTGTGAAAGCCCCTCAGGCTTTTACACTGGAGTGAATGGGGACAGATATTTAAGGGTGTATTGCAGGCACTATTTTTAACGCTATAGCGCCTGCAATACGCTCCAGTGTGAAAGGGGTCAACATTTCCCATTTTAGCACAAATTCTTTCCCCTGAAATTCTACCAGGCTCCCCAGCACAAATACTCTCCTCTCCCAAATCCCCACCAGTACAAATGTTTCCCTTTAAGTACCCTCTCCTAACACTAATCCTTTCCCACCCCACCCCTTTTCTAGAACAAATTATGTCCTTCCAACTCAAATCTCTTCTCCTGATTTCCTGCCAACAGGGCTGTCTTAATAGCATCATGGGCCCCTGGGCAAAGTAATGCTCTGGAACCCCTACAATGATGACAGTGCTGGTAAACAGACATTGAGTAGGTAGGAGGCAGACTGCTGCCCCTGTGTATCTATCACTCTCAGTGCCATCATGGGGCCCCACATTTCGGGGAAGCGTGGGCTCAAGGACCAGCTGCTTTTTGGGAAAGTGCAGGGGCCCTCATGCAGCTGGGGCCCCTGGGCAGTGCCCAGGTGTGCCCTCTCATTAAGACAGCCCTGCCTGCCAAGCACAAATGGCCCCCAGTCCCTCACCCCCCCCCCCTTAAACTTGCAGGCCTCAAACACAGAACAGCCTTGGGTGATTTCCTTCTACCCTAGATGAAACTTTATTCTGCCCTGTGACAGGCATTTTCAGTCAGTAATGTCAGTTGCAGTAGTGTCTGGGGCTTGTGGCATCAGGGACCTGGGCCACCTGACAGGAAATTTAGGGTATGGGCCCTGGTGCCTGAAGCTAGCGATGCCCCTGCTCTTATTCTTACTTATTATCCTCCTTTTCTTGTTGGTCCTCACTTTTTTATCCTTATATATGATATACACTTCATACACTTGTATGTTTTATACATATATACATATAGTTGATACTTTTTTGCTATTTATATTCTCTTTTATATTCTCCTTCATAGCCCATATGCTTTTTAAGTATTTATTATGTATGCATGAGCATTTTGGCATGTTATTTAGTGTCTCAGGTGTGCATCATTATTATATTTTGGACCTTAGCTTGACAGGGAGCAATATTCCCCCAACAAGTGCCTGTGCTGCTGTGATATTACATGCATATTTAGACATAAGGGCCGTGATTCAGATACGCCGTCGTAATTTCAAATCTGCGCCGTCGCATCTTTACGGCGATTCAGAAAGGCAGTTACGCCTGAATTTTTCCAAGATACGACCGGCGTAAGTCTCTTAAGCTGTCGTATCTTGGGTGCATATTTACGCTGGCAGCTAGGGGCGCTTCCGTAGATTTACGCATTGAATATGCAAATGACTTGCCCCCCGGCGCATTGATATACGTAGTTTACGTAAGGCGTACGACCGGCGTAAAGTTACCCCTGCTATATGAGTCGTTTGCGTAAGTCGTACGCAAATAGGGCTGTGCATAAGTTACGTTCACGTATCTTAGGCATTCTTTCCGACGTGATTCTGAGCATGTGCACTGGGTTACGTCCACGGACGGCGCATGCGCTGTTCGTTCGGCCATGCATCTACATGGGGTCACGCTTCATTATCATACAACACGCCCCCTACCTGCCTACTTTGAAATACGCGGGCTTACGCCGGCCCATTTACGCTACGCCACGGTAACTTAGGGCGCAAGTTGTTTCTGAATAAGGTACTCGCCTCTCTAAGTAATGGCGGCATAGCGTATATGAGATGCGTTACGCCTGTCTAAAATTACGCCATTCTTTCTGAATCCCGGCCAAGGGATTTATTTTGTTGTTTTTAGTGATTTTTTTCTTTGAAAATATATGGTTGTATGATGAACTTTGTGATTTTTTTCTACAAATGAGTTTTGACTTGAGCCACTTTTCAGTGGTATTGTTTTGTGTGGTAGTTTTAGTACTTTAAAGCTTTTTTGTGTGGAATTTAGGTCAGAATAATGTCTATAGACGTGAACGGATATAATAAGTTAATAATATTACTCCTGATTTTAATGATAAATCCTTGTTAAAATAGTGTTTAAGAGAGGATAGACTATATCATATTTTTTACTGTTTTTACTCTGTTTGCTGCAAAAAAAATAAAAATAATAATGATTGCCTGCTGTAAGGCGTACAGAAAAGTTGCCTATGTCTCATAATATTAAATAAGAAGAGAAAAAAACACCAGACGCAGGAGAATTGTTCATGTCATAATATTAAATAGCATATCGATAATATTTGATGTGTTTCAAAATTTAATAGCATGTGGGTAAATATTAAATTAGGGTTTCAATGGTAGGCATATGCCATCATTGGGGCTGATTTACTAACACTGAAGACTGTAAAATCTGCTACAGCAGTGCATGGTAGCCAATCAGCTTCTAACTTCAGTGTGTTTAATAATTAAGGTTCGACAAACAAAGACTGGTTTCTATGCACAGCTGCACCAAATTTTGCACTCGCCAGTTTAAAAAAAATCAACCTTATTGCTTTTATAATGTGTTTTGGAGGGATGGTCTTATTTGGAATGAACCTTCTTGCTTAAATAGGTTAACCTAATATAAAGAGTGTACACTGAGTTGCCCCCCCCCCCATTTTAAAATAAAAAAAAATATATTTTTTAAATATTAATATGTATGTTTGCACTCATGGCACAATGCAGTAACAGGACGGAGATTTGAATCTGAGAGATTAGATTGGAGTCAGTGTGACTCCTTGCTGCCCCCTAGGGCTGGCTAAGGACAAATGTTCATCTCATGGTCAAAGGTGATTGTGTTCTTCTCTCAGTTCATGCAGTCTTTATTTCAGTTTTCAAAGTAATTCCATATACCTGGGTTGATGGGAGTAGTCTTAAGGTTGTATTAAGCCACAGGATGCAGTTCAACACAACCGACCAATAACTCACTTTTAAACATTTGCAGCTAAATATCATAGTTATTGTAAGAGATGATTTCATGTTGTGATGCCAATGGGCAGCTTTATAATACTAATATAGGCATAGTATAATATAAGTTAGTTAGATGTTAATAATGTTTGTGAAGTTGAATTCAAAATTGTATATAGAAAGGGCAGTTTTAAAGTATAACTTAACATTTGGACTTCTCCAAAATGGTGTCTAGTTCCACTTTATAGGTGGTTTATTCATTAAAAAGAGAAGAAGATGATGCGTCAGTAACTGCATGCATGACTGTACCCCTTCCCCCTACTCGCCCCACAACGCCTGATGCCCATTTCCATCTCACCTCCGCACCTATCAACAACTAAATCCCCTGCTCTTCTTACTGCAGCTGGCATCATCCCACCACCCTTTGCTCTTACTACTGCACATTTTTTTTTTTCCCTTTATAACGTTTTGAATCAGTTAAGCACTAGCTATGTGGTACATGAAAACAATGCAGATGTGGTCACTGGTATTTAGCCATAAATGATCTTGTAGTGACTAGCATTTGTGCCCAGAGTCATGGAGATTATCACACATTAGATATAAAATGACTTAATATGCTGTTTAGCAGGCAATGCTCCTCTGTATGAAAGATCCTCTAAATATGTGATAGGTTTTTCTCAGTCGAACTACTAATTAAATAATTTAAATAGACAATATATTGTATTGTAAAAGTAAGTAAAATGAAAGATATGATCTGTGATATATTTTAAGAAGATGTGAATTTGCAAATTTTCCTTTATCAGCCATTTTCACTATCCTCCAGTCTGCAACTTCCCACTTGCCATGACAGGCCCATTGTGCCATGAAGCTGATGGTGTATAAGTACCTACTGGTTTCCTACAGTGAAACAAAAAAAATATAAAAGTAAGCACTCTAAAGTCGTTGTAAACCACTGAACTATTTTTTATTTATTTTTTGTACCTGCAAGGTAAAGTCATAATGTGCTAGTATATATCACATACTAGCACATTATGTTAAACTTACCTTAAAACAAAGCTCTTCCAGCACCGAGATGTCAGCGCTACAGGTGTTCCCATCTTCTTTACCCGTCTTGCGCAGGAGCCACTGTTCACAGTACAGGGTGGCTGTTCCTTTGGAGCGCATGTGCCAGTGATGTCAAACGGTACACGTTTAGGAGATATTTACACTACCTATAGGCAAGCCTTATTATAGGCTTACCTATAGGTAAAAAGCAAAAGATAGAAGTTTACTTCCTCTTTAACCATGAATCTGGTCACTGCAAACATCAAATGTAACAGTTGTAGAGAAGTACCTGTCAAGTAGTTACAGAAATCTCAAACCAAAGATAATGTATAAATAATCAATATAGTGTGTTACCGAGACAAACACTACATTAAATAGAATCAAAAATTAGTCCCAAAAATATTTGTGAAAACATCATATACATTAACTATGGACAAAGACACTCCAAAGTCCAAGATCTATATGTAGAGCCGAAGGAGCAGAATTTCCAGATATTCTGATGAATTAACACCACAATCTCGGTCACATTTGTGCTTCACTCAGGGATTTTAGTGTGGATTCATAACACTGGAAAAGACAAAAGCAGGATACACCACCATGTATAGCCAAAAACGAATCCTCAATAGATCACAGAAAAAAGAAAAAAGACTTGCATAGTGTAGATTGCATAAATATAAGGTTGATCACCCGTGGGGGACAATCGTACAGCAAGGGGAGAACAGTGCCAAACCCACCACCAAAGGTACACACTGACCCTTGCCAGACGGCAGGACCCCTCAGGATCAATACAGGCAATGAGAATAAAGTTGGTCAAGCTTCACCATACACCGCAATATGTAGCCAAAAGCGGATCCTCAGCAAGTCACACAGGATGACATGGAATCAAAGAAAACTCATATAGTGTGAACCTGTATGAATTTATTGTTTATTGCGGAGTCAGTCTCACATGATCATGGCCCCGCCATCTTGGAGAAGGGACGGAGTGAGGGAAAAAAAATTAAAACACATGATCGTGGCCCTGCCATCTTGGATCGTGCCCCCGCCATATGTGGAGACGTTTGACAAACCAGAGTGAACATAGTTGTGAGCAGAATTTTTAGGTGGACTAAAAGGATTGGACGATATATATCTTTGGATATTCAATTTCCGGACATACTTATGGATGTCCATATAGGTTTTGAATTTATTAATATTCTTTGGAGGGGCATATTTCAACCCTCTATCCAAAACAGTCAGTTCCGAATCCGTCAAAATGTGGGAACTTAAATTGAATATCCCAGAACTAGTTAATTTTTTGGTCTTTTGGGGCTTAGCATACCCATGTTAGTTGTCTAATATTGGTTTAATTTATCAAGATAGTGGCCGCGTGTCAGTTTCTCATGATAACAAGGTCCCCCCTTGATTTTAATGATATTTTTCTTCATTTTTATGTTTAGTTGTGTCTCAATGCCACACTGATAAATGCCTTTGTACAGGAAGCTGACAAATTCAATATCCGTCTTCTCCTTACTAAAGCCTTGTTTTACCTTGTCATGATATTTTAGTGGCTGCTCAGAATTGACCGGCCTTTGACCGGCCTTTTTAGGTTATATTTTTAATTAAACTAAATCCTTATCCATAAACAGGGATGCGTTTGTTGGAGTGTTTTGGAATTTTTCTCTCACTTCGTCCCTTCTCCAAGATGGCGGGGCCACGATCCAAGATGGCGGGGCCACGATCATGTGTTTTAATTTTTTTTCCCTCACTCCGTCCCTTCTCCAAGATGGCGGGGCCATGATCATGTGAGACTGACTCCGCCCACTAAGGGTATTTCTGCGGTGACGCGGAACGTCGTCCTTATCCCGTGACCAAGTCTTTTGTGAAGACGAAACGTTGGAAGGAGACGTTCCAACGTCATCGCAACCGCACGAGAGGACGTACGTGTTCCAAATTAGCCGGCCGGCGCTCTTTGTTTTTATGCTCCAAACCCTACATTTGTTTGTAAGTGCAATTTGTTTTTTTATACACAATAAATTCATACAGGTTCACACTATATGAGTTTTCTTTGATTCCATGTCATCCTGTGTGACTTGCTGAGGATCCGCTTTTGGCTACATATTGCGGTGTATGGTGAAGCTTGATCAACTTTATTCTCATTGCCTGTATTGATCCTGAGGGGTCCTGCCGTCTGGTAAGGGTCAGTGTGTACCTTTGGTTGTGGGTTTGGCACTGTTCTCCCCTTGCTGTACGATTGAGCCCCACGGGTGATCAACCTTATATTTATGCAATCTACACTATGCAAGTCTTTTTTCTTTTTTCTGTGATCTATTGAGGATTCGTTTTTGGCTATACATGGTGGTGCAAGGTGAAACCTGAACTATGTCATTTCCAGTGCTTATATCGATCCTGAAGGGGTCTTGCCATCTGGTAAGGGTCAGTGTGTACTTTGGTGGTGGGTTGGTACTGTCCCCTCCCCACTATACAGCTGTCCCCCACGGGTGGTTTACTATATATGCTTTATGCAGTATTACACTATACAAGTTTCCTGCTTTTGTCTTTTCCGGTGTTATGAATCCACACTGAAATACCTGAGTGAAGCACAAATGTGACTGAGATCGTGGTGTTAATTCATCAGAATATCTGGAAATTCTGCTCCTTCGGCTCTACATATACTGTAGATCTTGGACTTTGGAGTGTCTTTGTCCATAGCTAATGTATATGATTTTTTCACAAATATTTTTGGGACTAATTTTTGATTCTATTTAGTACTTAATGTAGTGTTTGTCTCGGTAACACACTATATTGATTATTTATATTGTTTATTCTGTGCCATTAATTAGGTACAGCCTCACACCTAGCGCGATTCCCTCCCTTCTTACAGTTTGTTTATGTTGTATAACATTTTTGAATCGCAGCTCTATATTGTTTTCTCCACAGGGTAAGCGCAATTTTTTTCACGTTTTCAAAGATAATGTATAGCGGTTGTGTACATATTTCCTTTCTTTCTTTATTATAGGCAGGACTATGGATGAGTGAACCAGCATTATTTGGTTTGCTGGTGGTTCAGTGAACCCAGAAAAATAGTGCTGAATCCCACTAAATTGTGTTTCTAAGTATTTTTCTATTCTATTCAAGGTAGATTGGCAAGCAGACAGTTTGACAGTGTGCAGACAGCAGAAACTAACAGTCATTATTCCGTACTCTTACTCTTGGACCTCTCCGCTGCCTTTGATACAGTTGACCACCCCCTCATCTTCAATAAACTAAATTTGCTTGGTATACATGGCTGTGCTCTCCGTAGGTTTTAATTTTACCTATCTCACCGCACCTTCAGTGTCACTTACAACTTACTTTCTCCTCTCCAACACCTCTTACCGTTGATGTCCCCCAAGGTTCTGTCCTTGGACCTCTACTTTTCTCGATCTACACATCATCCCTGGGTCAGCTGATAGCCTCCAATGGCTTCCACTACCATTTATATGCCCATGACACCCAAATCTATATCTCTACCCCTCAGCTCAACCCATCAGTCTCCTAACACATCACTGATTTACTAACAGACTTGTCAGCCTGGATGTCACACCACTTTCTAAAATTGAATCTTTCTAAAACCGAGCTCATAATATTTCCTCCTCTACGTGCCCCTTCCCCTGAGTTCTTTGTCAAGATCAATGGCACAACTATCAGTCTGTCCCCACATGCCAGGGTGCTAGGGGTAAACCTAGACTCTGAACTGTCCTTTTAGGCCCTGTACACACGATCAGACATGTCTGATGAGACTTGTCTGACAGACCATTTTCATCAGACAACTCTGAACTTGTCTGATATTCTGATGTGCGTAAACACCAATCGAACCAAAATCCGATCAGACCAGAACGCGGTGACGTAGAACACAACAACGTGATGAAAAAACGAAGTTCAATGCTTCCAAGCATGCATTGACTTGATTCTGAGCATGCCCAGGTTTTTGGTCCAATGCATTTGTGTACTAACCATCGAACCTGTCCGTCAGGTTCCATCAGGTTCCATCAGACAGGTTTTAAAACTTTGGTCTGACAGACAACGGTCTGATGTGCCGTACACACCATCAAACTGGTCTGGTGAAACTGGTCTGCAGACCAGTTTCATCAGACATGTCTGATCGTGTGTACAGGGCCTTAGACCCACATCCGATCCCTGTCCAAATCATGCCGCTTTAGCCTCCGCAACATCTCTAGAATACGCCTCTTTTTAACCAATGACACCACCAAGCTTCTAATTCACTCCCTAGTTATCTCTCGTCTCGACTACTGCAACTCCCTCCTTATTGGATTACCTTTACATAGACTATCCCCCCTTCAGTCCATAATGAATGCTGCTGCAAGACTCATCCACCTTACCAACTGTTCAGTGTCCTTCAACCCTTTCCACCAGTCCCTGCACTGGCTTCCACTCACCCAACGATTCAAATTCAAAGTACTAACAATAATTTACAATGCCACCCACAACTCTGCTCCCAGCTACATCACTAACCTAGTCTCTAAATACCAACCATGTAAAAAACAAACAAAAAGACAGGCGCCAATAAATAAAATGCTGGACTTTAATGAAAAAGTAACATAAAAGCACTCACATAAAGGTTGAAGTACACAGGCATAAGATGAAGGTCTTCATGAATCGTCCAGACCAGCCGAGGATTGGTAGGGTCCCAGGAAAATCTTCATGCTGATGTCTGCATAGGCAGTTTTTTTGTAGAGGTAAACTAACCCTTTAATGCTAATGCTACTTTAATGTCAATATATAGTGACCCCAGTATTCAAGATTGAATACTGGGGTCACTATATATTGACATTAAAGTAGCTGGTCTGGACGATTCATGAAGACCTTCATCTTATGCCTGTGTACTTCAACCTTTATGTGAGTGCTTTTATGTTACTTTTTCATTAAAGTCCAGCAGTTTATTTCTTGGCGCCTGTCTTTTTGTTTGTTTTTTACATGTCTTTGGAGCATTGCTTCGGCTCCCCACGCAAGGCTGCCTTTCATCAAAGAACTGTGACTCATTACAAAGCTTTTTATAGCTTACAGGACTCTGCACTGAGGACAATTTAAAATCATAGTAGTTCCTGTGTGCGCCAGCATTGTGGTTTTCTTTTTCTAAATACCAACCAAGCCACTCTCTTGAGTCCTCCAAAGACCCCCTGCTCTCTAGCTCCCTTGTAACCTCCTCCCATGCTTGCCTACAAGATTTATCCAGAGCTTCTCCCATCCTTTGGAGCTCCCTACCCCAATCTGTCCGACTGTCCCCTAATTTATACATATTTAGACGATCCCTGAAAATCCTTCTCTTTAAAGAAGCATATGCTGCTTCTAACTAATACACTGTTTTTCTTTCTCCATCAGCTCATCCCCACAGCTAATACCTTTTGTATACATTTACCCTCCCTCCTAGATTGTAAGCTCTAATGAGCAGGGCCCTCTGATTCCTCCTGTACCAAATTGTAATGTAACTTTAATGTCTACCTTCATTTTGTATATCGCTGCGCAAACTGTTGGCGCTGTATAAATCCTGTATGATAAATAATAATAATCTAGGGCCACTCATCAATCCCTATATACAAGTAAACACTCGGATGTGCAGTGGCCAGCATACAGCTTCAGCCTGTCATTGATTTGTACAAGTGGATTTACACAAACACAAGCACATCAACGTATATATACGTGCCTGCCTTGCCGTGGGTCGGAAGTCCGATCGGGACCCCCTCCGGTACATGCGACGGTCCGTTTTGCCGTGGGAGCGATCCGGGACGAGGGGGTGGCGGTTCGTTTTTGTCCGCCCCCTCCGGATCGCTCCCAGCCAATGCGCGCTCTCCCCCCGTGTGTGACTTCCTCCTCCTGTGTAAACACAGGAAGGAGGAAGTGATGTGATCTCTCCCTCTGTGTTTTTTTCAACCACCGCTGAGGAGAGATCACATCGCACAGTAAAGCCGGCCATACACGGTTCGAATTTCGAAAGAATTTTCTTTTGAAAATCGTACCAAAGAATTTTCGTTCATATTTCGCACCTTTAGTGGGCTGCAGCAACAGCCGATTTTCGTGTGGCAAACAAATTTCAGAAATCAAACATGTTGGAAATTTTCGCAAAATCGGACGATTTTCTGATCAATGATGGGAGAATCATGCGAGAAATGTAATAGAAAAATAAAATTTGCATGTGCAAGAAAAGAAAATCCCCGGAGAGAAACAAATATTTACGGAGAGAAAAGAATATTCCCGGAGAGAAACGAACATTCCCGGCAACATGAAAGTTTTGGTCGGGCGAATATCGAAAATCAATAGTGGCATCATCGGATCACAAAAAAAACGATCTTTCTGATTTTGAAAAGAAAATTTGTTCGAAATTCTACCGTGTATGGCCTGCATAAGTCTGCACAACACTACACTGACACACAGACACATAGGCACATTTAACCCCCGCGATCGCCCCCCCCCCTCCCCCCTGTCACAGTGTCACTGAATACGGTGATCATATGTATGATCACTGCAGTTAGTGTCAGTGTGACAGGCAGTTAGTGTTAGGTCCAGGGTAGCCCCCGTACCCCCCTAATAAAGTTTTAACCCCTTGATCACCACCCTAGTTAACCCTTTCACTCCCTATTGCCAGCGTCACTAAGCGATCATTTGTCTGATCGCTGTATTAGTGTCGCTGTTCCCGCTAGGTAGCTATTTTTTTTTATTGCGATTTTTTTTTTACTAAAGACATGTGGCTAAATAAATTTTGGCCTAAATGTTTGACTAAAATTTAGTTTATTTGATTTTTCTTTAACAAAAAGTTAAAAATAAAGATTTTTTTTTCAAAAATGTCGCTCTATTTTTGTATATAGCGCAAAAAATAAAAATCGCAGAAGCGATCAAATACCACCAAAAGAAAGCTCTATTTTTGGGAAGAAAAGGACGCAAATTTTGTTTGGGAGCCACGTCGCACGACCGCGCAATTGTCTGTTAAAGCGACGCAGTGCCGAATCGCAATAAGGGGCCTGGTCATTTACCTGCATTTTGGTCCGGGTCTTAAGTGGTTAAGCACAAATTTCTGATAATTGTATGGAGAGGACTAAGAAGATATAACCATGCCATGGTGCAGCAGAAAACATATAGGACAGTGATGAAGGTTTGTTGTCCAGGATGATAGGACAGTCAAAATTAGAAGCAGCACCGCCCCCTCCCTCACCACAGTGGCGGAATGCCGTCTGCCCGCATACCGGAAGCAGTGTGGCCGCTTTATGGGGGTGCTAGACTAATTTGCCTCTCAGCCCAGTCTGCCCCATAAAACAGTGTAGCGCAAGCTGGTGGGACTCTTTCCGTGCTGCCCCCCTTGCAAAGTGCTGCCCTAGGCCTGGGCCTTGTTGGCCTAGGCCAGGATACAGTGTTGGCTAATGCTAGTGTCAAAGAAAACATTGTTTGTCCTTAAAAAAAAAAAGATGTATCATTTTGTTATCTTAAGTAATCGCAAAGTTATTGCCAAATAATTAGGCCATAACAGCATTGTACAAATTGTGGTGTACAGGTGTAAGAGTTAAAGTGGTTAATGTTGGCTTTACAAAGGGGGTACATGGCTTATTTTATTTATTTATTCTTTTTTTTCTAATAAAGGACTTTTCTGGTGTATTTTGTTTTAATTTTCCATGGGATTACTTTTTTTAAAAAGGAATTATATTGGTTACTTGCAAGGTATCCTCTAGGTTGAATCCATGGGGTTGATTTGCTAAAGGCAAATTGACTCTTTGCAAGTGCAGTTGCTCAAGAGCTTAGTAAATTAGGTAAAGCTTCACTTTGCAAAGAATACTCAATCATGTGCAAGGAAAATTGAACCCAAGCTCATCCCTAGTCTCTTGCCAGTGGAAGATGTCCCATCTTTCCCTGTTCTAGTGACAACTCCAACTTTTTGATAGTTCCCTCACTTAGAGTCGGTTCACACTGGGGCAACACAACTTCCAGCACGACTTTCAGAAGCAACTTCAACACGACTTGAGCATGAACCACAGGGCGATCTGGGGAGATTTACAACACGACTTGAAGTCCTTTTCAGGTCAGGAGACATTCCAGTGGCCAATAAAACAACAATCAGCTCTGAGAGAGGGAAGGGGAGGGAGAGGTTTGCCTGAGAAATGTATGTTATCTTGCTGGAAAGTAGCTTCAATTAAAACAGTGATCAGACTTGGAAGCGACTTCCATTGAAATCAATGGGTACAAATCGCCTAGAAGTCTGATTGAAGTAGTACAGGAACCTCTTCTGAAGTTGGAGCGACATGAGTAGTGTGTATTAACACCACTCCCATTCACTTACATTGCTTTTCTGGACAGCGCGACTTGGGACGACTTGAGACGACTTCAAGTCGGATCCCAAGTCGTCCCAGTGTGAACCGACTCTTATGGTCCCTGTGTCAGCTGATACCAAAACAAACAGAGAGGAAGAATCTCTCTAGCAAGGAAAACATTTTTGACTTTACATACACTTGCCTTACAGTGTTTATATAATATAGTCCAACCACTAAAGAGGAAGTTGATATATATGTTGCACAATAATTAGATCTTTTTTTTTTTTTCTTGACCTATTATTAGCAACTTTGGCACGGTTAAAACTTACTAAGCACATTAAAAATATAACTTCTTCATAAATGCTTCCCATTTTTCATTACAAAAAGACCAGATTAGCTGAATTTCAAATGAAACTTTGCCTACAGTTTTTAGATTTAGATGTGCACATAAAAACATGGTTTAAAAGGAAAGCGACAATTATATTTTGTTGCGTTCTTGGTACAAAACTAAAATAATTCAAATATAAATGTTATCATGACTATCGACAAATGTGGGGCAGATTTAGCTTAAATAGCAATATGTATTTGCATGATTGAAATGTTAAAATATATTGTAATATTTTTTCTCTACTTGGGCACACATCCCTCTAGAGATCCCGTTGTTAGTGTCAACCAGTGGAAGGATCATGATGAGAGCAAAAAATCCATTCACCCATTTCAACAAAATCAAACCCTTGTTTAGTGCTGGGAAAAGGTCCTTTGGAATCCAAGGTGAGAATGACAAACTGATCCAAAATACCTTCAGAGGTTTTTTAAATCAGCACTACAAAAACACAAATCTCAATAAACATTGATAAGGCATTTTGGAGTAAGAATTGATTAAAAATGTGGGAATTAAAAAAAAGTTTAGAATCACCTTCAGATTATATTCCGCAGCTTGTTCCTTTAATAATAAAGGCACTTGGATCATGTCTCTGGTAAAAAGCATTCCTTTTTAATTTAGTACCGCATGACGAATGTGCTGCAAAAGAGGGGTGAGATGGGCAGAAGGGAATGCACTGTGAGTGGGGAGTAAGGTAGCTCTCACAGTACACAGGATTTATTTCTACACATAGAACTGGGGTGCCAGTCACTCTCCTACTGTATTGTATCCCTGGACTGTTCTCCACCTCCATATCTTGATCTTCCCTGCATAAACTCTCATTTGGTGCTTTGTCTCCAAGCAACCCAGCTTTTCCACTGGACTTCAGTGGCTGTCTGGTTATCTTCAAGTTAATATTCCCATGGCAACAAGTTCCTGGATCACGCTCAGAAGTACCGGATGCTGCAGCAACATCCAGCTGGAAACCAGTGTTACCAACCTACCAAACTGAAATTTACTGACACGAAATTAAAAATTTACTGGCACGGCCAAATTTTTACTAGCATATCCAAAAGTTACAAAATTACAGTTTTAAGTGCAAATTTAAGTCTATCACAGTGACACCGACAGCAGTGTGCAGCAGCACAGATGATGGTGGCACCTCACCAACATGACATGTCCCCTCCTGAGTCACAGTGACCCTCTCTCTCTTTGGCAGGTGGTCCCTTAAGTCTATTACCAGCTTGCATTCCTGCTGTACTGCAGATCTGCACATGAGGCTCTGGCTGCTCCATTCCCTTGCACCATGACTTCATGTGACACACTGCCAGCACAGTCTGAACACACAGTAGCAGGCACTCGGATGGTCTCGGACAAGCATCATAGTCACATTTTTTACTGGCAACCTTTTTCTTTAACTGGCATTTACTGGGGAGGAGAAAGGTGCCCATTTTTTTTTCTAATTGCAATGTTTTTTATTAAGTTTTCAAGAGTGCAAATACAAAGACACATCTCATGACATATGAAAGATGAATAATGACTGGGATAAACGTATTTTAACAGCCTAAAAAACAAAGAGCACCCATCACAGTAGGTGGAGGCATGTTGCAAACATTTTAATAACTTTGCTGTATAAACCCTCCCCCTCCAGACAAGCTCCGGTCAATGACCCCAGCCGGCCCACCCCACACCCATACCCAGCCGACTACCCGCATCTGTTCTGGTGAGCAGCAGGGCCGGTATCAGGGTGCGAAGAGACCCCGCCCAGGCCACAGCCCCCATACATAATAAGGTTACATCCCAATATGTTTTAGATATATTAGTGCAGCTGTACTAATAGTTTAAGGAAATTCAGAAACTACTTTAAATGAAGTCAAGGATGGCCTACACATATAAAGAGAGTAAAACAAAACATTTTGAGACCAAGAAACAAGAAAACAAAAAAAAGAAAAAACACAATTGTCGCCCCTTATACCTATACGACCCTCTTATCCCCCCGCGTTGGTTATCATAGAGAAAAAAATAGCACGTCGCTCCTGCTTACCACCCCGCTAGTGTGTGGGTATTCCAGGGATCACATAAGTGTACCACTTCATCAAATTTACCTAATGCCGATGCCTGTAGTATCTCGTAAGTACTATGTGTTTGTACAGTGCTCATAACTTCCGAGACTGAAGGTGCGTTAACATTTTTCCAATGTCTAAGTATAAAGGTGCCCATTTTTTACTGGCGGTTGGCAATACTGCTGGAAACTGGAAATATCACAGCCTGGTTCATATTTGCCAGCACACATGCCTGCTGAAGGGGTCTTGCACAACTCTAAAATGTTGCCTCTTTCTTTTTGTGATGTGATCTTTCTTCAATAAAAAAATACTTATCAGATGACATTGATAATCTGTGGTGTGCTGGCAAATATGAACGTTGACCTGCTGAAGTCTGAAGGATGCACTAGAATTATGGAAATTCTAGGGTGGAAAGCTGAAGTACTGTATGGTGGTGAAGTGGTGCATAGCTGAGGAGCCATGACTTGGTCCTACACAATGATGCCAAAGCAATGTGGAAGCAGGAGAGGTATCCATTCCAGCTACAACCTCCCTGAAGCATGGAGCCCAAGGCAAGTTCCTCTTCTGCGTCTGATTTGGCCTACTCCCACCCTCATTTGCCATTCCAATAAGGTGTCACTTTATTGCTCTCTATCTGGCGAGCAACATTTTGTAATATTTTATCTAGTAAGGGATTTTTATTATAGAAACAGGTGTGTGTTCTATAAGGTGATTCTGTTACTGTTGGGTTACCAATAGATACAGGTTCGCTAGTCTAAAATGGTCCTTAGTATGCAAATAAAATTCCTTGGAAAGTAGGGAACATCTCTATGGAAGAAATATTTTATGTATATTTTTAGCAATCAAATTTGTCTTCAGAAACCTGTGCAGGAAGCAGTGGAGCCATACAGACACATTGGAATTGATTTACTAAAACTGGAGTGCAAAATCTGGTGCAGGTCTTCATAGAAACCAATCAGTGTCCAGATTTTCTTCCTGGTGCGGTATGGTAGCATACAATGGGTTGTGGTTCCACCCCAAAACTTAATAGGACTGGTTACTATTAATCAGAGACAGACTTGGCTTTCAGCATTCTCTTTTTTGTTCTCATCTTATCAGAATTGGGGTTGCGAGGTATCCGTTACCGTTTGTCACCCCAGCCAGGTTCAGCCTTTCCTGGGTAGATGTCCTTCCTGTACAGCCTCTAAATGAGCCTGTCAAAGAAAGCTTTAAATAAGCTTTGGTGTAAGTGCCAGCATTTTCCCTTTGCTTTCCATATGACTTTTCCCTCCTTTCTCTCTTGTCATTGCTTTCCTGAACCAGTCTTTGTTGTGGGCATTTACCACTTCCAAGATGGCTGCAGCAGTGCATGTACACTCTGACAAAGGATGGCAGAAAGTGGTGCAGCCAGTTTCCTGGCTTGCCCTTTTCTAAAATGGCGCTGGGAGCCTGAGACTGGAGCATGCTCAGGCATTGTTATCTTCACTAATGGCCAGATAAAATTGTTTTCAAGGAACTTTTGGGCAACACATGGTGGTGTTCTTTACTCATGCAAGCTGGATACCTATGTGGTTATTGTTTGCAGCTATGTAATCCCCTTTTAGGCATTCTCACAATCTACAAACATCACAGGTTACAAGCTCTAATAGTTGCAGCATTTGTGGTGGAAAGCCATTGCCTGACAAGCTGGTATGTCAAGTCTGCCTGATGCAAGCAGCATACAGCCCTACAAAGACCTAAAGATAGAGGGAGTCCTCTAAAGTCCAGAACAGTGGCCATTTAGGCGTAGACCTCCAGGCATTGTTGATCAAGCTTGGAGGAAGCTGCAACTGACAAAAAAGGGGATATTCAGGGTATTAGTGGCCTTGATTAAAGAGTCAGCCAAGTCGATACATGAAGCCTCTACTTCTCAGTATGCCGGCTGAATTGCCCAGTACTTCCAACCAGAGCCAGCAGATGGTGTCAAAATCGAAGGACAAAGACAGTAAAGGGTCAACAGGCTTTGACTTTAAAAGGCTTTAAAAGAACCCTTTTGTAAGGGTAGTTAAGGAGGCAATTGCATGGGG
This sequence comes from Rana kukunoris, assembly GCA_029574335.1. Taxonomy (NCBI): domain Eukaryota; kingdom Metazoa; phylum Chordata; class Amphibia; order Anura; family Ranidae; genus Rana; species Rana kukunoris. The sequence goes on along the minus strand of CM056052.1, from coordinate 311,746,296 downwards.
TTAAGTGGAGGAAGTTCTCCACAAGGTTAGAAAGTACTCTAATGCCCTGTACACACGAGAGGAATTTGCGGCGGAAAAAATTGGATGGTTTTTCCAACGGAATTCCGCTCAAGCTTGGCTTGTATTCACACAAAAGTTCTCGGACGTTAAGAATGCATTAACGTACAACACTACGACAAGGTGAGAAAAAGAAGTTCAATGCTCCCGATCATGCATCAAATTGTTTCCGAGCATGCATGTTTTTTTCCCGTCGGAATTCCTCAAGACGAATGGATTTTCCGATAGGAATTTTTCCGTCTGAACCTGCTCTCAAACTTTTGCTGGCGGACATTCCAACAGCAAAAGTCTGATGGAGAATGCACACGGTCGGAATTTCTCACAAAAAGAAAAGCTCACAAAAGCTTTCTGGCGGAAATTCTGCTCATGTGTATGGGGCATTAGAAAAAGGATAACAGTTGGGACATTATATTAGGCGGTGACCTGGTAAGGTCAATTGCCTCCATCCCTATCTATATTTCAAAAAAAGAGGGGAAGGGGGATTGGGACTTTGAATGAAGCACGTAGGCAAAAAGAATTGAGTTTATTATATAAATTAACATATAAATGCATAATTATATGTTAGTGTATATCCAATACAATTATAATAACTGGTACAATTCATAAAAATGTATTTCTATACATACAATGTAGTTGCCACATGATTATAACCGATTAATATCAAGAATTATACATACTGACAGATAACAATTGAAACTTTAATAGAAGGGGTTTCTGTATGGTCTGATACTATCCAAGGAAAAAAGAAAAATCATAAAAAATGAAATGAAATAAAATAAAACCAAGTATAAAAACCCACTCTCTACCATACTTACAAGGTTGACTATATAATTAAAGAGTGGCACTGTAGATCGTGAACCCCCAAAGGGGGACATCTCCAATTTGAGCTAAGGTGGCATAAGTGGCCTGCTGCCCAGAAAGAAAATCATCCAGGGGAGGCAGATTTCAAGAAATTTAAGTAGTCAGAGTGACCATAAGTGCTGAGACCATCAATGAAGAACTTCTAAAAAATATATATATATGTCACCAAGAAATCACCAAGAAAGGTCGGAAAAAACAATCTAACAGTGCAGGGCAACTAGAGGTTAATTCTAATTACCACTTAGACAGTGATCAGTTCATATAGTCCAGGGTTCCAAGGTGATTCATGTAGTTAACTGAAGTGAGCAACGACACACCAGAGTGAATCTGACGTCCCTGCGTGAAGCCTATAAGAGCAGGGCCAAAACACGCCCACCAATGTCACATAGGCGTGCACTGCAGGAGGGAGGTGTCCTTGGCTGGGCGGAGAACCGCCCGGCGTCAATGCCATTACACTCCTCCATCTAGCCGCCAGATGGTACTTATTTTGCTTCATTGAAGGACTGGAGGAGTTAATCTGGGAAGAATGGCAGGGACCAGAGAAAAAAAGCTGTATAATCGGGTTGTCAAAACGGTATGCCCTGAAAAATCCAAATGTCAATCTGCTGCTCTCGCCTTCGATGTTGGATGCATTATTAATGCGACTAGCAAGACACCCCACCTTGCTCTTATGTACAGTAGCATCTGCAGGTGTCTGCAGACCAGCAATAACATTTGCAGTGGTATGCAGAGCAATATCGAGTTAGACAGTTAATATTAAAGAAGCCCTTCTGGAGGAAGTGGAGAGAGACAAGGTGATAACAGCTTTGTAAGAGCTGAAATTGGCAGAATACTCTGTGACAAAAGTGCCAGTAGACGTTATTTGATGTTTTTCAAGAGCGATGTTGCTCGCAGTCACAGCAAAGAGGGCATTATGGCTGAAACCATGGTGAACTGCTCCTACCTTAAAATAAAACTGGTGCAAGATACCAGAGGACAGCTCCAATATAATTGTGATTAGACTGGGTACAGCCATTCGTAAGGGTGATCACCAGGGGTCAAGGCCTGGGGAAAAAAGTGTGGGAACTCCCACCCAAGATCCACTCCCCCACCAAAAAATAGTAATGCATAATTACTAAACTGCATGATTATTTTTTTTTTAATCCACTGTACCTTAGTAATCCTTTACGTTACTGGCTGCTTCCTGTATATGGATTCATCGGGTAGTGTGCAGGTATTCCGTCACTTCCTCGATGCTGCAATGTCTTCTGGAAGCTTTTGTCATTGTTCCCTGGAGACATTGCAGAGGTCTGCCACGAGTTATCGCGGGATTAAGAAAGAACTTTAAGCAAGTTCTTTCTAAATTCCATGATAACTCGCGGCAGACCTCCGCAATGTCGCCTGGGAACAATGACAAAAGCTCCCTGGAGACATTGTGGCATCGAGGAAGTGACGGAATAACCGCACACTACCCGATGAATCCATATACAGGAAGCAGCCAGTAACATAAAGGATTACTAAGGTTCGCCTGCCTCTGACAGTGACTCGAGCTGGGCATCGCCGCTTAGTGAAGAATTGGCTCGGGCCGCTCGGCTGCTCTTGGCTGTTCTAGTCCTGCAAAAGGGAACTGCGTTCCTGCTGTGAAAAAAGTGCAGGGACTCCGTTCCCACGCGTTCCCGCAGGACTTGAGCCCTGGTGAACACCGACATGTCATGGCGGATATCATCTGACAAAAACAGAAAGGTGTGGCAGGTGGCAATTCCTGGGTAAACACAAGAAGGCAAAATCCTATGGGATGGAAAAGATTACAAAGGGAACTAAATAAGTACCCAATATTCATTGCTGAAGCCTTACAAATCTAAGGCACCTGTCAAGGGAGAACAGCAGAAGTCCTTTTAAGGGTGTGCTTATCCAGAATGGAAAATAATCAGGATCAGTGGGCCATATCAACTATATCACTAGTGGAAGTTTAAGGGATGTCCACCTTCCAGCCAACCAGGCTACCAAATTTGATGAAAAAAATAAATAAAAATTATGGTCCAGTTTGTATTCCAAAAAAAAAAATAGCGATTGTAAAGGTTCCAAGATTCCAGAGGAGATGAGAATATGGCTCACCTCTATTCCTAGTAAAAAAAAATCAGATGATCTGTTTCCAGTCCTGAAAAAACTCAACAAGTGCAGAAAGTTGGAGTCATGCAAGATAGAGAACCTCCAATCAATTTAAATATTGATAAATCTGGGAGATTGGGTGCTCTCCGATGTCTACTTACCTGTTCTAATCCATCCTGCATTTCAGTTCCACTGCCAGCTTTCCCTTCGGTCTGTTCACCTCTTCCAGGAAGTCCACAAATGTCCTACTGTCTGCAATAGTGGGGGGCATGAGAATACACCGCTACTTGGATGACATCCTTTTTCTTTCCAGCAATCAGCATATGCTTATCTAGTATTGGGATGCTCTGCTACACACTCTACAAATTTTCATAGATAATTAATTGGAAGAATAGCATATTCTGCACAGTCCAATGAATGCTGTTCTTGGGGGCATTTTTGGATACACAGAATTATTCAGTACAACTTCCACGAGGGAAGATCCATCCTCTGATAGAGAACGTTAAAGGTGCTGTTCCAGCAGAACAGTGCCTTAGTATTCTTTGTTTTTCTTAATTGACTAATTATTGTTTTCGAATGGAACATTATCATTTCAGACCCCAACCAGAAGGGTTGTGGGAGGCATTTTCAAAGAGCATACTGCTCATAGTCATTGTATGTTAATCTTACGAGGCATAGTTTTGAATGCTCTCGAACTAAGAGCAGTTTTTAAAGCCTTTCTGTCATTCACTGCTTTTATAAGAGGAACACAAGCTGTACTGGGCCTAGACAGCAGTTAAAGGACAGAATTCTTAGGCTGCCAATGGAACTTCCAGTATCAATAACTGTAATTATATCATTTTGGCTGAGGAGGCTTGGGTGTCTGTTTCTCCTAAAATTAAGCATTGAGTCACCAATCTCTATACCAGTGATGACAGATCTTTTCTCCCATGGCCATTTTTGCTATCTGGCCACAAGAGACTACATTTAATGGCATGGAAGTTGAGAGGTGGAGGCTGCCAAGTGAAGTGTGCTCAGTGCAGGTAGCAGTTGTAGTCAGAGAAGTCTCCATGAATAAGACTTACCAGAGAATATGGGTAAGATTTTCAGATCTCATGGGGCAAAAGTCTGGAGTCCTTTATCACCAAAACCAGCTGAGGTTCCACAGTTTGGACAGGAGCCTAGGTTCAAATACTGTTAAAGTTCAACATTTTAGGGGTTTAAGGAGCCCTTAACCCTTTAGTGATGCAATTTTTAAAGGCTTACATGAAGTTAAAGACCTGCCAATGTTCCCTATGTGGGACTTGCCTGTGGTCCTTAGCTCATTTCTGCCCTCCAGAATTGGCTACACTCTGCAATCTAACCCTGAAGACTGTATTTCTGGTTGCTACAACCTCTGTGAAAAGTGCTGTCAGAGCTGCAGGCTTTGTACTCAAGGAGCCTCACCTAACGTTCTATCCAAACAGAATAGTCCTAAAACCCCCAAATTGTTTTTATCCATAAGGTGTCTTTCTACCACTTTAACCAGAAAGTAAATGTCCCACCTTTCTTTGGTGAAGTGGGAGAGCCACATCCACGGATGTTGGTCTAACTCTGATGGCCTTCTTGGGAGCTACATTTTTATTCAGGGAAGCTGAAATCTGTGCTTGGTCCCACATGGCTTAAAGAAAAAAGGAAACTCCATTTGTTTGCACCCTTCTCCCCTCCACTGCCACATTTGGCACTATTGGGGGGGGGGGGGTGGCTACCTGGTTTTGACAGTTACCTGCTCCCACTTCCGTTTAAAATCACTGCAGTCATCTTCAAGCATTTCCAGCCCCTCCTCCTCTCCCCACTGCCTTTCTCGGACACACATGGTGGGACCATTCAGAAAGTGCAGCCTTGCCTTACATACAATGCCAGTGTCTGCACCCAAACCAGTTTGGGGTGCTGACATTGCATGACCCTTGGACAGGTAGGAGGGGCTCCTCTTTAAGGCAGGGTCAGTCAGCATCAACACGTACAGTTTTCTTCTAGATTGTTAAGACAATTAAAAAAGCTTACTCTTCAGAAAATATATATTGATGCAGAAGACTTAAGAGCACATTACACCAGGGCAGTGCCAGCTCTGTGGACAGCACAGTGCTGAGTGTCTCCTAAAACTATTAGGAAGTCCCAGAACACCTTCATTATGCTTTATTATGTGAATCTGGCTCAGCTTGTGACAGTAACATCTGGAAAATGTGTTGTGCAGGTGCATACCTTATGCTATTGACCATTAAAAAATAATTCTTGCACCCTCCCGTATGGCAATCTAGTTCCCATTGTATGCTGCCATGATGTGCCAGGAAAACAGAAAATCCAATCACTTTTTGTTTATGAATTTGTTTAACTGTATAATTAATTTATTCATGGCCTACATAACTGGAGGCAGGCAGGGGTGTGCCAATTGTCTACATACTTTGAACTAAAAAGTGTCCCTCATTCTCATATCAGAATTTTGGAATGTGTGCAAATAATAAAGTCTGTTAAACTCCGTCATTGGCATATGATTGTTTTGTCTTGGACAGAGAAAATAATTTCAACATATGTGACTAATAGATATTGTCTAGACAGTTATCACAACTGATTCATAAGTTGTGTTTATTGTTCTAAACTTCACCGGCTTCTATTTGGATCCCTTATAATTGGGAAAGATAACCTTTTATAAGTGAGCATCATCTCATCTTTTATTTTATTTTTAGTCTCAGATGATTTTCACTCTGTGCTTTTAGTGTACAATATCATTTAAAGAGTAGTGTTGCTCACGAATATTCGCATTGCGAATATTCGTTACGAATATTGCATATTCGAGTATTCGCGAATAAATCGAATATCGCGGTGAATATTCGCTATTGCGAATATTCAAATTTTTTCAAATTTATTTTTAAAACAGATCACATCCTAGTGATCTCCATCGACGTCTAAAAGCATTGCTGGTATGATTAGAGACCCTGGGCCGAGTAGCTGAGGCGATCCTTTTATGTTGCCGAATATTCGCAATGCGAATATTCGTATTACGAATATTCGCGAATACTTTCTCTGCCCTTCTGTGTTTTGTGTATAAAAAACAAAAAAACAAAAAAAAATAGCTTTAGTTTAGTCATATAAGTTTGTGTAAGTAGAGTTAGTGTTTAGTGCATATTAGTTTAGTAATGCAGGAAATGATCTCCGTTTTCGCGTGTTGTTCGCGCGCATGCGCGGACGAGAATTTCGCAATCAATTTCGCATTAGAGAAATTTCGCATTCGCATTAGCGAAATTTCGCATTCGCATTAGCAAAATTTCGCAATTTTTTTTTTTTATAAAATATCAAGAATATTCGATATTAACGAATATTTCACGAATATTCTTCTATATATTCGTGAAATCTCGCGAAATCGAATATGGCGTATTCCGCTCAACACTGTTAAAGAGCCAGTCTATGTGTTTCACAGAGACAGTAAAAAAAGCACAGCTCTAAGTCTCTTAATTAGCAATTGCAATAGATAACCATGAAGGAATTCAGTCATTAACTATTGTTATACACTATATTACCAAAAGTATTGGTACGGCTGCCTTTAAACGTACAGTATCTCACAAAAGTGAGTACACCCCTCACATTTTTGTAAATATTTTATCATATCTTTTCATGTGACAACACTGAAGAAATTACACCTTGCTAAAATGAAAAGTGTACAGCTTGTATAACAGTGTTCATTTACTGACCCCTCAAAATAACTCAACACTACCATTAACGTCTAAACTGCTGGCAACAAAAGTGAGTACTCACCTAAGTGAAAATGTTCAAAGTGTAAATTTTTTGTGTGGTCAGAACTGCCTTAACCCTCTTGGGCATGGAGTTCATCAGAGCTTCACAAGTTGCCACTGGAGTCCTCTTCCACTTGACAACATCACAGAGCTGGTGGATGTTAGAGACCTTGAGCTCCTCCACCTTCCGTTTGAGGATGCCCCACAAATGCTAAATAGGGTTTAGGTCTGGAGACATGCTTGGCCAGTCCATTACCTTTGCCTTCAGCTTCTTTAGGAAGGATGGGGTCATCTTGGAGGTGTGTTTGGGGTCGTTATCATGTTGGAATACTGCCCTGTGGCCCAGTCTATGAAGGGAGGGGATCATGCTTAGCTTCAGTATGTCACAGTACATGTTGACTTTCAGGGTTTCCTCAATGAACTGTAGTTCCCCATTGCCGGCAGCACTCATGGAGCCCCAGACCATGACACTCCCACCACCATGCTTGACTGTAGACAAAACATACTTGTCTTTGTACTCCTCACCTGGTTGCTGCCACTCACGCTTGACACATCTGAACAAAATAAATGTATCTTGGACCACAGAAAAGAAAAGAGAATGGAGGGCGCACCGACCTAGTGTGATACTGTATCACGATTGTTACAGTATCACACTAGGTCGGTGAGCCCTCCATTCTCTTTTCTTTTTTAGTTTCTTTTGAATTCCCACGATTCTGAGGAGGGCTGGAAGACTCTGGAAGATACTTTATAATTGAACTGCATGACCCCATAAGTAAGAAATACCGGAGCGCAGGAGAATCATCATTGTTTTGCCATTTTCTCTTGGACCACAGGACATGGTTCCAGTAATCCATGTCCTAATCTGCTTGTCTTCAGCAAACTGTTTGTGGGCTTTCTTGTGCATCATCTTTAGAAGAGGCTTTCTTCGGGGATGACAGCCATGCAGACTAATTTGATGCAATGTGTGGTGTATGGTCTGAGCACTGACAGGCTGACTCTCACTCATGTGCAGGTGTGAGATTGTGAAGCAGATCCCATTGTTCACTCTTTGTGTATAATTGCCTTTCTGAGTTTTATTGTTCACTCTTTGTGTATAATTGCCATTCTGAGTTTTGACCACAAGATGCCACTGTTTCTACACACTGCTGACAGACTGCAAATGTTGGTTTTTGGAGGAAGAGGTGGAGCTGAACTGGAGAAGGAGAATCAGGAAGTAGTTGATGGAGCAGACATGTGTTGTGGGACTGTGTGAAAATTGAATCTGGTCGCATCCAGGGGAAACCGTACAACCTAGAGCTTCAGGAAGGCTGATAGGAGTTGAGAACGGCAAGCTATCCCACCTGCAGTACCTCATGGTTTCTGAAAGGAGTTTTCGTTAATCGGTTGGAAGACATCATCGACTACAGTTTCAAGACCCGGGTCAGTAATATCGTGCACGCACCACCTAGTGATGTTTGGCGCCTAAAGATTAGGCCTGTAGTTAGTTAGTCAGGGTCATTTCAGTGTATCAGGCCAAAAGTACTGCTACCATTGGTACAAGTATCCTGCTACTAAAAGAGACATTGCATATGGAGCGCAATCTTCCAAACTACAAACCTGCTTAGTGTCTTCACTAAGGAAGAAAAACGTACACACGTGTTATCATACCGGTTATGTAAAAGGAAGGGGGTAAATATTGCATAGAAGTGATAAGTTTGTAAGCTGCTGTGCTGTACCGCAGATGACCCTGAAACTAAGCATATACACAATCGTTCGCGTTCTGATAAGGGTAATAAAAGGTAAGGAGGGACAGTCCTATTTGTATCCTCCAATAGGCAAATTGCGGCAAATTGCCTCGGTATCCACCCGGGGGCATCTTGCTGTGCAGCACAGGGGTTCTCAGCTACGGCTGGGTGTTTGTAACCTTATTGCTTTGTTCATTTTGTGGTTTCGGTTTAATACCTTGTTACAGTAAAAGAAAAGAACTGTTTCACAAACGCTGGTGTCAAAGTTGTTTTCCTCGCTCGTGACTTCGCTGTATCTTGGAGAGCCCACGACTTACACAGGGAGTCTGACATAGGATTTCTCCTGTTTGTAGGCTTGAGACTTGTCGCTGACTTGCGGCGGTACCGTGTAATGTCTTTAGCTTGTCTCTTTGATGTCATCTTTGTCACTGCTTGGCTTAAAATGTTGATTGATGTAATCTGAAGTTTGTTGTAGAGAATCTTGGGTTTCAGCTTCTGGGTCGAGAATATTGCTGCGTCTGCCACATTTACTTTTCGGGTATACAGCTAATTCTAAGGCCTCTGCTTCAGCTATGGCGGCTGCTGCTTCCGTCTCTACCGTGAGTTTCTCTAGGGCTACTTCTAGGAGGGCTTCCTCAGCCTCTAACTGTACTTGCTCTTTTTTTAATCTGCATTTCTTGCTCAGCAAAGGCTGCTTGGGCTTTGGCGGCTTCAGCTTTTGCACGTGCGATAGCGAGTGCATTGCTTGCGGAGGAAGATCTAGAGGAACCGAAAACTTGGGACCTTGTCATGAGTGAGGATGCCTGGCTATGTGACATGTTGCTTGCAGGAATGCTTAACTGTGTAGAGACTGCTGTATTGTCGGATGCAGGTGACTGCACTGACAGGGTAGCAGGCCTCTGTGTAGTCACTATCCTAAATCCCACTTGCTGGATACTGTTCTGTTCTCGATACACGTTTGCCCCTGGCATGGATGTAGCTCAAGATACGGCTTAAACCTTGCATCCTAAAATAACCAGACTGTCTGTAACTTTGGATCTTTATTACAATGAACAGGTGGTGGCCATATAAGAATAGGATGTACATGCGCGGTGAAACTAGAAACAAACAGATAAATGAATGTATAATAATTACATGAACATAAACAAATGTCACTAGCTATACAGGTAAATAATCTTTAGCATATCAGCGATGCTGCCTTAGAAGGAACAGGATTTTCCTAGGAAACTTAGCTTAGCTGGCTCCATGTGGACTGTCTCAGTGGGAAAGGTGAAAGAGTTGTGTCAGAGAACCAACCGTGGAAGAACTAGCAGACCTGTCCTGCACGGACCAACGAGCACAATGCGCATGCACGCGCAGACGCGCACACACGCGCAAGTACACGCATTAGTGCGCACACGAGCAACAACTCTGTGAACTCATTGTACAGTACACACGTAATGCGGGCGGGACTCCTGGCGTCAGTGCCCTATTTAAGGCTTGATTTTCAGCCCTTGATGTGATCCTGAGTTCTTGTTCCTGTTTCCTTGTGTTCCTGTTGACGATTCAGCTTGCCTGACCAGACTTCTCTGTGCATGACCCTCGGCTTGTCTCTCGGCTTATCCTTTGTCCTGTTCCGGCCTGCTTGTTCCAGTATATGACCTCAGCTTGCCTTCTGACCTGTTCCAGTCACTTCCTGCTTTCTGTGTATGACTACCGGCTTGGCTCCTGACACTGCCCCTGGGTTTTCCTGCCAGTCTACTTCATCTGGTACTTCTGTGGTACCCCTGCCTGACTATGTATCCTGGCATACAGCTGATCTCCAACATCACTCAGCAAGTCGCAGCTGGCAACCCTTGCATCTCTGGGCCGAGCACCCCCTGTGTCACCTCCAGGGGGCGTTCTGCACTTGGTCGTAAGGGAAGCCTTCTCAGCACTTCGGCCTCTGGTAAGGTACGTGACAAGTTGTAATAGGAAGTGGAGCTAGTTCCCAGTGATATGACAGGAAATGTGTATTAAAGCGGTGGTTCGCATGAATTAAAAAAAAAAAAAAAAAAAACAGCAGCTACAAATACAGCAGCTGCTGACTTTTAAAAAATGCACATTTACCTGTCCAGGTCGCCCGCGACTTAGGGAGCTGAGTGTTTCCCAGAACACAACGAGGGGGGGGGGTGAAGCGGAGGGGCCGGACTCCTGCGGGGGTCTATACCAGGAAGTGTTGCACATACCTGTTTTATACAGGTATCTGCACCCCCTCACCCCAGAAAGGTGTCAAATGTGACACCGGAGGGGGGAGGGTTGCTAAAAAATGTAGGTTCACTTTTAGGTGAACCTCCGCTTTAACCATAGAACACTGCCCATCAACAGTCTTTTGTTAAGAGTGACATCTATGGGACAATGTTGGAATTGCAAGTCCAGAAGATATTATTTTCCTTGTAGGCTGACTGCATGACAGTCACAGTGAAAGTCTCTCTCCAAGCCTGGTGGTCCCTCCAGTCCACTCCAGTCTAAACATCACTGCTAGTCCTACCCCCGGCGTGCCTTGCTCCTGACCCACACACAAGGCTCTGGCCACTTTGCTTGGCTCCCTTGCACCATGAGATCACACGATATGCTCAGGCAATGCCTCTGCCAGAGCTGCCTAAACACACTCTAGCAGGCACTCGAAGGGTCTCGGCCGTCTCTGGACTGAGCCAAGTGTCACAGCCATATTTTTTACTGGCGACCTTTTCCTTTTACTGGCATTTACTGGCAGGAGAAATGTGCCTGTTTTTACTGGCTGCCAGTAAAAATACTAACGGCTGGCAACACTGATGTACACCTAACCTATGCGTTTACGCTCATATATGGGGATAGTGGGATATTTTTATTGCTTTTGTGTAAAAAAAAAGTTTTAATATAATTGCATTGCTGACACATAGGGGGCTGGCAAGCCCTCTTTGTGATAGCATATTGGAAGTGACAGTTCCTTTAAAAAGACATCAGGATCTATCAGACCCGTAATGTCTCCCTTGCACTCCATTAAAGCTAATCAAGCATGGCTTAGCACAGCAGCTTTCGCTTCATTCATTAACAGCAAAGGAATGTTCACTGATGGTCTTTAGCTCTACCCGCAGATAAAGGCAATGAACATCCTGGGCACCCAGGTGGATGAATAGAGCCTTGGTGCAATGGTGTGTGGGCAGGGGCATGTTACCACACCCATGAAAGTGATCACAAGGGTTTATCACTCCAACAAATAAGCCGATAATCATCTGAGGAAATACACACCTACTTCCAGCTTCATTAGCAGCCAGAAGTGTTTGCAAATGCAGCCACTGCTGCTGATCTAATCCATATGTCGGTCTCAGCTAAAGGGTTACAGTAAATATATAGCCAAGTCTTTCATTTAATTTTTCTGGAAAATTTAAGTAGGGTTAAAAGATCTATTATATTTCTAATGCTGTCTGCATCTTCACAGGGGAGACCCCCCTTCCTATTTGAAGACCATTGACACTTGGGCAAAAAGTATTGAGATATCCAACAATTTAATTGTCAATGGAACAAGAGGAAAAGGAAAATGTCCCCTTGTTTTGTAGATATTTTTCTGAAATTCTTGTTGCTTCCCCAGTACATGAAGTGATAGAAATCTCCTCAATAGGACACAGACATAAAAAAATAAACTGCCAGGTGTTTCCCTCATCCCTGCAATATATATCAACTTTTAGTCTATACATACACACAGGGCCGTCTTTAACACAAGGCAAAAAGGGACAGCTTCTCCAGGCCCAGTCATTGTTGTGAGGCCCAAAGCAGCTGCCCCTTGAGCTCACAAATAGTTGATAAGTGGATTTGGGAAGGCCCAATAAAATGGTTGCCCAGGGTCCAATCAGTATTAAAGACAGCCCTGCATACACACACCAGATCAGTGTTGCCCCCCCCCCCCCCCCACAAAGTGAAATTTACTGGCATTTATAAACGACACACATTTTTTTACTGGCAAAAAAACATGAAATTTGCTGACAGATCCACATTGTTTACTGGCACTGCAAAAAAGTACCTAATATGACTGTTTTTAGTGCTAAACCGTGCAAATGTTAATATTTGAACGATAAACACATAGCTAGTGCTATTAGTAATGTGTTTACATTAAATAAAAGTCAAAAAACATACAGGTTTGCAAGCATAATTTGTTCCAGAAACATGCTTGTAATCCAAAACACTTGTGTATCAAAGCAAATTTCCCCATAAGAAATAATGGAAACTCAGATGATTTGTTCCACAACCATTTATTCATAAATGCTTCAGATTATAGTCCCTATAACAAGATTATAGCATTGTGATAGGTTGAGTAACCATAAAATGTCTATCCACAAATTACAGCCTCCACAAGGGGATTAGAAGCAAAATCCAGCAGGTGCTATGGTGTATAAAAGAGAAGAGAGGTGCCTCTATGTGTAGCAGTATGTTGCTAAACGTTGTACCTTGTCTTGCAAAACCCCCTCAAACCAAGTTACTCTCAAACCAAGGTTTTACTGTATTTCTCAATTTACATGAAGGTCAGGTTACTATAACCCAGTCAGCACAGAGTTCCCTCTTACATCAGAGTCTGCAGGATTCCCCCTAACAGTGCAAGGGAAAGCTGCAGCTCATGATGATGTGGATGGCTCTGGTGACCAGAGACCACCTTCCGCAGAGTGAATACACTAAGGTAAGGGGGGGGGGGTTACTAATATAGGGTGGAACCTTTATATCAGTGACCCCTTACATTATTGTATTCACTCCCCTGTTTACATCCGTGATCCCTTCTCAGACTGGCCTGGCGGCGCTGTCACTGACCTCCTCTCAGGTGCATCGTGCAGGGCTCAGTCAGACGGTTCCAGCTTGGAGGCTCTGATTTTATTCTATAGTCTCCTCTCCACAGTCCACACATGTCTGTCTCTTCCTGTAACTCCAATTCCAGGGGCGCTCTCAGTCTTGACTCCTTTCTAGAATCCCCCTCAGAGACTGCAGACATGATACAAGACAAGAAAAGAGATGGCCAGAGGCTGTGGACATGATACAGGAGGAGGATAGAGGCTGCAGACATGATACAGGAGTTGGACAGAGGCTGAAGACATGATACAGGAGGGGGACAGATGCTGCGGAAATGATACAGGAGGGGGACAGAGGCTGCGGAAATGATACAGCAGATGGACATAGGCTGCAGACATGATACAGGAGGTGGACAGAGGCTGCAGACATACTACAGGAGGTGGACAGAGGCTGCAAATATGATAGTGTCCGCTTCACCCCCTCACAGTAGCCTCCTCCTCTGTCCACCATCATATTACTTCTCCACATCATCAGTGTGCTGTGTCCTCCTCCTGTGCTTGTAACTGACACAGACAAAGTTAGCTTTTGTTTGGCACACATCAACACATACTTGTGTGCACCAAATTGCCACATATTTATTGCCACTATTCCTATAGCTCAACTCCAGGAATAATAAAAAAAAACACCCTTGCAGTGGGAATGAGAGGTCAATGGCTTTTAAACAAGACAAAAAAGGCAAAGAAATTGAGCTTTATTAGTCCCTAGTGTGACACTCAGTAAAGGGTATCGGAGGCTGCCTGCCCCCTTCTGTTCCATTGTACACTATATGCTGTGTAATCATCGACCTACACTGGGAACTGTCAGCTCCTCTTTGCTCAATGGATCTCAGGTGACATTAAAAGTTGTTTCTTCCTAGTTAGAGTCCATTCAGGACTGTATTTTAGCTTTATTGTTGTTGAATAAACTATCAACTTTTTTACAACCGCCAAGAGACACCCTGCTTTGTGTGTCCGATGAGCACTGGATTACAGTGTAATCTTTATTTATTTGAAATACATGATGCAGTTTGTATATATAATCAAAACAATGTGCTTGAAATTAAATAGTATAACCAACTAATGGGGCTGATTTACTACAACTTGTGAGTGCAAAATGTTGTGTAGTTGTGCATAGAAACCAATCAGCTTTTTTTTTTTTGTCAAAGCTTAATAGAACACACTGAATTTAATCGTTGATTGGCCATACATTTGCAGATTGCCCAGTTCCAGATTTTACACTCTCCAGTTTTAATAAATTAACCCCAACGCGTTTTTACCATGAGAAAAATCTTCACTTTGGCTAGTAACAGCTAACAACATTAGGACAAAGTGGACAAAATACAAGCTCTTCTTTTTAACAATTTCAGAATCAGTGTTGTGCTTGAATCTCTACAGCAACATTCCATTTTTACACATCAAAAGGAATCGAAGACTAGCAATGAAATTGCAGTACTTTTACATGCTAATTAGGGGAATTTAAATATTAATCATTTAATTTTTTAAAGCAGTGAAGAGGAAACAAAGCTGCCATGAGCAAGGAAGTTCTATTGTCTTCCGATGGTGCTTGAAGTAAGAACTTATTCAAGAATCTACTTTAAAGAAAAAGCCAAAGAACACAGCAATGCCTTTCAATGAAACATTGTCAATGCCTGCAGAACAAGAATCTCTCAAACATTTTAAAAAAATGTTCACGCAATGGTCTCAGTGTATATGTAAAATTAAACTGGTGCATCCACATGTTATATGGGTTAGGAACAAATATACAAACATATTTGGTCAGCAATGTAACTACGTCCCCGCCTCTTGTGTATAGACCTAATGACTACTCTGGATAGCTGTCATGTGCAGTGCAAGCGAGCGGACAGGTCTGTGTATTGACTGTTTTTCCCTTCAACGATTAGTGAGCAATGTTCATTGTGATTGGTGCTGGATATACATTAATGGTCTTTTTTAATAAAGGACTTGTCAAAAACTTGTGTGTGTGTTTATTTACAACTGCATTTTTTTGTGAATGAGTAGAGGTACATGGGGAGGTACATGGGGATTTTGATAAGTCCCCCTTTACCCCCACAACCGCTACAGTTGTGGGGAAGAGGCTCTTGTTCTTATCAATGTGGGTTCCCTCTATGTGGTCAGGTATGGTTCAGGGAGGTGATGACTGCTTTCCCCCCTCCTGACTTGCCAGACTGTCAACTTGGATTAAGAATCTCGTATGAATTCGGGAGGTACCCCCACACCGTTTCTTCTTTTTATGTTTATGGAGTTCCATCTTTAAAATACATATCAGATTTAACAGGTTTGTTACTGATTTTGGAGGACCCTGTGTCTTTTTCTTGTAGACTCCCCTAACATCCATAAAGGTTTGGTATTGATTTTAGGAAGACCCCATTTTTTTGCATGCCCCCCCCCCCAAAAAAAAAATCAATCCATAGGGTCAGGTATCAGATTAGTGGATGGGCCTGCATGTTTGCTTTGTTACTTTATGTATATGGTAGAGATGCACCACTTCACTGACAGGTATAGGGAATCCACCAGCACGTTTTTTAGAACAATAGTGCATTTGTTTAAAAAATTATTAAATGTACTGCTCCCTGAAAATTTTTAGTATATATTTTTTTAGAAAAATTGGAGTTTTATGTTTAAAGTTCATAATTTAATTATTATAATTTTTTTTTTTATATTCTCTAATGTAACTTTGCTGGTTTCAAATCAAAGTAGGACAGTTTTGATGATACTTCTGTTGTAAACTATTCACCTGTCAACCATTCCATCCAAATGTCATATCTGACCTGAGGCTTCCCAAAACTGCATAGGTTACGTCATGTTGAAATGTTGTCATTTCTGAGAACTACAATAAAGAACTTCATTAGAGCTGGAAGATATGCACTCTTTTTAGGAACCTTTAGTAGAATGAGGCAACCAGGTAATAGGAAACGTAAATTTAATTTATAAAGGAATCGGAAACTCTTGAACTTTATGTTCAGCTTTTTTTCTCCTTTTAAATTAAGTAGTGAAACATACAGTGCACATATGCAGAATACACCTACTACTTTGTCATTTCATGATAACTTAAAAGACACAAATAATGTGCTGTTATCCCGTTTTCCTTGCTGTTTGTGGGCATTTTCCCACCTGGTCCACAAGTCCTACCCTTTGGCTGTCTGTGTAAAGCAACCTCAGTTTGGTTGCATAATAGTGGCCCATTAAAATGAGTATCCAAATAGCTTATAGAAAAAATGGGCCAGATCCACAAACAATTATGGCAGCGGATCCGCAGATCTGCCGCCGTAATTTCAAATCTGCGCCGGCGTATCATTGTTTTGTATCCACAAAACAAGATACGCCGGTTTTCTCCTTAGATACGCCGTTCTACGCCGTCGTCGTAAAGTGTCCTATTTACGCTGGACGCTAGGGGCGCTTCCACGTCTAATATGCAAATGAGGTAGATACGCCGTTACACAAACCTACGTACGCCCGGCACAGTGTTTTTACGTCGTTTGCGCAAGCGTAGGTCCGGCGTAAAGATACCCCAGCTGTATGGAGGCGTACGTAATGTTAAATATGGACGTCGGCCAGCGTAGTTTTTTCCGTCGTTCACATCGTTTGCATAAACCGTTCGCGAATAGGGATTTGCGTAAGTTACGTTCACGTAATTTTCATTGATGTTTTGCAACGTGATTTCGCGCATGCGCACTGGGATACGTCCACGGCCGGCGCATGCGCAGTTAAAAAAAAGCGTTGTTTGTGTCGGGTCATCCATAATTATAATAAAACATGCCCCCCACTAGAAAATTTGAATTACACCCACGTACGCCAGCCCATTTACGCTACACCGCCGTAAGTTAAAGCGGCATTTCTTTGTGGATAAGGATACGCCGCTGTAACTTACAGCGGCATAGAGTAAATGGGACACGCCGCACCGGCGGGGCAGTTTTTGTGGATCTGGCCCAATGTACGTATTCTCCCATCCACACAAGCGGGGAAAATGGAGGAATTCTCCCCGTTGTGCTATTGTATCCTAACAGCAGGGACACCTCTGCTTTCAGAATACATCGATCAGTGCTGCAGCCATCTGATCAACAAAAGTTTTTCAAGGCAGGCCATATATTATGCGATTACCTTTCCTTTAACCAGAGGTTGAAGGAAGGAAAATAGTTTGATTCCCCCATCTACAGTCAGTGCTGATGGGGGAATGCCTCCCTCTACGCTATTGTTTTCTGACAGCAGGAAGCTTCCCAGCTGTCAGAATATGATTACATAAGTAGATATAGAGAAATGAATGTTCAGGTCCAAATAGCTTCATATATAAAACATATGAGAAACTGGGAAGGTGTAGCTTCTTGTTAACTCCTATAGCAAACTATTGCTTCTAAAATGGGGATTCTATGTTTTCATATATTACAATACAAATTCAAACTGTTCAATTATATATATATATATATATATATATATATATATATGATGCTAGTAACATGAACGTGTGCACGTTACTAGCATCATCATTATCCGAAAACAACCAGGGACTCTTGGACTAACAATTTCCTCTTTGCAGAGTTCATCTTCCCTATTTAAAGTGAACAGTTTCAAAGTAAATCAAACCTATCTTCTTTTACAGTGCAGGCAGATAGTCAGTGAAGGCTTGTTCTAAAATCTACTCTTTTAACTGCTTGTTAAGAATATGTAAATACCGTGTTTATCGTCATATAACACGCACTTTTTCCCAATGAAAATCAGGGGGAAATTGTGTGTGGAGCCTCGTACACACGGCCGGTTTTCTCTGCAAAAACCAGCAAGAAAACTGCTTCTTGCCGAGATTACCGTTAGTGTGTACGAGGCTTTAAGGTTCTCGTCAGGAAATCTGGCCAGAATCTCGAAGAGAAAAAAATAGAACCTGCGCTCTTTTTTCTCGTCGAGATTCTTGTTGGCCTGTTTCTCGTCGAGAAACCCGAGAGTGTGTATACTTACCTGTTTCGCCGTGAAAACCCGCACATGCTCGAAATGACTTTGACACATGCGTGGTAGCTTCCATGGTGACGGCATCGAATGTGACGAGCGCATGCTCATAATACGCGATTTCGTCACTGCGTTCTTTCCTTTCAAGAGAACCGCGGTTCTTTTGAAACGAGAGTATGTACACTCGGGTGGCAAGAGATTCTTGCCAAGAATCTCGTCAGGGAAAACAACGTTTTTTTCCTGACGAGATTCTTGCCCATGTGTACAGGGCCTGAGTGTTATATGCGGATTCCTGCTGTCTCTGAATGGAAGGAGGGCAGGCACCGACAGATTACACAGAGCGGCAATCTCCTGTGTACCAGACACTCAGTCACACACAGTCCTGCCTTCTGACCCAGGATTGGACCACTGTTCTGTCTATCACAGGAGACGGGACTGTGTGTGACTGATCGCTGGGTAGACAGGAGCTGTGTAATCTGGCACTGGTGAGGCTGCAGATGAGCAGGCTGGATTAATCTGCAATGGTGAGGCTGCATTAATGGGCAATGGGGAGGCTGCTGATGGGCACTGTGCAGCCTGCAGTAATTTTCAATAGTGAGGCTGCAGATGGGCAATGGAGAGGCTGCTAATGGGCACTCTGCAGGCTGCATTAATTTGCAACGGTGAGGCTACTGATGGGCAATGTGCATGCTGCATTCATTTGCAATGGTGAGGCTGTTGATGGGCACTGTGCAGGCTACAATAATTTGCAATGGTGCAGCTGCTGATGGGCAATGTGCATTAATTTGTAATGGTGAGGCTGTAGATGGGCAATGGAGAGGCTGCTGATGGGCACTGTGCAGGTTGCATTAATTTTCAATGGTGAGGCTGCATTAATGGGCAATGGAAAGGCTGCTGATGGGCACTGTGCATGCTGCACTGATGGGCACTGGTGAGGTTGCAGATGGGCACTGATCAGGCTGCATTGATGGACTGTGACCCTTATTTTGCTTCAAAGTTCTTTATTTATTTACATATGAAAATGTTTAAAGCAAAATTAGACCCAAAAGGAAACATTCATTATGGTATATTGCAGCTTTCCAATTCTTAGGTGTGATGACTGTATTGGTTTTTCTTTTTTAGGCTTTCTTTCTTCATATTTTAGCCAGCAAGTCTATTAATTTTCATAGCACAAACTCTCCAGCAGAATTCACATGGATGAGACAAACCACCTAACGCTGACAGGGATGATTAAAATGATCAACTTTTATTTATTCGTACAAAACCTTTATCCCCCAAAAAAATAAATAAACTGATTGCTGTAACAGCCTTATAAAAAGTAAGCTGGAGTTTGGCTTTGATTTGTTATTGCATCTAAATCTGCTAATACAATACCCTTCCCCCAGATTAGCAATGGTGCGGTTTGCTATGCCTCCTGTGCGTATTCCTCCAGAGTTGTGTTTTACTAATACAGGAGGTGTGTTACTGTCCAGATCACCAAGTGAAAACAGAGGGGGGAAAAGTAAAAATAAAAAAATTATGCCACCATCACATCTGATGATTGGTAAGCTGCAATATAATACATTTTTGATTTTGGATTTAATATTAATTTAACGTTCAAATAAGCATAGTGCAAACAGTAGTTTTTTACTCTTATATTCGGTTGATATGAAACTTATTTTTATTATTTTAACAGTTTACACTTATACAGACTACCATTTCTTATATTCATTTTCAAATTGCTTGCACAAATGATGTATTTTAAAATAATAATTTATATATCATGTACTCATTTGTATATTATTTGAAACATTTATTAGGAGCTGCATCCCTAATTCCGCGTACACACGGTCGTTTTTTGCGATGAAAAAAAAACGTTGTTTTTTAAAACGTCATTTAAAGTGTGTGGGCAAAACGTCGTTTCCTGGTGCCTTCATGGCAGCATACATATGGTTGGTGGCTCCGCCCTCATCCAACCCACAGGACCAATTTTAACTCTTTAAAAGAGAGCGACAGCCTCCCCTCTGACATTCTTTTTTCTGTCCTCAAACCTGCAGGATCATGGATCACCTGGATTCAGCCCTTACAAAGCCACTGTGTTGGCCAGCCATTACAGGTTCATGCTCCCCTGTAGATGAAGTCCCATATCTTAGGCTGCTAAATGCGCCAAAAAGGTTTGGGAGCCCATTTTTCTGTGGATCTTTTCTGGGTCTGGAGTTCAGGTATTTTCCTCCATCCGTGACTGAAAACACTGCTCCAAGGTAAAAGACGACTGATTACAAGTTTTGCAGTGCTATTTTTCACTGCTGATGATTGTGGTTTGTTGGGGGCAGGTGGCTATTAAGCCTTCTACAGCTGCTTACAGGGCAAGTCTTGTTCAACTGTTTTAAAAAAAAAAAAAAATCTGCTGTTTGCTATAAGGGAGATTACATTCTAGACCACCTATCCCTCACCTCTTTCTCTGTCTTCCAGACGCATGCTGCCGTCCTAGCCGGCAGACTCCTGGGCCATAACGAGGTATGGCAGAGTTTATGACTCTCGTAGCCAGGCATGCAATCTCCTGCAGCAGGGGGGGGTCCCCCTCCTGCCGCCCCTGCTGGAGAGCATCTGCGGCGCTTCGCGTGCCCCCTCTGCATTTGATTTATCCCTTCCTTGGACACTGTCGTGTCGCAGGGATATGACGTCACCGCGCGCATGCGCAGTAGCCTCCGGAGGCCAATGCGGCCATCTTGGTATACCCGGAAGTAGTCGGTGTATAAATGAGGATGTTTTTCCTCATTATGTTTAAACAGCTCTCCACTGCAACACATCCTAGGTTAAGGGAAGATTACATTCTGCTGCCTAACTCCTGTTTATTCCCCATATTATGAATCCAGCCCAAGGTAAATTTGGGAGTGGATCATGTTTGTGCATATTTCTATGGAATACATATTTTCATGTGCATATAATGGGTGAGGACGTTTTCTGTACATATGGGTATGTACATGGATGTGTATATGTATATACTTAGGTAGGGTATCCTTGATACCTCATGGATCTCAGCCTTGCCTGTGCATAGGCCTGGATGTGTATATGTATGTATACACAGATTATATATATATATATATATATATATATATATATATATATATATATATATATATATATATATAGCGTATAGGAATACACTACGCCGCCGTTTTTTACCTTGCTCTACGTGGAATTCAGGTAGATTTTCTACGGTAAACGACGGCGGCGTAGTGTATTTCTCCCGTCGCAATCCATCTGCGTGAGTAGGGGGCGTGAAACATTTAAATTAGGCGCGGTCCCGCGGCGATCGATCTGCGCATGCTCCGTTCGCAAATTTCCCGCCGTGCATTGCGCGAAATCACGTCGTGACGTCATTCGTTGTTTATGTAGCGCTACTATTACGGGCGATCCACGTCCCGACGAGTTACGTAAACAAAAAAAAATAATTAAATAAATTCGAAGCGGGAACGACGGCCATACTTAACATGGGCTACGTAAAGTTAAGCAGCAAAAAGCTGCTCTAACATTACGTAGTAAAAAATAGACGAAAACGATTGCGACGCCCGCTCGTATGTTCGTGAATCCCCGTAAAAACACATTTGCATATCCCGACGCATCAAAACGACGCGAACTCCTCCCAGCGGCCGCAAATAGATGGCAGCGTAGATCCGAAGGCTTACGAAGACGTAAGCCTCTCGGATCGAAGCCCGAAGCCGGCGTATCATGGTTTGAGAATTCAAACTAGTGATACGCCGCGCGAAATTTGAAATTACTCCTGTCTAACCCCAGTTAGACAGGCGTAATTGTTTTGTGAATCTGCCCCATAGTTTTTATGTATTCAATATAAAAAAAAAAAAACAACATATATGAACATATGCGTTCATGGGTTTATATATGCATATTCGTAGGTACGCTATACATATAGGTATGTGTTCCAAAAAATAAAATAAATAAATAAATATATTTTTCTGTCCTTTCCTCCTTTTGCAGCCCGCAACCTCAGCCAAGTCGCAGAGGGGCACAGAAGAAGGGGTCCAAAGCTCATGGTGTCCCAAAGAGTGGTCACTCTGCTTCAGCCTACACACCTGACAGCCGCAGGTCTTCCTGACATTCGGCTAGAAAGTACCCCTCTCCTCATCACCCTGCCACCCCCAAAGCCTGCTGGGTCTGCGGTGATGATGCGCTTCCAAAAAAAAAATTTTGGTCTGCAGTTACTGCTTTCTGGGAGCAGCCGGAAATGAGGAAAAGGAGAGGGAGGAATACTGGGTCAACATTAGGAAAATAATTAAAGACGCAATCCAGGAGTCGTCTCCATCTCAATCTCAAGGTCCGGCTACCTCTTCATCAAAAGATATTTTTCAGGGGTCTGCCCCCAAGATCCCAGGTCAGCAGATAATTGCAGGGGCCAGTTTGGATGACTCCCAAGATGCATCCGAGAAGCAAGGGGCCCACTACGATTCTGGGGTACCTGATAATTTTCTGGCCGCCTTAATGCGAAATATGGTAGCAGGCCAGGTCGCCTATATCCATCCTCGTGGGCTGTACCCTCCAGCTGACACTAGTGCTCAGCCGTTTTCCTTACCATCTATGGATCACTCAGCTACTGTAAGAAATGCAGCACATTCCTCAAGAGGTGCAGCGTCTCAAGAAGACATATTGGGTCACAAGATTGAGAACGGCCTCAAATCTAAATATGAGACAGCTGAGAGAGCGCGAGAACCAGCAGCCGCTTTAGCTTCAGCTGCCGAGACAACAAAGGCATGGTCTACCAATTTTGAATTAGCCTTGAGCCAGGGCCTCGAGCCAGAGGAAATTCTCAATTCTCTGGAGCAATTAAATTGGCTTCAGGATCTATGGTCGAGGCAGCAGCGAAAACACTGGAATGTTCCTCTCAGGCCTTACTGCATACAGTAACTGCCAGGAGGTATAGGAGTAGGCAAAGCAACCTCCAGGCTACCCTCATGAACATAAGGAAAGAAGGGGACGCGTCTAGCTCTCCTGGAATTCAAAAGCCCTTTTGACTTCCTGTTTACTCAAGCTGAACCAGCAAGTACTGCCATTCTGGTTTAGCGGGAAACTGACTCCCCTACAATTCTCCTTGGTCGCACCAAAAAAAAAAGAAAAAAAACTTTCTAGCTCAACAGGCTCCTATGTCCTTGCTACTCACCAAGGTCCATTACAGGATAAAAGATCTCAGGACTTACACAAAGCCCATACATGATGGATTTCAGTTCCGATTTCTGTGAGCTGTTTGGGGGTTCATACCTCTCAAATCTTTTCCCTTTCTGGTTATTTGAAAAAAGGAAATGTGTGTGTTTCTTTTTTTTTTTTTCCATCCTTCAAATGTAGGCAATTCACCCCAGGTCTACAGCAAACTTGTCAACCTGGCAATCCTCGGGTGAGAATCCCTTAAAATAATGGGACTCATGGCAGTACGACCAGAAGTGGAGATGGTCCCTGTAAAGCCTCAAGGGTTTCCACCTGCATTTTCATCAGGTTCTCCTACCCCTTATGTTCCAAGACATTAGTGGACTTAATTTACAATTTTGATGCCTGCCTTTAGGCACACCATGCGCCCCGGATCTTAGCAGAAAGATCTAGTGTTAATCTCTTCCGAAGGGAAAAGTTGCACTTTTCACATGAGCAGGAAGATGTTCTATCTTCATTTCATTACAATAAGGTTTCCGATCTCATATACAAGAGGTGTATGTTCACCTTAGCATGAATGCATCTGGTCAGGTAATTACCAAAAAAAAGAAAAAAAAACATATATAAAAATGTTTTAGTCTTTTTGCCTATGCAAAGATTATATTCCTAAGAGACTGATGTCTCCCCTAAAGAGAAGAAAGTCCCCACCCACAGCCTAAGCTGGGAACATGACAATCGGAATCATATCGAGGTCCTCTTACATCCTCCCCCTGGACTCTGGCAGCATGGTGGGAACATTAACATCTCTACACCTCGTTACAACAGACTTTCCTAACGGGTCCGGGTCTCAGAGAATTCTACTTTTTTAGAAGTAGTACTGGTCCTGCGCTATAGTCAAGTCTTCTCGGTGGGAGGAGCCACTTCCAGTTGGTCCCTACTCCTTGGTCCCTACTCCTTGGTCCATCCCTGAAGCAGCGGCAGTTTTTCTGAATTTCAGCAAACCTTAGGGGACTCAGTTGACCAAGACAACTGGTATTTAAATAAGGACAGTTCGGTATCCAACATACGGGAGTCAGGTACCGCTGACATATCAATATTCTGCCAGAACATTACCCCTGAGAGACGAGTCCATTCCCACACAGATGAGCATCAGGTCGACCTTAACCTGAGTCCAGTCCCAAAGGACGAACACACGAACATAGGCAGATCGTCATTCTTCAAAAACATTCCTGATATGACTCAAGGCCAAGAGGATCTCACCAGCCTCAAGCAGTTCATGTTTTAAAAAAAAAAAAAAAAAGGAAGGGAATAAATCATTTGGCTGATCACCTAGGAAGGAAAATACCATCTCCAATACGCAGCTATTGGTTCAGCTGGCCTCCCAAGGGGCTGTCCTCATGGGCCAGTCCGCTAGTTAAGATCTCTTCCTTTTGGTGCATGTTTGTTTTTACACTGAAGGCTCCCAGTTCCTTCACACAATTTCCCAATCTCAAGGGTAATACGGGCGTACGCCCTCCTACCTGGTTAAGTGCCAGCGCCTAGCAGAGAATTGGTTCACCTCCCCAACTGCAAATCCTCGGTTGGTCTAGGAAATCTTGATACAGGCTGCCAGGCGAGCGGGCCCCGTTCGGTCCTTCTGCCGATTCCAGTTGTGTACATTCGCATATCCGAAAGAGTTCACTCCTATCCGCTTTCGGATGTCCCTGGATTTAATCATCAGGAATGGAGCAGGGGGAAAAAACTAAGAAAGTTCAGTCGCTCCCACAAGATAAATGGCACTTTTACCCAGAAAGTCTTCCTCCAGTAGCACCTTTTGACAGGAAGAAAAGCCTCTTTCAGCCCTGGAAGACATCAGATGGATCCTAAATTCACAATAAGAACATGCCTCGAGGGCAATCATTCCTTTTTTTCCCAGATAGGGTGACTACGTCTAAAGGGGATGTTCCTCTGCTATTCAGTATACTCGCAGTCTTTCCTTGCACATACACGAGAATCTTCTATGTAAGACGCTACTCTCGAAGCAATTTTCTTTTTTCCATACTTCTAAGCACCGTCTCATCCATTCAAAGGCCCTCAAAGTCCAAGCCTCTGTATTTAGGACTCTGATGTTTCAATTTAAACAAGTTGGTCATCTGGCAGTCTTACCAGTTCAAGACCAGAGCTCCCTCTGCGAGCCAATTTATCTAAGAATTGGTAGTCCCAAATCTTTCAGTATGTTCCAACAACTCCTGACTGGCCAAACCAGTTAGAAGAAGACTTCCTCAGGTGTCTCGGATCTGGCAGGCATGCTACCAGCTTACCTTGAAAAAAAAAAGAGGGGGAGAGAGCTGTGGACACCGAGGACAACTTCATCAAGTTGCATGGTTCATCTTATCAAGACAACATACCGGGCTAGTGGTCCTCCGCTCCAAAGTCAAAGAATACTTGTACGGGGAATGGCGGCTTCCTGGACTACAGCAACACTAGAATCTTCCAAGCGCCCTGCCATTAGGCAACCGGTCATTCTACACCGCATTCATGACCTAGTTGGGTCTACTCTTACTCATAGTGATGTAGGGGGAAAAGTCTGTTCAGCTGTTTTCTCTTGGATAGAGATTAAAATACTTTTTGCAGCAACCCTCCCTATAAGCGAGTTATTTACCATATGTATGCTGCCATGAAGGCACCAGGAAAACAGAAAATTAAATACCTACCTTTCGGTAATTTTCCTTTCCTGGTGCCTATCCATGGCAGCATACGTCCTCCCTTTCTTAAAACCCTTAATTGTTTGAGTCTAGTTACAAGAATGTCAGAGGGGAGGCTGTCGCTCTCTTTTAAAGAGTTATAATTGGTCCTGTGGGTTGGATGAGGGCGGAGCCACCAACCATATGTATGCTGCCATGGATAGGCACCAGGAAAGGAAAATTACCGAAAGGTAGGTATTTAATTTTCCGTTTTTTTTGTCTTAAAAAAAGCGACCAAAAAAAATTCCAACATGCTTGAATTTTTTGTGTCGTTTTTCAAAACGTCGTTTTTTGTTTCACAAAAAGTCACTGTGTATAGCAAAAACGTTGTTTAAAACTACGTTTTTCAACCCGCGCATGCCCAGAAGCTAGTTATGAAGCGAGCTTCAATGGAAAAGAGTGGTGAACGTAACCTCGCTTTTTGTTTTTGGATACCAGTGGTAAATCTGAAAGATGCATATACAATATTTTATTTTTAACTTAACTTTAAATAAAATAAAATAAAAATCTTACCTGAACGTGTGACCTGTTCATGGATTTTATAGCAAGGAAAAATGTAGTCTGAGGTTAGAGATCCAAAGCATACAAAAGAAGGAAACCTGAATGTTTCTCTAAACACATCCTGGTGTGACTCCAATGTAAATACATCATTCTCATGTCCAAACAGGAAAGCTCATTCCACCTTTTTAGAATGTAAAGAATCTTGATAACAACAGACATGAATTTACACTTTGACCAATAACAGGTCTGATGCATATCAAATCTTTTTTAAATGTCTCCAATTCTTTAAAAATGTAAACTGTCCTTTTGACAAGCCATGTGCTTGTCTGTTTTACCAAATGCAAGCCTTGTTGGAACAGTAAAACACTGTGAGCTCATTCGTCCTATTGAGCTGGTATTGTTTTGTCACACTGTTTATTGTAGAGATAATAATACTATGGCAGTTTTTTTGTATGGCATATGTAACAATTGTATGGCATATGTAATCAACTTTATGTAAGTATTCTTATCAATGTCTGTTTAAAAATGAATAAACAATGTGTACTTTAACCACTTCCCGCCCGGCCAATAGCCGATTTACGGCAGGGAAGTGGTTATGAAATCGTGACTAGACGTTCTCAAACGTCTAGCACGATTTCATGCCGCACGCGCCCGTGCGGGCGCGCAGCGCGGCGATCGGTGATGCGGGGTGTCAGTCTGACACCCTGCACCTCCGATCTCGGTAACGAGTCTCCGGCGGAGCCTCGTTACCACGTGATCAGCCGTGTCCAATCACGGCTGATCACGATGTAAACAGGAAGAGCCGCCGACGGCTCTTCCTCACTCGCGTCTGACAGACGCGAGTACAGGAGAGCCGATCAGCGGCTCTCCTGACAGGGGGGGTTCGCGCTGATTGTTTATCAGCGCAGCCCCCCCTCGGATCGCCACACTAGACCACCAGGAAAAAAAAAAAAAAATACAAAAAAATGACAAAAAAAAAAAAAAGACAAAAAGAAAAAGGGGTGGCAGTAAAAAAAAATGATGCCAATCAGTGCCCACACATGGGCACTGATTGGCAACATTGATCCATCAGTGCCACCCCTCAGTGATCATCAGTGCCACCCCAGTGTCTGTCAGTGCCACCCCACAGTGCCAATCCATGCCCAGTGCCCACCTACCAGTGCCCACCTGTGCCACCTATCAGTGCCCACCTGTGCCGCCTATCAGTGCCCACCTGTGCCGCCTATGAGTGCCCACCTGTGCCGCCTATGAGTGCCCACCTGTGCCGCCTATGAGTGCCCATCTGTGCTGCCTATGAGTGCCCAGTGCCGCCCATGAGTGCCCATCAGTGCCGCCCATGAGTGCCCATCAGTGCCGCCCATGAGTGCCCATCAGTGCCCAATACCAGCGCCGCCTATCAGTGCCCATCAGTGCTACCTAATCGGTGCCCATCAGAACTACCTCATCGGTGCCCATCAGTGCCACCTCATCAGTGCCCATCAGTGCCACCATCGAAAAAGAAAAAATACTGCGCTATCTTAAAATACAAAAAGCCGCTAACACAGCAAGAGAGATCAAAAAATTGCTAATAGAAAATGTGTGGAAAAGTGTAGCGCTAATAATGACACAAATAATGATAATACAATAAAGATTAAATCATGCAACACCACATGTGAATGAATGGTATACAAAAGTCCATAAATGTTTTGAATGAATCGGTGAGTCGGTTTCTTTGAGTAAAACAGATACACAAAATCCAGTGCATAAAGAAGTGAAAAATCCACCACCGCTTGTGACAAGGGGCTTACCGGACCGATTGGACCTAGACAGGCATATACCCACTAGGCCAATCAAGCTTTGTTAAAGTTGATATACTGAAGCGGGTACACCATACACGTCATGCGATTCGGTATCAATGAAGGCAAACCTCAGACAGATGATTCAAAAATACTTCCCAGCAAGCAGCAACTCTCAACAGATCACTCAGAGGGCATATCAGTACTCCAACCGATAAGCATGAAAAAGAGAAGGCAAGGCGTACATAGCGTAATTCCGTAATAAAAATCGATATTTATTATAAAGAGAAAAACTCACATTTTGCATTGGTCAATAGAGCTTATAGAAAAAGGGTAGCAGGAACAACAGTAGTCCATCCCGACATGTTTCGTTACAAAAAGAACATCATCTGGGGTGCTGTCATCATGCTACACTTACCCTTATATACAGCAAAAGGTCCCCACACTCATATCAAGGCTCCCATAGGCAGCTGATGGTAATAACATGGCACTTCCTGTAAATTGCAATGGAGGATATGGCTTGACCCGCACACCATATCCTCCATTGCAATTTACAGGAAGTGCCATGTTATTACCATAACCACACCATTTCTTCCTGGTGTGGAGAAAGCCTCTTGAGGGGCGAGCAGGAGTGTCAGAATGCCCACTAACACACAGCTCCTTTCTTTATCTGCAAAGTAGAGAGTGTCCTGACTTGCCTGCTTGCCCCCTCCCCCCTCCCCCCTCAAGAAGCTTTCTCCACACCAGAGAGAAAGCCTTGCATTACTATGTGTAGTTACAGACAGAAGAACAGGAAGTGAGGATTTCTCAGAAGAAATAAGGACATTTAAATGCAAAATGGAAGGATGAGGTAAGTGAAGGAGGACTGCACTAAGGTAAAGGAAGCTATTTAGGGGAAAACAATCCTTTACAACCCCTTTAACCACTTCCCACCCGGTCAATAGCATATTGACGTCCGGGAAGTGGTTGTGTTATCCTGACTGGATGTCTATTGATGTCCTGCAGGATAACAGCCGCCGTGCGCCCGTGGGGGCATGCATTACAGCGATCGATGGTGTGGTGTGTCAGTCTGACACACCGCAACACCGTTCTCAGTAAAGAGCCTTTCGGTGGAGGCTCTTTACCACGTCATCAGCCGTGTCCAATCACGGCTGATCACGATGATAGCCGTTGATGGGCTCTTCCTCACTCACGTATGACAGACACGAGTAGAGGAGAGCCGATCGGCGGCTCTCCTGACAGGGGGGATTTGCGCTGATTGTTTATCAGTGCACCCCCCTCCTCGGATGCCCACACTGGACCACCAGGATGCCGCCCAGGACCACCAGGGAGGCACCCAACATGTAGATGGCCAGGTAAGTCCACATGTAGAAATGTATGCACTGACTGGCACCAGCATGGCACAAACAAATTTGTGATGCCCACCAGTGTCATCAGTGCCGTCCACTAGTGTCCATCAGTGCCACCTATCAGTGCTCATCAGTGCCCCTCCATGCCACCTATCAGTGCCACCCATAAGTACCCATCAGTGGCAGCTATGAATGCCCATTAGTGCCGCCTATGAATGCCCATTAGTGCCGCCTATGAATGCCCATCAGTGCCGCCTATGCGTGCCCATCAGTGCCGCATACCAGTACCACCTTTCAGTGCTGATCATCAGTGCCGCCTTATTGGTGCCCATCAGTGCTGCCTTATCAGTGCCCATCAGTGCCACCTTATCAGTGCCTGTCAGTGCAGCCATATCATTACCTGTCAGTGCAGCCATATCAGTGCCCATCAGTGCAGCCATATCAGTGCCCGTTATTGAAGAAGGAAAGGTACTTATTTATAAAATAAATTACCAGAAACAAAGAAAAAAACATTTTTTTTCAAAATGTTTACTCTCTTTTATTTGTTGGCAAAAAATAAAAATCGCAGAGGTGATCAAATACCACCAAAAGAAAGCTCTATTTGTGGGAACAAATTAAAAAAAAATGTGTTTGGGTACAGTGTAGCATGACTGCGAAATTGTCATTCAAATTGCGACAGCGCTGAAAGCTAAAAATTGACTTGGGCAGGAAGGTGCGTAAGTGCCCAGTATGGAAGTGGTTAAGGGTAGTCATATTTTCTTCTCTGTTCTGTTATTCTTCCCTGGTTGTTCTTGCCTCTCTCACTTCAAACCTATCAGTCTTTTCAGGCTGACTGAATGCGAATGACATCCCACTGTGTTAGGCTAATTAACCTTATCTCATCAGGTCTTTTGAAGTGTTGCTGAGTTGTATACTGCACATGAAATATAACCTTTAATGTTTTGCATTTGTGTATACACAATGATATAATTAGAAATAACAGTCAATGTGCACTGCATATTGGAGGGTAATGGTTGCCTTGTATTAGGTTGTTATTGTATGTTGTTTTTTATGTTGTTACCTAAGCCTGGGTATGCACAAGAGACTTTGTTTTGTGCTATACATTTACATTTAAAGGAGAGTTTACAAAAAAATAAATGACAGTCAATGTTGTAAATATTTTAATTACACATAAAACGACTACTGGTATATACTTTTACAAAACCTTTTTTTTGCCTAATGCATTTCTATTACTATGTTTTTTGGTGGGAAAAAGGGATGAGACAAGTGTGGGAAATCAAAGGGTAACATATTTTCTACTACTAAAACGAAAACTTTTAACCTTTTAGGTGCAGATTGGTTAGATGGTTGGTGGAGTGTCTGCTACTGATGAAACCAAATAATGGACTTTCTATCCTCAGCTTGTCTCTCTAAATCAGATGATTTTCCCCACTATACAGCCGATAGTAAGTAATGGCCCTATTCTATCACTCCATTGAAGCTGAACCGCACAAGCCCCAAAGGATATGCTAGATTTTAATGGGACTACCAACACCACCCTAAAACTCAGGTGTTCCTCCCATACAAATGGCCCACAGTAGTGAGAAACTGCCATCTTGCTTGCATATACTTGAATGTGGTTACTGGAACTACCTTCATGTTGAGGGGCTGCTTGGGGTCATCTTCCTCCAATCTCCCTCTGACTCAAGAAGTATTCTTGAGTAAAGATGAGCTTCGCGTTCGATACGAACGTATGTTCGACTCGAACATTGTCTGTTCGTACGTTTGACCAAATTCGAGTGATGCAAAACGGCCCATAATTCACTGCGGCATTGCGCGCTGATGATTGGCCAAGCATGCTGTATGTCCCGCATGCTTGGCCAATCACAGCGCGCAAAAAAACGAAGAGCCATAATTGGCCAAAGCCTGGGTGGCTTTGGCCAGTTATGGCTCGGGGCTTTAGCACAAACGCCCCACACTATATAAGGCCGCCTGCTGGGCGGCCTCGTGTAGTGTGTTCCGGCTTGTTAATGAAAGCAGTCAGAGAGACAGAGAGATTGTCTTTTTATATAGCTAGATAGAGCAGGCAGGCAGGCTATTCAGTTTAGCTTCAATTACAGTGTGTAGCGGATATATATACATCCCTAGGAGTTGTACATATATTTATACACTGTATAGCTTAGCTAGATCAGCTATTCCTAATTTACTGGCAGGCAGATGATTGTGCTATTTAAAGAAGTTATCACAGGCATAGACACCCAGCAGGTACAATATTTAACCACTTGACCACTGGGCACTTAAACCCCCTTAATAACCAGACCAATTTTCAGCTTTCGGTGCTCTCACATTTTGAATGACAATAACTCAGTCATACAACACTGTAGCCAAATTAAATTGTTGTCCTTTTTTTTTCCCACAAATAGAGATTTCTTTTGGTGGTATTTGATCACCTCTGCGTTTTTTTTTTTTTTTGCTATTAATGAAAAAAGAACAAAAATGTTGTAAAAATATGAATTTTTCTTCATTTCTATCATAACATTTTGTAAAAAAGTAATTTTTCCTCATAAATTTGGCCTAAAATGTATACTGCTACATATTTTTGGTAAAAAAAAAAATGGATATTATTT
Organism: Rana kukunoris; assembly: GCA_029574335.1. Lineage (NCBI taxonomy): Eukaryota > Metazoa > Chordata > Amphibia > Anura > Ranidae > Rana > Rana kukunoris. The sequence continues at coordinate 311,713,966 of CM056052.1, read as the reverse complement.
AGTCTGGGTGAAAGTTATAGGGTCTACAAGCTATGGTACCAATTTCTGAAAATTGGTCAATTTGATCACACCTGAAGTACTGACAGCTTCTCTCATTTCTTGAGACCCTAACAAGCCAACAGGCGGCACTGCAGTGGTGCAGGTGTAACTGGTGTGGCACTGGTGGGCACAGATGGCACTGGTGGGCACAGATGGCACTGATGGGGCACATATGGCACTGATGGGGTGCAGGTGAGCACTGATGGGCACAGGTGGCACTGATGGGTACAGGTGGCACTGATGGGCACAGGTGGCACTGGTGTGGCACAGGTGGCACTCGTGGGCACAGATGGCACTGATTGGCACTGATGGGCACAGGTGGCACTGATGGGCACAGGTGGCACTAATGGGCACAGGTGGCACTGATGTGGCAGTGTTGTGGCACTGTTGGGCACTGGTGGGGCACAGGTGGCACTGGTGGGGCACTGGTGAGGCACAGGTGGCACTGGGGGGGCACTGGTGGCACTGGGGGGGGCACTGGTGGCACTGCTGGGGCACAGGTGGCACTGCTGGGGCACAGATGGGGAACAGATGGGGCACTAATCTCTCTCCTCTTCTCTCACACTGCAATGGTGTGAGGAGAGGAGAGAGATGACCTGCAATGTTTACATTTGTGATCGCGCCGTCATTGGACGGCGCGATCACGTGGTAAGGAGCCGCCGCCATTGGCTCCTTACCGCGATCATCGATGCTGCGGGTCCTCGTGTTTTTTTTATTTAAGCATCAATATAATCACTGCTCCTGGAGCAGTGATTTTAATGATGCTTAACTTAAAAAAATAAAATAAAAAAATCCTTTAAATATTGTACCTGCTGGGTGTCTATAGTTTGCCTGTGAAAACGTCTTTGAGAACCCGGGTTTTGCCCGACTGAACATGTATCAATGGAAAAGTCCTGCTCCTGAAAAAAAAAACGTTTTTTAAACTTTTTTCCATTGATACATGTTCCCTGGGGCAAGACCCGGGTTCTCAAACATGTTTTCCAACAATAACTTGAACATTGGTCTTTAAAATGATCGTTTTTGAATTCAAACGTTCGAGTCCCATAGACTTCTATGGGGTTCTAAATGTTCGCTCGAATGATCGGTCTGTTCGACGGTTCTGGTGTGAACCGAATGCGGGGGTGTTCGGCTCATCCCTATTCTTGAGGGACATACCATTGACAGGAACAATTAGTCACTTGTTACTTTGTACTTGATGTATAGGTTGTTTCTTTATTGTTTTTATTCCTGAGTTGCTGCTCAGTGGAAGGCAAAGGGACTGCTTTGAAGCTGTCACCAGTTCTAACACCGCCACTCTGCATGCTTCCATGGGTGATTCCTGCCTGGGGCGGTTTATATAGGCTTTACCGTCTGGTTCCCAAGGTGTGTTCCCTACTCTCCCTATTGATCCGGGGTATGGGACAGTTAAATTAAAAGAAGTTCTATGCTTTGTGTAACTTTACTTATATTGTCTCGTGGGCTTGTGGTCAACTCCTACCTTGTTGGGGTCTAGATATGTGCATTCCCATTCGTACGAATGTTATTTTTGTACGAAAATGTTCATTTTCGTACCCGCGGGATAATGTGTACATATGAAAACGTTAAAGCACCAAAATACAAAAACAACGGGATTACGGATGAGCCGCATAACGAACGACCGCAAATACGAATGAACAATCCGACTGAAATAAGCGACAAAACGAAAACGGCAAAAGAACGAAAATGAAATCTATAACAAAAGATTTGCATTCTGTATTTTGCTTGAATCCGTTTTGTGTTCGTTTTCAGTTGTATGTTCATTGTTCAATGACCTCTATAACAAAAGAATTTCATTATGTATATTGTATTGAATTCCTGTTTTCTGTTCGTATTGTGTATTCAAAATACTGAATGCAAATCTTTTGTTATAGGTGTCATATCAACATACGAAAATAACAAAAGAAAACGGATTCAAATGCAAATCTTTTGTTATAGATGTAATTATTGTTTTTTTTGAATGGCCAGTGAGTGTAGTGAGTGAAGCAGCTTCTCTTTTGTGCTGAGTACACTAGTACAGTGAGAGTAGTACAGTAAAGCCAAATAAACTTTTCTGTGGATTTTCATCTGAAGGGAGATCAGTTGGCCAGACTTTTGAACCCAAAAATGGTTTTCTGATGCAGTTTAAAAACAAACAAATTTTCTGAGAACGATCGGAAAACGATCGTTTTTATGTTTGTTGTTAAAACAGTCTGACCAAGTGTATGGGGCTTAACAACAGTTAATATGGATGAGCCGCGCGTTGAAAGTGCCGCGAATCCCGCGATATATTTACGAAAGTACAAAATGACGAAAATCCTTTTTTCTGTTCATATTTTCAGCCACATGTTTAATTGTTCATATGAACATGTGACTGAAAATATGAACAGAAAAAGGATTTTCGTCATTTTGTACTTTCCTAAATATATTGCGGCATTCGCGGCACTTTCAACACGTGGCTCATCCATATTAACTATGTCTATTGGGGTCTATCCTCTAACATTTCAATACCTCAGGACCTAGCTATGATTGATCATTCCCCCACCTTCCACGAGTGCTTCCCCACTGCACTTGGAGGTAAATTGGAAGCATTTAACTCCTACCCAATAATGATTTGCGGTTCTCACAGGGCATGAAAGTCCCTGTCCTGCTCAGATGTTCAAACCCATTCCCCTTCTTTGGTATATTTTTTTCTCTAGCTACATATTCCTTGATTTACACACCTACCTAGCAAAGATCAGCATCCTTTCTCCATTTTCCCTTTATATTTTCTCCCACTTTTTTTTTTTTTCTACTGAATGAATGAATGAATGAAAACTTGTATAGCGCGGCACATGCGAACTGAATCGCCTCTGGGCGCTTGTTGTTCCTGTCTCCTTTGATATCAAAAGAGAAAAGTCTTGACCTTTTTCCTAAATGCTAGGTGGCTCTCCTCCAACCGAATGCTGGTTGGTAAAGCGTTCCATAGTCTTGGACCTTGGACCGCGAATCTTCTTTCTCCTTTGGACTTAAAGTTGGCTTTCGGAACCTGGAGCAGGTTCTGATTCGTGGATCGCAGCGCGCGATTGGGATTATGCGTTTTTATTATTTCGCATAAATAAAGGGGGGCATTCCCATGGACACATCTATGCGTAAGACAGAGAGCTTTGAAAGCAATTCTGTCTTTAACTGGCAGCCAATGAAGGGCTCTCAGTGAAGGTGAGATGGATTCCCAGGGTTTTTTCCCAGTCACAAGTCTGGCGGCCGTATTCTGAACGACTTGCAGACGAGCGATTTGGTACTTGGGGAGGCCGAGGTAAAGGGCATTTGCATAATCCAGTCTGGAGTTTACAATAGCTCCCACCACGACCGCTAAATCTTCTTTAGGGATGAACGGAGTGAGTCTGCGTAGTAGGCGCAGTAGATGGTGAGATCCACTGACTACTGACCCTATTTGTGCGTCCATTGTCATAAAGGAGTCAAAAATGACCCCTAGGCTTTTGACTTTGGCGCTAGGGGTGATGAACTTGCCCAGAATGGGCGAGGGGGTCCACGCTGTTGAAGGTTGATTCCTACGCTTGGCGTGAAACAGGAGAAGTTCTGTTTTCGCTCCATTGAGTTTAAGATGACTCTTTGTCATCCAATCCTCTATCAAGGAGAGGCAAGTCTCTAAATTGAGGTGGTGATCCTGTCTATTGCAGATGCGGAAGTACAATTGTGTGTCGTCTGCGTATGAGTGATAGAGCAGTTTTTTGCTGCTGATAATCTCAAAAAGAGGACGAAGATAGATGTTAAACAGCACTGGTGACAGAGGCGATCCTTGAGGGACTCCGCATGTTACTGTGCGTTTTTCTGACGTAAAAGGTCCTAACTTTACTGTTTGCGATCGGTTTTCCAGAAAAGAGGAGAACCAAGATAAATCGCCTTCTGCGACTCTGGCTACTTCAGCAAGCCGAGTCAGTAACAGTTTGTGGTCTACAGTGTCAAAAGCTGCACTTAGGTCCAACAGAACTAGAAGACAAGATTCTCCTTCGTCTGCGGCCTTGAGAACATCGTCCCATACTTTCAGCAATGCTGTTTCCGTCCCGTGTCCGGGGCGGAAGCCTGATTGTAATGGGTCAAGTAGCTTGTAGGTATCTAGATGCTGTTGCAGCTGTTGTACCACTACTTTCTCCATTATCTTGGAAAGTACGTTGAGGGTTGTTATGGGACGGCGGTGGAGTGGGTTCTTGGGGTCCAGGGAGGGTTTCTTCAGGATGGGTTGGATTATACCCTCTTTCAACTGTGTGGGCACTTTGCCCTCCAGAAAAGACTGGTTGATAAACTGCGTGATGGGAGGAGCCAGGATGTCGGCGCATTCCTTCAGCAGTTTTGTGGGGATAATGTCATTCGGCGATGTGCTATTTCGCAGAGTACAAATGACATTCTTAGTGGTCTCGATGGAGATGGGTTCTAGGGTAAACTTACCTGATATAGGAGAATTACTATGGGTGCTGTGTGAGAGGCTGCAGGGGGGGCTGAGGGGGGAATTGTTTTGCTGAATGCTTTCACGGATTGCCTCGATTTTATTAATGAAGTAATCCGATAGTTCATTGCAAAATTCTTGTGTATCCGAACTGGGGGCTTTGATGCATTCTGGATCCATGGTCTGGGTGACCATCTTGAAGAGTTCGCGGGGGCGGTTAATGGCACCGTTGATAGCCTCCGAAAAATAATTTTTCTTGGCTTGGAAAATTCCTTTGTGGTATTTTCTTGTCGCTGCCTTGTAGATGGATAGGTTTAGCTCTGAGGAACATCTTTTCCAGGCAGATTCTGCCCTTCTGCGTTCTTGCTTCAGTAACGACAGCTGGTTGTTAAACCAACTGCGGTTGTTTTTCCGGATGCGGGTACTTCGTTTCGGCGCTACCAAGTCAGCTGACTGTAGCATAGCCGAGTTAATGGCTTCCAGAGTTTCAACGGCCGTTTGATGCGGCTGAGTTGTTTCTATTTTTTTCCTTCTCTCTCTACTTTAAGCTACTTCACGTTGCCTACTATTCCAAGGGTTTCTCTAACCTTGTATTTTTACATAACATTTAGGAACTTAAGAGTCTGGAAAGATGCACCTGACCCATTTATGAACTAAGAAGGCTAAAACGTATATATTCTTCAGGAAACAGATTTTAGAGCAAGACTGGGTGACTTGATATTCCCTATAGTATGCCATTGTACATCCCCAGACACTAAGTCCAAGGGAGTTTTGATCCTTCCATCCAGACAGGCACCCTAGAAAGAACTAAAAGTTGTCAGGAATGGAGAAGCCCACCTTCTAATCATAAAAAGCTCTCCTGTAGGAGCGAAAGGTTGCTCTCGTTATTATATACATTTATTTTATTTTGCTGTTGTTTTCACCACAAAAATACTTTTTAACCATTAATATGTATTAGAATGCCACCTAATAGTAATATTTAAAAGAGAAGTATGGGATTTTTTTTGTTTTTATATCCCTGATCATACTTACCTAGGTGGATGCAGCATCGCTTCAATGCTGTATTTACCCCCGCCAGCTCTAACACTGAGAACTGAGCAAACTAACACCGCTGTTCGCTCGGTTATCACAGCTCCTTGAGTAGAGAGCTTGCTCACTGGAGCACTGGACTGTGGCCTTTTCTTTATCTCCACAACTATACAAGGGGCATAGTTGTGGAGATAAGGAAAGGCCACAATTTAGGCATGTGGATACTAAGCCTCTAAGAACATATGATTTCTATCGTGATTTGGGATCATCATTGTCGATTAGCCGAATGGATCCAGGATCAGCTGTATAGATCAAGTTGATCGATTTAAGCTTCTGGTGACTTGGGTGGTGTATACCTTCCCCAGTCATTGGCATTTGGTAAGCCCCTTTTTCTACCAGTGGTGGTGGTACTTCTGTCAAGCTGTTGTTCCATCTTCAAGATTTTCCCATGGTGAAGTGATCTTTATCTCCATTTGTTTGGACTTTAGTCACTTCATGCACCTTTTCATCTTCATTCACTACCATTGCGACATTTTTATGTTAACACATCATGTCGGTGTATCAATTTGTATAGCACGGTCACGTGATGAAATCTTTTAACCATTTAGATATTTATCATTATATGCAATTTTTGGTTTGTTATTATAGGATGTGGTTCACTTCCATATCCTTACACAAGTACTAGCGCTACACTTTTTCATTTTATCTTGATTTTGCTTTTTTCCTAAGTTGTGTTGCAGCTTATATTTGTATTATACACAGCACAGGTCACTGGCTGAAGAAGAAACCAACGAGCTGTTCCGAAACACATCCCGGCTCTATGACACACTTCCTGTCCACATCCTGTTTGTGTTTCATGCTGTCTCGCTTCCTCTGACATCACCCCCAGGCTCCAGCACTATTGTTTCCCTGAACACTCACAGCACAAGTGGCTGTTATCTCGTGGACTTCCCTGGAAGCTTTACCATCACAGACTGGGACTGCCCTGCCACTGAAACATCTTCTGAACATACTTACCTGCTACATGCCTGTTTCATCCACCATCTTGTAAGTGTTTTAACCCCTTTAGGGGGATATTAAAAGTTTTATACTTTTGCACTTAGAGGCGTCTTATTTGTTTTTCTGTTCTTTACATTTTCATATGGCTGCATGACACTTGACTTTCTGTATGAACAATGCTGATTGGCCCTGTGCTGATCACATGAACCCTCCCAAACAAAATAAACACCCTCCAGCAAGACACACCAAACTGAGCATGTGCAAAGTGCGTCCCATCAGCAAATTAATTGGGGACAGTAAAAGAAGAGGTTGATCAGAGAAGACAGGATAATGCAGAGGATTAACCCCTTAAGTTACACAGTGAGTATAACAAGCGTGCTTTACTGCATATGCAGACTGGTTTTACTGTTGTGGGTTTAATAACACTTTAAATGCAGACAGGAAATAGAAACTTTATTCTCAGAGAAAATACATAGAGTTTAACCATAGATGCAGCTAAAAGCTTATAAACACTGCCATCTACTGGCTGATGTAGTTGTTTGACAAAAATACATGAACAATGTATTCCAACAACCCTGCAGATGCACTGTGCCACTCAGCCTTGCCATTCAACCCCTCTGTGAATATATTATTTGAGGACATGGCTGGGAGTTCAGATCAGGCAGGTAACATAACAGAATACAGAGCGGGGGTATGCAATTTTAACACGTGACATATTATGCAATTTTTTCTTTAGCATTACATCACCTATTATATGTCATCAGAATTTAATCAGAATATATTGTGTTTGTCTGCACTAAAATGAATTAAAGTGTATATTTTCCTGAAAAGTTGCATTCGATAAATGGCTGCACAAATATCGTGCAGCTTAAAAATTGTAACAACCGCCATTTTATTTTTCAGAGCCTCTGCCTTCAGAAAATGTATAATGTTTGGGGGTTCTAAGTAAATGCTAGCAAACAATGCTGATTTTAATATGTATAAGAGAAATTAATTTCAGAATTGCACCAGACTGGAAGTGGTCAAAGATTTTCTTTTAATTTTATAATTGTCTTCTAGTATATCAGGCTGATAATATACTGTAGTACATGCATAGATGCTGTTGACTTAGTAAGATGAATATTCACTTAGCTTAGTAACTTAGGTGAAACTGTTTTCGCTCTACATACTGAATCACGTGCACTGGAAAAAAAAAAGTGATATTTGCATGCACATGAACAGATGACTAAAGTAAACACAGCTTCACCTTATGTACTAAACTTTGTGACTCGTCTCTATTTCTCCATTTATTCAGCTTCACTGTCCTCAGTCTGCAAAGCTAGCATATTGGTCATCAGAGAAATCCTTGAGATGGCAAGATATGTAGAAAAATTAAGCAAAGAATAACCTGGTCTGACAATGTTTGAAATGTTCTTTAGCGATCAAAAAAGATTAAAGTTGCACAGCTGTAAGAGGATTTTTTTTTCCAAGTGAAATAAACTCAGTCTTTAGAAATACTTTGACCGTGTTTAACATGAACACTTTGATATTTTCAACACTGTTAAATGTTGAGAAAACTTTGGGTCTAGGGAAAATCTTGGGCTGTATGCGGTAAAGAGCACATTGATTTTAGCTCTTCTTACTGTAAATTACAGGAGTGCTATAAAAAAAAATGCCACATTAAAGGCAGAATGTGTATGTAAAGGTAAGTGTGTTTTTGGCTTACTTCCAAAGACACTGCTGCGCTGACCTTGTTTCTTCAAGTGCTTTTCACATATTAAGCAGCACAAGCTGAAACTCGACTCACAGAAACAGATCAAGGCCAATCCATATTTATCATAATTTTCACACACTCTGGCATAGTATAACTGTCTTCACTAGGCAAAGTGTGAAACTCAAATTGTTTTCTCTGCTCATAGCAATAATTAGGGCCGATGCAAGGATTTTTGTCTACGCAGGTGAAGGTGCATCCCCCCCCCCCCTTTAAGCTGTGCTGAACTGCCACTAAATGCCCTACTTGCCATCACTGGGTACGGGCCGCTGGCAGGTGAGACAAATTAAGGATCAGTTCACTTCATGCCTGTACAATCGCAGAGGAACACCCTGTGCATTTCTGTGAGATTCACATTTGGTTCTGTGTGGTGTGAGTGAGAGACACACAGAGGGAGAGAGGAATGGAGAAGGAGGGAGAGGAAACATGGGAGAGAGAGCACAGTGGAAGAGAGAGAAAGGGGGAGATACAATTGGAGAGAGAGAGAGGTGGGGTGGGAATGAGAGGGAGGGGAGAGAGAATGTGGGAGAGAGAACAAGGGGGAGAGAGAGAGAACAAAGGAGGAAGGGAATGAGGGGGACATAGAGAACGAGGGAGGGACAGACTGAGGGAGAGAGGAAAAGTGAGGGAGAGAGAGAATGAAAGATGGAAGGGAGAGAGAGACAGCTTGAGAGAGAGAGAGGCGGGAGACTGAGAGAGAGAGGAAAGATAGAGAATGAGGGGGAGAGAGAGAACAAGGTATGGTGATAACGGGAAAGAAAGAGAGAAAGAATGAGGGAGAGAGAGAGCAGAAGAGAAAGAATGAGGGAGAGAGAGAGCGGAAGAGAAAGAATGAGGGAGAGAGAGAGCGGAAGAGAAAGAATGAGGGAGAGCGGAAGAGAAAGAATGAGGGAGAGAGAGAATGAAAGATGGAGGGGAGAGAGAGAATGAGAAAGCGGAGGAGAGAGAGAGAAAGGAGAAGAGGGAGGCGAGAGTAAAAATGAGGAAGGGAGAGACACAGTGAGGGAGAGAGAGGACGAGGAATTGAAAGGAAGAGAGAAAATGATTAAGAGATCGAGAGCAAGAGACAGACAGTGAGGGAGGGGAGGGTAAAAAGGAGGAAGAGAAGGGGAAGGAAAAGAAGTAGGGGAGGAGGAATAGAGAACAAGGAGGAGAGCAGGGAGAGAGGGAGAGGGGGGCTTTTCTGGATGTGGAAGACCCACCAATGAATTATCCCTCACTTTCAGGCTGGTTTCCCCCAGGGCTGTAGCAGCTAGCAGCTATTGTTTCAGAATTGCACAGTGTGGGCGGGATTGGGCAGACACAAATGGGAGGTGGAGTGTCAGATTGGATGAGCAGCGGAGGGAGGGGCTAGAAGGACAGTGATGACAGGATGGGGGATAGAGAGGATACAGACTGACTTCTGTGCTTCTTATTTATCCTCATTCGCCCTGCTTATCCTCTGAATTGTCACCATGCATCCCACAATAGGGTTCAAATATGCTCAGTGTGTGATAGCAGCGAGTGGTGTGGGGTCACTGAGTCAGCAAGGGGGCAGGGCCAGCAAGTGTCTGGGGATTTGGATTTTACCCCCTATTCTGGCGCCCTAAGGCGACTTCCTATGCTGTCTTACTGTGGTGCCAGGCCTGTTAATAATCTGCTTCCCTTGTTCATTTGTCTGGTATGAGATTCGTTGAAGTTTGCTCTTCTTTCTAAACTTATTAGGGATGATGATGATGTCATTCAGATTTTTTCATTAAAAAAACTTCTCATATCCCAAAAAAGGTTTCTGATTCTGGATCTGCTGATCTAGTATTTTTTTGACCTCCACTTCTCATCTGGATTTTGTTAGTATAATAAGGGCAAACTGACATGGTTGTCTTATAACCAAACCACAATTAGTGTTTGTTTCTGCACAGTGACACTAATAAAAATTCACAATAAATTCAGGCAAACATTTGACCTAGGGTTGCAGAGATTATAAATCCAGTTCTCACTGTGACATTTTCTGTTTCACCGATTAGTGAATCAATGACTAGGAAAAAATATGTAGTTTGGGAATTCTTGCTACACCATAGTCTTAAACTATATTGGCAATAGCTGCTTCCATATTTCAATGACAGCTTGCTTTTAAAACAAATGATTAATAAGGTTAAATGTAAAGTTGTGTCTATGAGAACATTCCATTGTCAGTTGCAGATAAGTATAGACAGCTGCAGGCAGGCTCCCATAGTATAGAACACAGTTGGAACATTTCCATTGTAAACCTATACCGATTGGCCGAAATAGGTAATATATGCTATTTACATAAGGATTTCATTCAGTTTTCTGTATCACTATATCAAACTTACCAGAAAAGTGGAATTGTGCTTTTTAGTTTTATATCCAAGAATAACCAATCTGACCACAGAGCACAAGTTATGCTAAACAATAATAGCAGTGATGAGCTAATGATTGTTGTTTAATCCAGGTTGTAAATTACTGTAATATACTTTTAGTATATTCAGAATACCCATGTTTTCTTGTCAGCCATGATTTATTATAATGTGATATGCTGTGGCCCCACATTATATCCAGGGCTGGATTTACATCTCAGCAGCCTAGAGGCAGAGGCCCAGATTCATAAAGCAATTACGCCTGTCTAACTGGTGTTAGACAGGAGTAATTTCAAATTTCGCACGCCGTATCACTAGTTTGAATCCTCAAACCATGATACGGCGGCTTCAAGCTTCGATCCGAGAGGCTTACGTCTTCGTAAGCCTTCGGATCTACGCTGCGATATTTTTGGCGGCCGCTGGGAGGAGTTCGCGACGTTTTGATGCGTCGGGATATGCAAATGTGTTTTTACGGCGATCCACGAAGATACGAGCGGTCTTCGCAATCGCTTACGTCTGTTTTTTTTTACGTACTGTTAGACCAGCTTTTTGCTGGTCTAACGGTGCGTAACCCATGTTAAGTATGGCCGTCGTTCCCGCGTCGATTTTAATTTTAATTTTTTTATTTTTACGTAACTCTTTCGGGAATAGAAATGTCCGTAAACGACGCTACTCAAACAACGAATGACGTAACGACGTGATTTCGTGCAATGCACGGCGGGAAATTTGCGAACGGAGCATGCGCAGTTCGATCGCCGCGGGAACGCGCCTATTTTAAATCCTTCACGCCCCCTACTCACGTAGATGGATTGCGACGGGAGAAATACACTACGCCGCCGTCGTTTACTGGACAAAATCTACCTGGATTCCACGTAGAGCCAGGTAAAATACGGCGGCGTAGTGTATTTCGGAAACGCTACGATAATCTAATTCTCTGTGAATCTGCCCCAGAGAATTTATTTTTCTTGATAAAATATTTTTATATAAATATTTTTCTATGTGTAAAGGGGAATGCTGCAGACTTTGATGTGATGTGGAACAGATGCATTAATTTCCCCCAGCATTGATGTCAGAGGACACATAAAATTGATACTATAGGTTAAATTTTTTTTTTAAATAACTAACATGTCATACTTGCCTCCACTGTGCAGTTTGTTTTGCTAAGAGTGGCCCCGAACATCCCCTTCTGGGGTCCCACGGCGGCTCTTGCGTCCATAGCTGCCGAGTGTATGACTCAGACCCGCTTTCCGGCGCCGGCGTCATTGGATTTGATTGACAGCAGTGGGAGCCAATGGCTGCGCTGCTATCAATCTATCCAATCAAGAGCTGAGAAGCCGTGGATAGAGCGACGCGGGATAACGCCCCCATGGACATAGCAAGGTGTTTTTTTCTCCTTAATGCAGGTGAAAAAACACAAAGGTTTACAACCCCTTTAAAGCGGTGGTTCACCTGAAAAAAAAAAAAAAAATAAAAGCCAGCAGCTACAAATACAGCAGCTGCTGACATTTAAAAAATGGACACTTACCTGTCCAGGTCGCCCACGACATCGGCAGCCAAAGCCAATCGGTAGCTTGGCTTTCTGCTTCCCCCGCCACCATCCTCAGTGAGGGAATCGGGAAGTGAAGCGATGAGTCATGCTGTGCCGTTCCCACTGGTCCCCATTGTGTTCTGGGAGCCGAGTGTTTCCCAGAACACAATGGGGGGGTGTGATGCGGAGGGGCCAGACTCCCGCATTTTATACAGGTATCTGCACCCCCCTCCCCCTGAAAGGTGTCAAATGTGACACTGGAGGGGGGAGGTTTCCGAAAAGCAGAGGTTTATTTTTGGGTGAACCTCCGCTTTAATAACCCCCAGCATTGATGTCCTAGGACACATTAATAACCCCCAGCATTGATGTCAGTGGACGCATTAATAACCCCCAGCATTGGTGTCAGTGGACGCATTAATAACCCCCAGCATTGGTGTCAGTGGACAAATTAATATCTCCCAGCATTGGTATCAGTGGATGAATCGGGGGTTAAATTTCAGTACCATTAGTGGTAACCCAGAGCCACAGGATTACATTTCAGGATCCAGGTGCAGGTCACTTACCCTGTCCCCAGGATCCTACGATGTCCCCACGCTGTGTCTAAAGGCTGTGTCCTCCACCCGTTGCATCTGTGTGCCAGGCTCGGTTCCCGTGACGCGACACATGGGGCAGAGCCAGCGGCAAATTAAAAAAGTACACAATACATAACACTTACAGTACACTGTAATTTTACAAATTACATTACTGTATGAAATCATCTCACATCTCTTTTGTCCCGTGCCCTGCATGCACTTATAATATTTATGGTCGTGGCCCTCTGACTGAGAGTGATGTGGATCACATAAACACGCGACAAGACTTACAACATAAATAGACCTGAAGTGTGCCTTGGTGGTCTGGTCAGTATGCCAAGAAAAGGGGGCATACCCAAAGTAAGTAATGGGTAGTTAATTGAAGAAGGATATGCTGAGAAGTGCCCTGAAAAAGGGAAGGGCGGGAGGGTGTCGAATGCGATTGAATGCGCAGACTCACGGACATGAGGTGAGCTGGGAAGAGTCGGCCCAGTGACGTGTAGTACTGCACACTGAACCGACAAAGAGCATGTGTGAGTGGGCTGCTTAAATACCCTCCGGGCTCCTCCCATAAACTCAGGCCACCATACTGGCCTTCTTATTTATGGTCGTGGCCCTCTGACTGAGAGTGATGTGGATCACATAAACACGCGACAAGACTTACAACATAAATAGACCTGAAGTGTGCCTTGGTGGTCTGGTCAGTATGCCAAGAAAAGGGGGCAAAAGACTCAGATAGGGAAATAGCTTATATTGATTTCTTGTATTTATTGAGCCAGCTTGGTAAAGGCTTGTGCCATTTCTTCCTGAGGATTTGGGATGTATGTGGCAAAACAAGGAGACTTCCCATCAGCCTGGTGTCTTGATTACGTGGTCTGGTACTCCCTGTTGTGAGGCAGTTGAGAAAGAATGTCCTGAGAACAGACTGGGATTTGAAGCCCAAGTTGCTTAGGATTCTGACATGCTTGACAAACTGGCTGCCACTCTGGAAGCTGGTTTAGAAAGGGTAGCAACAAGCTACCATCAGATTGGCTGGGTAGATGGAGCAGTAGTCGGTCGAGCACTGTCACTGGGCGTCAGGCATTGTTAGTCTGAAACAGGTTGATGTCAACCCCCGGGGCTGGTTTGTTGCGTTTGCAGACTGAGAGTGTAGGGGTTCGAAAGCGAGTCGGGTGGCGTCGGAGCAGTGTCTGACTGCCGGAGCCACTGATTGTAAATTCACTAGGCCGTAGGGAACCGTAGAAGGCCTGGTAGATGGCTGCTAGGATGACTATGCTGGGCAAGGCCCTAAATGGGGAACGAGTAAGGATTTCAGACATGTGCCTAAAGAGGGCACTCTTGAAAGTTAGGCGCTTGCTACTGACTACAGGTTGGTGCTTCTGTATGCTCTGTAGGAGGGACTTGACTGCATGGGCTTGAGAATACTGACAGTTTACTGGGGTCCTGCAGGGACAGGAAATGCTGGACGCCATCTAGATATGGCGTGATAGTATTGTGAGAAAGGGTCAGCTGCGTGTGGCAATACGATATGAAGGCTAGGACGTGTCTAACGTTGCCTATTGCTGCTCCGAGGCAAGTGGCCAAAAATTAGCAGTTAGTATTCCAAGCAGTGTATTAGGCCTTCAGTGTGTTGCGTGCCAAGGAGTTAATAAGCTGGGTTGAGTTGGTGAGATGCTACTTCAGTCCATCGTCAGCAATGACCAGGGTGGGACAGGGATGGTTATTGGGTCAGCTCCAGGCTCTTGCTGGAAAAACAAATAAGGTTAGAATGGGACAGAGCATCAGCTGCGATTTTGCATTTGCCTGGAATATGACTACAGAAGATATTAAACTGGTGACGGAGTGACAGCTGCACGAGCCTGCGCAGGAAGGACGTGATGGGGAGAGGCTTGATCTACCTTAATTGATGAAGTCGGCTGTGGCCTGATTGTCTGTGGTGAAGAACACTGTCTGTCCAGTTCAAGTGTGGCCCCAAACCTGGGCAGCTGCCACAATGGGGTACAGCACGAGACGTGATGAAGACTGGGTGAAGCAGAAATTTAAGAGCATTTCTGGGGGCCAAGGTTTGGAGAACCAGTGGCGGACGAAAAATGCATGCAAACGCCTGTGGTGGCTCGGCTGACACTGCCGGGATGAAGATTGAAATGCTGTTCTATCAGGTGGGGAAGTTGTCCCACATAGCTAAGTCTGCTACTGATGCTTGGTCTAGTTTAATAACTTGGACTGGATCTTGCATTGGTGTGAGAAAATCAAGACAATACACAGGTGCTCAACAAGATGATATACGTGCACTCACTGACCAACGTGCACTCGCTGACCAACGTGCACCCGCTGACCAACGTGCACCCGCTGACCAACCTGCACCCGCTGACCAACGTGCACTCGCTGACCAACGTGCACTCGCTGACCAACGTGCACTCGCAGACCAACGTGCACTCGCAGACCAACGTGCACTCGCAGACCAACGTGCACTCGCAGACCAACGTGCACTTGCTGGTGCTGGATGGAAACCTGAACTAACTGCAGGGAAAAAGACAGGGAAAAGATGAGTGGCCCGCGTGCCACTAAAGATGAATGGCCAACTGGGTGCCACTGTGTGTTTGTTTGGCTGATTGTCACTGAGGTGTGTTTGCAAGTTTAGTATGTATTCGGGTTTGCACGTAGGTGCATGCTGCAAAGTGTTTTATACTGCTGCAGACAATATTGTGTGGTTGCAAGGGTCTCAGTCTGGTTTGCTGAGACGATATTGTGTGGTTGCAAAGGTCTCGATGATTACGAGGTTTGTTTTGAGATGGCCTTGTGTGGTTGCATGGGTCTCAACAAGTGAGGGGTTGCTGAGACGATGTTGCGTTTGCAATGGTCTCAAGTGAGTGTCGGGCTGCTGAGATGACTATGTATGGCTGCAAAGGTCTGAACGGGTGTCAGGTTGCTGAGACGATATTGCGTTTGCAATGGTGTCAAATGAGTGTCAGTTTGCTAAGACGACTTTGTATGGCTGCAAAGGTCTGAACGGGCGTTAGGTTGCTGAGACAAGATTGTGTGGTTGCAAAGGTCTAGACGAGTGTGAGGTAGCTGAGATGATATTACATTTTGCAAGGGTCTCAAATGAGTGACAAGTTGCTGAGACAATATTCTCCCCTTTTTTTTATTTCTATAAAAACGACTGCAAATGAAACGCTGGTAAACATGAGTTACCACATGTGGCTGTGTTTACAAGCTGTTACAGGCATCGGCGTTTCGAATGCCGTCTGAACCCAATTTTTTTTGCGAGAAGGTTTCTGAACTCAACTGCCTAGAAATTACTATAAATGATCCTGTGTACATGTACTGATAAGATAACATAGAGGAGTGATTGGGGATCCTGTGTAGACGTACTGGTAAGATAACATAGAGGAGAGATCAGGGGTGGCTGAAAAACACCCATTTTTCTGGCTGCAAGGGTCTCAATGAATGCCATGTTGCTGGGGCGAGACTGCGTGGTCACAAAGGTCTTTGATGAGTGGGAGGTTGCTCAAGACGGTATTGCGTGGTTGCAAGGCTCTCGATGAGTGTGGGGCTGCTGAGACGGTATTGCGTTTGCAAGGGTCTCAACAATGGTGTGAGGCTGCCGAGACGGTATTGCGTGGTTGCAAGGGCCTTGATGAATGTGGGGCTGCTGAGACGGTATTGCGTTTGCAAGGGTCTCAACAATGGTGTGAGGCTGCCGAGACGGTATTGCGTGGTTGCAAGGGCCTTGATGAATGTGGGGCTGCTGAGATGGTATTGCGTTTGCAAGGATCTCAACAAGGGTGTCAAGCTGCTGAGACGGTTTTGCGTGGTTGCAAGGGCCTTGATGAATGTAGGGCTGCTGAGACGATTTTGCGTGGTTGCAATGGTCTCAACAGGTGTCAGGTTGCTGGGCCGAGATTGCGTGGTGGCAACGTTTTTTTCTTTTTTTGCGTTTTTTTTTTATATATATATTTCTTCACGTTTTTGTAAGGGCCTTGTGTTGCAAGGGTCTTAACAAGGGTGTCAGGCTGCTGAGATGATTTTGTGTGGTTTCAAGGGTCTTGATGAGTGTGGGTCTGCTGAGACGGTATTGCGTTTGCAAGGGTCTCAACAAGGGTGTCAGGCTGCTGAGACGATTTTGCTTGGTTGCAATGGTCTAAACAGGTGTCAGGTTGCTGGGCCGAGATTGTGTGGTGGCAAAAATTGTATTTTATTTTTTTGCACTTTAATGTTTAATTTTCCTTTTTTTTTTGCGTTTTTTATATATATATTTTTTTATTTTTTTGCCTTTTGTAAGGGTCATGTGTTGCAAGGGTCTTAAGGGTGTCAGGCTGCTGAGACGATATACGAGTGGTTGCAAGGATGTCAATGAGTGTGAGGGCTGCTGAGACGATATTGCGTTTGCAAGGGTCTCAACAAGGGTGTCAGGCTGCTGAGACGATTTTGCGTGGTTGCAACGGTCTCAACAGGTGTCAGGTTGCCGAG
The DNA here is from genome assembly GCA_029574335.1 of Rana kukunoris. Taxonomy (NCBI): domain Eukaryota; kingdom Metazoa; phylum Chordata; class Amphibia; order Anura; family Ranidae; genus Rana; species Rana kukunoris. Next base: position 311,696,784 of record CM056052.1, on the reverse strand, counting down.
GGGCTAAGATTGCGTGGTGGCAAAGGTTTTTTTTTTTTTTTTGTTTGTTTTTTGCGTTTTTTTATTTATTTTTTATTTTATTTTGCGTCTTGTAAAGGTCATGTGTTGCAAGGGTCTAACAAGGGTGTCAGGCTGCTGATTTTGCGCGGTTGCAAGGATCTCAATGAGTGTGAGGGCTGCTGAGACGATATTGCATTTGCAAGGGTCTCAACAAAGGTGTCAGGCTGCTGAGACGATTTTGCGTGGTTGCAAATGGTCTCAACAGGTGTCAGGTTGCCGAGGGGCTGAGATTGCGTGGTGGCAAAGGTTTTATTTATTTATTTATTTATTGCTTTTTTTTTTGCGTTTTTATATTTATTTTTTATTTTATTTTGCGTCTTGTAAAGGTCATGTGTTGCAAGGGTCTAACAAGGGTGTCAGGCTGCTGATTTTGCGTGGTTGCAAGGATCTCAATGAGTGTGAGGGCTGCTGCGACGATATTGCGTTTGCAAGGGTCTCAACAAGGGTGTCAGGCTGCTGAGACGATTTTGCGTGGTTGCAAATGGTCTCAACAGGTGTCAGGTTGCCGAGAGCCTGAGATTGCGAGGTGGCAAAGGTTTTTTTTATTTTTTTTTGCGTTTTTTTTTTGCGTTTTTATATTTATTTATTTTTTTATTTTGCGTTTTGTAAGGGTCATGTGTTGCAAGGGTCTTAACAAGGGTGTCAGGCTGTTGAGATGATTTGCATGGTTGCAAGGTCTCAATCAATAAGAATTGGGTTACTGAGAAAGGATAGAAACACCTGGTTTGTTTGTACCTTAAGCAAGCAGTATAAGGTAGAAGGACAACACCTGTTTGAATCGTGGTTCCGTAGGGGCCACTAATGAACGATATGGGAGACAACAAATGGTAGCAAATTGATAGGACATAAAGAATGTAATAACAAATCTTACTTGCGACAGTGGGCCATGCAAGTGAGTTTGCGGCGGACTGTGGCTGGAGTGAAACATGTCGGGAAGGTGTAGCATGATGCCGTGCATGGGGCAAAACAATGAGGTTTGGTGTAGAAAATAGAACACGAGAAGTGCGTATCAATGCTTTGTAAGCTCCACTGCGGGAACCAAACATATGGTACGGGTGACACCATGAGTGGCCACAAATTTGACGTGACAAACAAGCTAACGAATCCTACCTGGGACAGTGAACGTGCGACTGGGTTTGCTTTGGACTGGAGTGGATGTGCAACACATCCGAAGAGTGTGGTGTGGCGCTATGCATGACGCACAGGCAATAACTTTGGTAAATAAATGAGAGAGAGGAACCGTGTACAAACAATTCGTAAGTTCCGCTGCGGGAACTAAAAACACACGGCATGGGGAACAATGAATGACAACGGTAGAAAGCATGCAATGTATCTGATACAAAACGGTTGTAAAAATGCATGAAACAAATTCGATACGAATCGGTAGTAAGGAGTATTGAACGAATCTGATACGATTTGGTTGTAGAGTGTATGCTACCCCTTGCTTTGAAACCGAACACCTACCAACCACCCATCCCCCCAGGCTAATCAAGTGCAGACAAGGCACCATGTGAGTCCAATTACCACCTCAATCTGCCAAAGAACCCATACAAACACATGCTAATCTCCAAATGGATTTACAAATGAATCGTATGTTTGGCATAAGGAAGTTACAAATGTACTACGCCTGAGCCGAATGATGTTGGAACATAAGCAACAGTAACTCAGAGGCAGATTTTTTTTTTTCAAAAAGAAATGCAGGATAGGAATCATAACGAATTGCAAGATTGCACAAGATACGAAAAGGTTTGAATACAACCTGCGACAGTAAGCGGGAACCGCCGGCGAAGACCATGAAGGGAGAAGCCACAAAGCGATTGCGATGACGAATGCGATTGAATGCGCAGACTCACGGACATGAGGTGAGCTGGGAAGAGTCGGCCCAGTGACGTGTAGTACTGCACACTGAACCGACAAAGAGCATGTGTGAGTGGGCTGCTTAAATACCCTCCGGGCTCCTCCCATAAACTCAGGCCACCATACTGGCCTTCTTATATATATATATATATATATATATATATGCTGTTCTTTCTGCCTGGAAACTTGAGAATGTCCATGGCAACCAAAGAGTGTCCCTTTACGTCAAAAGTGGTTTGAGACAGCTAGAAAACAGCGATAATAAATTAGAACACTTGCAGGATTGAGCGATAGTGAATCGTGGGGAAATTCATTTTATTATTACAGTAAAACCTTGGTTTGAGAGTGTTTTGCAAGACAAGCTATTTTTTTTTTTTTTTCATTTTGACTTGATATACAAGCAATGTCTTGGATGGACATTTTATGGTTACACAGCCTATCACATTGCTATAATCTTTTTATATGGACTATAAAATGAAGGACTTATGAATAAATGGTGTGGAATGAATCATTTGAGTTTTTATTATTTCTTATGGGGAAATCTGCTTTGATATACAAGTGCTTTGGATTACAAGCATGTTCCTGGAAAAAAATATGCTCGCAATCCCAGGTTTTACTGTATAGGATTGTACAAAATGTTTTTTTTTTTTTGTTTTGTTTTCCTTTTTATCGGTTAAACTAGATCAGGGGTGGGCAACCTCAGCATTCCAGCTGTGGTGAAACTATAAATCCCATTATGCCTCTGCCTCTAGGAGTCATGCCTGCGATTGTCAGGTTCTTGCAATGTCTCATGGGACTTGTAGGTTAACCACAGTTGGAGGGCCGAGGTTGCCTACCCCTTAACTAGATGGACTAACAGACTTACTATGTAACTGGTATGTAATCTATACATAAAATAATAAACAAATCATTTTAGAGTCTAGCTACAAGAAAATGGGCTTGTGGTAAGACACTGCGAAATATTGTCGCTGGTGTGTGAGGGTGGCCATGCACTATACAATCTGGTTGTACAATCTCATTTAGATGTACTATTAACTATGTAGTGCAAGGACCTGTCTGATTTGATACAACCTGAATGGATTGTCCTCCTCTTACATAGTTGTGGTAAATCTAAGCCTGGGTTCACACCTATGCGAATTGGTTGCGGTTTCAACCGCATCCAAAACGCAGAACATTTCTAAATACATTGTTTTCAATGAGGCTGGTTCACATATGTGCGATGCATTCACACTTCGCATTGCCGGAAATCCGTATGCGTTGTGGAGGCCTTGCGGTGCGGCTCAGGTGCAAATTCAGTCCCATTATCTTCTATGGGTACGCAGCTGATTCGCAGATGTGTTCAGTTCTCTTCAGGAATTTCTGTCATTCAGCTCAATACATTTCTCCCCCACTCTCCTCTCACTCAGAACTTCCCCCAGGTCTCCAAATTCCCAGCAAAAATGGAGCTAATCTGCTGAACACTTCTCTTATCTGTCTGCAGAGATAAAAGAGCTGAAGTGTGAACCCAGCCTAAAAGAGATTGTACAGAGAATGTACAATTAGATTGTATATGGTCAGCCTAAAATATTAGGACTCCAGCATGGAATTTAACCTGTTTAACTTTGCATGGAATTGTAGTAGAATACCTGTCATTGTCTGGTATATTTCAGACAATGCTGCCACATTAAAAATGTCTTGCTTTTCAAGCCTTTTTTCTGTAGAATATAACTTTTAGCTTGATTAAAGTGTTTGTAAACCCTGTTTGTAAAAAAAAAAAAAAAAAAAAGCCTGCAATACAAAGGCATAATGAGCTAGTATGCATAGCATACTAGCTCATTATGAATTACTTACCTTACTTTGAAGCCCCAGCAGCGGTCCTCGTCCCCCCTTCAGCGGCGACATCTCTCCTGGAGTGATTTCCAGCTCCAGCGCTGTGATTGGCTGGAGCCGCGATGACGCCACAGTGACATACGTGCCATTGCTTCAGTTTGCCCCAGTGTGCCGGTGACATATGTAAGTGCTGACTGTACTGTAAGTGACAGACTGCAGCTTCACCTCATTGAGATATACTGTACATACCTTATGTTGGATGGTTCACTGAATGTTATTTCTTTCTCGTACATCACGGGACACAGAGCGGCATATTCATTACTATATGGGTTATATGGAGTACCTTCAGGTGTGGACACTGGCAATCTCAAACAAACAGGAAGTCCCTCCCTATATAACCCCCTCCCCTAGAGGGAGTCCCTCAGTTTTTTCGCCAGTGTCTTAGGTGTTGGTCACGGAATAGCTTTGCTCCACATCCTTGGGATTAAGGGCTGGCTAACCAGATCTGTCCAAGGAGCCTCAGTGCCAAAGTGGACAGTACCCGGGCCCCAAACCGTGGGGTTTTGCCTATAATGCTCCTCTTTGGAGGGCTGGACCCTGGGCCCAGGACTTGGAGTTTGTAAAGACCATAAGTTCCTGTTTGCCAGGGTGCTATATAGGTCCAGGACAGTGGGTACCTTCATAGGACCCCAGGGCCTGAAGGTCTACTACGCTACCCACGGAGATGGGAGAAGATTGGACCGTTTTGCAAAACGTCCTGCGGCATGGAGCAGGTAAGAGGGGAGCCTGCGGGACTTGGTTCGACAGCAGGCTCTCCAGGGGAGATCTTAAGGGGGGTAGCCTGAGTATGCTCTGCATTGGCACCATGGTCACTATGTCTGATGGACAGGATGCCCTGAAATGTTTCCCCCCATAACTTGATCCCCCTACCTATCTATGTATGTTTGCTAGCTACCTGCTGCTCGCTGGTTGAAGATCTTTTAAAAAAAAAAAAAGATCTGTCTCTAGGCTAAAGGGACTCCTTAGGGGCCTGTGTTAGCCTTACCTTGCCGGGATTCAAATCTGCCTCCTGATGCGTCCTCCAACCTGCATTCCTGGGCTCCAGAGTGCGTCTCCTCCTGGGCTCTTCTCCCCCGACAGTCGCGCGCGCGCGCGCGTGCACGCGCGCATGCATATAGAAAATTTTCGCGCCGTTCGGGAGGGGGGGGGGGGCGTTGAGTGTGACTGCAGTGTAGAGTGGGCGTGCCTTTAATTGCTGTTATACACAGCAGGCGCGTTCTTAGCTCAGTTCAGAGCTGAGCTGGAGAGAGAGGACGTAGAGCTGGCAGCACAGTGACTCCCGGTGGCGAGAAGGGGTACTACATGCTGGAGTCAGCTCCAATACTTTTTGTTAAGCCAAAATCCCCTTGGCAACAGGTTGAATGCTGGCAAACATGTTGGGGGTGGGGCTGTATGTGGTGAATAATATATAAAAGAAAACATACTGAGCCCCACCGGTTTTGGGGCATTAGTGATCCTATTGTCCCCTAAACCTTATTTTTTTGTACTCCTGGCTATAACAGTCTGTTGTTGTAAGCGGAGTCCTTCGGTTTTGTATTATGGCTTCCAAGGGTTCAGGATCAAAACACAAAAAAATAAAATAAAAATAAAAATAAAGAGAAAAGGCAAAGACAAAGGGGTTCCTCCTCTGGTTCTGATAATATGCCAATACTTTCCCCACATGTTATTCCTATAGGGGTCACCCTGGATAAGCCATTAAGGGGGTCTGGTGCTGAGGCTGGCCCAGGTCGGCCCAACCCTGTGTTATCACAGAGGAGATGCTAGCCGTCACCCTAGGGGGGCTAGAGAAAAGAGGTTAACAGCTATGATCGCTGGCTCTTTTTCTGGCAAGAAGCGGACTAGATCCCCATCGCCAAAAGGGACAGAACCTAGAGGATCTACCACTGTAGAATCGTTTTCAGCCTCCCAGGCGGAGAGTCTGTGGGTCCAGTCTTTGACAGACATGGTCCGCTTGGCATTCAATTTGCCATTTCCAGAGCCTCAGGTTCCTGCGGTATCCTCTTTGGGTTCTTTTAAAAGCGCCTTTAAGCAACGCAGCTTTTCTGGCCCATCCTCTGTTAGAGGAATTGTTTTTTCCAGGATTGGGACGACCGGACAGAATTTTTTCTGCCGCCTAAAGCTGACGAGAGGGTAGTCTTTATGCACGTCTGCCAGGAAATATTTGTGCTTGCAGGCACTCTTTCCCCTGACCAAGTGCTCTTTAAAAGGGGCCCGGATGGCTCAGTTGGTAGAGCATCGGACTTTTGATCTGAGGGTCCAGGGTTCAGGTCCCGGTTCGGGCACTGCTTTTCAACTACCCGTGAGGTCCTTGAGGCCGCATCTCCCGGAAAGCGCCCGATCTCGTCTGATCTCGGAGGCTAAGCAGGGTAGGGCCTGGTTAGTGCCTGGATGGGAGACCACCTGGAAGGTTTTCTGTTATTTACCCTATGGAAAAGACATTTTTCTAAAGAAAGGGGGCGCTCCCAACGGTGGACGCAGCCATCTCATGGGTGAATAAATCATTAACTGGCCTAAGGGGAAACATACAAATGTTTAAGGTCCCGGTCGATAAACGTTTAGAGACACTTTTTCCAGCATCCCTGGCTACAGCCAGCAGTGGCTACAATTGGAGTTTTTTTTCAGGCATTAAGGAACCAGACAAAACAGATGCTTAGACATCCCTGCCCGATAGGCAGAGGAGTTATTGGATATTCCCAGAGCTCTGTGCTTTGCGGTAGAGGCTATAAAAAGGACTCCATCCAGCAGGCGTCTCGTTGTCACTATTTTTAGTGCATATGAGAAGGCTCTTTTGGTTGAAGAACTGGGCGGCCGAGCCCCATGTAAAAGACTGCTGGCAGGTTTGCCCTTCCATGGAAAGATCTGGATAAATACATTCAGACTGTTTCAAGTGGCAAAAGTACCCTTTTACCAGTCAAAGGAAGTTCCGGGGTCCTGCGTTTAAAAGGGCAGCTCCCCCCGGTTCCAGGGCCCTCAAATTTCAGGCAGTACGGTCCTCCTGCGCGATCAAACTTTTAACAATGGATCGCAAGGACAGGCCTCTGGGGATCGGTCCCCGACAGAGGGGGTCCGATCATCTGTGGCCGCAGGCTACAGATTAGAATTTCTAAAATTTCCTCCACAAGGAAGGCCTCAATGCGGGCAGCATTGGATCACCTGCTTTACCAGGGCATAATGGTAGAGGTACCAGCCCAAGAACAGGGGCTAGGTTTCTATTCCAATCTGTTTGTCATACCAAGGCTCATCGGCAATGTCAGACCAATTTTGGACCTAAAAGGTTTAAATGCTTACCTAAGGGTTCGCTCTTTCCGGATAGAATCCGTTTGGCCAGCAGCCGCCACACTCCAGAAGGATCGGGCTTCTATAGACATAAAGGAGGGTTACCTTCATGTACCAGGTCTTTCAGCCACATCAAATATTTTTGTTTTTACGCTTCGCAGTGATACAGCGTCACTTCCAATTTGTGGCGCCCCCCTTCGGGCTGGCTACGGCCCCCGGGTATTCACGAAGGTCCTAGCTCCTATTCTAGTCAGTCCAAAGGATCCAAGGGATCTCGGTCCTAGCATACCTGGACGACCTCTTAATCATAAGATCACTCGCTTCCTTGGTGGAATGCGTAGTAGCCCTCATGGTTCAGTACCTAGAGAGGTTCGGCTGAGTCCTAAACTGGGGAAAGATCAGCATTTCAACCTACAAAGCAGTTGGAATATCTCGGCACGAGATTAGACACAGAACAGAAGATGGATGTTCCTGCCCCTGGTAAAGGTCGAGGCTATCAAGAGATTGATTCAGTTGGTTCTAAGCAAAAAAGAGCCAACTATTCGCCTATGTATGCGATGGCCATGTTCGAGGCAATACCACACGCTTCCACGCTCGTGTCCTACAGGCAGCATTTCTAGCAGCTTGGTTCTGCCCAGTGGTCTGGAAGGCTGGAGAGCGGTCTTGAACAAGTTCACTCGCCAGGGAACTTGGGCAGAGGCGGAGAGGCAGCTGCCCATCAAGGTCTGGGAGTTCTGAGCGGCTCAGCTAGCCCTCCTGGCATAGACATCCAGATTACAGGGGTCCTCGGTGAGAAGTCATTCAGACAAGGCCACAGCGGTGGCATATAGGTGAACCACCAAGGGGGAACCAAGAGTCAAGCCACTCAGAGTGAGAGGAGCTTGGTTTTTCGGTGGGCAGAGGTTTATGTACCCTGCATATCGGCGACATTCATTCCCGAGGTGGACAACCTGCAGGCGTACTTCCTAAGTCGCCAAACCCTGTCGCCGGGGGAGTGGTCTCTGCATCCACAAGTTTTTTCAGACAATCTGCCAGAAGTGGGGAGTGCCAGACGTGGAGGTCATGGCATCAGGATTCAACAAGAAGCTAGACAGGTTCATGTCTCGACGAGGGACCCTATGGCCTGCGGAACCGATGTGTTGGTTTGCCCTTGGCATCAATCATAACTTCTATATGCATTTCCCCCACTGCAGTTACTACCCCGCCTGCGGCGCAGGATCATACCACAGGCTGGTTATCCTGGTAGCCCCAGCTTGGTACCGGAGGGCATGGTACTCACTAGTCCTGAAATTGGCAGCGGGAGGCCCTTGGACTCTTCCTCTAGGGCCAGACCTACTCTCACAAGGCCCGATCCTCCACCCTGCATTACGGCGTCTAAATTTGACGGCCTGGCGGCTGAATCCCTGATTCTCAGGGGTAGAGGTCTGTCTAGGCAGGTAATCCCTACCCTCATTGAGGCTAGAAAGCCGGCCTCCAGGGTAATTTTGTTACAGGGTTTGGAGGGCCTACGTAGGCTGGTGTGAGGCTAAGAGATGGGTTTCCCGCAACTATACCATTGATAGAGTATTACGTTTCCTCCAGCTAGGAGTGGATAAAGGCCTGGCATTAAGCACGATCTAGGGACAGATTTCAGCCTTATCAGTGTGATTTCAGAGGCCGCTGGCCGCCCACTCGCTGGTTAAGATCTTCGTACAGGGAGTCTTACGTGTTAATCCTCCGGTCAAATCACCACTTTGTCCATGGGACTTAAATCTTGTTCTGTCAACTCTACAGAAACAACCCCTTGAGCCGTTGGCTGAGGTACCTTGGTTTTACTGACTAGAAAGTCGGTATTTCTGATCACCATAGTTTCGGCCAGGAGAGTATCCGAATTGGCAGCCTTATCTTGTAAGGAACCATATCTCATTTTACATAAGGATAGGGCGGGGTTCCGTCCTCATTCTTCCTTTCTACCAAAGGTTATATCCAGTTTCCACCTGAACCAGGATGTGGTACTTCCATCCTTCTTCCAAAACCCACCTCTAGAAAGGAGGGGTTGCTGCATACGTTGGATATTGTCAGGGCCATAAAGGCCTATCTTAAAGCTACAGAGAAGGTTCGGAAAACAGATGTGGTGTTCGGTTTACCGGAAGGGCCCAAGATGGGTCAGGCAGCTGCTTGATCCACCATCGCAAGATGGATTAAACAATTAATCGTTCAGGCCTGCGGTTTGAAGAGGTTGCCTCCTCCTTTGTCGGCAAAGGCCCATTCTACCAGGGCCATGGGCACCTCCTGGGCAGCACATCATCATCAGATATCTATGGCTCGAATATGCAAGGCAGCAACGTGGTCGTCAGTCCACATGTTTACAAAATTTTATCAAATGGACGTAAGAAGGAAGGCGGATACAGCCTTTGGGCAGTCAGTACTACAGGCCGCGATTCAAGCTCCTCAGGATCTGAGGGGGCTCCCTTGATTTGATTTGATTTGAGATTTACATTTCTCGTTTAAGTTGGATTTACTAGTATTTGAGTATACCTCTAAATTAAATCCTTCTTTGGAAGATGTCTCCCTCCCCTCATTAAAGCATTGCTTTCGGACATCCCATATAGTAATGAATATGCCGCTCTGTGTCCCGTGATGTACGAGAAAGAAAAAGGGATTTTTAAATACAGCTTACCTGTAAAATCATTTTCTTGGAGTACATCACGGGACACAGAGCTCCCACCCCTCTTTTTGGGAACATTTTGGGAGGCATACTGCTTGCTACAAAACTGAGGGACTCCCTCTAGGGGCGGGGGTTATATAGGGAGGGACTTCCTGTTTGTTTGAGATTGCCAGTGTCCACACCTGAAGGTACTCCATATAACCCATATAGTAATGAATATGCCGCTCTGTGTCCCGTGATGTACTCCAAGAAAAGGATTTTACAGGTAAGCTGTATTTAAAAATCCCTTTTTTTTCAATACATGGACTTTCAAATACAATGCTGTGTGGATTACTGTCTATGCAAAGATATATTTCTCAATTGGGATTTAACTTGCTATTCACAAGCCCCAATTGAGTGGAGGAACTAGCGCTTGTTCGAGATCCTGTCCTGATCACACTGATTATAAAGACTCTGCTCCTAAATACTATGCAGGTGGCGCTAACATACCTCAGTAGACACAGAGAGAGAAAATAATAGCGCCAAACTGGCATTGGCCTTTGGCGCATCACCTGTATCTGGATTTGCCCATTTTTTAAACATAACCTTTTCCTGTCAAACTCGAGCTGAACTAAAAAAAAACAGTAGAATATCCTAGTGTATATTTTGCATTTGAAATATAAATCTTATGTTTTATATAAATAAAATCACAGAAATACTTTTAAGAACTAGCTTCACTTCTTTCACAGTTCTCCTGTTGCCGTTCATACATTTATGAAATAAACCATTTATGATGCAAACTGAGTTTGTACTTGTACTCAGGAGAAGGTCATTTTGTGGCCACTAAGCATTATTATTTTAGAATTTATTTGCACACGGTTCCTGAAAGGACAAAGGTATGCAGATGGATTGTCTGTGTAGCAGACTAGTTGCTGCCGGTAGGTATTGTTACAAGTCATGTAAAAATTTATTATGAATTAAGGGCTCAATATCAGTGCATTAAGTGAAGCTGTGTAAATGTAATTCAGAATTTTTATTTCACTGGCTCCTGATTAGGACATCTTTGTCTGATAAGGAAGACTTGCAGTGTGTTGGGTGTGCTAAGGAATATGAAGAGTGCCTGGATGTCTAGTAGGGATAAGCTTTATGTTCAAGTCAAACATGAGTTTGACGCGAACATTGGCTGTTTGCCCATTTGCCCAACAGCGAAAAATTTGGGGTGTTCGCGGCAAATTCAAAAAGCTGTGGAACACCCTTTAAAAGTCTATGGGAGAAAGTGCTAATTTTAAAGGTTAATATGCAAGTTATTGTGCTAAAAAAGGGTCTGGGGACCCGGGCCCTGCCCCAGGGGACATGTATCGATGCAAAAAAAAAAGTTTTAGAAACAGACGTTTTTTTTCCGGGAGCAGTGATTTTAATAATACTTAACCACTTAAGGACCCCTTCACGCCGATATACATCGGCAGAATGGCACGGCTGGACACAATCACGTACCCGTACGTGATTCCTTAAGCCCAGCCGTGGGGTCGCAAGCTCCGTGACCGCGCCCGCGGCACTCGCGGACCCAATCCCTGCCGGTGTCCTGTGATCGGTCACCGGAGTTGAAGAAGTGGGAGAGGTGTGTGTAAACACACCTTCGCTGTTCTTCGTTGTGGCAGTGTCATTGATCGTCTGTTCCCTGATATAGGGAAAGACGATCAATGACATCACACATCCAGCCCTGCCCCCTTACAGTTAGAAACACATATGAGGTCACACTTAACCCCTACAGTCCCTTCTAGTGGTTGACTCCTAAACTGCAATTGTCATTTTCACAGTAAACAATGCATTTTTATAGCACTTTTTGCTGTGAAAATGACAATGGTCCCAAAAATGTGTCAAAACTGTCCGATGTGTCCGCCATAATGTCGCAGTCATGAAAAAAACGCTGATCGCCGCCATTAGTAGTAAAAAAAAATAAAAAATAATAAAAATGCAATAAAACTACCCCCTATTTTGTAAACGCTATACATTTTGTGCAAACCAATCGATAAATGCTTATTGTGGGGGCATGTGGCCTGGTACCGTTCAATGGGGGGTGCATTCTCTTGTCCCCCCTCTTTTCCTGCAGCTTGCCAGGTTGCTTGCTCGGATAGGGTATGGATTTTTTTTTAATTACGGCACGGGGTTCCCCCGTAATATCCATATCAGACCTGAAGCATTATTTTTCAATGACTTTGATCTGTATTGCCGGGACCCGAGAATTTATTATAGCCGCGAGTAGTTTTAACTGCTTAACGCCCGCCGCACGCCTATGTACGTCCACAGAATGGCACGTACAGGCAGATGGGCGCATATATATGTCCCTGCCTTCTAGCAGGTCGGGGGTCCAATCGGGACCCCCTCCACTGCGTGTGGCGGGCGGCTTACCTCTGGTAGCGATCCATCTTGAGGGGGCGGCGGTTCGTTTCTGTCCGCCCCCTCGTGATCGCTCCCAGCCAATCGCGTTATGTCCCGCCGTGTCACTTCCTCTGCCAGTAAAATGTAAACATAGGCAGAGTAAGTGATGCAGCTCTCCTCTCAGCTGTATTTTCAAACCGCTGAGAGGAGAGAAGAGTCAAAGTAAGTCGCACCTAACACTACACTGACACCAGTACACATAGGCACATTTAACCCCTTGCGATCACCCCCCACCCAACTGTCACAGTGTCACTGAATGCAGTGATCATATATGTACTGATCACTGCATTTAGTGTCAGTGTGACAGTTACTGTGACAGGCAGTTAGTGTTAGGTCCAGGGTAGCCCCGTACCCCCCCCCTAATAAAGTTTTAACCCCTTGATAACCGTCCTAGTTAACCCTTTCACTCCCTATTGCTAGCGTCACTAAGCGATCATTTTTCTGATCGCTGTATTAGTGTCGCTGTTGCTGCTAGGTAACTATTTTTTTTTATTGAGTTTTTTTTTACTAAAGACATGTGGCTGAATACATTTTGGCCTAAATGTTTGACTAAAATTTAGTTTATTCAATTTTTCTTATAACAAAAAGTAAAAAATATTGTTTTGTTTTTTTCAAAAATTTCGCTCTATTTTTGTTTATAGCGCAAAAAATAAAAATCGCAGAGGCGATCAAATACCATCAAAAGAAAGCTCTATTTGTGGGAAGAAAAGGACGCAAATTTTGTTTGGGTTCCACATCGCACGACCGCGCAATTGTCTGTTAAAGCGACGCAGTGCGCGAATTGTAAAAACGCCTCTGGGCATTTAGCAGCATATTGGTCTGGGGCTTAAGTGGTTAAATGACTTTTTTTTCATTTAGAAATTTCATTTTGTGCAGGGAGTGTTATAAACATAGGAAACATGCACTACTTTACAGGCATACTATAGACATCCCCCAGGTATGCAATTTAAAGGAATATTTAACTTTTATTGTTTAACTTTAAGCATTATTAAAATCACTGCTCCTGAAAAAACAGCCGTTTGTAAAACTTTTTTTGCATTGATACATGTCCACTGGGGCAGGACCCGGGTCCCCAAACACTTTTTCTGACAATAACTAGCACTTTTCATTTTTCATGTTTGTGTCCCATAGACTTTAACGACGTTCCCGTGTTCAAAACACATTTTTTGCCTGTTCACATGTTCTGCTGCAAACCAAAACGGGGGTGTTCGGCTCATCCCCTAATGTCTTCAATTTTTTTACAATTTTTTTACAACTAAATATCTGAAAAGTGCGGCGTGCATTTGTATTCAACCCCCTGTACTCTCATACCCCTAACTAAAATCTAGTGGAACTAATTTGTCACATAGGGGCAACCTGTCAGGCGACTTAGCCGCCTGACAAGTCGCGTTCCATTCTGTATAATGGGACCTTTCTAATAGGAGCGACTCAAGTCACTCTAACTTAGAAAAAGGTTCCTGTATTACTTTGGGGTGATTTCAGAGTGACTTGCATTGACTTCTATATAGAAGTAATTTTGAAATCCACACTGAAGTCACGCTATATGGAGCGGCTTCAGAGATGGGTGACAAACAGCATCATATAGGCCAAGGATCACACCGGACAGGTCGGGGGATAAAGTTGAGGAGAAGTTTAAAGCAGGGTTAGGTTCTAAAAAAAAATCCCAAGCATTGAACATTTCATGGAGCTCTGTTCAATCCATCATCTGAAAATGGAAACAAATATGGCACAACTGCAAAAGTACCAAGACATGGCTGTCCACCTAAGCTGACAGGCCAGGCAAGTAGAGCATTTATCAGAGAAGCAGCCAAGAGGCCCATGATAACTCTGGAGGAGCTTCAGAGATTCACAGCCCAGCTGGGAGAATCTGTCCACAGGACAACTATTAGTTAGTACTCAACAAATCTGCCCTTTATGGAAGAGTGGCAAGAAGAAAGCCATTGTTGAGAAACAGCCATAAGAAGTCCTGTTTGCAGTTTGCGAGAAGCTACGTGGCCTAAAAGCAAAACACTATGGGCCAGATTCTCAAAAGAATTACGCCGGTGTATCTACAGATACACCGGCGTAATTCGAATATCCTGCTGGCGTATCATTGTTTTGTATTCTCAAAACAAGATACGCCAGAATTAGGCTAGGATCTGACTGGCGTAAGTCACTTACACCGTCGGAACCTAAATACAATAATACGCCGGCCGCTAGGTGGCGTTTACGACGATTTCAGCGTTGAATATGCAAATGAGCCGATACGCAGATTCCCGAACGTTTTTGCGCCGCTTCGCCGTAGTTTACGTAAGCGTAAGGTTACTCCTGCTATATGAGGGGTAACCTTACGTCGGTCCGCCGTATGCCATGTTAACTATGGCCGTCGGGACAGTGTCGGTTTTTTCCGTCGTTTACGTAACTCGTTGCAACCGATGTATTTGCGGCGTACTACGGAGCATGCGCACTGGCTACGTTTACAGCCAGGGAACAGGGAAGCTGGTCAGAGTTGATGGGAAGATGAATGGAGCCAAATACAGAGCAATCTTAGAAGAAAACCTGCAAAAGACTTGAGACCGGGGCAGAGGTTCACCTTCCAGCAGGACAACAACCCTAAACATACAGCTAGAGCTGCAATGGAATGGTTTTGATCAAAGCATATTCATGTGTTAGAATGGCCCAGTCAAAGTCCAGACCTAAATCCAACTGAGAATCTGTGACAAGACTGGAAAATTGCTGTCCACAGATGCTCTCTACCCAGTCAGACAGAGCTTGAGCTATTTTGCAAAGCAGAAATGTCACTCTCTAGATGTGCAAAGCTGGTAGAGACATACCCAAAAAGACTCTGAGCTGTAATTGCAGCAAAAAGGTGGTTCTACAAAGTATTGACTGGGCTGATTGGCTGAACGCTACACATTTTTTAGATATTTATTTGTAAAAAAAATTGAAAACCATCTTTTTGGTTGTAACATGACAAAATGTGGATCATCTCAAGGGGGATGAATACTTTTTCAAGGCACTGTACATTACAAGGATTTTAACAAACGTTGCTTCAGATTCCTACCCTTTGTTATTCTGAAGAAATCCATGTATGTTTATCTGTATCCATGTAGGAAAGTGAGTGTAATGGGAGTCGATTCCTAATTATCAATCAGCTGTGCACCTGCAGGGCTCTAATGAGGAAATCTGCAGGGCCTGCATCCCTTTAGATGTGATTTCCTATTGGGAGTATCTCACCAAAAATTAAATTTTTGTTGCAGAGATGCCTGAAATCTGACTTTCAGAGTTCTGGGAAAATTGGTGAGCCAATCACACAAGCAGGAAATTATGTTTCTGGGTGGCGTTCTGTACATATTCTGTGGACAGAACACCTCCTGGTAGCCATATTGCATTTTCAGAAAATAACAGAGCTGCAGATTAGAATATGACTCGTGTTGCAATTGTATTACATTATTTTTTCTTTATTTGATATTTTTCCCAATGAAAGTGGAGTTACACTTTAATGCTGTGCAGGGCCACTGATAAAATCATGGGGCCCCCCTGCTGGCCGGACCCAGTACAACAGGGACAGTAATACTGGCCTTTCATCGGCCCTGATGCTGTTAGATACACACTGCCCATTAGGGAAATGATGTGTTTCTATATTGAAAACTTTCTACAAAGAATGGTTTCTGTAAGAACTGCATTACACGATTAGCATGGCTCTGGGGTATGGTTTGATTTTTTGGGCAAGAGGAGACACTGCATCAATGTTTTAAATCCTTTACTAAAGACTTTGAGTATGAAATATAATAATATATAAACATAAAATGCATAACTTTCCTAGCAGGCTTCAGCAACACACAACGTTACATCATCAAGAAACCTTGCTGCATAGTGCATCCCTGAATTGTTAATACAATTTAGCAAAGGATGAAAATGTTCTTTTGCGTTTGCCATGATCGCTGAACAATGTGTTTTTGATTAAATAGTCTCCTAAATTACTTAAAATCTACTAAATATCTATGTCTTTTCAAGTGCTTTAAATTATTGGGCTACTCTTCATTGGGTTATTCACTGTTTTTTATTTATAAATCTGCTTGCAACTATTCTAGAAATATATCCTGAAAGTGTGATTGCTGTGATGACCATGTCATCCTGTCCACTCTGAATTTTTATTTGAATCCATATGAATTATTCATTGTTTAGCACATTCTGAGGAATACATTTTTATTACTAAAATATAACAACAATTTCTCCGCAAAAAATTGCACTACATTATTTTTTCATATGTTCTTTTACTTTTATGCATTTTATAAACTTGTATCTAGTCCTTTCATTTTAATAGAGTAGCACTGTGCACAATAGAACACTAATTACAGCTTTTTCTTTTATAAAATTGTTTAAGATAACTGTAGATTGCATTTTGTAAATTTCATGTAAACATAGGCTTTAAAGATAAATTTACAATATATAAAAATGTATTCAATTGTGTATTGCTTTTTACAATAATTAAATGTATGTTTGCATACATTTCTACAACTTATGCCTCTCACACACAATGGAGAGCTTTTGGCCCAGAATGCCGGCCGTGTGTATGCTTCTCGCAGTTTTTCCGTTGGAAAAACTGGCCAAAAACCGCCGGACAAAAAAAATAGAACCAGCTTTTGCCTGGCTGTTTTTGTCAGTTTTCCTATGGGAAAAACTGCGATGGAGCATACACATGGCCAGGATTCCATTGCAGTTTTCCTGTCAGGAAAACCAGCCGTGTGTAGGGGAAAGACTGAACCGAGCAGGTTCTCGGCTTTCTCTTCGGGATTTCCTACGGGAACTTTTCCCGTCACAAATCCTGCACGTGTGTATAGGGCATTAGGGTTGTACTCACTTTTATTGCCAGCGGTTTAGACATTAATGACTGTGTGTTGAGTTATTTTGAGAGAACAACAAATTTACGCTGTTATACAAGCTGTAAACTCACTACTTTACATTGTAGAAAAGTGTTGTCACATGAAAAGATAGAATACAATATTTACAAAAACTTGAGGGGTGTAGACAAGAAATTGTTTGTCTATGCAAACCGCAATATTATTGATGTTTATGTTGCAATGAATATCAGTACAGCTGAACATGGGAGAAATAAAATTACTTGCTACTTTACATTGTAGCAACGTGGCATTTCTTTAGTGTTGTCACATGAAAAGATAATAAAATACTTCCATAAATGTGAAAAAATGTGTATATATATATATATATATATATATATATATATATATATATATACATGGTCACTTGTCACAATTCCCAAATTTCACAATATACTGTACATAATAAACAAATGGCTAGCTGGACTTATGGAACATTTTTACCTTCACATCTATTCTATTTTAAAGTGCACCAGCCTTTGGACATCACATTATTCATATATTCTTAACTACCAGTAAAATAGCTTTAAAACAAGCCATCTCTTACTTCTCTAGCTGCTTATAATGTAAAGTAATTCATTGTCAAAGATCATCAAAGTTCACAACAAAGACTCTAGTTGGGTTTCAGTCAGATTCTAATACCTAAGATACACTTGCTGTTTTTTAATTAGAGAGCTGGCAGGCTGCCAAGGTTCTGGAGCAATAGAAAGGTTAAAAAGCCAAACACAAGTGGAAATAGGAGTTGGCTTACACCTGAGAGTTCTCAAAGAATTTAGCCAGATTATTGTTAGATCATTATTCCTAATCTATAAGGACAGTTTACTAACTAGAATGGTGCCAGCTGACTGGAGAAAAGCTAACATGGTACCAAGATTCAAAAAAGGGCTGAAATACATGCCTGGTAACTACAGACTAGTCAGCCTAACAGCAACTATGATACTATAAAAAATAGTATCATTAATAGTAACTAGCATGGATTAATGAAGGATTGTTCTTGCCAGACTAACCGTTTAACATTCTATGAGGCGGTAAGCAGTAATCTTAATAGAGAAATATCTGTGGATGTGGTATATCTGAACTTCACCAAAGCATTTCATACAGTACTCCAAAAAATTGAGGTTGGCTGGCATTGACAATACTGTATGTACAATGGATAGAAAACTGGTTTCAGGAGCCCACCCAGAGTCTGGTGATAAATTGTGTATCTTCTGAATAGTCTGAAGTTGTAAGCAGGGTGCCTCAGGGGCCAGGGCTCTGCCCTGTGACCAGTACTATAAAGTAAATAAATTATACAGGATCTAGCAACCCTACAGGATGACCTTGATAAAATAAAGGGGTGGGCAACCACATGGCAAATGAGGTTCAACATTGATAAATGTAAAGTAATGCACTTGGGGACTAAAAATATGAATGGATGAATGTAAGGTACACACTAGGGAGAGACACTGTGGGGGAATCTAGGACAGAAATGGTTCTAGTAGACCACAAGCTTAGCGATAGTATGCAATGGCAAGCTTCAGCCAGCAAAGCTAGCAGACTATTAGCATGCATTGAAGTGGTATTTACCCAAGAGATAATACTATAATTATACTACTGTACAGAACCTTGGTTTGGCCACATCTTGAGCATGCCATCAAGTTCTGGTCTCCAGTACTCAGAAGGGATGTGCTAGAACTGGAGTGAATCCAGAGAAGGGCAACAAAGCTCATACGGAGACTGGGGAACCTCAGCTATGAAGAACTACTGCATTCATTAAAGCAGAGATGCAGCCTGGGTTAAAAAAAATAATAATTAACAAATACTGTAGCTGCTGACTTTTAATATAAGGACACTTACCTGTCCAGGGAGCCCACAATGTTGGTGCTCAAAGCCAGCTGAAGGCGATGGGGGAAGGAGGAGGGCATGAAAAAAAATTCGGAAGTGACGCACCATGCCGTGGTGCCATGCGACGGAAGTCCCAAACAAAATATACAAAAAAGTTTTGAAAAAAATGCAAAAATGAGGGGGGTGGGGGGATGCTTATGTTTTCAACAGAGTTAATTTTTGCCTGGAACTCAGCTTTAAATGTATTCTCCCTGGAGAAAAGACTCTTAACAGAAGATACGATTGTAATATACAAAATACCTAAATGTGATTATAGCATAGGAAAAAAAATATATTCAGCCTCAGATTGCTTAAGAATACACATGGCCTCTCAATGAAGTTGGGTGAGAAGCAGTTTAACCATTAACTAAGCAGGGGGTTCTTTACTGCTAGAATGGTAATGATGTGGAACTCCCTTCCACAAATGTTGGTGTCAGCAGGGAGTGTTGGTGATTTTAAAAAGCTCTTAGGCCTCGTACAAACGAGCAGACAGATTTGTTCAAATCTGTCTGTCCGACAGATTTGAACAAATCTGTCTGCTGTACACACGAGCAAACCAAAATCCCCGCCAGCAGACAGCGCGCTGACGTGTCGGTGATGTGGCGGTGACGTTGACGCCGCCACGTCACCGCACCGGGAAGTAAAACACTTCCGCGCATGCGTCGAAACCATTCGGCGCGTGTGCGAGAAGACATGTCTGCTGGTTAGCATACTAACCAGCAGAAATGTCGGGCGGACGGGTTCCCAGCCGACAGATTTCAAAGCATGCTTTGAAATCTGTCGGGTGGCCAAATCCGTCTGATAGCCCGTACACACGATCGAATCTGTCTGCTGAAACGGTCTAGCAGACCGTTTCCAGCAGACAGATTTGATCGTGTGTACGAGGCCTTAGATGGACATTTAAGAAAATGCAATGTAACTATGTACAGGCGGTCCCCGGGTTACAAACATGATAGGTTCTGTAGATTTATTTTTAAGTTGAGTTTGTATGTAAGTTGGAATAGGTAACGTTTTTAAGTGTAACTCCAATCAAAAACATTTTTTTTACACTTTTTGGATAGCAGGGAAGGGTTCACACTCCTGTAACGTTTCTTTTGCTACCTGTGCCCCTGTTTAGAAGATTGCACCTGTGACTATTGGATTTTGAAAATTTGGGGTTGTGGAAACAAGGATTGGTGATAATGCTTCTGTGGAGACACCTTTTTCTCATGATAACTCCTATGCCACTTACAGACGATCGGACATTACCACAACAAAACCGTGGATATTTTTCTGAAGGATGTTGGCTCAAACTTGTCTTGCATACACACGGTCACACAAATGTTGTCGGAAATTTCAAACGTCAAGAACAGGGTGACGTACTGTACAAGACCTACGACCAGCTGAGAAAAATTAAGTTCAATAGTCAGTGCAGCTCTTCTGCTTGATTCCGAGAATGCGTAGAATTAGGTGCGTCGGAATTGTGTACACATGATCGGAATTTCCGACAACAAGCTCCCATCAAACATTTGTTGTTGGGAATTCCGATTGTGTGTAGGCGGCATTACAGGAGTGAATTTCCCTTCCTAAGGGTAGATTTCCTTTCACTTCCTGTTGTAAGTGTGAGTAATTTGTAAGTCAGATGTTTGTAACTCAGGGACTGCCTATAATAGAAAAAAAAACACATCTATGTCTCTGTTGTGAACTTTGAAGTTGAATTTCTTCACAATGCCCATAAGTACAGTAATGGATCTTCTAAAGTGATGTTACCTTTCGTTCAAAATATATAAATACTTTGGTGTGCATGTTCCAGAGACAGGTTCATATTATGTTTCGCATTTACTTTTGGATCTGAGTTACTTTTGCTTTAAAGAGTACAGCTTATATTGTCACATAATTTTCTTACCGGAGATAAATTCATTTCAGATGTGATTTCAAGGAGAACTGATGCTACTCTGCGGTAAGCAGGGCAATCTAACATTTTCCATTCATACATTTTTTATATATATATATATTATACGTAACTATGAGCTGATTAGTACGGACAGGTATCAACAGGATTGCTGTTGATCAAAGAACCAGTCTTTGTGTTATGACCTAGATTTCACCTTGTAGAGATAAACTTGCTCTTTCTCATGAGATGTATACTTTATATTAATAGAATAATATAGCACTTGGCACTCAGGATGGTTCTGCTTGCCCATGTGACCCATGAAATTTGTAACTGTATGCTGGCATGTTTACATATCGTTATAAGATGAAAAAACAAATATTCTGAGTGTGGATCTGCTGGGTTTCCTGTATGGAGGGTAGCTGCTAGCAATATTCCTGACTAAAGCCTCATTTCCTCTTTTATATTCTGAAAGAATGGAATGTCAGCAAAGACTTCTCCTACGTGAGGGTGTACAGTGGGGTGAAAAGTGCATGTTTAAGTGTACACCTCCTATTTCATTGCAAAACAAAACAACCACAATAAATACATAAAGTGATAGTCCTGCCTAGCTAGAACGGTGATACTAACCTAAGTTACATAAACTGGGTAGACAGTTTATTTATCTGAATTTAAGTTGTAAATTAAAACATTTTTTCACCTTAATGCAATCTATGCATTAAGGTGAAAAAACATCTGGTGTTGCCGACACCCCCCGAGCCCCCGTTTTACTTACCTGACCTGTCGAAAGTCCCGTGTGGTCCCGATATCCTCTTCGCCACTCAGCCTGGCCGCTGATTGGCTAGAGTGGATGGATTGAGAGAAGCACAGCCATTGTCTGGCGCTGCTGTCAACCACATCCAGTGACGCGGCCTGCCGAGGGGCGGGGCCGAGTGATACAGTGAGCGGTTATGGCCGCTTTCGCATGACTGCGGTGAGTAATTGTGGGGAGGACAGAGACAGCCGCCAAGGCACCCCAGAAGACGTGGATCAGGGCAAAACGAACTGCACAGTGAAAGTAAGTATAACATGTTTGTTATTTTAAAGGAAAAAAGTTTATGTAGGCCAGAAGGACCATGCAAACTTTAAAATATATATTAAAGCATGTTGCATTGGTGTGTGGGGTGGGCTTCTGCTTCTGTTTATTGAGGTGGTTGGGTACATGTGCACTTGTTTGTATGAATGTTTCTGGTATAAATACCTGGTCAATGTGTTGTGGAAATTCCACTATATGCTACACGTAATCCATGTCACTTTCAGCCTTTTGGTATAATGCATCTTAATATGACCCTGTTTTCCATATCTTCCTAAGTAACACAAACATGACCACCATTCTTACATCCTTAGCTCCGCAGCTCGACTGTCCCTCGAGACCCCGTGTTCTGTTTATTTAGAGTACTTAACAATAGAGCTTGATGGTTTCACAATCTGCCAATCAAGCACAAGCAAGAGTTATACAAACTCCAACCAATGAACAATAACTAGGAAAGTTTATGGGCAGGGACAGTGAGTATGATTTCCTGCCCCCTCTACCTATAAGTCATCATCTTCAGCTAGACAAAGGAAGCGGCATGAAATCATGGATGCTCTCCCTGACCATAACAATTCAAAGACTCCCGTTTTCATTGTTGGCATGAATTCTTATTCTGCATTGTTAAGAGAACAATGCATACCCGGATTATCCTACCATTCCCGAAGATGGGAGATTATCTGAGATGAAATGCCATAGCCTCGCCAAGTGTTGATCAGACACACAAAGTGACACAAGCTTACATCCCCTCATAACCGATAATAGAAAATCGAAGAGTATATATAGAGTATGCACTTGGATGGTATAAAAATAGGTAGCCAACTGCATTACCTTCCCTGATGGATAAATTAATATATATTCCCAATTAAGGGATGGGGCGTGGGACTTTATGAATGCATGTTGGATAAATCAATAACGTATCGAGGTATTAACAATAGCTCTGGAACCACAAAGGTCACTCAAGGAAAAAATGTTTTTATAAAAAATATATCATTTTAATGATACATTCTATTGATACAAAAAAGAGGAGCTAAAAAACATGATCACTCTAGGCATGTGCAAAAGTGAAAAATTCGTTTTGTTTCGTTTCGTTTCAATTCGTCATTTAATACATTTCGTTAAGTTAGGTTCGTTACATGTGTTGAATTCGTTTTCGGAATTTGTTCGTTTTCGACCGAATTTCGAAAAATCCGGTCGAAATCGAAAATATTTCGCCCGTTTTTCGAATTCGTTCGTTTTCGACCGAATTTCGAAAAAAAACGGTCGAAATCGAAAATATTTCAACCAGATTAGAAAACAAATAGTCTCTTTTCGAATAGAATTTTTTTCGAATTAAATACGAAAATATATATATTTTTTTTTTTTCGAATTCCGATCGAATTTAGTCCGCGGGTATTCGATTCGGAATTCGAAAAAAAATTATTTTCGAATTTAATTCGAAAAAAATTCTATTCGAAAAGAGACTTCTAATCTGGTTGAAATATTTTCGATTTCGACCATTTTTTTTTCGAAATTCGGTCGAAAACGAACGAATTCCGAAAACGGTCGAAATATTTCGCTAATATAGCAATTCGGGAATTCGTATGCATCCGAATGTCCGAATAATGGAAAATTCGTCCGAATTTCAATTCGGAACGAAACGAAATGCACATGCCTAGATCACTCCTCTTTTTAGCTCCTCTTTTTTGTATCAATAGAATGTATGATTAAAATTATATATTTTTTATAAAAACTTTGTTTCCTTGAGTGACCTCTGTGGTTCCAGAGCTATTGTTAATACCTCAATACATTACTGATTTATCCAACATGCAATCATAAAGTCCCACGCCCCATCCCTTAATTGGGAATATATATTCATAACCGATAATGTCTTTGCAGAGTAAATACATCCCCCCCAGACGAACATCTGTGCATTGCACAGGGGCCCTTCACTGGCAGACATATCCCCACTCTGCAAACACCTTTCTGCAACCTCAGCAAGCTTTTCACTACCAGACGGGACTCAACCAGCGTCAGTCTGCCCCAGTCCACTCTTTAGAGTGAGCTGCAGCAGAACACTGGGAGACACTGTGACTATACATATTAAATACATCTTCATAAAATTTCCACAACAAATGCTAAATTGTTTACTGCTTAGGACCCAATTATGAGCCTTTTTGCATGCCGACCCTAATTTGGCTCCTACTGCTGCCTCTACCATTTCCAACTTGCAGTATGGGATACTACAGAAGGGCTGTTGTACAGCATACTACAATTGACTGATACCACATTTTAAATTCAGGTACCCTGGCTTAGACATGTGCATTTCATTTCGTTACGAATTCAAAAAAAAATTCATTATTCGGAAATTCGGATGCATCTGAATTTCCGAATTACAAAATTAATGAATTTAAACAAATTAGAAAAACCGCGAACGAAATTCTAATTCGAAACTAATTCGAAAAAAGTCGAATCGAATTCGAAAACAATTCAAATCGAATTCGAAAACAATTTGAATCGAAAACAAATTTGAATGAAAATTGAAAGCAAGTTTGAATCAAAATCTAAAAAATATAAATCAATTTCTAAAAAAGAATACAATAAAATAGAATATAAAATAATAAAACAATAGAATGATAATCAAAGAATAGTAAAGAACAGAATAGAATTTTATCAAATACAATAATACAAATACAAATACATACAATCAAATCCGGTTGAAATAATTTCAAATTCTGTTGAAATAATTTCCAATCCAGTTGAAATAATTTCCAATCCGGTGGAAATAATTTCCAATTCCATTGAAATAATTTCCAATTCCATTGAAATAATTTCCAATTCGGTTGAAATATTTTCCAATCCGGTGGAAATAATTTCCAATTTGGTTGAAATAATTTCCAATTCGGTTGAAATAATTTCCAATTCGGTTGAAATATTTTCCAATCCGGTGGAAATAATTTCCAATTCGGTTGAAATAATTTCCAATTCGGTTGAAATAATTTCCAATCCGGTTGAAATAATTTCAAATCCGGTTGAAATAATTTCAAATCCGGTTGAAATAATTTCAAATCCGGTTGAAATAATTTCAAATCCGGTTGAAATAATTTCAAATCCGGTTGAAATAATTTCCAATCCGGTTGAAATAATTTCCAATCCGGTTGAAATAATTTCCAATCCGGTTGAAATAATTTCCAATCCGGTAGAAATAATTTCCAATCCGGTAGAAATAATTTCAAATTCGGTTGAAATAATTTCCAATTCGGTTGAAATAATTTCCAATCCGGTTGAAATAATTTCCAATCCGGTTGAAATAATTTCCAATCCGGTTGAAATAATTTCAAATCCGGTTGAAATAATTTCAAATCCGGTTGAAATACCATTGAATTTGGTGGAAATATTAACGATAGCGGATGAAATATTATTGAATTCTGTTGAAATATTTTCGAATCCGATCAAAATATGATCGAATTCGAATCCGGTAGAAATATTATCGAATCCGGTAGAAATGTTTTCGAATTCGGCCGTTTTTTCGAATTCGGTTGAAAATGATCGAATTCGACCGGGTTTTCAAATTCAGTCGAAAATGATCGCATTCGACCGGGTTTTTTCGAATTTCTATCAAAAACGATCGAATTCCGAAAACGAATTTAACAAATTTAACGAATTTAACTTAACAAAATTAATTAAATAACGAATTAAAACGAAACAAAACAAATTTTTTCCTTTTGCACATGTCTACCCTGGCTACATTTTTAGAATCCATTTTTTAATTAACTTTTAATTAATTGGGGATTTTTATATCTACCTTCTTTAATCACACTGGTACTATTTAGCAAACCCCAATGCTCTTCTAATGCACGCTGACACTGACCCTCTACTCCGACTATCCATTGTTGTTGTTTAGGAATGACTTGGCAGATCCAACAATACTGTCAGATATACTGTCCAAGCGGGCAAAGCAATATCCCTGTGTTTAGAAGGACTTACATGATTACTCACTCAGCACATTTGTAGTACAAAAGGCTTTTCATATTCACTGCGGCTAGATTTTTCGTTGGCAGTTAATAACGAGTCTGATCTCACCAAACCAATGCATTTTATCAAAATAACTGAAGGAGCCCAGGATTAGTTTACTATAAATATATGTACCCATGCAAACTAAATCAAGTTCTGAGAAGAAAAAATTATACTATTTTTCTAAAGAGATACTTTTAAGGATTTTCCCATACTCTTGCTCTATGGCTTGTTATAGAAAAAGTGTTACTATTATGCATCACAAACTGCACTCCTGTTATGTGGTGTCAATCTTTGGCTACTCCCTCACAGGTGAGGGAGAATATAATGTTCAATATATGGTGAATTATAGAACAATGCAGCCCATCCACTGTCTAAATTAACTTGGAGAAAAGTGCAAATGTAATGTTAAGTTGTAGTTGTACGTACTATTGTGTGTTTTGTAAGGTTTCCCCATTATCAGTAATTTCAGACAGCCAATTTTGTAAGGACTCTCCAATTATTTTTATATCCTGCGTAGACCCTAGGAGTCTTTGACTCTGGAAGTTGCTGTGGCTGGTAGGAGAAGCATGTAGGGGACATTATGGGGGGGATGGACATTTCTATGCAGACTACATATGTATGGAGACTGCAGTAGTTAACCACCACTTCTGGCATAGGTCTGCTTTAACAGATACCACTGTGGTCCAATTGACTGAAAGGGGTGGGAAACTGACAGCCAGGCTGGAGAGGAAGGAACTGGATGACGCTTAAGTAGATATTTCGGTATAGACTGCTTCATTGTGTGCAAAGCCTTGAGGGTTAAAGGTGAAGCTGGAGTTTAAGGATGGAAATGTGGTGGCACTTCCAGCATAAAAAAACATCTATCTTTATTATAACTCCATTAAAAGCAAGGACAAGGCATGCACATACAGTATAGATCATGAAAGTCAGCAAACGCATTTCACACTCTTGTGCTTATTGATGATTACTTCAGGGTCTAGCAGATGAAATCAATCAGGAAATGATAATCCCAGCTCCACATGATTAAAGTGTTTGTTACCCTAAAAAAAAAATGGATCCCGTTATTTTAAAGCATGTTATACAGCAAAATGCTTGTGCTGTGTAATTTGGTCCCTTCTATCACCAAAAATAACTGGCTGATCTTGCCTGGCTATACCCTCCCCCCTATAAACTGACCATGGTTTTTGAAGCCTGCTGAGCCCTGACACCGTGGTCAGTTTACATGCCTCCATCATCTGCAGCCATGCTCTCTGCTCTACCCTGCCCTCTCCCCCTCCCCTCCCTGCCTGTCAGCTCTCACCAGTGCCTGCCCACCCCTCTTCCTGCTGCTAAAATACCTGTAGACAATACGCACATTACCCTCTGTTATAACACATCCTATGCTGCAGTGTTCTTTGTAAAAAAAAATATGTCTGTTTCTACCTGAATTCACACCGCCACTTACATGACTCCTTGCTTCTCCCTCTCTCGATCTGACAACTAGAGCAGGAGGAACTGATATTCCCCCACTGATGTCAGGCGGGAGGAGGGGAGGAGAGGAGGAGAGAACCGAGACGGCAGGCAGTGACGAGCGGAGAAGCGAGGAATCACGTGAGCACTGAGTGGTGCTGTAAATTCAGGTAGAAATGGGCATATTTTTTACAAAGAACATACACTGCACCATAGGAGGCTTTATAACAGAGGGAATTGTGTGTATTTTATAAAGTGGCTTAACAACCACTTTAAGCATAGGAGTGTGAAACACGTTTGCTGACTTTCCATGAGCTGTAAGTACATGTTTCCATGCTTTTAATGGATTTCTAACAAAGATACAAACTTTTTATGCTAGAAGTGCTGCCACCTATCCTTCCTTTGCACTATATGGACTTGGTCACAGACCAAATGGGCACATGGTCCCATACAGCAGCACAGGATCTCATGGGTCACCTTTGAGTAGTGTGCCCCTTCTGTCATTTCTTGCTTAGCTTCAAGTGACTTTGTATAGTTAGGAATATTGGTATTTTATTTAATTAGACCCTAGCACCCAATCTACTTTGGAATACAATTATACTATCAACATTAGTCACACAGTACTCTGTAGAAATAGTTCTAAATGTTGATAAACAAGTCTTGTCTCCTCTGTATCCGTTCAGAATACTCCACCAATATACAACAGATAGGAAGATAATACTTTTCAGTTTTTCCTTAGAGAAAACATCTTGTGAGATTTTCTGAACCGTCTCCAGCTAAACGGCAGTTGGACCTTGTGACCGCTGTTCTTTTATTGGCTTTGTGAAAAAGATTAGGTTTTATGCTATGTAATCTTAAATCATCTATATTCTCTATATCTTACTGTGTAATACCAATAAACTGCTCATGTATTTGCTTTTATAGGAAAGCCAGAAAATGCCTCTGGTCGTTGTGTTTTCACTGAAAATATTAGAGGTGGATAACGTATGACAAGTCCAATAAAAATATATAGGAAGAAATGTTTTGATGGGTTTACAGTGAGGCTGTCTATTCTCTGAAATCCGGCACATTGCAAGAAGAATATACAATTCTTAGTCATAACAATCGTTTTTCCTGTTCAGTTTTCTGTCCACTGCTGTAAAATCTTTACACATTATCCATTTGCTTGAGGGTCTTGTTTTAGTTTACAGATGTAGCTGAAACCTATCCAAGATAAAGGGAGAGGCTACATTTGCTGCACATGCTGAATTAGTGTATTTCCCTAGTGCTGAACAAAATTTCCAATGTGTCAACATGCATTTCATTGTACTTTGGAGGGTTCTACATGCGTTATATAGTAAAAAAAAAATCAAGATCCAATGTGCATACTTCAATGACACTCAAACTGCATCGTGTTATACAATGGTTTGCAGCTGCTTCATTAGTTTTACAGTAAAAATTGTAAAACAATTTATAATATTATGTGCAGAAGCTAATATTTTCAAGAGCATTATCAGTTATTAATCCTGTTTAAATCTCTTATATTTTTTATTGTAAATTATTGGTTTGACTAGATGAACTAGTGTCTTTTTCAACCTACAGTAACCATGTAACTATCTATTGTGGTTGGTGCCTTACTTGTATAAAACACAGACAAAGATGACGACAAAGAAAAAAAAAAAGGATCTGTGCTTTCTTAGCACACCGATTGCAAATCACAACATGCATTCTGAGAAACTGTCTTTGAACATAGTATATATTTTTTGTAGCCCAGATTTTAGCTTCAACTATATGTGATATCTACATATATAAGTTCATACAAAAAAAAAATACGAAATAGTTGGACATTTCAAAGGTTGGACTCAAATTCACTGTTATCGTTTTTTTTGCTTGAGATACTATTGTGATAAGGCCTATGCCAACACCTGCTCTGACTTGTTACATGCTTTACAGAAGAATGCCAGCTCTTTCAACTGCGTCTCTATAGAGAGATTATTATCAATTTAAATGTAGTCTCCCTACTGAGAATGCTAAATACTTAAATACCTTGGCCCAGATTCAGATACAATTAGATTCGTGTAGAGTATCAGAAATACACTACGCCGCCGTATTTTACCTGGCTCTACATGGAATCCCGGTAGATTTTGTCCAGTAAACTACGGCGGCGTAGTGTATTTCTCCCGGCGCAAGCCATCTACGCGAGTAGGGGGCGTGAAGCATTTAAAATAGGCGCGTTCCCGCGGCGATCGAACTGCGTATGCTCCGTTTAGAAATTTCCCGCCGTGCATTGCGCAAAATCACGGCGTTACATCATTTTTTCTTGAGTAGCTTCGTTTACGGACATTCCTATTCCTGAACGAGTTACGTAAAAAAAAAAAAAAACATTTTAAATTCGACGCGGGAACGACGGCCATACTTAACATGGGCTACGCACTGTTAGACCAGCAAAAAGCTGGTCTAACAGTACGTAGCAAAAAAATGACGTAAGCGATTGCGAAGACCACTCGTATCTTCGTGGATCGCCGTAAAAACACATTTGCATATCCCGACGCATGAAAACGACGCGGACTCCTCCCAGCGGCCGCAAAAATATTGCAGCGTAGATCCGAAGGCTTACGAAGATGTAAGCCTCTCGGATCGAAGCCTGAAGCCGCCGTATCATGGTTTGAGGATTCAAACTAGTGATACGGTGCGCGAAATTTGAAATTACTCCTGTCTAACACCAGTTAGACAGGCGTAATTGCTCTGTGAATCTGGGCCCTTGTTTGTAGTTGCAGATGAGTTTGTTTTGCACTGTGCAAAAAAAAGAAACTAGCATACATGGCTCATTGTCTTATGTTTTCTATAGCAATACTCCAAAATTAATGTATGTTAAGAACCACAGAGCTGTAGATCATCTTTCTTTCTGGGGGGGGGGGGGGGGGTTCAACAGTGTTCCCCCCCCCCTCCCCAACTGTTCCCATTTTGCTGCAAAGGCAGCAGTAGCACCCACCAAACACTACCCATTCACCAAGCAGTTCCAGTACGGTGGTGCAGATTTTTAAGTGTTAAGACAGGCATCAAGGAGGCTTGGTCAGCACCTCTCTGCGCATGCTCACAACTCGGGAACGGCGCAATCAGTGAAATTGGAAGTGGACCCAGGCAACTTAGTGAACTACGCAGAGAGCTTAAATAGACAGACACAAACGCCCTTCCTTTGCAAAAGTGCATCCCTTTGTATCCCTTCCTATACAGCAAGGTGCTTTTGTTCTGTTGTGTGTTAGCGTTTGTTGCTTTGTGGTTTGTCTTTGTGATATTTGTTGACTGTTTGAGCTAGTGTTTTGTAGAATATATTTGATAGTGTCTTTTGGTGACTGGTTGTGAGACTTTTTGGTTGATAGATTTTGTTTGTTTGTTTTGTTGCTTGATTTTTCCTGCTTGTTTTTGTGAGTGATTTTTGGTGATTGTTTGGGAGAGAGTGGTTGTATGAATATGACTGAGAGGAAGTGCAAGACCAATTTTGCTTTGGGGGAGAAACAAATTATTGCCCGGGCCCTTACCCAATATGGGCGTTTCCTGCACGGCCCGGAGAGTGCCAACACCCCCTCGGCCAGGAAGAAGGAGATCTTGCAGAACATTACCGACCAGGTAAATTCGTTGGGGGGGGACCCGGACATGCGAGGGGATCGTCAAGAAGATTAATGATCTCCGGCGTCTGGTCCGAAAGAAGCTGGGGCAAATGGCAGCACATGCCAGGGGCACTGGAGGGGGCCCACCATGCCCTGTTATGCTGACAGCGGAGGAGCGTGTGGTGGCCCAGACCTTTAATAGGCAACAAGTGGAGGGCCTGCCTGGCTATGACTCCATTGAGGAGGCCGTGATGACAGGTAAGGTTTTTTTTTTTTCCTATCTGGTGTGTAGCATGTGTGGGGGAGTGGGGAAGGGAATATGTGGCAAGTGTGTGGATCCTCCAACCTGTGAATGTTTTGTGTCATCCACAGATGTGCAGGAGGGTGCTGGGCCATCTGGCCTGACTGCACCATCGCCGGGACACCAGCCTGATGAGGACCCCCAGACAAGGCCGGAGTCCTGAGGAGGAGTTTGAGGAGAAGGAGTTAGAGTTGGAGGAGGAGGTCATGTCAGGCAGTGGCTTGTTGTTTTTGGAGGAGTCTTCCCCTCTGGCTGGCAGAAGCCAGCCCTCCATAAGGGGTAGCCCCTCCCACTCCTCCCCCAACAGGGCTCCCCTCCGAAGGGCCTCCTCTTCTCCCCAGCCACAAGCATCATCTAGAGGCAGGAAGTCGTCCCAGAAGACCAGGGGGTGGTCGAGGTTCTGCCCGCCAATCTCAGAAGGGACCAGGCCCTTCAGACCCACCATCTGGGACAGGTCAGCCACACTTTGGGGCGGATGGAGGAGAGCCTGTCCTCCATAAAGGATACGTTTGGGGACCTGGACTGCCACTCCCGGGCTCTTACAAACTGTCTAAACGAACTGCAGACTACTACAGCAGACGTTGGGCAGGATGTGAGGGCCCTCACCCAGGTTATCCAGGCCAATATGGCAACACTAAATGCTGGCCTGAACAGAATAGCCGTGGCCTTGGAGGGCAGGCCGCCAGGTGGGCAGAGACCAGGGGCTGCTCCTCCTTCCCCGGATTACCCTGCCATGGCCGTGGGTGCCCCAGGCATGGGTCACACCAGTGGCATTATTTTGGTTTCCTCCTTTTTTTTTTTTTTTGGTGCTGGGCTTTTTTTTTTTTTTTGCTGGAATTTTTTTTTTCTTTTTGCTGGACATTTTTTTTTTTTTTTGGGTTGTGAATGATTTTGGAAGGTGGGGGTGACATTCCTGCCGGAAAAGGGATGTCACCCTCATTTGTGGTGGAGAAGGGTTCCCCAGGACCAGGGAGAAGTGATCCCCAGGTCCGTGTGAATGGTGTATGAATGTACAGTGACATAATTGGAGCCGTGGCGTGGCGTTGCTGCTCACAAGTCCTGCATGGTGGGCTTGTGCTAATCCAATTTGATGAGGATGTGATGTGTGTGTGCTAGGGACCACAGTGGTGTGCATGCATGCATTCTCATTGTGCCATGATTAATGTGTGTGTTTAACGTGCAAAGATGCCTAATGTGAGCTGTCTCCTGGCTGCTCTGCCCTCAGAAGACAGGGTAGCCTCGGTTAGGGGGGGATTGTCTGGTTCAGGGGTCAGGTCATCACGTATGTCAATCTGCAGGCTCTTTCTTACTGCGAAGTTGTGCAGCATGCAACATGCACCGATGATCTGGCACACAAAGTTTGGGGAATACAACAGGGTACCCCCAGACTTATCCAGGCATCGGAAACGTGACTTCAGGAGGCCAAAGGTGCGCTCCACCACTGCACGTGTTTGGGCGTGGGCTCCATTGTATCTTTCCTCTCCTGGGGTTTGGGGGTTCCAGATAGGAGTCATGAGATGGGGTCCCAGTGCATATGCAGAGTCACCTGTAAGGGAAAAGACAGGAGGATGTTAGTCATGGATGTGCCTCTTGTGATGTGTGCATCATGGGGGGGGGTCAGTCATGCCTGCCACCCATGTCACTCACCAACCAGCCAGGTGTCCCCATACACGTTCTGTTCGAATTCCATTGGGATGGGGCTATGATTGTATATGTAGCTATCATGGCTGGATCCGGGGTGTTTGGCACGGACGTGCCATATGAGGCCTTGGGCATCGACTATCACCTGTACGTTGATGGAATGCCAATGCTTCCGATTGCGGTATATGTGCTCTGTCTCATGGGGGGGCTGGAGTGCCACATGTGTGCAATCAATGGCCCCCACGGTGCGTGGAAATCTGGCAATTCTGTAGAAATCTGTCATTGCCTTCAGCCGTAGGTCCTCAGTGGTTGGTTTGATGATTTGGTTGGCCATGCTTCTGAGGATTGCAGGGATAACCTGGTGCACACATCTGCTCATGGAGGATTGTGACATCCCAGCCACCACTCCACTTGTTCTTTGAAAAGAGCCACTGGCAAGGAAATGGAGTGTTGCCAGGACCTTGACCAGTGGCTGCACTGCATGTGAGCGGTGTGTTGGGCTGGTGATGTCCTCCTGCAGGGTTGTGGTTAATTCCATGATGGCATGAGGGGTGAATCTGAAGATGCGATACACCTCAGAATCACTCATGCCAAAGAGGTCTATGCGTATGCGGTATATCCTCTCCCATGCCCTCCTCCATGCCCTCCTCCGTGCCCTCTTCCGTGCCCTGATCCTTCTTTGCTCCTCTAAAGTAAGTAGTATAGCTATGAGCATGGATGCCCCTGGCATGTTGGCATACAGTTTGTTGTCCAGCAAGTGTGACTGCTCAGCTCCTCACTAACAGTGTTGCTTTAGCTGACATGTAGACGGATTGTCTAATTTTATTCCACCTTTTATATGGACTAATTTTAGACAGGACGTGCAGCTGTTGCGCACAGCGCATAGCCTGCGCTGCACCAACTTACTTTTGTGGATCCCCGTAACTTCCTCATTTGCATATTTGAATAGCAAATCAATGGTGTGTCTACCGCAGTTTTGCGTGCACGGATGCGCCGGTCTATCGAAATTACGCCGGTCGAAAAAAATTAGATTTCATGCTTATATCGTTTTGGGGATACGGGGCATCGATACGCATGCGCAGATTTAGACTTACGCCCCGCATTTCCTGGAACGCCGGCGTAATGGCTCTGTGAATCTGGCCCAGACTTTTTTTCTTCGGGAACAGTGAATTTTTAATAATGCTAAAAGTGAAAGAATAAAAGTGAAATATTACTTTCAATTTCGTACCTGGGGGGGGGGTGTGTAAAGTTAGCATGTGAAATATCGCATGTTTCCCGTACTTAGAACTGTCCCTGCACAAAGTGTCATTTCTGAAAGGAAAAAAAGGCATTCAGAGAATTCAGAGAGAATTCATTGAACACTTGAACAATTGATCACCGCCAATTTAAAAAAGAAAAGGTGGGGTTCCCCCCAAATATCCATTCCAGACCCTTCAGGTCTGGTATGGATTTTAAGGGGAACTCAACCCCAATTTTTTAAAATGGCGTGGAGTTCCCCCAAAAATCCACACCAGACGCCTTATCCGAGTTAACCTGGCCGGCCGCAGAAAAGAGGGGGGACAGAGTGCACCCCCACCCTCTCCTGAACCGTACCAGGCCACATGCCCTCAACATGGGGAGGATGTCCCCATTTTGATGGGGACAATGGCCTCATCCCCACAACCCTTGCCCGGTGGTTGTGGGGGTCTGCGGGCGGGGAGCTTATTAGAATCTGGAAGACCCCTTTAACAAAGAGGACTCCCAGATCCTGGTCCCCCCTATGTGAATTGGTAATGAGGTACATTGTACCCCTACCATTTCACGAAGGAAGTGTAAATAGTTGTAAAAAAAAAAACACACACCGTAGAAAAAAGTCCTTTATTAATAAAAAATAAATAAAAAAAATCCAGCGGTGGTAACCCACTCGGTCCCTGCTCCAACGTTGTCTGTATCCAGCGACGGGTGATCTCCTCTCCGGTCCAGCGATGAGAAGATCATCCGGGATCCACCCTCTGCTACGTCACTGGGGAAGGCTTTCCCCTTGCGTCAGAGGGGGACGGGGTCACGTGACGGTGGTCCCGCCCTACAAATATAAGAAATGTCAAAGCTCCAGCTGCGTCATTCGCTGGGCGGTGTCCGGAGGAAAGAGAAGGCAGGCGATGCTGCTCTGGATCCCGGATGATCTTCTCATCACTGGACCAGAGAGGAGATCACCCGTCGCTGGATACAGACAACGTTGGAGCAGGGAGCCAGGACCGAGTGGATTACCACCACTGGATTTTTTGTTCTTTTTTTTTTTTTAAATAAAGGACCTTTTTCTATGGTGTCTGTGTGTGTTTTTTACAACTATTTACACTTCCTTCGTGAAATGGTAGGGGATGAGGCCCTTGTCCCCATCAACATGGGGACATCCTCAGGTACGAAATTAAAGTAATATTTCACTTTTATTGTTTCACTTTTAGCATGATTAAATTCACTGCTCCCGAAAAACGGCTGTTTTTAAAACATTTTTTTGCATTGATACATGTCCCCTGGGGCAGGACCCAGGTCCCCAAACACTTTTTAGGACAATAATGGGTTCTAAAGTTCACACGAACATTTGGTGTGTTCGCAAGTTCTGGTGCGAACCGAACAGGGGGGTGTTCGGCTCATCCCTACTCTCCACCACCTCAAAAACTGTAAGTGTTCAATACACTTCCTACCATATACTGGTGCCTGCAGATTTGGGGGGATTTGTTGGACCAGGGCACTGAGGACAGACACGTGGTGCTGAGTAAGAGGGTTGGGGCACCATTAAAAAAAAAAAAAATTTAAAAGCCACAATCATTTACCTAATATAACAGTGACAGCTGGGCTTGGGCAGTAAGTGGTTTGTGACAGATGACTCTGAGAACAAGGGAATGGCATGTTGTAGGCAGACTACTGTACCCTCCAGTCCAGGCTCTTACCACTGCAGAAGGAACCACCATGAACCAGTGGAAAAAATCACTAGAGTCAAGGCAAGGCAAGGCAACAGGCAGAGTAATCTGTCAGCTGGTCTGATGATGTGCAGCTTGAGTCCCCCTTACATTTGAGTCCCCAGATTCCCCCCTCCTTAGATCAGGGTCCAGAGAGTCAACTTGTACATCAAAGCCCCCCTTTTATTAGGGTTTCAGAATTCCCCCCTTTACATTAGGGTCCCCATAGTCCCCCCTCCTTAAATCAGGGTTCCCAACGTCCCCCTCCTCACATCATTGCCCTCAGAGTCACCTAAATCAGGGCCCCAGAGTTCCTCCCCTACATCAAGGTCTCCAAAATTCCCCATCCATAAATCAAGGTCAGAGTTCCCTCTTACATCAGAGTGCACCCTTTCATTAGGGTCCCTAAAGTTCTCGTCTTACTTTAGAATCCCCCTTTCATTAGGCTCCTCCACGTTCCCCTCTTACATCAGGGCCCCATAGCCCCTTCCCTTACTTTAGGGTAACAAAAGTTCCTCCTTACATAACAATCCCCAGCATTCCCCTTCCTTAAATTAGTATCCCCAGAGTTCCCCCTTACATTTGGGGCCCCAGCATTTCCCTTTCTAAATCAGGGTACCAAGAGCACCCAGCAGGGTCCCCAGAGACCCTCCCCATACATCAGAGTCCCCCAGATCCCCTCTCCTTAAATCAGGGTCCCCAGAGTTCCTCTTTTACATCAGGGTCTCTAGAGACCCCCTAAACATCAGAGTTCCCTTTTACATTAGGGTCTCCTGAGGCTCTCTATATATCAGGGTTTGATTCTTCTTGCTGCAGGTGGCAACATGAGCTGGAAGACAGGGCACTGGAACCAGGTTGTTTTGGAAGGGGAAGTTCCATTCGTGTTCCTCCTCTTTCTATGAATGTCTGCACCTGGGGGCAGGGCAAGCATGTGATTGTTTGTTAGGCATCGGTGGTCCTAGTAACAAACCACTACAACTGACAACAGTGGGCAGTAGGGGTGGATGCTGTCAGCCAGTCTATATTCTCGGACAGATCTTATTGCTGTACAGACTGCGCTGTTGCTGAAACTGAGCGGCACAGCTCCATGCAGCAGTAGGGACACTAACTGGGCATTTGGGAATTTAGGAAGGGTGCTCTGGGGTTGGAGGGGTCAGACCCCAAATCCCCTAATCTACGTCCCTGCACAGGTGTGCAACTTCTAGGGCTTTAAGTTAACACTATTCACTTGGAACTTTCAAGGTGCACATGGTAACAATTTTCTAAACTGCTCAGCTTTAGCAAATAGGTTCCTGGTGTTATGAGCCCTGGTGTTCACTCCTTAGCCTGTACCCTTTTTCTGCTTCCCAGTACATTGTTCTTGCATCCTATATCCATTGTCATGTTCCTAATTTACCCACTCCTGATTCTGATTCTATCTACTCTGATGACTAACTTCTTGGATATGACCCTGCTTGTCAGTGATTATGCTATGATGACTATATTTGCCTGCCAGAAGCCATTTCTTCTGGCTAGTTCCCAACTCCACATCTGCCTGGCAATTTAGTATTCACTTTGGTTTGTACTCACTGTAATTCACCTCCAGTGGGGAGAACCTGGAGGAGTCAGGTGAGGGGTATCCTAGAAAAGACCATACTTCTTTTGTTTTTTTCAGCCAAGCCCACACCATCCTAAAACACACAAACGGTCGACATCCAGGCCTAATATGTGACATCCATTCAACGGTTATAACCCCTTTCAAGTAAAGCAGAGCACAACAATACATAAGGTAGTGTCTGTTCACCCACCTATGCTGCTTCCTAGTGCACTAGGATTTTGTGCTCCAACTGTTTTTTTTTTTTGTCATGCAGATGCATTTGGGTTTTATTTTATTTAATGGCCTGATAGTAAACATAGCCTTTGGCGTTTTAACATTTTTGCTATATTTTGACAGATTAAAAAAAAAAAAAAAAACTAAAAAAAAAACATTTGTATGTGTTATACCTGAGCTGGAGCAAACATGTAAGGCTTTTTCTGTCAGCATAAATATGTACCATCCAGTGAGAATATAAGTGATCTGACAACTGGAATTTTTAATGATGCTTTAGTCAATCTTGTAAGTGGGTTAATCTATGCCACCAAAGAAAGCACTTTCTTTGAACCATAAATTCCCAAAGATGTATGTTAAATATATATGAGATGACATCTAGAGAGTTTACTAGTGCAAAAATGTTCTCTTCTGTGTTAAAGAAGAAAACTCAGACAAATCTGGAGCAAACTGTAATTTCTTATACATACAATACAGCCACAGCCAACTATGGAAAGTCATATGACTTTTGTGTACTGCTACTGCCCAAGCCCAGCTGTAAATCCAGGAAGATTGTCCTTATGGATATTGTTACAATTTACATATTATTTATACTATTTAAATATTGATTGAAATGCAAGCATGATTTTGTGGGTTTGGTTAAAAGTGGGCATGGTCATTAGCGTGTTCCCGGATTTCATTTTAAAAACCTGCCAACCTTACCCCGCTTCCCTCTCCAAAAACACCCCTTTATTCTCTACATTCGAGATTAGAAGGCTGGAGGGATACTGAGACACTACTGGTAGGGGAGTGTGCAGTAAGCTCAGCTTGAATAACGTCTTATGTTGGGAACTTTGTGGATGAATTGCTCTACAGTGGCATTCACAGCTTGCAAAAAAGTGTAAATATTTAAATGTCAATAGCTCAGATACAGCTACGCTTTTAGAAAACTTTAAGACTGGTGAAAATAACCTGATTTTGTTAAATTAAAGTGGTTAAAATTACTAAAACATCTGGCCAACACTTTTATCTCCCTTTCTTGCACTATTAGATCAGCTATGATACAGTTGAAAATCCCAAATTTTGAACTTCTACAACATACTGAATGGCAAAATCTGCTACAGAATGTACATGGAGCCTTTGCTCCCGGTTAAATCCTAAGCAGTTGTAATGTTCCTGGGAAAATGTTTGGCCCACAGGTTTTCTTTTTTGTTGTATTTTATTTGTGCCTTGTTGTTAGAGACATCAGAACATCAACATCCTGATTGTTTTCCCTACAAATAGACCTATTGTTTAACCTGCAATGTTAAGTGGCCAGTAAATATGTATATGTGGGAGTTTTCATTAAGTAAATTCGCAAAAGAATGTGTTTCTGTCTTTTAGGTGGGTCTGACATCTGTTAATATAGCCAATAACATCACACATTATTTTGTGTTACGCCCATGAATCACCATGTGTAATATTTGGCAAATGCTGTGAAAAAAATAGTTGGGGATGTATGTTTAGCAGAGTATAGTCTCCGTTGTGGTTCAAGCAGTGACATCATAAATGTTTTTTCAGTTTTAAATTAGTGTAATTTCATTAAAACCACCAAACACGATTGGCTGAAATTGATCTGTTTTCCACAGAACTTTCATCAGCAAGTTCCTAAGTCCAAGCAAAACATAGTACAGCAAGAAAAATTGTCTGAAAGGTCAATGGAAACATAGTTTAAGGTTTTTCTTTCTTTTTTTTCTAAATTTATGAATAAAGTTCAGCATTTGTTTCTAACCGGAGAAATAATATCATCTATAAAGCCAATAGATAACTTGATGATTATGGCTTTTGTATAAGTGACAGCTTTTCCTATGTAGATCACACACTCAAGAGTACACTATGGTGAAAAGTTAAACTTATTATCTGAGCTGTACACTGATTAACTGTAAATAACACAGTATAGCTGAATTATGTAAGTAGTTCCTAGAAATTACTGCAATAAATCTTGTTTGATCAGCATTGCATCTCAATATGCTTATGTGATAGAAGAGGATGAGGATAAAGTGTAAATCCTAGCAAAGCTAGGCATGCATGAATCAATAGACGGACAAAAGCCTCTCATATTTGCACCTCATTCAATATGTGTTACGTACCAGGCTGGAGGCTGAGGTAACGAGAGGGCTCCCCTTGTGGCTGAGTGCAGAGTACCTCTGGAGTTGGAGACAGAGGGGGCTATGCCCAGAGATGCATGGATTGCCTGCCGGTGAAGCTGTCTGATGGTTCCAGAAGTGGGACACCCAGGAGCAGAGAAGGTGGTCACAGCCAATAATTCTCTGGGGGTACTGGCGGATCTTGACAGATGGATAAGCAGAGATAATGTCAGAAGCCAGGCCGGGGGTCAAACACAAGAAGGCAGTTAGAAGCAGAGTGAGGAAGCATAGTTGAGTATTTAATAAAAATGTAACATCTGCTCAGACTATGCACACAAATACAATTCTCTGAACAAGCAATAAAAGCAGATAATAATATTTTTTTCAATAAAAAATATGCAAAATTTTAGATACAGTCACCAAAGCAGTACAATGCTACTATAGTGACACTGTACTACACTAGAGTGGTGATGAGGATTTGTTTTTCACACTACGATTTCTTATTACAGTTATGATCTCACTGTTATAAGCAAGCATTTTAATAAATGGCATCCATTCATTGCACTGTGATTGGCCCTGTCTGTACCATGTGACCAATGTGACAAATCAGAGATCATCACAATAGTACACAATGAATGGCTATAAATGAAAATCCATTCTTTATGTAAAACTGTCATTGGATCACTGTGATTGGTCACCCACAATGATTGCATGGCTAAGCTATCATTTGACTATAGACTTGGCAAGATGCAGTTAAGCAAAGGTGCAGGCAATGATATCACCACTATCCCTACCCCTTCTTGACAGCTTGGAGAACTTTAATTTGGCTCAGAGTATTGTTGAGATCAGTTGTGTGTGCAGGGTTGCCTGTCAGCAATTGGTCGGCATCGTACATGCTCTCATCCCATGTTGAGGGCATGTACCCTACTATGTTTCAGGAATGGGGGGCACATGCTTGTCTCCCCCTTTCCTTTCCAGCCAGGATGCATGCTCAGACTAAGGGTCTGGTATGAATATTTAGGGGGGACCTTTACGCATTTTTATTTCTAGGTACACTAAAATCCATATCTAAATTAAAGGGGTTGTAAACCCTCATTTTTTTTAAATACAAATGACAAACATGCCTATACTTACCTACTCTGTACAATTGTTTTGCACAGAGTAGCCCCAATACTCTTCTTCTTGGGTGCCTTACCTGAATGCCAGGCCCCTTCTCTTTATTTTCTTCCACTATCAATCTGTCCAATGAGGAGAGAGTCAGCAGCTGGAGCTGCTGAGCTCATGCACATCCCTGGATCGGATTGGGCTGAGGTAAGAAAAAGGGGAGGGGAGTCTGGGGTGAGCTGCAGCTCAGAAGGTTTTTCACCTTAATGCATAGAATGCATTAAGGTGTAAAACCTCAATGCTTTACAAGCACTTAAAAAGGTCTGGTATGTATTTTGGGGGGGAGCTGCGCAATATTTCTTTCATTCTTGCTGATGTGCTACAGCAGAATGTGACATTACCAAAAGACAGCTAAACCGATTGACGACCAGTTTGCGATGGTATACGTCGGCAGAATGGCACGGCTGGGCAGATCGACTTATATATACGTCGCCTTTAACCACTTAAGACCCGGACCAAAATGGCACTGCGTCGCTTTAACTGACAATTGCGGGGTCGTGCGAGTGGTATTTGATCACCTCTGCGGTTTTCATTTTCTGCGCTAAAAACAAAAATAGAGCGACAATTTTGAAAAAAAATCAATATTTTTTACTTTTTGCTATAATAAATATCCCCCAAAAATATATATATATATAAAAAAAAAAATTCTCTCAGTTTAGGCCGATACGTATTCTTCTACATATTTTTGGTAAAAAAAAAAATCTCAATAAGTGTTTATCGATTGGTTTGAGCAAAATTTATAGCGTTTACAAATTTTTTTTTACTACTAATGGCGGCGATCAGCGATTTTTTTTATGACTGCGACATTATGGCAGACACATCAGACAATTTTGACACATTTTTGGGACCAATGTCATTTTCACAGCAAAAAATGCATTGTTTACTGTGAAAATGACAATTGCAGTTTGGGAGTTAACCACAAGGGGGCGCTGAAGGGGTTATGTATGACCTCATCTGTGTTTCTAACTGTAGGGGGGTGTGGTTGTAGATGTGACATCATTGATTGTGTGTCCCTATATTAGGGAACACACGATCGATGACGCCGCCACAGTGAAGAACAGGGAAGCTGTGTTTACACACAGCTCTCCCCGGTCTTCAGCTCCGGGGACCGATCGCGGGACTCTGGTGACCATTGGGCCTGCAGGTCCCGCGGCCGTGGTCACGGAGCTTCGGACCGGGTCATGGGCGCTCGCGCGGGCACGCCTGTGACCCATGTACCAGTATGTGATTGTGCCCAGCCGTGCCATTCTGCCGACGTATATCGGCGTTAGGTGGTCCTTAAGTGGTTAAGATGCGAGCACCCACCGCGAGCTCCGTGAACTTGGTGTCTATAGACGCAAATACTGGACTCGGGACACATGCCCACAAGGTAACCCCCTGGGAGAGCGCTTCTCCCAGGGGGTTTACCAATCGAAGGAGGAGCTGCGAGCGCTGCCGGGGGACCCCAGAAGTATGATATGTTTGTTATTTAAAAAAACAAAGGTTTAGTGTCAATTTAACCATCTCTTTGTCTTTCTTGTCCGAGCAAGAATGATGTAGCCTTTAGCTGCTCAAAATCCCTTGGGATACTCATGTCATGCATCTCAGGAGGCTTTGGGGCAATCTACAGAAACTGTGCATGCATAGTGGTGTGTCATGACGGGGGCCAACAGACAAGGCTGGATTGGCTGGGCATGTACAGTGCCTGCCGCCGAGAATGTGTTTTCAGCACGCCAGCATCGCGCTGAATCTCGGCGACAGGCTGCCGACATCTCGCACTCGCTGGAATAGTAAAAGTACATTCCAGCGAGCGCGTCATAGAAGCGACGGGGATCCGACGCGGATTCCCGCCAATTCTACACGTGGGCGGAGTTTGTTATGAATCCTGAAGGAGAAATCCCCGCCGGATTTTTAAAGAAAAATCCGGCATGGGTTCCCCCCTCAGGAGCATAACGGGCCCTTAGGTCGGTTACGGGTTGTAAGGAGACCCCCTACGCCGAAAAAACGGCGTGGGGGTCCCCCCACAATCCATAACAGACCCGTATCCAAAGCACGCCGGCCGGCCGGTCAGGAAGGGAGTGGGGGCGAGCGAGCGCCCCCCCCCCTCCTGAGCCGTACCGGGCAGCATGCCCTCAACATGGGGGGGTCAGGTGCTCTGGGGTAGGGGGCGCACTGCGGCCCCCCACCCCAGAGCACCCTGTCCCCATGTTGATGAGGACAGGGCCCCTTCCCGACAACCCTGGCCGTTGGTTGTCGGGGTATGCGGGCGGGAGGCTTATCGGAATCTGGAAGCCCCCTTTAATAAGGGGGCCCCCAGATACCGGCCCCCCACCCTAAGTGAATGAGTATGGGGTACATTGTACCCCTACCCATTCACCTGCAAAACAAAAGTTTAAACACAAATAAACCACACAGTGTATTGAAATATTTTATTAGTTGGCCGCCGGGGGGGGTGTGTATGATCGCTTTTAGAAAAGCGCCCCCTCCGGCGGGCTTCTGTGGGGGGTGGGTGCCGCCGTCTGGTTCTTTTCCTCCGCCGGGGGGGGCGCTTTGATAAAAGCGCCCACCACCCGGCGGGCTTCTTTCGACGTCTCCGGGGGCTTCTCCCGCTCTCCGGGGGTCTTCTCCGCTCTCCGGGGGTCTTCTCCCGCTCTCCGGGGGTCTTCTCCGCTGTCCGGGGGTCTTCTTCTTCTTCAGGACTCGCCGCCGCTATCTTCGTGTGTTAGCTCAATTACTAGCGGCGGCGGTCCCCTCTTCTGCGACGTCGACGTCGGCGTCTTCTTCTTCTTCTTCTTCTGCTGTCCAGATGTTGACGCGACGCTTCCTCCCGCTGTTATGCCCGGCGCGCGGCTCGCAGCGAAATATATAGGCCTGTCTTGTGACGTCGCAGTCCCATCATGCTCCGGTAGGTACCACGTGATACCTACCGGAGCATGATGGGACTGCGACGTCACAAGACAGGCCTATATAATTCGCTGCGAGCCGCGCGCCGGGCATAACAGCGGGAGGAAGCGTCGCGTCAACATCTGGACAGCAGAAGAAGAAGAAGAAGAAGAAGAAGACGCCGACGTCGCAGAAGAGGGGACCGCCGCCGCTAGTAATTGAGCTAACACACGAAGATAGCGGCGGCGAGTCCTGAAGAAGAAGAAGACCCCCGGAGAGCGGAGAAGACCCCCGGAGAGCGGAGAAGACCCCCGGAGAGCGGGAGAAGACCCCGGAGAGTGGGAGAAGACCCCCCAGCCGCCGAAGACGTCGAAAGAAGCCCGCCGGGTGGTGGGCGCTTTTATCAAAGCGCCCCCCCGGCGGCGGAAAAGAACCAGACGGCGGCACCCACCCCCCCACAGAAGCCCGCCGGAGGGGGGCGCTTTTCTAAAAGCGATCATACACACCCCCCCCCGGCGGCCAA
Source organism: Rana kukunoris (assembly GCA_029574335.1). Lineage (NCBI taxonomy): Eukaryota > Metazoa > Chordata > Amphibia > Anura > Ranidae > Rana > Rana kukunoris. Next base: position 311,652,604 of record CM056052.1, on the reverse strand, counting down.
CTAATAAAATATTTCAATACACTGTGTTTTATTTGTGTTTAAACTTTTGTTTTGCAGGTGAATGGGTAGGGGTACAATGTACCCCATACTCATTCACTTAGGGTGGGGGGCCGGTATCTGGGGGCCCCCTTATTAAAGGGGGCTTCCAGATTCCGATAAGCCTCCCGCCCGCATACCCCGACAACCAACGGCCAGGGTTGTCGGGAAGGGGCCCTGTCCTCATCAACATGGGGACAGGGTGCTCTGGGGTGGGGGGCCGCAGTGCGCCCCCTACCCCAGAGCACCTGACCCCCCCATGTTGAGGGTATGCTGCCCGGTACGGCTCAGGAGGGGGGGGGCGCTCGCTCGCCCCCACTCCCTTCCTGACCGGCCGGCCGGCGTGCTTTGGATACGGGTCTGTTATGGATTGTGGGGGGACCCCCACGCCGTTTTTTCGGCGTAGGGGGTCTCCTTACAACCCGTAACCGACCTAAGGGCCCGTTATGCTCCTGAGGGGGGAACCCATGCCGGATTTTTCTTTAAAAATCCGGCGGGGATTTCTCCTTCAGGATTCATAACAAACTCCGCCCACGTGTAGAATTGGCGGGAATCCGCGTCGGATTCCCGTCGCTTCTATGACGCGCTCGCTCTCCATCGCGGCAAGCCAGCTCGGCGCTGGCTCCCGCGATGGGGCTCGTAGGTGGTCAATCTCGCCGAGAAAGGGAGCGAGATTGACACAATATCCCAGTCACCTACTGTAAGTTTGTTTATTAGGACTAACACAGGGAAAATAGGGGGAGTGGGGGCAATGGAATAGTTGCTAAGGCTAAACCCAAAGCTACCCACACGATTGAATGAAGGGACTATCTCGGTACTGATGAGACAATATAAACAGAATAATGTAAAAAGGTTTATTAATAAAAATAGCAAAACAGATAGTTAAACTAAATAAATAAGTTTATTAAATTAATAAACGTTTTTACATTATTCTGTTTATATTGTCTCATCAGTACCGAGAGAGTCCCTTCATTCAATCGTGGGGGTAGCTTTGGGTTTAGCCTCAGCAACTATTCCATTGCCCCCACTCCCCCAATTATCGAAACTTAACTGGGATGATGGTACGTTTTTATTATTCATTATTTATTTTTACATGAGGCTATACTCCCATTTTTGTCCAGAATAACACAGGGAAAAATAACACATGTAAATGTTTCCAGTGTTCAAAGAATCTGGCACCACTGGCAAATATGTGAGCAAATCAAAAATTTGCAGTATGATGATCTATCTTTATCTTGATTTAGTCATCTTAGTAAAATCCATAGTGCATTCAGCACAGATTGAAGCTGGTGGGTTTTGACAGCTCTGCCCAGCAGAGATCTATTGCCTCATTAAAAGCCCAATCACACTTCTACACCTACAAGCGCATTCATTTTTAATATGCAATTTGAAACACAAAGGTGTGTTTTTTCTTTTCTATTTCATTTTGGTGTATTATTGTATGCAGTTTGACATGCAATTTCTGTATAGGCTTTACACGGTAAGTGCACTCCCCACTTTTTAAGTGCATCTAAATGCATTATAGTACATGTATCGTGCCCATTTCACATATGTTATTTTTCATCTCTGTGGAAGAGCCACAACTAAAATGCATCAAGCAGAATTTGTTAAAATAACATGCAATGCGTGATGCTCAGGGTATTCCCATGTTTTCTATGATGCATACCAGACCTACAAAGCATAACCTCCAGTTATGATAATGTTTTTTTATAGCTTGTGTGGCAATACTATTCATCTGCTATCAACTGGAATTTTTACATGAATTCCTGATTCAGCTAATTAAAGATTATTTTGGGTCAATGTTCTCATTACACTATAATTCACTTCTTGTTTGGTTAAGGTTAATTTAGCAGCACCCCAGGAAATCCAACTGACTCCGTGACATCTATGTGTTGCTGTTCATATGCATTGTACAATAGTTTTGACGGCCCATTTACTCCCAGAATGTTTTCGATCCAATGACGGTTTTGTGAATCGTGTTCAGAATATGGCAAACCCAATCTTATAGGCAAATCTCACTAAAGTCTGTGGCCCGGATTCACAAAGCACTTACGCCGACGTATCTCCAGATACGCCGATGTAAGTACAAAAGTGTGCCGTCGTATCTATGCACCGACCCACAAAGCTAGATACGTGGAAAAATGGCTTCATACGGCCGACGTAACTTGCCTACGCCGGCGTATAGTGGGCGCATAGTTACGCTGGACGCATTTGGCATTCCCATTGATTTTCGATGCAAATATGCAAATAAGGGAGATACGACGATTCACGAACGTGCTTGGCGCATGTTTTAAGCGATTTGCGTAAGGTTTACATCCGGCGTAAAGTTATTCCCCATATCGGAGGCGCAACTTATGCAAAGGTATGTGAATAGGGTTGTGCGTAGGTTACGTTCACGTCATAGGGAGTGATTCGACTTATCTTAGCCACTTGTTTCGACGTGATTGTGAGCATGCGCACTGGGATACGTCCAAGGTACGACGCATACGCAGTTCATTTTAAGTACTTATCTGAAGCTCAGACCATCATTTGTTTTCATGGGGTCACGCTTCATTGAAATGTATCACGCCCACTTCCACCTACTTTGACTTACGCTGACTTACGCCTACGACTATACGCTACGCCGACGCAACGTTGGGAGCATTTGCTTTGTGAATTCCATGCTTCCCTCTCTGCGTTGCTCCGGCGTAGCATAAAGAAGATACGCTACGCTGGCATATATATGCGCCAAGGTATGTGAATCCAGCTTTATGTGTTGTGTGGGTGTGTGTGTATTGGGGAGGGGGCTGGGTGAATCTTGTTGCTAAATTCTAGCCGTTTTTAGGGCTACGAAGAAAACTACAGACAACAATGTCACAGGAAGCTGGGCACTGCCATGAAGAACATATACCAATGCAAAAATGTTTTTAAATGTCACAAAGTAAAGAAAGTACACAACAACATCAAATGTGCCGCTGTAACAGTAGTGTGGTAGATTCGATATAATTAATAGTTTAATGAACATTGTAGATGACCAAGGCAGCTGATGGAAGATGAGGTCATATAGAGTTATGTTTGTTACGTGAGGGTGGAGGGGGAGCACCCCTAGAAGGGATCAATTGATAAGTGTAAAAAAAATGATTCTGCTATAAACCAGATAAGTGGGGGGGGGGCTGCTGCTGCCGGAACGTCGGCTAGTACTTCTTCTGCCTCCCCCCATGTTCTTTTTAACCCCCCCTCCCTACCGCATACTGCTGCATACAGCTGCTGCCCCCCTCCCTACCGCATACTGCCGCATACAGCTCCTGCTGCCGAACGTCGGCTAGTACTTCTTCTGACTGCCTCTCCCGCTCACCCCATGTTCTTTTTACCCCCCCATACCGCATACCATGCTGCAGAAGATTCAGTTTGCTGTTCACAGCTGGACTGAAAGGAAGTGAGCACTGAGTGTGTGCACTTCCTGTCAGTCTGGCTGGGAACAGGAAACTGAATCTCCTGTACCACGCGGTTACGGTACCCGGCCGGACTGCAGGAGGCATTAGGAAAGGAGCTTGGCCACGCTAGAGGCTGCAGCATTTAAAAGAAGCAGCGGCGGTGGTTCTCTGCTAGGGCCCCAGGCCAGCTCGAGGCCCCAAGCAGTTGCTTGTTTTGCCTGTCCTGTTCCGACGGGCCTGGTAGTGACCAGCCCCTTGTGCCTATGGTTTGACAATCCCTTGCCTAGAAAATTTCAACTACTGGTTATTAACATTCAGCTCAAATTGACATCAGTGGGGTTTGGAAACAGCACCTGAATTTTCTTAGGTTTGCAAATTTACCTGCAACATTTAAAGGAAGCAGCGGCGCAGCGGCGGTGGTTCTCTGCTAGGGCCCCAGACCAGCTCGAGGCCCCAAGCAGTTGCTTGTTTTGCCTGTCCTGTTCCGACGGGCCTGGTAGTGTCCAGCCCCTTGTGCCTATGGTTTGACAATCCCTTGCCTAGAAAATTTCAACTACTGGTTATTAACATTCAGCTCAAATTGACATCAGTGGGGTTTGGAAACAGCACCTGAATTTTCTTAGGTTTGCAAATTTACCTGCAACATTTAAAGGAAGCAGCGGCGCAGCGGCGGTGGTTCTCTGCTAGGGCCCCAGGCCAGCTCGAGGCCCCAAGCAGTTGCTTGTTTTGCCTGTCCTGTTCCGACGGGCCTGGTAGTGTCCAGCCCCTTGTGCCTATGGTTTGACAATCCCTTGCCTAGAAAATTTCAACTACTGGTTATTAACATTCAGCTCAAATTGACATCAGTGGGGTTTGGAAACAGCACCTGAATTTTCTTAGGTTTGCAAATTTACCTGGAATAAGAACACTGGGAATTCAGCTTATCATTACTACTGAATATAGTACTGTTTTGTGAATGGCTTAAAAAACTGATATATAATTCTCCATCATGTTCTGTCTGTCATACTACTACTTTGGGCCAGATTCTCTAAGAATTCCGGCGGCGTAGCGTAAGCTAGTTACACTACGCCGCCGCATCGTACTAGAGCAAGTGCTTTATTCTCAAAGCACTTGCTCCGTAGGTTTCGCCTGCGTCGCGTAAATCGTGCAGCGTAAACCCGTTCAATTCAAATGGGGCGGCTTGTATTTAAATTAAGCGCGCCCCCGCATCGAATGAACTGCGCATGCGCCGGCCGGGGAAAAAGCCCAGTGCACATGCTCCAGCTCACGTCGGAAAGCGTTGTTGAAACCGACGTCAAAACGACGTGAGCGTCATTTATGCAACTCCCTATTCGCGAACGAGTTAGTAAAACGACGTAAGCGACGGAAAAAGCCGACGCTGACCCGACGCCATACTTAACATGGCATCCGACGGGACCCGACGGCATCCGACGGTACTTCGTAAGGTTACTCCACATAGAAGCTGGGGTAACCTTACGCGAACAAAAACGACGTACGCGACGACGGGGCGGCGTAAAAGCGATCGAGAATGGCGTACTACCTCATTTGCATATGCAAATGCGAAAACAACGTAAAGGCCACCTAGTGGCCGGAGTTGTCATTACAACTACGATCCGCAAGTGTAATGGTTTTACACTTGTCGGATATAGAAGCGTATCTATGCAAAAGTGATGCTAAGCATCACGCGCATAGATACGAGACAAAAAAAACGGCGATACGACGGGGTATCTGAGATACTCCGTCGTAACGCCGCTGAGAATCTGGCTCTAAATCTGTATTAATAGGCCTGACAACACACTTCCCTGTCTGCGAATCACCCTTCAACATGCCTTCTCAAAGGAAAGTATATGTTTGTTTGCTGATAGAGATTATGTTATATTTTGCAAAATGTGCCCTGCGAAAAGACACATGCAGCTGGATGTCAATAAAGTGCATATGGACAGTGACTGGCTCTGAAAAAAACAATTTTTTATTTTTTACATACTCTGATCAGAGCAGTTCAGTGTCACCGTAGTAATGCTGTACTACTCTGGGGGGTGTGATCAGAATTTTTAAATATTTTTTTTTTAAATTAATTATTTGAATTTTAAATTAATTTACACTTTGATTACTGTTACATTGATGATCATTGTAACAGCAATGTTTTCAACTGTCAATAATGGGTGTGAAAAAAGCATACAAAAAGCAAACATTCATGACAGCTGTGATTACTAGTGATAAGTTATTGGCTACAGTATCAATGCTACAGGGTGCTTAGCCCAGGTACCATGTGATAGCTGTGGGCTAATCACTCTGCAGGAAACAAGAAATTAATTCATAAAAACTTTGTTGACAATGTAGATCATGTGACCTGCGTTCAAAGGCCAGGGAGGGCAGTATTAGGCCTCATGCACTCTGGACGTTTTTTGACATTTTTAAAGCAGCTGTTTTTCGCTGTAGACATTTTTTTCAACATACATTAAACTCATGTTATCTTATGCGTCCATGCATACATAGGCTGTTATCAGCAGTTTTGGGCAGTAGCATTTTTGAGCAGTAAAAAAAAAAAAAAAAAAACTAGTGGGTTCTGAGAGATGTTTTTTAGCTGTAAAAATGCTCTAACACTGATAAACGTCGACAAACACTCAAAAACATCGCTCACCAGAGTTTAAAAGAAAAAATTGATCCATTGAAAAAAAAAGTCGTAATGCTAAAAAAACGCTAAAAAAAACGATAATTAATGCTAAAAAACGCTATTGCAAAAACAATGGCCCAGATTCACAGAGCGATTACGCCTGCGCAACAGGAGATGCGCCTGCGTAAGTCTAAATGTGTTTGTGCGTTTCATTGCGCGGCATCCCCAGAACGAGATACGCAAAAAATTTTCTTTTTTTTGTCCCGCGTAATTTCGTTAGACTGGCGCATCCGTCCGCGCAAAAGTGCGATAGACACACCATTGATTTGCTAGTCAAATATGCTAATGAGGGACTTACGGGGATCCACAAAACAACGTTGGGGCAGCGCAGGCGACGCAGTGTGCGCAACAGCAAAATGTCCTGTCTAAAATTAGAGCTGATAAAAGCTGGTCTAAAAAAAGAAAAAAAGTCTACTTGTCAGATAAAGCAACACTGTTAGTGAGGAGTTCAGCAGTCACACGTGTTGCTCAACAATCTGTATGCCAACATGCCAGGGGCATCGTCGCGCATAGGTATACTACTGACTTTAGATGAACAAAGAAGGAGGAGGGCACGGAGGATGGCACTAAGGAGGGCACGGGAGATGTTTTTTTTATTTTTTTTATTTGCTTATATAAAATTTACAATTTAATCTAATCTAATACAATATTCTTATCTGATACAAGCCCCTCACTCTTCACTTGATATATCACACACGCATAGACATCTTTGGCATGAGTGATTCTGAGGTGTCTCGCATCTTCAGATTCACCCCTCATGCCATCATGGAATTACCACAACCTTGCAGGAGGACATCAGCAGCCCAACACATGGCACCACCCATGACACCCATGACAGCTACATATACAATCAGAGCCCCATCCCCACAGATTTCGAACAGAACATGTATGGGGACAGCTGGCTGGTTGGTGAGTGACATGGGTGGCAGGCATGACTATCCCCTCCCGTGATGCACATCACAAGGGGCACATGCATGACTAACATCCTCCTGTCTTTTCCCTTCAAGGTGACTCTGCATATGCACTGGTACCCCATCTCATGACCCCATCTCATGACAGCTCACATTATGCATCTTTGCACGTTAAACACACACATTAATCATGGCACAATGAGAATGCATGCATGCACACCACTGTGGTCCCTAGCACACACACACCACATCGTCATCACATTGGATTGGCACCAGTCCACCATGCAGGACTTGTGAGCTGCAACGCCATGCCACGGCTCCAATTATGTCACTGTACATTCATACACCATTCACACAGACCTGGGGATCACTTCTCCACCACAAATGAGGGTGACACCCCTTTTCCCGCAGGAATATCACCCCCACATTCCAAAATCATACACAAACAGAACCAAAAAAATTAAATAAATGACGAGCAAAAAAAAAAAATGCCCAGCAAAAATATAATTTAAACAAAATAACAACAAAGAAAACCCATAAAAGACAAAAATCACTCTGCAAAACAGTCCCCAAATATCTCAAAGACACGTCACAAACAAACAAAAGCACCTTGCTGTAGAGGGAGGGATACAAAGGGATGTACTTTTGCAAAGGAAGTGCATTTGTGTCTGTCTATTTATGCTGTCTGCGTAGTTCACAAAGTTGCCCTAGTCCATTTCCAATTTCAATGATTGCGCCGCTCCCGAGTTGTGAGCATGCGCACAGCGGAGCTGACCATGGTCTCCTTCAAGCGCGCATGCGCGAGCCGGCCGGCCCTTCATTTGCATGGGGTCACGGCTCATTTCAATGTAACACGCCCACGTCCTTCCCAATTTGTATTACTCCTCCTTACGCCTCGGAAAAAACGTTACGCTTGCGCAATTTCCTGCGCAAAAGCTACGAGAATAGGGTGATTACGCGGCTACATTGCGCAAGTCTAACGTAAAGGCGGTGCGCTACGCCGGTCCAATAATGCGCAGATGTACGTGAATCTGGGCCAATGATTTTTTTTTAAATACTCATTGCAAAGCTACTGGCGTTTTTATAATGTTATTTTAACGTCCAGTGAACATGAGGCCTAATGCCGCGTACACACGACCATTTTTCACGATGTGAAACATTAAAAACAATTGTTTGTGGGCTCCAGAGAGTTAAAAATGGGCATTAAAAATTTAATACATGCTCTAAATTTTCGCGTTGTTTTTCACGTTGTCTTTTTTAATATCGTAAAAAATGGTCGTGTGTAGGCTTTAACGATGTGAAAAAAAAACACGCATGCTCAGAAGCAAGTTATGAAATGGGAGCGCTCGTTCTGGTAAAACTAGCGTTCGTAATGGAGATAGCACATTCATCACTCTGTAACAGACTGAATAGCACAAATCATCTCTCACCAAACTTTTCCTTACACAAAATCAGCAAAAGCAGCCCCAAGGGTGGCGCCATCCGAATGGTACTTCCCCTCGTACGTGTTGTACATCACCACGCTTTGCTCGAGCATTTTTTTTTATCACAATCGTGTTTAACCACTTCCTGACCTCCGCATGTAGATATACGTCCTACAGGCAGATGGGCGTATATTTACGTCTCTGCCTTTGCGTGGGTCGGGGGTCCCCCCCCCCCCGCTACATGCGGCGGTCGGAAACCCGCGGGGAGCGATCCGGGACGAGGGTGCGGCTATTCGTTTCTAGTCGCCCGCTCGCGATCGCTTCCCGGAACTGAAGAACGGGGAGAGCCGTATGTAAACACGGCTTCCCCATGCTTCACTGTGGCGGCTGCATCGATCGAGTGATCCCTTTTATAGGGAGACTCGATCCATGACGTCAGACCGACAGCCACACCCCCCTACAGTTGTAAACACAAACTAGGTGAACCCTAAATCATACAGCGCCCCCTGTGGTTAACTCCCAAACTGCAACTGTAATTTTCACAATAAACAATGCAATTTAAATGCATTCTTTGCTGTGAAAATGACAATGGTCCCAAAAATGTGTCAAAATTGTGGCAGTCATGAAAAAAATCGCTGATCGGCGCCATTAGTAGTAAAAAATTAAATAAAAATAAAAATGCAATAAAACTATCCCCTATTTTGTAAACGCTATAAATTTTGAGCAAACCAACCGATAAACGCTTATTGCGATTTTTTTTACCAAAAATAGGTAGAAGAATACGTATTGCCTAAACTGAGGAAAAAAAAATTATATATGTTTTTGGGGGATATTTATTATAGCAAAAAGTAAAAAATATTGCATTTTTTTCAAAATTGTCGCTCTATTTTTGTTTATAGCGCAACAAATAAAAACCGCAGAGGTGATCAAATACCACCAAAAGAAAGCTCTATTTGTGGGGAAAAAAGGACGCCAATTTTGTTTGGGAACCACGTCGCACGACCGCGCAATTGTCTGTTAAAGCGACGCAGTGCCGAATTGTAAAAACGCCTTTGGGCATTTAGCAGCATATTGGTCCGGGGCTTAAGTGGTTGAGCAAGGCAGGCTTAACAATAATTGGGTTGAAAAAACATTGGCCCAGATTCACAGAGCAATTACGCCTGTCTAACTGGTGTTAGACAGGAGTAATTTCAAATTTCGCACGCCGTATCACTAGTTTGAATCCTCAAACCATGATACGGCGGCTTCGGGCTTCGATCCGAGAGGCTTAAGTCCTCGTAAGCCTTCGGATCTACACTGCGATATTTTTGCGGCCGCTGGGAGGAGTTCGCGTCGTTTTCATGCGTCGGGATATGCAAATGAGTTTTTACGGCGATCCACGAAGGTACGAGTGTCCCTCGCAATCGCCTACGTCATTTTTTGGCTAATGTTAAATGCTAATGTTAGAGGAGCTTTTTGCTGGTCTAACAGTGCGTAACCCATGTAAAGTATGGCCGTCGTTCCAGCGTCGATTTGAAAATATTTTTTTTTTTTAACGTAACTCGTTCGGGAATAGGAATGTACGTAAACGACGCTACTACGACGTGACGACGTGTTTTCGCGCAATGCACGGCGGGAAATTTGCGAACGGAGCATGCGCAGTTCGATCGCCACGGGAACGTGCCTATTTTAAATGCTTCACGCCCCCTACTCGCGCAGATGGATTGCGACGGGAGAAATACACTACGCCGCCGTCGTTTACTGGACAAAATCTACCTGGATTCCACGTAGAGTCAGGTAAAAAACGGCGGCGTAGTGTATTTCTGATACTCTACGAGAATCTAATTCTCTGTGAATCTGCCCCATTGTTTTTTCTAGACCATTAAAAATGGCATTAGTATTGGTAACTGAATGCTATGGTGGTGAACAGTTGAATTAGTTCACTGTGTTTGCAAACCACAAACAGTTTGGGTTCACTGCAAATCCATGCTCTACCATAACCCTAAACCTAACTTGTTGCAATGCAAGAATATGATACAAACAAGTGTGAAGTCTTTTTTAATCTAGACTATAAAAATAAATGACAGCCAATAATAAGATTTGCTAAGCTCAGGTATGTTTTTAATTATGTCCAGAGCCCATCACTATAACTGCTGTGAATGCTTCATTATGTATATAAAATTGACCGTGTAGTGCTCAAAAATGTGCAGAAATATGTTTGTTTTATTCTTTCAAATTTACAAGTGCAATGGTGTTGATTTATATTCCCAGTTATGTATTTAAATAAAAATAAAAGGGTTAGTCTGAGCAAATTGTTATTTCAGCTGGAGCAGCGGTGTTCAACTTTAGTTCTAAAGACCCACTGATGTGCATATTTTCCCACATCTAGGTGGGGCACATCTACATTAAACTGTACTGTGTGATTGAATAAAAACTCTAATGGTACCACAAGCTTTTGATGATCATTGCTCAATTTTATTTTTTCTGAACTAAGCAACGATACATGTCTATGCATGAGCATATTCTGTAGGCACAGGCATCTTTATTTAACCAACATCAAAGTAAATCTGTTGCATTGGGTTTTACCCTTTTTTTTGGGTTATGCAGTGTTTTCGCTAACATAACGTGACTCCAGGCATGTCTTCTTAATATCCTAAATGCGATCCAAATTCACATCTGGTACATATGTCAGCAGCCGTTGAGTACCTACACTTCTCATCACTTCTCATCACCTTTTCTCTATGGTAAGTTCATTATTTTACTATAAAGAGAGCGAAAAAAGTGCACAGTTGGGAGGATCCAATTGAGCACCATTAAATAAATAACCTCTCTACTCCTTATAACTAAAAATTCTATTTATGACATATTTGTCCACAAATTTCCAGAGTCTTTAGACCACAGAGCCTTAAATCCCTTATTTAATTCTTCATAATGCAAAATATTCAAAGGAAGGGCCCCTTTGTAATGGGAGAATGTGGGTGGGGTGGCATGCAGAGTATGAGACCTGCCAAATTTCACATGAGATATAAGAAGCCTATAAATGAAAAAAGTCAGTAAAGTGTGTCCTTACTTTAATATAGTTTATAGTTTACAGCCTTTACATGAGAGCTAGAAATCAATTGCAGTAAAATTCTTAACCACTTCCATACAGGGCACTTATGCACCTTCCCGCCCAAGCCAATTTTCAGCTTTCAGCACTGTCGCACTTTGAATGACAATTGCGCGATCATGCTACACTGTACCCAAACAAAATTGGCGTCATTTTTTCCCCCACAAATAGAGCTTTCTTTTGGTGGTATTTGATCACCTCTGCAGGTTTTTTTTGCGCAACAACTAAAAAAAGACTGAACATTTTGAAAAAAAAAAACGTTTTTATTTTTTTCCTGTTAATTTTTTTGTAAATAAGTAAGTTTTGTCTTTTAATTACGGGCACTGATATGGCGGCACTGATGGGCACCAATGAGGTGGCACTGATGGGCACCGATAAGGTAGTACTGATGGGCACCGATGAAGTGGCACTGCTAGGCGGCACTGGTATGCGGCACTGATGGGCACTCATAGGTGGCACTGATGGGCACTCATAGGCGGCACTGAAGGGCACTCATAGGCGGCACCAGGCACTCATAAGCGGCACATATGGGCACTCATGGGCGGCACATATGGGTGGCACTGATGGGTACTTAAGGGTGGCACTGATGGGTACTTATGGGTGCCACAGATGGGCACTGATAGGTGGGCACTGGGCATGGATTGGCACTGTGGGGTGGCACTGATGGACACTGTGTGGTGGCACTGATGGACACTGAGGGGTGGCACTGATAGATCCTTGTTGCCAATCAGTGCCCATTTGTGGGCACTGATTGGCATCTTTTTTTTTTTACTGTCATTTTTTTTTTATATTTTTTTACCAATTTTTTTTTGCCCGTTATTTTTTTCCCTGGTGGTCTAGTGTGGGCGTCTGTCAGACGCGAGTGAGGAAGAGCCATCAACGGCTCTTCCTGTTTACATCGTGATCCCCTGTCATTGGACACGGCTGATCACGTGGTAACGTGTCTCCCTGAGAGACACTTTACCTAGATCGGTGTTGCGGGGTGTCAGACTGACACCCGCAACAACGATCGCCGTGATGCGCACCCCCGGGGGCGTGCAGCGGCTCAAAGTCCTGACAACGTCATATGACGTCCAGTCAGGAACTAACAACCACTTTGCCGCCGTCAATCTGTCATTTGCGGGCAGCAAGTGGTTAAAGATGATCTGAAACCCCCCATTTTTTTTTTATTTCAAACGCCCCCCCTAACCTTAAGGTGGTATCTGCACATTTCAGATACTTACCCATCCAGCGGATCCAGCAATGTCACTCTGAGATCCTCTCATGCCCAGCCACAGCTCCGTCCCGCAGAGTTCATGATATGGGCACACTTCGCCACTTCCCACCATCCGCCAACCAGAGCCCAACCCATCCAAGGAGAGCTATGCAACCACAGAGGTCACTGGAACAGCAGCTGAAATGGTATCAGGATAATAATATTTATGGTGTAAATACCTGTTTGTTTGAATGAAAGTTTGGCAGTTTCAGCCACACTGAACAGTCTGAGATATTGAAAGTGATCCCTCCAGCACCTGAGCCCCCGGCCTGAGGTCACCCCCCCCCAGACTAGGGGATACCCTCAAGGGACACAACAGCCTCCTCAGCACTCCATCTTCCACCTGACTACCATATGCTGGCATGACTCTGAGAATTTAAGCGGTGCTCTCCTCCTGCCAGCCCATTTGGCCAGGGATTGGCTGGGGCCATCATTAATACTCCAGGAAGCTCCTCCTAAACTCCCCCACATTTTTCTGGAAGCTTCTCCAAGTTCCAGCAAGTAAGGGGAGATGCCAAAGGTGCTGCCCGATGAGTCATCCATCCTCCCTGAGTCACTCATCCTGACCCAGATTCAGCCCAGGCTTGGCTGCCAGACAAGCCAATCAATTTACCTACTCTAACAACTATATTCAATTTTTAGCACACCAGAGGGTGCTACACTGAAACCACACTGTGTAAACCTATGCATGCAGAGTTTTCAGATCTCTCAGTTGCATACACTCCATTGTGACATTATTGTGCCCTAAAACTGCTGTTGTGCCCTCCTCTCTCCCTCTGACCTGAAGACTTTGTGGAGCATCGGAAAGGCACATAAAGTCACCCACCTGCCCAAGGGGTGGATCCAAGAACCTCTCACTAACAGACAGTGGCACTGGACTATTTAACCCCATCCAAGCACTAAGGAGGACCTCCTCCTTTTATAATTTGGGAAGGCCAACAAGTGCCAGGGGAGCACACCATCCTGGTGCAGACAACCCAGCAAGTGCTGGGTTGTCTGCACCGGGATGATGTGCTCCCCTGGGTGCTGCCTCTCTAATGTGATAAGGAAATGCATTTTAACATGCTTGTATTCCCCCATGCAGACAACTTGTGTTAGTGTGTGTTAAAAATGCAGCTCAACTTCCTTTTTTCTTCTAAGAAGAACATTATACAATGTATATTTTCCTTTTGTTTATTAGAGAGCCCTGCTCTATTTTAAATAATATAGCTAACTGGGTACAGTATATTCCTACCTGCAGGTATTGGACACAAGTTTAAAAAAAAAAGAAGCCTCTGATGGTATCCAAAACCTTGTTTACAGTCGTGGATAACTCAGGTATTAACCTAGTGCCTTTGCCAACTCCATTTCGAAAAAAAGTTTATATCAAGGGTGCTCCGGATACCAGGACCTACTGTAGCAAATAAAGTCTGTTTTGCAAGTGATAGACATCTTCTTACACTTCAGGTCGCACTCAGATAGACAAGCGATCTCTAATGATAAACAGAAAAACAAACAAAGGTGCCTCTAAGTGCAGGAAAAAAAAACTTTTTAATATCCCCAAAAGGATTATAAAATACTAACAAGATAGAGGATGAAAAGGAGCATGTAGTAAGTGTACCCAGGTGATGTTCTGATAGCAGTAAGGTCCCAGTATATAATACTTCCAGTAGGATCAAGAAAACAACAGCTGGTGGATGCTGCAGGCTCTGGAAACACAGTCTGGTGTCTGGGTCAGTGTGGAGTATGGAGACCGGAAATGACATCAGCGGAAGCGGAACAAAAACCAGCATGAAACACAAACAGGAAGTGTGTCATCAGAAAGGGACGCGTTTCGGAACTGCTAATTGGTTCCTTCTTCAGCCAATGACCTGACCTGACCTGATGGATCATTGGTTGAAGTAGGAACCAATTAGCAGTTCTGAAACATGTCCACTTCCTGTTTGTGTTCCATGCTGATTTTCGTCCCAGCAAGGATCTGCTTGCTCAGCGAAGGATCTCTCTGCTTATCCCCGCTAAGCAGGCAGATGGCAGGTCTGTGTCCGCTGTGATGTGCTGAGCAGATACAAACACAGCCTGCTCTCGTCTATGGGGCAATCGGATGGCAATGGACCGCCTGTCCATTTCCATCTGTTGCCATCCGATCCACCAGGCGGATGGGGAATAGGTCCCCCATCTGTCTGGTTTTGATGGACAGGATTGGATCAGGTCTGTCTCAAAAACTGACAGGCGGACCTGATCAGATCGCCTGTTTAAAGGGGTCTATACATTTTTTTACACAATTTTTACACAATTTTTACCCAGAATTCACAATTTTTTTAATTGAATGCAAGTGGATGCTGTGCAAATATTAGGTGAAAAATGTATAAATCGACCCAATGGTTAGTTTTCTGCAGTTCTTTTAGAACATATCCAAAACAGCTTTTGTTGTTTCACATTTGGTGATAAAAATACATTCCTCTGTTGTTCAAATAGCATTTAAAATAATTTCCCAGAAAAAAAAAAAAGTTTAAAGGTGCTCTCTAGAACTTGATCACTGCCATGCCTGTGTGAACAGCATTGTTCAAACGGCCTTTAAACTGCTGAGCACATCACACAGTGTGCCAATTGAGGCTTAGCTGCATTTCAGTTTTCATTCAATAAGCAAAATGTTCAGTATAAACCAAATAACTTCAGTTTTTGTTCTTTAGAGGTAATCAACATTTTTGTACTCTTATCATGACATTTTCTGGGATATTAATTTAACACCTAAAAGTATTACTCTAACTAATTATTTCTAGCAGTTTTGGGTTGGCATCCCAGATATAGAATGCAGGACCTCCTTTTAGTTCTAGAACTTCTGGTACCATGCCTAGGGGTATATTAATAAAGCAGTGAATATGATATTTTCTAAACATTCGCTGCAGGTGAATCTTATGTTCGATGAATGCCACATTCCCTGTTTTTATAAATATGCACCCTAGTCTCTAGGTCTATTTGTTTTTACAGCAGAAAATAAAGTCACTGTATATTAAGATACTTCCAACACCTTAAAATAAAAATAAAAATAATAATAATAACAAACATCTGTATACTGTATACATCTGTATACTTACTGTATATTTACCTGCTCGGTGCAATGGAATTACACAGAGCAGCCCCAAACTGTCTTCACCACTGACAGATGAATGACAAGAAAAGAATGCCCCCAAAGTTTTTTTTTTTTTTTTAAAAGAACAACATAGGGCCCCCCCTAAGTTTTGAGGGTAACCCCTTCCAAAATGTAAACCAAAAAACGACATGGGGACACCCCAAAATCCATAACAGACCCTTATCCAAGCATGCCAGGTCAGGAAAGGGGTGGGATGAGTGAGGGCCCCCTCCTGAATACCAGGCCATATGCCCTCAACATGGGGGGGGGGGGGGTGGGTGCTTTGATGTTGCCATGTTGATATGGACAAAGGCCTCATTTTTATTTATTTTTTGGGTCACGGGTGGCGTGATTGATGATGGATTTACATCAAGGGACACTATTTTTTTTTTTAATAAAGGATTTGTCAATATCTAATTTCTTGTTTTTATTACTTTTTGTACACTTTTTTGGTAAATGGGTAGGGGTACGATGTATACGATACTTATTCATATCAGGAGGCTGGTATCTGAGGACCCCCTTGTTAAAGAGTAGCTCCAGATTCTGATAAGCCCCTTCCTGCAGACCCTTATAACCACAGTTGTGTAGATGAGGCCCTTATCCTCATCAACATGAGCACAAGGGGCCAGATTCTCGTAGATTTGCGCATATTTATGCAGGCGTAGCGCATCTCGGATGCGCTACCCCAAGGTAACTTAGAGAGACAAGTCCCATATTCCCGGAGCACATGCGTACTACATTGCACAATCGAAACGTAAATGTGTCGGCGTAAGCTAGCGCAAGTGAAGGTAAGAGGGAAGTGGGCGTGATCCATTCAAATGAAGCGTGACCCCATGCAAATGAATTCCGGAACGAACGGAGCATGCGCCACACGTGCCCCGCCCCTCTGCGCATGCCCAGAGCATAAAAGCATCAGCACATGTGCCCGTCCTGCGCAATGTTACACCATTTCTTTGGTTGGTGGAGGTGTATGCTGTTTTGCTCTGTCAACTTTTGTCATGCCTGCTCCCAGGAAGGAGAGACGAAAGAAAAACTTTTCCCAAGATGAGAGGGCAATCGTGGTAGCTGCCATGGAGAAGTACGATTCTCGGCTTCATGGTGTGGATAGTGCTAGCACAAGCAAGTCAAAGAGGGATGAGATCCTTATGAGAATTGCTGCACAAGGGAATGCCCTCTACCATGAGGTGAGGACCCCCCAGGACATTAAAAAAAATGAATGATCTGTGGTGTCTTGTGAAGGGCAAGCTAGCTGAGATCGCTCGGCATGCCAGGGGCACTGGAGGGGGACCACCCTGTCCGATCAGGCTTACTGAGGAGGAGAAAGTGGTCGCCCGCTGCCTTCAGAGGGAGCAGGTGGAGGGAGTCGGGGGCTACAACACAGGTGAGCCGGCCTTGAGGACAGGTAAGTGTGTTTTATCTACTGTGTAGCATGTGTGGGGGGGAAGGGAACATGTGACAAGTGTGTGGGTCCACCAACATGTGAATGTTATGTGTCATCCACAGATGTGCGTGAGGGAGGTAGGCCATCCGATGCTGGCAGTGGCCATCCTAGATCCATACGGAACATGATGTGTTCCTGTATTTGGATGAGTCCCATGTCTTGCCAGGACCATCCCAACCAACAACCCCCATCTTTTCCAGCCCCTCAGGGTCCACCCTCAACCTCTCCAGTCCCTCCTGTTCCATCCCCCTCATCTCCAGCCCCTCAAGATTCTCCCCCTATGCAAGGGCCCCAGCCACTCCTGTCCCCAGGAAGGCGGCCCCAAAAACAAGGGGTGCGCCAGAATTCCTCAAAGAAAACCTGGCCAGGCAGCAGGACAAGCAAAGCCGCCATATGGGCCAAGTAGTGGTGGAGTTGAGGCGTCTAGCTGATAGCCTGGCCTCCTCGGGGCCATTACCAGATGCGCTGCAGGATGTGGCTTGAAACAGCGCAGCAACGGTCACCAGCCTCGGTGATCTGCAGGCGACAATGTCTCAACTAGTGGGGGAGGTCAAGGCTCAAGGGCCTAAAGATGGATGTTCAGGCCCAGACAGCTTCCCTGGAGGCCCACACAGCTTCCCTGGAGGCTGTGCTAACACGTATAGCG
Organism: Rana kukunoris; assembly: GCA_029574335.1. Taxonomy (NCBI): domain Eukaryota; kingdom Metazoa; phylum Chordata; class Amphibia; order Anura; family Ranidae; genus Rana; species Rana kukunoris. The sequence goes on along the minus strand of CM056052.1, from coordinate 311,634,607 downwards.
GTGGCATTGGAGGGCCGACAGGCAGCCAGGGAGGGACCTGGGGATGCTCCTCCACCTGATGCCCCACCCCCCCAACCAGATGCCCCACCCCCCCAACTGAGGCTCCCCCCAGGCAACTAAGGGCCAGGAGCCTGGGCACCAGGTGTAGCCCGCGTCGGGGCAAGTGAGCTATTTAGCGATTTCTTTTTGCTCTGGTTAAGAGCTTATTTTATTTTTGTTATTGCTCTGGTTAAGAGCTTATTTTATTTTTGATATGCACACGGTCACTAGTGCAGCTTCAGTGTGAATGGTGTGTGAATGGTGTGTGATTGTGGGGGGGGTGGCACTCCTGCCAGTAAGGGGTGTCACCCTTGGTCGTTGGGGATAATTTCTCCCCACGACCGTATGAATGACGTATGAATGGACAGCAACATCATTGGGGCCTTGACGCGGCGTTGCTGCTCACAAGTCCTTCATGTTGGGCTGGTGCTAATCCAATGTGAGGTGGATGTGGTGTGTGTGATTTAGGGACCACAGTGGTGTGCATGCGTGCATTCTTATTGTGCAATGATGAATGTGTGTCTTTAATGTTCAAAGATTCGTTTCACGAGGCACCTCCTGACTACTGTACCATCAGCAGACGAGGTAGCCTCGGGCAGGGGGGTACTGTCTGGTTGGGGGGTCAGGTCATCACATATGTCAATCTCTAGGCCCTTTCTCATGGCGTAGTTGTGCAGCACACAGCATGCAACGATGATATGACACACAAAGTTGGGGGAATACAAGAAGGCCCCCCCGGACTTATCCAGGCATCGGAAACGGGACTTCAGGAGGCCAAAGGTGCGATCCACCACTGCACGGGTACGTATATGTGCTTCATTGTATCTTCTCTCTCCTCTGGTTTGGGGATCCCGGAATGGAGTCATGAGATGGGGCCCAAGTGCATATGCCGCATTACCTGGAAGGGAAAAGACAGGAGGATGTTAGTCGTGCATGTGCCCCTCGTGATGTCGGCATTATGGGGTCAGACAGTCATGCCTGACTCCCATGTCACTCACCAACCAACCAGCTGTCCTTGTACACGTTCTGGTCAAATTCTGCTGGGATGGGGCTTTGACGGTATATGTAGATGTAGCTGGCATCGGCTATCACCTGCACGTTGATGGAATGCCAGTGCTTGCGATTGCGATATATGTGCTCTGTGGCACGGGGGGGCTGTAGTGCCACATGTGTGCAATCAATGGCCCCGATGGTGCGTGGCAATCCGTCAATTAGGCAGAAATCACGCATTGCCTTCTGCCGCAGATGCTCCTGGGTGGGTTTGATGATTTGGTTGGCCATGCGTCTGAGGATTGCGGGGACAACCTGGTGCACACATCTGCTCATGCTGGTTTGTGACATCCCAGCCACCACTCCACTTGTACGCTGAAAAGATCCAGTGGCAAGGAAATGGAGTGGTGCCAGTACCTTGACCAGTGGCTGCAGTGCATGTGAGCGGTGGGTCTTGCTGGTGATGTCATCTTTTAGGGCTGTGGTTATTTCCAGGATGGCAGCAGGGCTGAATCTGAAGAGGCGATACACCTCCAAATCACCCATGCCAAAGAGGCTAATGTGCGTTCGGTATATCCTCTGCCGTGCCCTCTCACGTGCCCTCCTCCTCCTTCTACGTGCCTCTTCCTCTGCACACAATAGTAGTGCTAAGACCAGGCCTGCCCCTGGCATGTTGGCATACGAATGTGTTGTCCTAAGTGTGATTGCTCAGCTCGTCTGGAATGGTGCTGCTGTAGTTTCTCTTCAGCTGACATGCACACGTCTGGGGCAAAGCTACCCCTGCTTTATGAGGGGTAGCTTTAGGCCAGACATTCGTCTTACGCGCACCGCGCGTAGCCTTTGCCGAACGCGCGTAGTTTCGGGAATCAGCGCATCTCCCTAATTTGCATATTTGAATACAAATTCAATGGGAACGTACGATGTTGCACGTGTAAATATGCGCTTGCGCTGCGCAATCGTAGAATTCTTATTATGGGCAGAAAATGCCTTTTTTCAGGCGTATCTGGCTCTGTGGCTACGGCGCATAGATACGACGGCGCATATTTGCATTTACGCTGCGCATCTCGATATACGCCAGCGTAACTTCTTTGAGAATCTGGCCCCTGGTTTTTTGAGGTGGGGGGGCAGAGCACCCACCCCCCCATGTTGAGGGCATGTGGTCCTTGTTAAAGGAAGCTTCCAGATTCTGATAAGCCCCTTGCCTGCAGACCCCTACAACCACCAGCCAGGTTGTGGGGACAAGGTGTTTTAGGGGCCAGAGCCCACTGTGCCACAAAGTACCCCCCATGTTGGGGGCATGTGGCATGGTATGGTTCAGGAGGGGATGCACTCCCTCGTCTCCTCCTCTCCCTGACCTACAGGGTTGCTCTCAAAATCCATACCAGACTATTTTTTTTTTTATTACCAGCAATTCTTTTTTTACATTCAGCTGTCAACAGTGAACCTCGCTGTCAGCTGATGACCCATAGGTTGTTAAGGACTCAGGGGCCAACTTCCTGGCCCATTCCTTAACAACCAGCTATTAACAGTTTGTTAAAGAGAACAAAAAAATTTAATGCAAAACGCATTAAAACTGCATGTAAAAATGCTTAAAAAATGTGAGTTTAAAAACGCAAAACACGCCAGTTCAACGCATCAACTGCAGCCGCATAGATGTGAACCTAGTGTTAACATTAATGAAAGTTAAGGTTTATTATTATGAATAATAGCACAGAGTCACTTTATCATTTGTAAGTAAATTGGGATGCACCAAAAGACATTTTGAATGTACATTTTCAACATTGAATATGTGGCTTTTATATAGAAAGCGCTATACTATATTTTATATATTGATTTCATTCTGTGGTTCTACTGATTGCACAGGGGTGTTTTAGCAGCTTCCAGCAGATCAATACATTACTACTATCATATCTATTGGTAATAGCATAAGTGTTTCTAATTAGAAGTTATTTTAATTGTTCACGTCCTGCTGAAAGTGATATTAAAAGGCTTGTTTAAAAAAAAAAACTCACCTGCTCTGTAAGTGGTTTTGCACAAAGCAGCCCCGATGCCCCTCTTCTTGGGTCCCTAGTCAGCACTCCTGGATTCTCCCTCCTGCCGAGTAGGGATGAGCCAAACACCGCCGGTTCAGTTCGTAGCAGAAAATGTGAACAGGCAAAAAATGTGTTTGAATACACAAACACCGTTAAAGTCTATGGGACACGGACGTGAAAAATCAAAAGTGCTAATTTTAAATGTTAATATGCAAGTTATTGTCATAAAAAGTGTTTGGGGACCTGGGTCCTGCCCCAGGGGACATCAATCAATCAATGCAAAACATTTTTAAAAACGTCAGTTTTTTAGGGAGCAGTGATTTTAATAATGCTTAAACTGAAACAATAAAACTCAAATATTTCTTTACATTTCGTACCTGGGGGTTGTCTATAACATGCCTGTAAATTTGTGCATTTTTCCAGTGTTTAGAACTGTCCCTGCACAAAATGACATTTCTAAAGGAAAAAAAGTAATTTAAAACTACTCGCGCCTATAATGAATTGTCGGGTCCCAGCAATACAGATAAAAGTCATTGAAAAAAATGGCATGGATCCCCCCCCCAGTCCACTACCAGGTCCTTTAGGTCTAGTATGGATATTAAGGGGAACCCTGCGCCACCCCGCAGCTATTTAAGAGCTGTCACTGCGGTTGCAGCGTCATTCGGCAGGAAGCAGATCATATCAGCGTTTTTTTTTTTCCGTATCCTCCGCTCGAGAATAGATTACATTCCAACCCTGGGGATAACTGTTGGCCTGTTTTTTTTTATATATATATCAAAAGACGCCTAGTTCTATGATGTTTGCTGTAAGTGTAATGTTGAGGATTACTTTTTTTGAATATGTATATATTGATCTGAAAATGCAGTATTATAAAGATGTTTTATTTAGAGATACGTTTCTAAAGCAATTTGTACTTGCAGAGTGGTACTTGAGTTAAGAAATTTGAAACTCATTGAATGTCCCAGTCCATGGATATAGCTGACAATCAAGACATATTTATTGGAAAATGTATTTGTAAAAACAGAGCATATTTTTATAAAAATCTAATAAAGTAATACAAAATGTATGAATTATCCTATTAAGAGGCAATCAAAATCAATATCTTTGTGTGTATATATTAGGGGTGGTGGCAACCACACCCACAGCCACAATAATTGTGATAAGTAAATTTTTTGTACAGTTGGTTGATATTGATGCAAGGACACATTGGATGCCTTCAGCTGCCACTGTGTTCTTGCTGGGCATCCCTATGCCTTTAAGGAGGAGTGGGCTTAATCTATCCACTTCTTTATGTGCTTAGGAGACTCTGAAATGTCAGCGTTAAGACCACACTACAAAGAGGGTACTTGGCGTAGGCACTGCAACTTACGCATATATTTGCAAATGTGTGCAAACAAACCCCTCTATTTTTACTGTGAATTGTTAGACAGGGTCAGTTTTTTTTTTTTTCAGACTAGCTGGTAACTGGTAAGTGTGCTGGAAAGTCTTTGGGCCAGATTCTCAGCGGCGCTACGCCTGCGTAAATGTATATGCGCGGCGTAATAGTAAATGTGCGCCTGCGTATCGATGCGCGGTAAACACAGAACCACATACGCGCGATTTTTTTTTCCGTCTGGGCGGCGAAAATGCATTAAGCTAGCGCGGCGTAGGCGCATAGTTACGCATCAAAAATATTCAGTTCCCATTGAATTAGCATGCAAATATGCAAATGAGGGAGATGCGCGTATTCCCGAAAGTACGCGCGTCCGGCGTTGGCTACTCGTGGTGCGCGTAACTCGAAAGCCTTGAGTAAACATACCCCTCATAAAAGCACGGGTAACTTTGCTCAAGGCCGTGTGCAAGTCAGCTGGAGAGCAACTACAGCAGCACCGTAACGGACTAGCTGAGCAATCACACTTACTGGACAAGACATTCATATGCCAATGATGCCAGGGCCAGCCATGGTCTTATCAATACTAAGGTATGCAGAGGAAGAGGAGCATAGAAGGAGGAGGAGGAGGACGGGGGCACGTGAGAGGATCTACCGAGCGCGCATGAGCCTCTTTGGCATGGGTGATGAGGAGGTGTATCGCATCTTCAGATTCAGCCCTGCTGCCATCCTGGAAATAACCACAGCCCTGCAGGATGACATCACCAGCCAGACATACCGCTCACGTGCACTGCAGCCACTGGTGAAGGTCCTGGCAACACTCCATTTCCTGGCCAGTGGATCATTCCAGCGTACAAGTGGAGTGGTGGCTGGGATGTCACAAACCAGCATAAGCAGATGTCTGCACCAGGTTGTCCCCGCAATCCTCAGACGCATGTCCAACCAGTTCATCAGACCCACCACTGTGCACCTGCGGCAGAAGGCAATGACAGATTTCTACAGAATTGACGGATTCCCACGCACCATCGGGGCCATTGATTGCACACATGTGGCACTCCAGCCCCCCAGTGCCACAGAGCACATATACCGCAATCGGAAGCATTGGCATTCCATCAACGTACAGGTGATAGCCGATGCCAAATACCTCATATGGCACGTCCGTGCCAAAGACCCTGGGTCCAGCCATGACAGCTACATCTACCGTCAAAGCAACATCCCCGAAGATTTTGAGCAGGACATGTATGGGGACAGCTGGCTGGTTGGTGAGTGACATGGGTGGCAGCCATGACTATCCCCTCCCATGATGCACAACAGAAGTGGCACATGCATGACTACCATCCTCCTGTGTTTTCCCTTACAGGTGACTCTGCATATACACTGGGACCCCATCTCATGACTCCTTTCCGGAACCCCCAAACCAGAGGAGAGAGAAGATACAATGAAGCACACATCAAAACCCGTGCAGTGGTGGAGCGCACATTTGGCCTCCTGAAGTCCCGTTTCCGCTGCCTGGATAAGTCTGGGGGGGCCCTATTGTATTCCCCCAACTTTGTCGGTCAGATCATTGGTGCATGTTGTATTCTGCACAACTTTGCCATGCGAAAGGGCCTGCATATTGCCCTACGTGATGACCTGACCCCCCAACCACACAGCCCCCCCCCGCCAGAGGAGACCCCGTCAGCTGATGGAAGAGCAGTCAGGAGTGTCCTCGTGTTACGAATCTTTGACCTTTAAACACACACATACAGCATGGCACACAGACAATGCACGCGTGTACACCACTGATGTCCCTAGATCACACACACCACATGCACATCGCATTGGATTAGCCCAAGTCCAGCATGTCGGACTTGGGAGCAGCAACGCCACGTCAAGGCCCCAATGATGTTGCTGTCCATTCATACACCTTTCACACATCATTCATACAGCCGTGGGGTTAACTTCACCACCACGGCCGAGGGTGACACCCCTTACTTTCAGGAGTGCCACCCTCTCACATTCACACACCATTCACACTGCACCGTGTGCAGTATCCAAAAATATATAAAAAAAGCTCTTATCCAGAGCATAACAAAAAATAAATAAGCTCTTATCTAGAGCATAACAAAAAATAAATAAGCTCTTATCCAGAGCATAATACTAAAGAAAACTCAAATTAATGGGCCTGGCGGGGGCTCTGCCTGGTGCCACGGGTCCTGCCCCTCACTTGCCTGGGGGCAGCCCTAGATGGGGGGGGGGGAGCAGGTTGAGGAGGAACATCCCCACGTCCCTCCCTGGCTGCCTGCATGCCCTCCAGGGCAACCGCTATGCGGGTCTGCACAGCAGTCTGCGCCTCGATAGCAAGGCGCAGGGCCTGAACCTCCCCCACAAGTTCTGAGGTGTTTTCCTGCAGCTCCCCCAAGCTGGTCAGCGTTGCTGCGCTGTTAACAGCAACATCCTGGATGGCATCTGTTATATTGTCCGAGGATGCCAGGCTGTCGGCCAGGCGCCTCATCTCCTCCACGACCTCGGCCAGGTGTTTATTTTGCTGGTCCTGCTGTCTGACCAGCTGTTCCGGCAGGACCTGGGATACACCCCTGGTCTTTGACGTTGCCTTGCGGGGAGTGGCAGGGGACCGGGCATAAGGGGAGGATGTTGAGGGGCCGGAGATGAGGGGGGGGGAAAGAGAGGGACTGGAGAGGTTGGAGGGGGACACTGAGGGGTTTGCTACAGGTAGAGGAATAGCCTGGGCTGGTCCGGCCAACCCACCATCCTCCTCCACAACAACATAGAGGGCCTGGTCCTGGACTACCACACCCTCCTCAACCACCTCCTCCGTTGAGGTGTGCCCACTTCCCTCCAAGTCCTGTTCCAGGGGGGCAGCCAGAGGGACTGTATCTTCAGGGGATGGATCCTGATGGGCCCTGGCATCAACAGATGGCCCCGCTCCCTCCTGCACATCTGTGGATGACACAAAAGATGCCCATGTTGGTGGAGCCACACACTTGGCACATGTTCCCTTCCACCCCCATACATGTACACAACAGATAGAATAGAAAACACACTTACCTGTCCTCACGGCTGGCTTCTGGGACTCATAGCCCCCAACTCCCTCTACCTGCTCCGTCTGCAGGCAGCGGGCAACCACCTTCTCCTCCTCAGTCAGGCGGACAGGGCAGGGTGGGCCCCCTCCAGTGCCCCTGGCATGCCGAGCTATGGCAGCCAGCTTGCCCTTCACATGACGCCGCAGGTCATTCATTTTCTTTTGAATGTCCTGCGGTGTCCGGACCTCATGAGAGAGGGCATTGACCTGGCACGCCACCCTCATTAATATCTGATCCCTCCGGGACTTGCTGGTCCGGGCACTGTCAGCACCATGGAGCCGCGAGTCATACTTCTCCATGGCCCGTATGACAATGGCCCTCTCCTCTGGGGAGAAATTCTTCTTCCTCCTCTCCTTAACAGCAGTTGCCATCTTGTCCAGCACAAACTTTCGCCGTCACTCTCTAAAAAATGGGAGACGTTTGCGCTGCACGGGCGCATGTGTGGGCGCATTATATACCCTGCGCCGGCGCATCGTAGGGAGGCTTTGCGCATGCGCAGAAGGCATCCACGTCACGGCGCGGGTCAACCACGTCATGGCGCGGGTCATCCATGTCACGGCGCATGCTCCGTTCGTCCCGGCCTGCATTTGCATGGGGTCACGCTTCATTATAATGCAACACGCCCACTTCCCTCCTACTTTGGAGTTGCGCCGGATTACGCCCATGATTTTACGCGACGCAGGCGCATCTTGGAGCGCATTTACTTAGGGAATACGGTACTTGCCACTCCGTGTTACGTCGGCGTAGTGCATCTGAGATGCGCAACGCCTGCATAATTAGCCGCGCATCTACGAGAATCTGGCCCTTTGTCTGTTTGAGATGTGTGTTGCCCTTTCATGTGCACCTTACTGCAAAAGCTACTTATGGCTTGGAGTGGTTGCCACATTTTTATACAGTTGGTTGAATTTGATTCAGGGGTGTACTGGATGCTTTTGTCTGACATTTTGCTTTTTGTGGGTGTTCTGTGCATCCCTGTGCCTTAAGGGAGGGGTGGGCTCCCTCCAGGCAAACCTGCCATTAATCTCTGCACTGCTACTGTAAATGTGCTCCAGTGGCGGCTGGTGCTCAACATTTTTTGGGGGGCGCAATGGAAAAAAAAATTGCAGTCTCACTGTGCCCAAACGCAGTCACTGTTCCATGCCATCAAACGCAGCCACTGTGCCATCAATTTGCACCACTGTGCCATGCCATCAAATGCAGCCACTGTGCCATCAATTTGCACCACTGTGCCATGCCATCAAATGCAGCCACTGTGCCATCAATTCGCACCACTGTGCCATGCCATTAAACGCAGTCACTGTGCCATGCCATCAAATGCAGTCACTGTGCCATCAATTCGCACCACTGTGCCATGCCATTAAACGCAGTCACTGTGCCATCAATTGTCACCACTGTGCCATGCCATTAAACGCAGCCACTGTGCCATCAATTGTCACCACTGTGCCATGTCATTAAACGCAGCCACTGTGCCATCCATTGTCACCACTGTGCCATGCCATTAAACGCAGCCACTGTGCCATCCATTGTCACCACTGTGCCATGCCATTAAACGCAGCCACTGTGCCATCAATTGTCACTACTGTGCCATGCCATTAAACGCAGCCACTGTGCCATCAATTGTCACCAGTGTGCCCTTTAAAGCGGAGCTCCACCCTCAATTTAACTTAATGTCAATATTCTAAATGGTACAAATCAATGCTACATCCGATAGTTTTATATAAAAAAAAATTACTGTACCATCTGAACTGTTTAGTCTTCCGGTCAGCAGCCCCTCGGGTTTCCATCGGGTTTTCTCTTGTTTCCTGTCGCCGCGCTGTGTCTTCTGGGAGATTGTCTCATAGCTCCCTAATTATACCTGTGAAAGGAAACATCGCGCGACTTTGTGTGTCAACACAGACGCCAAAGCCGCTGTTTCACATTGCTCGTGCACATGCGCGAGATCGAGCTGAAACAAGGAAGTGCCGCGCTGTGGGCTTCTGCCCACAGTTAAAATGGACATGGAGCTGGATGAAGGAATATAAGTATTTATTTGACACGGTATAGCAGCGGAGGGGCCAGGGGGGACAGGAAATGTGAGTAGCGCTAATTAAGGTCATTTAACTTTTAAAGAGCCATTAAGAAAAAAACGATTTTGGCGTGGAAGATCCGCTTTAATGGTCGCCGCTGTGCCAATGGTCGCCGCTGTGCCAATTGTCCCCACTGTGCCCTGTAAATTGCTTTCTCCGCCCCGCCCGGCACTTACCTTTACTGGAGTCAGGCATCCACGTCCCACAATGTCTTCTCCTGCCCTCGATGACTGACAGGCGTCTCAGCCAATCAGGTTACCGGTAGCCAGAACTGGCCAACCTGATTGGCTGAGACGCCTGTCATCTTATCCAAGGGGCGTACAGTCTGTGTGCTCCGAGAATAGGCTTCCGGGACCTGAGGGCTGTATTGGGAAAGCCTATTAAAGCTGTTGGCTCTGGCCGACCATCTGAATAACAGCGGCAGCGGCGATAATAACATAGATTCGTGCAATGCATGAATCTATGTTATTAGACTCAGTGGCGGTGAGAGCCAGAGGGGGCGGCGCTCCAGCGCCCTCTATGGACGAACCGCCACTGATGTGCTCCTCTTATGGAGACTCTGGGAATTTTAGAGTTAGGACCGCAGTATATACAGAGGTGCCTTGACGTTGGCACTGCGGCTTACGCATATATTTCCAAATGTGTGCAAAACATAACCCCCTATTTTTTATGTGAATTGTTAGACAGGGTCATGTTTTTTTTTTCTTTTTTTAGCAGGCTGGCTGGAAAGTGTGCTGGAAAATCTTTGTTTTGATGTGTGAATCTTACTGTGAAGGAAGGTTAAAGGTTGGGGTGGTTGCCACTTTTTTGTATAGTTGGACCTACATTCCTACAGACCAAGTTAATTAATATAGTAGTGCAAATATTAGGAACATTTCTTAACGAGTTGATGCTAATAACAAAATTTGAATAATGTGTAATGTTAAAAGAAACGTAAGATTTGTAAAATCGATGTATCAACACGTGAAAACCTGCTAATTGACTGTCTATTGGATATATTATTTACCTGTAAGCCCGCGTACACACGATCGAATTTATCTGCTCAAACCGGTCTGACGGATCGTTTCAGCAGACAAATTCGATCGTGTGTACGGGCGAACAGACAGGTTTTTCCAGCAGACAAATTTTAAAGCATGCTTTAAAATCTGTCTGCTGAAACCCGTCCGTCCGACATGTCCGCTGGTTAGTAGCCTAACCAGCGGCCAAAAATCTCCCGCATGCGCCGAATGGATTCGACACATGCGTGGAAGTATTTTACTTCCTGGAGTGGTGACGTGGCGGCATCAACGTCACCGCCACGTCACTGCGCTGTCTGTCGGTGGGGATTTTGGTTTGATCATGTGTACACGGATCAAACCAAAATCTCCCAGGAGATATGTCCAATGAAAACGGTCTGTCGGACCGATTCATCGGACATATCTCCTCGTGTGTACGTGGCCTAAGATTTATAACAAATTAACCCAGACACCTGTCTCTTGTCTCTATTATTGAAAGAAAATGTACAATGGGTCCATTTCCTTCAAGAGGAATATATTGAAAAGTAAGGGACCCAACACCGAACCTTGGGGTACACCGCTGATAACCTTAGACCATTCAGAGTAAGAATCATTAACCACAACTCTCTGAATTCTGTCTTTCAGCCAGATTTCTATCCATTTACAAACTGATATATCCAATCCTGTAGACCTTACCTTACACATGAGCCGTGTGTGGGGAACTGTATCGAACGCTTTTGCAAAATCCACCCTGCAAAGTGCTGCCCTAGGCCTGGACCTTGTTGGCCTAGGCCAGGATACAGTTTTAGGCAGGTGTGGAAAAAAATGCTGTAAATTAAGAAAGATTTTAGAAATAGAAGTGTTAATAGTTTATTTTTTATCAGTTAACAAATGGAAAGTAAATGAACAGAGGAGAAATCCAAATCAAATCAAAATTTGGTGTCACCAACCTTTGCCTTTAAAACCGCATCAATTCTTCTAGTTACACTTGCACAAAGTTTTTGAAAGAACTTGGCAGGTATGTTTTTCCAAACTCTTGGAGAACTAACCACAGATCTTCTTTGGATGTAGGCTGCCTCAAATACTTCTGACTCAGTGATGTTGAGATCAGGGCTCTGTAGGGGCCAAACCATCACTTCCAAGACTTCTTGTTCTTCTTTAGACTAAAGATAGTTCTTAATGGCTGTATGTTTGGGTCCCTTGTCCTGTGGCAGAATACATTTGGGGCAAATCACAAGCCTTCCTGATGGTATGGCATGATGGATAAGTGTCTGCGTATTTTTAATGCCTCATCATTTCAGAGCACCTGCTGCAATTTGTCTGCACCCCAGTTCCTATGTTTTTGTATATAATTAAGTCGCTAAGTCTATGGGTGTACTTGGGTCCCATTGGTTTCTGCCAGTTCTGTGCTGATGGCACTACTGGACATCTTTTGATCCCAAAGGAAAGTAAGTACGATGTGTCTTTCATCTACTGCATTAAGTTTATTTGGCCAACTAATGCATCCATGGTCCTTAGCGCTGTCTGTTTCTTTGCGCTTTTTTAAAAGAGCTTGAACTGCACATCTTGAAATCCCAGTATGCTTTGAAATCGTTGCCTGGGAGAGACCTTGCTGATACAGTTTAATTTGTGTGCTTAGTCTTGCATGGTGGTGTATGACCTGTGACTAGAAGCTGTCTTCTATGACCTCACCTCAATAACAGAGTTTGACTCCCCCCGCTCCGTTTTAAGCCTCCTACACAGCTGTTTCTGTTACAGTTAATGACTGTTTCAACCTTAATATGAAATTGATGATCATTAGCACCTGCATGGTATAATTGGTTAATCTTACACCTGACTCTAATATTTCAAAATCCATCAAGAATGGATGCTGGTTTGAAGTCAAAGGGTAGTTAGACCAGATATTAATTTGTGTAGCACCCTGGAGTTTAAGCGGGGTTGCTCCTCACAAATGACTTTGCCAAGAATGATTATCCGGGTTGATTGTTAGGGATCTATTGATTTCTCCCTATGTTTGGCCATGTTGCACTTTTCTCTTCTACCATTAGGAGGCCGGATACTTGTGAATACAGAGAATCAGCAGGTCTAGTGAGAGACCAGGAGCTTAGTCTCCCTAAAGGACTACAAGGAGTGATTGTAGTGGAATAGAAAGGAACTGTTAAGCTTTGTGTTAGGAACTGTTAAACACTGTTGCCATAGGAGACAGCATTTCTGCACATGCAGATGAGGCAGCTTGCTGGATGCCTTTCTTGCATGGTTGTCCTCCTATCGAAGTCTCAGAGTCTTCCAATTTAACTTGCAACTACCTAAGGGTGTCCTGGCCCTAGCCCTCTTTCCCCCAAAAGTTTGGTAAGAGAAAGAAACTCTCTTTTGCATTCAAGAAGTGTCTGGTGCCCAATGACTTTAATCATCTTGCACCCACCATGCCTTACAACCCATTATACACAGAAGGATGTAAGCTATCTCTGGCCCTAAAGGTCCTCATCAGACCTTGCTACATTTGATTTAGGTTTTTCTTTTGTTTGTTCATTGTGCATTTTGTAAATTAATAAACAATTCAAATATGTCATTTTCTTAAACAAATTCTTACTTTACTGCATTTCACACCTGCCTAAAACTTTACATACAGTATATTAAGATTTTTTTACATACAGTATATTAAGAATTATCCCCAAAGATTTCAAGGAACTTCGTCCATTCTAGGGCCCATGCCCACTTGTATTTATTAACAGAAGCACCCTTACATAAGGTTTGCCCTTGCAGGGGTTCTCAGCATCAAGGAAATACATATTGAGTATTCAGCCACCTGGCTTTTTGGTCTGCTTTGATCTTTAGCCTGATTCAGCACAGACTGAACTATCCCCTCAGGCATTGACCTGGCCAGAATATCTGTCTGTAAGGCCAGACAGGCCTCAAAACATGCTCCTTGTGTGTTCGTCCACACCAGGCATGTTCAAAGTCTGGCCCAAGGGCCAATTTTGGCCCGTGTTCCAGTTTAATACAGCCCCACTGGTAATTTGTATATATATATATATATATATATATATATATATATATATATATATATATATACAGGGAGTGCAGAATTATTAGGCAAGTTGTATTTTTGAGGATTAATTTTATTATTGAACAACAACCATGTTCTCAATGAACCCAAAAAACTCATTAATATCAAAGCTGAATACTTTTGGAAGTAGTTTTTAGTTTGTTTTTATTTTTAGCTATTTTAGGGCGATATCTGTGTGTGCAGGTGACTATTACTGTGCATAATTATTAGGCAACTTAACAAAAAACAAATATATACCCATTTCAATTATTTATTTTTACCAGTGAAACCAATATAACATCTCAACATTCACAAATATACATTTCTGACATTCAAAAACAAAACAAAAACAAATCAGTGACCAATATAGCCACCTTTCTTTGCAAGGACACTCATGCAGCCTGCCATCCATGGATTCTCTCAGTGTTTTGATCTGTTCACCATCAACATTGCGTGCAGCAGCAACCACAGCCTCCCAGACACTGTTCAGAGAGGTGTACTGTTTTCCCTCCTTGTAAATCTCACATTTGATGATGGACCACAGGTTCTCAATGGGGTTCAGATCAGGTGAACAAGGAGGCCATGTCATCAGTTTTTCTTCTTTTATATCCTTTCTTGCCAGCCACGCTGTGGAGTACTTGGACGCGTGTGATGGAGCATTGTCCTGCATGAAAATCATGTTTTTCTTGAAGGATGCAGACTTCTTCCTGTACCACTGCTTGAAGAAGGTGTCTTCCAGAAACTGGCAGTAGGACTGGGAGTTGAGCTTGACTCCATCCTCAACCCGAAAAGGCCCCACAAGCTCATCTTTGATGATACCAGCCCAAACCAGTACTCCACCTCCACCTTGCTGGCGTCTGAGTCGGACTGGAGCTCTTTGCCCTTTACCAATCCAGCCACGGGCCCATCCATCTGGCCCATCAAGACTCACTCTCATTATATCAGTCCATAAAACCTTAGAAAAAGTCTTGAGATATTTCTTGGCCCAGTCTTGACGTTTCAGCTTGTGTGTCTTGTTCAGTGGTGGTCGTCTTTCAGCCTTTCTTACCTTGGCCATGTCTCTGAGTATTGCACACCTTGTGCTTTTGGGCACTCCAGTGATGTTGCAGCTCTGAAATATGGCCAAACTGGTGGCAAGTGGCATCTTGGCAGCTGCACGCTTGACTTTTCTCAGTTCATGGGCAGTTATTTTGCGCCTTGGTTTTTCCACACGCTTCTTGCGACCCTGTTGACTATTTTGAATGAAACGCTTGATTGTTCGATGATAACGCTTCAGAAGCTTTGCAATTTTAAGAGTGCTGCATCCCTCTGCAAGATATCTCACTATTTTTGACTTTTCTGAGCCTGTCAAGTCCTTCTTTTGACCCATTTTGCCAAAGGAAAGGAAGTTGCCTAATAATTATGCACACCTGATATAGGGTGTTGATGTCATTAGACCACACCCCTTCTCATTACAGAGATGCACATCACCTAATATGCCTAATTGGTAGTAGGCTTTCGAGCCTATACAGCTTGGAGTAAGACAACATGCATAAAGAGGATGATGTGGTCAAAATACTAATTTGCCTAATAATTCTGCACTCCCTGTATATATCTTTTGTGGTGCTCTGGGATTCGTTGGGTGGCCACAAAAGATATATACTGTTATGCACCACGTACCTGGTCGCCAGAGTCTGGTTGCAGGAGAGGGCCTCTCTTACGGCTCTGGCTCGTGAGCTGCTGGATTGGGGACAGCGGGCTCGGGAGCACAGCGGGGTAGGAGTGCCGGAGTAGCGAGGGGTAGATGCGGGTTGTTGATTCTTCAGGAGTAGAGGAACTGGAGACCACTGAAGCAGAGGAAGGGGGTCAGCGACCCCAACTGGAGGTGCAGCTACAAAGGCAACAAGCTTATAAGGTAAGCTGGTTAGTGCACAGTAGAACATAGCAGAGTCAGACAAGCCGGGTCTCAACGGTTAATCAGGTAATCAGATACAGAAGGCTGAAGCGTACTCATAGTACAGGCAGGAGGATCTGGCAGCGGTGGATCAATCAGAGGAGCAAAAGTCAACGGAAGCCAAGGTCAGGGGTTGGAGAGGTACGGATGGTCAACAAGCCGGGTCAGAAAGTTCAAACAGGCAATCAGGTTTCAGATGCAGGTTATACTCAAAAACTGCAGATCAGACAGCAATGTGCTGGGAACAATAGTGAGTTTTTAAAAGGGTTTTGGCGCCAAGCCGAATTAACGTGCATGCGTGCGTTCCTGCCGCACGCCCGCCTTTAGTGCACGCGCACGCCGTTGGCGCATGCACACGCGCATTGGCTCATGCGCACGCACATTGGACACGCGACGTCTTGCAGTTACAGAGGAGCACTGCTGCCTCACCCGAATGGTGGTTCGGCGAGATTGGGAGGTAAGTCCCTGACATATACCGTATTTATCGTTCAGTTATGGGAGCCTCGGAGGATGGGTGGCGTTAGTGAATGCATCAACATCGGGTACTGGTGACCAGGGCTGGCGGGTTAAACATCTGTCCCACCCTCTCCCTGGGAGTCAACTACCTGCCGTTGGAAGGGATCCTTTGATGGGCCTGGGGAGCTCTACATAGGAAGGCTCAAACACCAGTCTATGCAATGCCTCCCAGGTGGTTGGACACACACAATTTTTGATTATAATTTTTTTTTTAATTTGTTAAGTACATATCTTTATTTTTCACACCTTGCATACTGGGGTATTCCCAGGCACCAGTGTCACTGCTTCACCAAGTTGCACTATATACTATATAACGCTTATACTTAATCTCACATGTAGATTCTCATTTAACTCAGCAGTGCAGGTCATTCTTACTATTCCCTATTGTACCATGTGGCTTCTACTGGCCTGTCTGTAAATTTGGGCCAACTGTTTGGCATTCTGACATTTTTCCCAGTCCTATTGCAGGCATACTCAGTAAATCTATGCTATGTTTTTATTACCGACTGTATGTCACTTCATCTAAAGTCCCAATGGGCAAAACTTTGTATTAGTACGGCAACTTTGGAGGGGACAGGCAGTGGGCGAAACAAGTGCTGTCAGATTACATACAGGAGAATATCCTGTTGTGTTTACTCGGCGGGCTCTGTAATAGGAAGTCCCATCTTCTGGGCTGGCTTTGGAGGCCGGACTTTGTATTAAAGAGGCCGCCATGTAAACAGGATGTATGTAATCTGTTGGCACTCCTGGGCATGGATCAGGCTGTACCGATTACAATGGTGAGGCGGCATTCATGTCACTGGTGAGGCTGCATTCATGTCAGTGGTGAGGCTGCATTCATGACATTGATAATGGTGCATTCATGGCACTTGTGAGGCTGCATTCATGGCAATGGTGAGGCTGCATTATTATCAATGGCGAGACTGCATTCATGGCACTTGTGAGGCTGCATTCATGGAAATGGTGAGGCTGCAGATAAGCACTGATTAGTCTGCATTGATAGGCACTGACCCTTATTTTGCTTCACAGTTCTTTATTTATAATGTATTTTTTTTCCTGAAATTTCCCCCTTAAATTAAAGGTGCATGTTATACACCTGTGCGTGTTATACGCCGATAAATATGGTATATCAAAATAAAACGCCCAAGCTCATCCTTCACCACATACAGCCACCAAGGCAAAATAATTCTTGCTGGGCAGTGTATTAGTTAATTTGCATTTAATTTTAAAGTGTTACTAAAGGAAAACATATTTTTTTTAAATAACAAACATGTCATTCTTACCTCCACTGTGCAGTTCGTTTTACACAGAGTGGCCCTGATCCACGTATTCCGGGGTCCCTCGGCGGCTGTCTCTGGTCCTCCCCGCAATTAGTCACCACAGTCATGCGATAGCTCACATGGTGGTCACTAATTGCAGGCCCGCTCCCGTGATAGAGCGAGCGGCCATAGATGCTCACTGTATCAGTCGGCCCTGCTCCTCGGCACGCTGCGTCATTGGATGTGATTGACAGCAGTGCCAGCCAATAGCTGCGCTGCTCTCAATCCATCTGCTCTAGCCAATCAGCGGCCAGGTTGAGCCGCGAAGAGGATCGCAGGACCACACGCGGGACTTTCAAGGGGTCGGGTAAGTATAAGGGGGGCTCAGGAGGAGGGCCAGCAGTATCAGATGTTTTTTTACCTTAATGCATAGATTGCATTAAAGTGAAAAAATGTTTTCCTTTACAACGTCTTTAATGGTTCAAAGAATGTCAGGCAATGTCGGCCTTCGCACATGTTCATTTCATCAAATCTGGCCCTCTTTGAAAAAAGTTTGGACACCCCTGGTCTACACACACTGATCCTGCAGCAACCTGCCTCTCTGGGAGGCAGCCCTGGTTAAAGGGGTGTTCCAGCCTAGTTAAATGTTTATTAAAAGTCAGCAGCTACACAAAGTGTAGCTGCTGGCTTTTAATAAACAGACACTTACCTGCTCCAGCGTTCCAGCGACGCGCCGACCGGGGCTCCGCTCCTCTCCCCCCCTCCCTGGCCGTTGTCCTCATCGCAACTGTGGGCACCCGGCCATGTTGGCCTTCGGCTTCACGGCCGGGCACCCAGTGCGCATGCGCGAGCGGCACTGCGCATGCGCGAGCGGCGTGGCCCGCCGCTGATTGAACAGGTGATCGCATAGGACCTGTCAGTGTCCCATGCGATCGCCTACAGGGAGAGGCTGCTGTAGGCGTTTAAGCTTAATCGCCTAACCAGCCCCTCGGCAGAAGGAGGAAGTGGGACAGGAAGTCCCACTCCTCCTGAAGCCCCCACTCCCCCCCAAAAAAAATTACATGCCAAATGTGGCATGTAAGGGGGTGAGGAGTGGGATTAGCGGAAGTTCAAATTTTGGGTGGAACTCTGCTTTAAGTGAAGCTTAAACTGTCTCCAATAAGCATCATACTTGACTTGATACTTTTTTACTGCTTAAACTGACACTATCTGCATCTTTAGATAGTGAGAGACTGTCCATATGTCCCTGCAGACATTATTGCAATACAAACACAACTGTGTCCTGTCCTGAATGAGCTTAAAGTAAATATTCAAGTATTTATATATCCTTACAAGCAGTAAAAGCACCTTCCTTCATTTACCTCTTTAGTTATAGGCATTTTGAAAAATTTAGTCTTAAAACTTTATAACATAGGCACTGAAATCAAATCTTTATATTCTAAAGAAGCTGAATCTTGGTAGCCTGCTAGTTATCTAATGTAAACAAAGGGTGATTCTATGGCCGTGTACACACGGCAGAGAACCTCAACGGGCAGAACACATCGTTCCGCCCATCGAGGTTCTCTGCCGGCCGTCGAAATCGGCGACCCGCCCGTCGGGAATGGCAACCAGCCATTCATCCAGGCGGGCGGTCGAGCAAAAAGAGAGCGTGCTCTCTTTTCGCTCGACGGGATTCCCGACGGGCGGGGCGAGCCAGGAGCGTACACACGGCCGAGGTCCTCGCTAAAATGCAGCTTCCAGCGAGGTTCTCGCTGGTTTCCAGCGAGAACCTCGGTCGTGTGTACGCCGCCTAAGGTGCTAGAAACCAATTGAAACTGATTTTAGAGTGTTTTTTTACAATCTTTGATGTATTTTGGGGATGAATTACTTCACAGAGCATGCGGCTACATAGGTCAAAGATGGCTTGTTTTGAAGCTCTTTTTCTGTCTTTTAAAAATATGTAAAAGCCAGATAAAAAAATATATAACAAAAGGAAGGTCCCAGATTCAGCCAACAGAATCCTGTTCAAGAAGATTTGATTAAATATTTCCCTCCTAACCTTTTTTTTTTTTAGTATTTGATTAATGAGTTTGTTAAATATAGCCATGTACTAAAAGTAGAATTAATTCAACACCTATAGAAAACATTTTAGGAACTGCTGTATCACCAGTTTGTCCACAATCCTTGCCAGCATGGTGTAAAAAACTAAAGGAATTTAATGAATTATACTACAAACATTTGGCTCATTTGATTTTAAATAGTCAAATATAAGTCCATTGAGGTTGCAGTTAGTAATCTGTTACTTGGAAACCTGATCCAGTTATCTCTGTTATGTACTGTAAATTAGCAGCCACTTAAGCAAGTGGGAAATTATGTTGAGTTTTACTTTTGTCCCATCTGTATCTCATTATGCAATGGAAGGCTTTGAAGCTGTTTCCTGCCATCAAACACACCAACCATGTACTTGTGCTATTGCACAACAGAGTAGCTCCCATTATAGTAGATTTCAGCACTTATTTGTTGGATCGTATAAACAAATAACAGCATTTATTTTAATGTTATGAAGCAAATGGGCATAGCAGGTGTTATTAAATGTATATAATATATATATATATAAATGCTATTTAAACATAAATACCATGCAAAACGTTTGCTGTACTGAACTTAATAGTATATGAATAATGTTCATAAGAGCTACTGTACTATCCAGTTCCTTTGCAGTTTCAGGCACGTCATTGACTACAGCTCAAGTAGATCACAGAAAGTAAACTTCATTGATGCAAATGAACACTTTCTCCCTCAAAGAGATAATTTGGTTAGTATGGCATGACCTTGCTCCTTGTGAAGTCACTCTGAAAATGACTTATAATTATATTTCCTAATATGTGTTTCAAGACCAAAGACTTTGATCTGGATTAAAATAGTATTCTTTCATTCTCCTACAAGCTTGCTGATAAGGGCTAGATTTAACCAAAATCAATCTAGCTTCACTCTATTAAGGGAGGAACTAAAAAAAAATGTGTAATTGCAGAAATAATCCCATATTTAGTGACTACTTCTTTTTCTGTGGCTCTTCCCATCTTAATTGTATCTATTGAGGTTCATTTTCTGCCTAGAATGTCCTAGGTTTGGAAGTTTGGAGATAATTTAATTTTTTCAATTAAAAAATAAACTGGATACATTAACTGATCCAGTATTCAGACAATTCATTTCCTGAAAGTCAGCAGCCTTACTTGCTCTTCTAAGACCTGTTTTACAGTATATCTGTGTAGCACTGCTCTCTACTCTAGTAAGCAGACAGGTCATCATGTTCTCTTGATTGACTATGTCACATCATGATGCAGTATAGCTGTCTTTTTTTTCACCAGCCCAGGCCTTATTTGCTTAAATACCCTTATGTCTCAGAGATTTTTTAATTTCAATTTTTTTGTCCGGTGAACTCTTGATTTTTGCATCAGGTACAACTTTTACTGCATTGTTTTTTGGGAAATAAATATTAACTTCTTCACGATCATGCTATAGCCTCTACAGGGAGTGCAGAATTATTAGGCAAATTAGTATTTTGACCACATCATCCTCTTTATGCATGTTGTCTTACTCCAAGCTGTATAGGCTCGAAAGCCTACTACCAATTAAGCATATTAGGTGATGTGCAACTCTGTAATGAGAAGGGGTGTGGTCTAATGACATCAACACCCTATATCAGGTGTGCATAATTATTAGGCAACTTCCTTTCATTTGGCAAAATGGGTCAAAAAAGGACATAACAGGCTCAGAAAAGTCAAAAATAGTGAGATATCTTGCAGAGGGATGCAGCACTTTTAAAATTGCAAAGCTTCTGAAGCGTGATCATCGAACAATCAAGCGTTTCATTCAAAATAGTCAACAGGGTCGCAAGAAGTGTGTGGGAAAACCAAGGCGCAAAATAACTGCCCATAAACTGAGAAAAGTCAAGCGTGCAGCTGCCAAGATGCCACTTGCCACCAGTTTGGCCATATTTCAGAGCTGCAACATCACTGGAGTGCCCAAAAGCACAAGGTGTGCAATACTCAGAGACATGGCCAAGGTAAGAAAGGCTGAAAGACGACCACCACTGAACAAGACACACAAGCTGAAACGTCAAGACTGGGCCAAGAAATATCTCAAGACTGATTTTTCTAAAGTTTTATGGACTGATGAAATGAGAGCGAGTCTTGATGGGCCAGATGGATGGGCCCGTGGCTGGATTGGTAAAGGGCAGAGAGCTCCAGTCCGACTCAGACGCCAGCAAGGTGGAGGTGGAGTACTGGTTTGGGCTGGTATCATCAAAGATGAGCTTGTGGGGCCTTTTTGGGTTGAGGATGGAATCAAGCTCAACTCCCAGTCCTACTGCCAGTTTCTGGACGACACCTTCTTCAAGCAGTGGTACAGGAAGAAGTCTGCATCCTTCAAGAAAAACGTGATTTTCGTGCAGGACAATGCTCCATCACACGCGTCCAAGTACTCCACAGCGTGGCTGGCAAGAAAGGGTATAAAAGAAGAAAAACTAATGACATGGCCTCCTTGTTCACCTGATCTGAACCCCATTGAGAACCTGTGGTCCATCATCAAATGTGAGATTTACAAGGAGGGAAAACAGTACACCTCTCTGAACAGTGTCTGGGAGGCTGTGGTTGCTGCTGCACACAATGTTGATGGTGAACAGATCAAAACACTGACAGAATCCATGGATGGCAGGCTGCATGAGTGTCCTTGCAAAGAAAGGTGGCTATATTGGTCACTGATTTGTTTTTGTTTTGTTTTTGAATGTCAGAAATGTATATTTGTGAATGTTGAGATGTTATATTGGTTTCACTGGTAAAAATAAATAATTGAAATGGGTATATATTTGTTTTTTGTTAAGTTGCCAAATAATTATGCACAGTAATAGTCACCTGGACACACAGATATCCCCCTAAAATAGCTAAAACTAAAAAAAAACTAAAAACGACTTCCAAAAATATTCAGCTTTGATATTAATGAGTTTTTTGGGTTCATTGAGAACATGGTTGTTGTTCAATAATAAAATTAATCCTCAAAAATACAACTTGCCTAATAATTCTGCACTCCCTGTATAGCACAGTCACACATTGCTGGGAAGGGGCTTCGTATGATGTCCTTTTGTGATCGAGCTTCCCGCGTGCCCTCTGCGGCGCACGTCGACAGTATCCTTGGGATACTACTTTACCAACCTAAGTTTGAGTTCTTTGAATTGGAGTGATGGGGTACATTTTCTTATGTGTTCTGCCTATGTGCACAGATTTTTACATCCAAAAATCCTTATAACCACTTCCTGACTGCGGTATAGCTGAATTATGGCTACAGCATGGTCAGCCAGTTCTGGGAGGGTGTCATATGATGTTCTTCCGTGGTCACACCCTCTGCAGCACACTTTGTGATCAGCTGTGTCCTTAGGACACAGCTTATCACATATCTGGGTAAAGAGCCAATCACAGTGTTAAATTATGTGCTGATCACAGTAAACAGGAGGATTTACTGATTATCATCATTCCTCTTCTCATGCTGACAGTGTGTGAGGAGAGGAGAGCCGATAACCGTCAAATCCACATGGGATATCTACACTGATAATCAGGGCACTGATCATCAGTGTCCTGACCATCAGTGCAGCCCGAACAGTGCCCATCCAGTGCTGCCAATCAGGGCTTATCAGTCCTGCCAATCAGTGCCCATCAATGCTGCCTGTCAATGCCTATCAGTGATGCCTATCAGTTCCACCTATCATTGCTGCCTATCAGTGCCCATCTGTACTTCCTATCAGTGCTCATCATTGCTATCTATCAGGGCCCATCGGTGCTGCCTATGAGTGCAGTGCTGCATACCATTGCAGCCTCATCAGTGACTCCTTATCAGTGCCTATCGGTGCCACCTCAGCAGTGCTCACCAATGCCACCTCATTAGTGTTTATCAGTGCAGAGTATCAGTGCATCCTCATCAGTACACTTCAGTGAAGGAGAAAAATTACATTTGTTAGGCAAAAAATAAACACCTGGGGTCAGATTCACAAAACAATTACGCCTGTCTAACTAGGGTTAGACAGGAGTAATTTCAAATTTCGCGCGGCGTATCACTAGTTTGAATCCTCAAACCATGATACGCCGGCTTCGGGCTTCGATCCGAGAGGCTTACGTCTTCGTAAGCCTTCAGATCTACGCTGCCATCTATTTGCGGCCGCTGGGAGGAGTTCGCGTCGTTTTGGTGCGTCGGGATATGCAAATGTGTTTTTACGGGGATTCACGAACATACGAGCGGGCGTCGCAATCGTTTTCGTCTATTTTTTACTACGTAATGTTAGAGCAGCTTTTTGCTGCTCTAACTTTACGTAGCCCATGTTAAGTATGGCCGTCGTTCCCGCTTCGAATTTATTTAAATTTTTATTTTGTTTACGTAACTCGTCGGGACGTGGATCGGCCGTAAAGTACGCTACATAAACAACGAATGACGTCACGACGTGATTTCGCGCAATGCACGGCGGGAAATTTGCGAACGGAGCATGCGCAGATCGATCGCCGCGGGAACGCGCCTAATTTAAATGTTTCACGCCCCCTACTCGCGCAGATGGATTGCGACGGGAGAAATACACTATGCCACCGTCGTTTACCGTAGAAAATCTACCTGAATTCCACGTAGAGCAAGGTAAAAAACGGCGGCGTAGTGTATTTCTGATACGCTACGCTAAGCAAAATGTCTGTGAATCTGCCCCTTAGTTACCACTAAATATCACCAAAAAAATATATATCTGTCTAAAAAAATAAAAAAATAAATGTTGTTTTGGTGCAGTGTTGCATGACTGCGCAATTGTAATTCAAGGTGCGACAGCACTGAAAGCTGAACATTGACCTAGGCAGAAAGGGGGTGAGAGTGCCAAAATGGTAAAACAATTTTTCTTTTAATTTTACTAACACTACTTTTACATAATTTGAACACCCCTATATATTTATTCCAAATTAAAATGAACAAAGTTGCCTGATTAAAAATGATATCACATTGCTACTTTTTATGTAACAAAGGAAAATGGCTCGAACTGAGTGTGTTGCACCATACACACAATCAGACTTTTGCCCGGCCAAACTCACATCGGAATTCCGACGGAATTCCATTGGAGTAAAGTAGAACATGTTCTCTATGTAAACCTCAGAATATCCAATGGAAGAAATCAGATGGAAATTCCGATCGTGTGTACGAGGCATATGAGTTTTACTTTAAGAAACCTTTATTTCCCTTTCATGGCAACATTATGATGTATAGGACACAGATTAATGTGTTGATAAGTTGTTCACAGGCTTGCAATTGCTAAAAATTCTAATGACATTGTGTTCACAGATGGGAGCCTTTGATGTTTCATTAGTGAATACAAATGTCATCCATGTCATCCAACATTATTGTTAGGACCTAGCAATTCTTTTTGTAAATTTATATTTTTATTTTTAGGATGAAGATTTTGGTCAGAACTGCAACAGATCTGTATGAGCCTCTGTGCTGACAAGGAGCATACTGTTTACATTTGTTTCTACAGCATTTTCCTATGGAGTGATTTGCATTAGAAGCCCAGGAGCTCGTCATTTCAGTACCGGGCTTAGTGCTGGATGTCTGAGACAACTGGAAGTTCCAGCCTAAATTCCAGCTGAGACCCGCAGGTGCTACCGACTGCTGGTGTCTTCTAAAATGGTCCTGGGACATATAGCAGCTATAATGCACTGTTTTAAAATGGTAGCTGGGAAATTAAAAAAGTTGTTTACAGATGAAGCTTGACCTCTTGACCTATCTCGGCTCCAGTCTGGTAGCTTTTTCCCCCTACACATGGCCGGGTTTTCCAACAGGAAAACTGCCATGAGAGCCTTGGTTCCCATAGGGAAATTGCCGGCTTTAAAACCACCGGGAATCCCTTATTTTTTCCTGACGAATTTCCTGTCGGGAAAACTGCGATGGAGCAAACACACGGCCGGGGTTCCCGGCCAAAAGCTCTCATGGCAGTTTTCCTGCCAGGAAAACCGGTCGTGTGTTCGAGGCATTAGCCATTTGTTTACTTCCCTTTTTTCTGTTGACCACCTATTGTGTGGTTGTCTAAACATTTACAATAGAAATACAGTATCTCATAAAAGTGAGTACACTCGCACATTTTTGAAAATATTATATTTCGTCTTTTCAAGTTTTCATGTGACAAAACTGAAGAAATTACACTTTGCTACAATGTAAAGTAGTGAGTGTACAGCTTGTATAACAGTGTAAATTTGCTGTCCCCTCAAAATAACTCAACACACAGTCATTATTTTCTAAACCGCTGGCAACAAAAGTGAGTACACCACCTCTAAGTAAAAATGTCCAAAGTGGGCCCAATTAGCAATCCCCCCCCCCCCCGGTGTAATGTGACTTGTTAGTGTTACAAGGTCTCAGGTTTGATTGGGGAGCAGGTGTGTTAAATTTGGTGTTATCGCTCTCACTTTCTCATACTGGTAATTGGAAGTTCAACATGGCACCTCATTGCAAAGAACTCTCAGAGGATCTGAGATAAAGATTCCCTAGGCTATAAGAAGATTGCCAAGACCCTGAAACTGAGCTGCAGCACGATGGCCAAGACCTTACAGTGGTTTAACAGGACAGGTTCCAGTCAGGACAGGCCTCACCATGGTCGACCAAAGGAGTTGAGTGCACGTGCTCAGCGTCATATCCAGAGGTTGTCTTTGGGAAATAGACGTATGAGTGCGCCCAGTATTGCTGCAGAGGTTGAAGGGGTAGGGGGGTCAGTGTCATGAATCAGATGTACACAAACGGATGAATGAAAGAAAAGGTTCTTTATTAAAAACTAAACAACAAGTTTAAGGTCCAGACAGATGTAAACAGGCAGGAGAGTCTTCCACCGGAGCCAGGATCGATAGCCAGAGATGGGAGTCAGTCCAGCCGGAGTCTGTAACTAGGAAGGTGGTGAAATGAAGCCAGGGATCAGGAGCCAGAAGGAACGTCCGTAGAAGCCAGGTCTGTAACCAGAACAGCAGCACGATGAAGGTAGGATGAGAGCCAGGTCTTAACACAGAAGGCCCAAGCAAGGAAGTGCTGCAGAAAGTGTGGTATATATATATGCTGAGCATCCAGCTCCTCCCAGTGGGAAGGAGGAGCCACAGGGAATGTTAGGTTACAAGAACCTCAGAAGCAAAATGGCCGCCAGCACATGTCAGTGATGAGAAGCTAGGAAGGAGGTAAGTCCATGACAGTCAGCCTGTCAGTGTTTAGACATTAATGGCTGTGTGTTGAATTATTTTGAGGGGACAGCAAATGTGCATTGTTTCTGTATACAAGCTGTACATTCACTACTTTACATTGTAGCAGAGTGTCATTTCTTCAGGGTTGTCACATGAAAATGTATAATAAAATGTTTACAAAAATGTGAGGGGCATACTCACTTTTGTGAGATACTGTATGTTTGAAACTAAAATGGTGGCTGGAACTCAGTTAGTTGTGGAAAATTACTAAAAGGTTACTTTCAACTTTATGCACATCCAAAGGTCAGTGAAAGTCTCCTCAGGAAGGAGGCTCTTGCAACTACACATGTCCTGGCAGTGTGAGCACATCACTTGGCATGTCTTCCGTGCCTGGCTGCAGTGGCTGCAGCCAGTGAGGGAACTATGTGCTGATCTTTCATCTCCACAGATGTCTGGACTGCACACTTATTTAAGAAACAAGCTTTTATCTTTTTGTTTGTGAATGCAACTTTTATTCAATTTTTTAAACTCTCTTAAAACAGTTAAATATGGCTGTTTTATGAAAGAATAAATGGACTTTACATTTTGGAAATGTAGCATTAAAAAGATAGCACTTAAAAGTAAAAGTGCTTAATCACAGGATGTAAATCTCACCATATCCCCTTATTGGTAATGTTAAATGACACTTACATTCCTGGTGTCAAAATTCAGCACATTCAGCACCAACTGAAAACACACCAAAAAATAAAAATTGCAATAGCTGGCAATCTTAAAATAGTTTAGAAAAAACACTGACACTGCTTTTTCACTTTCATCTGCAATAGAGTTTAAAGCTTGCTGGATCATTAAATTGTTAACAAAATGAATAACTAGTGATACAAAGGGAAGATCATTTCAAAGTAACATGCAATGCTATTAAGTTTTAAAAGAGAAGAATGGCCAAAGCTTTTTTGGCCATACTTTTTTAATGGGTCACAGGAGTATACTTCCCTTTGTTTTAATTTGACACATAATCAGTTGATGTCACAGGACCTCTCCAGGCTCTGAAAAGATCCTGACCATATTGTTGGGATCCACCCAGCTGCCTGGTTCACAGCTGGCTCTGTCTCTCGGTGCTCAGCTGAGAGTTGAAGCCAGCTGTGCCCGCCACCTCACCAGCCCACAGCTCCAGTAGGAGATAGAGGGGCAGAACAGAGAAGGGTGACTACCAGTCTTAATTTCCTACTTAGCTGTTGGGCTTTTTTTCTGGAGGGAAAGTTTTGTTTAAATCTTTTATGTAATGATTTACATGCTATTTTCAAATTCCTGTGTTAGCAGAACATGACAAGTACTATTTTCAGGGTTGGGGTTTAATGTTTTTTTGAGGGGGTGTTTTTTGTTTGAATTAAAGTGTTTGTTAACCCCCCAAAAAGGATTCTCGCTGACTTAACTGGCGTATAAAATTTCCCCCTCTCCAGTGCTTATTCACCCTCTCCAGCCCCCAGATTCTAAGACATCTTGGATCCCTGTTGTGGAATATTCTCATGTGTTTAGAAACATTGGGCCAGATTCAGCAAAGGTTACGCTGGCGGATCGAGTGATCCGCCAGCGTAACAGTGGCTTTGAGCCGGCGTTTCTGTTTTCTGTAACCAGAAAACAAGAAACGCCGGGTTGAAGTTCCGATGCGGTGAGCGTAACTGAGTTTCGCCATCGCATCGTTACTTCAACTTAAAAATGGCGCCGGGGGCGTTCCCGCCGATTTACGCTCAAAAAATATGTTAATGAGCGGAAATCGGCAATTCACGATCGAAATCCGGCGCGACGCAGTGACGTTACGACGTTTCCGGACGGGATACGCGGCGCATAGTTATACCTACATGGGGCTGGCGTATCCTATGTTAGGTATAGGCGTCGTCATCGCGTCGGGAAAAAAAAAAAAAACGTCGCTTGCGTAAAACGGTCATGAATGGGAATGTGACGTCATTGACGTTCATTCACAGATTTTGGAGCATGCGCCCGGGGATGTTTTGACACTCGACGCATGTACATCGCGCGTAGTTAGCATACTACACGCCCCGTACCCGCCCAATTTGAATTCCGCCGGCTCATTTGTGATGCGCTGCCGCAACTTTAGGAGCAAGTGCTTCATGAATGACAGCACTTGCTCCTAAAAAATCGGCAGCGCAACGCAAATGAGAAGCGTTACTCCAGAGCAAAGATGCTCTGGACTACGTGAATCTGGCCCATTGTGTGTTCTCAAGCATTTTTTAGTAATATTCACGTGTTCATCTATACGAAAACCCATGGATCTTGATGTTCTTCCCACATACTGGAGAACACAATCGCACTCCAGCATGTACAGAACCCCTACTGTATCGCACGTGATAAGATTTTTTATCGGGTAATTTCTATTAGTGGCTGAGGCAATAAACTCCTTGGGCCAGATTCAGGTAGGAGAGCGAATCTTTATTTTGGAGTAACGTTTCTCATTTACATTACTCCGCCGAAACTTTAGGAGCAAGTACTGTTATTCACATAGCACTTGCTCCTAAAGTTGCGGCGGCGTAGCGAAAATGAGCCGGCGGAATTCAAATTGGGCGGGTAGGGGGCGTGTATTATTTAAACTAGGCGCGATCCCGCGGCGAACGTACTGCGCATGCATCGACTGTCAGTGCGCATGCTCCAAATTCTGTCAGTGAACGTCAATGACGTCAATCCCCATTCACGGACGTTTTACGCAAACGACGCTAAACTTTTTAAATTCGACGCGATGATGAACATAGGATACTCCACCTAGGGGGCATGTTTTTCTTTACGCCGCGTATCGCTTATGGAAACGTCGGAAAGTCACTGCGTCGGGCCCGAGTAAGATCGTGAATTGCCGATTCTCGCTGATTAACATATTCTCGGCGTTAATCAGCGGGAACGCCCCGAGCGCCATTTTTAAAATTGCAGTTCCGATACGACGGCGAAATACAATTACGCCGCTCATATAGGAACTCAAACCCGGCGTTTCTTGTTTTCTGCTTACAGAAAACAGAAACGCCAGCTCAATATGAGAGTTATGCTGGCGTATCACTGATACTCCAGCCTAACTCTACCTGAATCTGGCCCCTTATGCTTTTTTAAGGTTATGTTTACATTGCCTGCACGCAGGGCATTTTCCACAAGCATAGATTCCAGACAAAAAGATAAACAATCTATTCTCCTTCACAATAGGGGGGTCTACTACACTCATTACCAGAACATCTCGGAGGGTGGGGGGTCTCCTATAAATGGATCTCGGACGTGGGGCAGCACTGTACCTAAAATGCTATATTTTTTTAGGATTTCCCAATGTTTCATAATTTATTTTTCAAATTTTTTGTGCTGTATTTTGTAATCTAAATATTATATTCAAACTTGTTGTCTCTTTTGTTCTTATTCGTTTAGGTTCTGCAACTAAAAGGGTTCGATCCAGGTTCCCAATACTCTGGATCTCACTTGCAATCTGTTCCTTCTATATGCTTTTTGGAAAAAATGTTCAGCTAGTAAGTTAGACTGTGTATAATAATCTGACTCAAGAGTACAGTTCTGCCGTGGCCCGTGGGCAGATAAACTGACCTCTTGGAATATTATACAACCAAGATTGATGATGGCAACTATCTAAAGGTATATAACCGTTTCTATCAGTTGGTTTGAAGAAATTTCTTGTCTTATATATATATTTATATAAGGCTGCCTGCTGGGTGGCCTCGTGTCGTGTGTTCCAGTGCTGAACTGAGATCAGTCAGAGATACAGTGAGATAGTCTTTTTATATAGCTAGATAGAGCAGGCAGGATAGTCGGTTAGCTTAATTTACAGTGTGTAGAGGATATATATACATCCCTAGGAGTTGTACATATATTTATACACTGTATAGCTTAGCTAGATCAGTTCTTCCTAATTTACTGGCAGGCAGGTGATTGTGCTATTTAAATATGTTATCACAGGTATAGACACCCAGCAGGTACAATATTTTAAGTATTTTTTAATATATTTTTTTTTAATTAAGCATCATTAAAATCACTGCTCCTGGAGCAGTGATTTTAATAATGTTTAAAAAAAAAAAGAAAAATTCCTTTAAATATTGTACCTGCTGGGTGTCTATAGTTTGCCTGTGAAAACGTCTTTGAGAACCCGGGTCTTGCCCGAGGGAACATGTATCAATGGAAAAAAAGTTTTAAAAATGGTTGTTTTTTCAGGAGTCCTGCTCCTGAAAAAAATACAGTTTTTAAAACTTTTTTCCATTGATACATGTTCCCTGGGGCAAGACCCGGGTTCTCAAAGACGTTTTCCAACAATAACTTGAATATTGGGCTTTAAAATGAGCACTTTTGAATTTGAACTTTCGAGTCCCATAGACTTCAATGGGGTTCTAAATGTTCGCGCGAATGGTCGGTCTGTTCGACGGTTCTTGGTCGAACCGAACGCGGGGGTGTTCGGCTCATCCCTACTGGAGACTACTGTCGTGCTGGAGATTACAATCATCCCATCGTGGGTACATGCATGATTGACCTTCTGTTCTATCAGAGGCCCAGCTTTTCTGGTATTTTTGGCTTTATGGTGGAGAGCTTGTCACCTATAATCACCAGCGGATTGGATCTTCCACTCTTTCTCGAGGGATCTCATCTTCCACTCTGGGACTTGTAGTTCCTTTACATTGTTGGATGGACATTTCCTTACTCATATTGCACTACACTAATTACTTTATTTTATAGTGCCTCTATTATATCCTAACAGAGCACACTGTACCTTTCTATTAGAAAAACAAGCTCTGTAAATATCGTTTTAGTGCTGTCTTCAGGCTGGTCAGGGGACTCTCGGCCGGTTTCCATGTCTACTGCAGGAGAGACTGGACGGCCATGTGATTACCCCAGAGGCCCCTCCTGCAGTATCTATTTATCAGAGCTGTACAGCGCCTGTGAGTCATGTGACCGGCCTGAAGACAGCTCTAAATCACTATTTACAAGAAAGGTACAGTGTGCTCTGCCAGGCTTTATTAGAGAGTCTGAGTTTAGTTTAGTTATGAGTTAACAAATCTTTTAAAATTTTGAGATGCAGAGCACATAGTTACATACCGGTACTTAATCTGGTTGAAAGAAGGTACAAGTCCATCTAGTTCAACTCTCAGGCCCCGTACATACGAGCAAATAGGTTTGTTCAAATCGGTCGGACCGACCGATTTGAACAAATCTGTCTGCTGGCCGTTTTTGGTTTGATCGCTGTACACACGATCAAACCAAAATCCCCGCCAGCAGACATTGCGCCACGTCACCGCACCAGGAAGTAAATCCATTCGACGCATGTGCGAGAAGATATGTCTGCTGGTTAGCGTACTAACCAGCAGACATATCGGGCGGACGGATTCCCAGCCGACAGATTTTAAAGCATGCTTTAAAATCTGTCGGCTGGCCAAATTCGTCTGCTCGCCCGTACACACGATCGAATCTGTCTGCTGGGACGGTCGGGCAGACCGTTTCCAGCAGATAGATTGATCGTGTGTACGCGGCCTCAGAGAAAAAAAAATACACATACAAATAGAAAGCCCTTCATATACATAATCCTAAACCCACTGTTGATCCAGAGGAAAGCAAAAAAACAATAAAGCATGATCCAATTTGCTCCAGCAGGGGAAAGATAAATCTTCCTAATTCACAAAGAGACAATCGGATATTCCCTGGATCAACTTTTCCTATGAATATTAGCATCCAGTTATAATTTGTGCATTTAGGAAAGAATCCAGGCCTTTTTTTTTAATCTACTGAGCTGGCCCAAACTATCTTTTAAAAGAGTCTATTCCACATTTCACAGCTCTTACTGCGAAGAAGCCTTTCCATATTTGGACGTTAACTCTATTTTCCTTCTGATGTAAAGATTTCCTCCTTATCCTCTGTGAAGCACATCTGCTTTTTCTTTCTCACTGTGGTCATGCTATACATCCAGAGCACATGAAGGATGCATTTCTAACCAAGCCATACTCATCTTCCCCCTTTCAGCTGCAAAAAAGCAAATTTTTTGCAACAGTTGAAAAACATGCTTTCTTCTTTCTCCTCCTCCTCTACTGCTAATTAGACACGTGCACACTGAAATATTTTGTTTTGGAATTTCATTTTCATCAGGAAAATACATTTATTTAGTTGCTCCCGAAATTAGTTTTTATTTATTTAGTTTCCTTATAAAATGCATTAGTCCGAAAATCCAAATTAATTAGGGTTGAATCTGTCATTGAAGGCTTTTGGTGTCTGTCGAATGGTCTAAGAAGATTTGACGGAGCAGCTAAACTGTATGACGTCGCAATTGTACATTTCCGGTTGAATGTTCCGCCTACAAGCTATAGAAGAAATCTAATGTTGTATGACACTAGTAAAAATGATATGCATAAATTATTATTACTAGTCAACCAACATTCAAATTCTTCTATAGCCTATGGGCCGAGCATTTGACCGGAAATGTACGATTGCAGCGTCGTACAGTTTAGCTGCTTGTCGAATCTTCTTAGAACTTTTGACAGACACTAAAAGCCTTCAATGACAGATTTAACGTTTGTATGTTTTTAGCTGCTTCGTGGAATCTTCGTCTTTCATGTCGAATGGTCTACCCCATCACTGTCTCTATAATGTCGAATCTTTTCTCGCTATGTAGGATAATCTTGGAGTTAGAGTTAGATTCGATAGACACGGATTGCTATTGTCAGCGTCATGTTGAATTTCCTACTATATTGAACTGTTTTAGCAACGAAAAGGAAAATAAATATTTTTTTATGTCAGATCTTTCAGGTTTCAGATTCTGTGCGTTCGTTTTCGTTTGTTAAAACGATAATGAAAATACCTGAAATTTGGACGAAAACAAATGCACATGTCTACTGCTAATACCTCTGTAGCCCCACAAAATGGCATGGGGGAGTTGGCTTAATTACACCATCAGTAACTTGCTGCAGAAGGATGTGCAAGACTTTATATTATCAAATATCAAGAAAGAGAGTGGCAGGATCAAAGAGAAAGATGTTTAAAAAGAGAATGGCAAGCATAGAGAGAGTATACATCAGACAGGGAACAGAAATTAGCAGTGATATTCCTGTAGCTTCATCTTACTGCCAAGTGAGCTCAAGTAATAAGGAAGATGGGGTTGATGAAATTTATAAATATATTTTTCAGGAGAAAAGTACAGGGAGGGAGAACAGCAGCCCAGGGGCAGCTTGCAAAGTCCAGAGGGAACAGATGTCTAATTTCACTTGATGTCACTGTCCCATAAGTACAAGCCACTGCTTACCCTAGGTCCACTCCACATAGCCCTGCAGTCTGGTCCTTTTTACTAGTGTTGAGCAGAATATGCCATATTCTATTTCGCGATATATCTCGAATATATAGTCGAATATTCGAGATATATTCGCTAAATACGAATATTCGTGATATTTTTTGAACATGAAATGATTGCGAAATTTCGCTATTGCGAATGCGAATTTCGAATGCGAATGCGAAATTTCGAGAAATGCGGAATGGAGCACTCTGATTGGCTCAGAATATTCGTGATATTTTACAATACAAAATAATTGCGAATATTCGAGAAATGCGGAATGGAGCACTCTGATTGGCTCAGAATATTCGTGATATATTACAATACACAATAATTGCGAATATTCGGCAAATGCGGAAGGAGCACTCTGATTGGCTCAGAATATTCGTGATATATTACAATACACAATAATTGCGAATATTCGGCAAATGCGGAAGGAGCACTCTGATTGGCTCAGAATATTCGTGATATATTACAATACACAATAATTGCGAATATTCGAGAAATGCGGAAGGAGCACTCTGATTGGCTCAGAACATTCGTGATATATTACAATACAAAATAATTGCGAATATTCGAGAAATGCGGAAGGAGCACTCTGATTGGCTCAGAATATTCGTGATATATTACAATATAAAATAATTGCGAATATTCGAGAAATGCGGAATGGAGCACTCTGATTGGCTCAGAATATTCGTGATATATTACAATATAAAATAATTGCGAATATTCGAGAAATGCGGAATGGAGCACTCTGATTGGCTCAGAATTTTCGTGATTTTACAATACAAAATAATTGCGAAATGAGAAATGCGGATAGCACTTATTGGCAATACAAAACAATAATTGCGAAATTTCGAGAAATGCGGAATGGAGCACTCTGATTGGCTCAGAATATTCGTGATATATTACAATACAAAATAATCGCGCGATATCGCTATTGCCGAATAATCGCATTGCGATTTTTCGGCAATATAAAATGAGCGCTGCAGCTACTCGGCCCAAGGTCTCTAATCATACCAGCAATGCTTTTAGACGTCGATGGGGATCTCTAGGATGTGATCTGTTCTAAAAAAAAAAAAAAAAATACGAATATTCGAAATAGCGAATATTCGCCGCGATATTCGTGTTATTCGCGAATACTCGAATATGCAATATTCGTAGCGAATATTCGCAATGCGAATATTCGTGAGCAACACTACTTTTTACACATCTGCTGCTGACAGTAGCATTGTTGTTTGCAGCCTCTGCCTGCAACATGTTAATGTAGCAACAACCCCTCAGGAGCCACTGAGTATTCTGTGTATCCTGTCCACTATTAAGCCAGGAGCAGAGAACTATCCCTACTTACGTCACCAAAATACCATGGCCAGATGACTCCCTGGTTATCACACAAAGTATAATCATGTACACATTGGTGAGATAAATGTTTACCTTGTATTAATGTCACAGAAATGTCAAAACAGGTAAAAAAACAATTGGCTTCCAAATGGAAAAACACCAACACAGAAAGGGAATATAACACAATACAGTACCACTTTTAGCCACTCCCACCCATTCTACAGGACTGAAGATCTAAATGTTAACTTCCAAGTCGAAAAAATTTCCCCAAGTGAGCAAATGAACAAAACATTCAAATGATTCAAAACATGGGCTAGCTCACATGCGGGCTCTCAGAGATACTGTAGGCGACGGGGTTTAACTCTTATTTAGGCAAGAAATTGTGAAGAATAGACATGTGAATTTGTTTACGTCCGAATGCATTTTCGTCTGAATGCATTTTCATCCGAATTTCAGATTTTAACAAACGATAACGAAAGCACAGAAAACTAAAACTGAAAGATCCGACATAAACAAATGCTTTATTTTCATTGTCGTTGCGGTCGAATGTGCCTAACTCTAGTCCAATATTATTCTACATACAGAGAAAAGATTCAACATTGAGAGAAAAGATTCGACATAGAGAGACATGAAGATTCGATGAAGTAGCTAAAAACATACCAATTCTAATGTTGGTTGACTAGTAATAATAATTAATAAATATAATTACTATAAGTCATTAGGGATGAGCCGTACATCCCCCTGTTCGGTTTGCACCAGAACCTGCAAACACACCAAGTTTGTGTGAACTTTAGAACTCTAATAAAGTTTATGGGACTTGAACGTTTGAAATCGAAAGTGCTAATTTTAAAGGCTAATATGCAAGTTATTGTCCTAAAACATTTTTTGGGGATCTGCATCCTGCCCCAGGGGACATGTATCAATGAAAAAAAAAAAGTTTAAAAAAATTACCGTTTTTTCGGGAGCAGTGAATTTAATAATGCTTAAAGCAGGGGTCTCCAAACTGCGGCCCGGGGGCTAGATGTGGCCCTTTGCTTGCTTTTATGCGGCCCTCGGGGCACTATTTCATCCACTGATACCAACAATGGGACATAATCCCCCCCACTCACACCAATGAAGGGACATTCCTCCCAATTACACCAAAGATGGGACACTATTCACCCTAATGATACCAACAATGGGGAACAATTTCTTCCAATGACAGCAATAATGGGGTCCAATGACACCATTGATAGGGGATGATTCCTTCAATGACACCAACACCAATGATGGGGCACAATTTCTTCCATGACACCAATGATGGGACCAAATGACACCAATGATGGGGCACCATTCCCCTAATGACACCAATGATGGGGAACAATTTCTTCCAATGACACCAATAATGGGGGCACAATTCCCCCAATGACACCAATAATGGGGCACAATTCCCCAATGACACCAATGATGCTATACAATTACTCCCACTAAGACAGACAATGGGGAATTATATTTCTCTCGATTATGTCAGGACCTTTTTCTACTCCCAATGCTCACAATCCGGCCCCTCTAAAATCTGAAGCACAGTAAACCGGCCCTTTGTTTAGAAAGTTTGGGGACCCTTGGCTTAAAGTGAAACAAAAAAAGTAAAATATTCCTTTACATTTCGTACCTAGGGGGGGTTGTAAAGTATACCTGTGAAATAGCGCAAAGTGTAATTTCTGAAGGAAAAAAAGTCATTTAAAAATCACTTGCGGCTATAATGAATTGTCGGCTCCCGACAATTCAGAGAGAATTCATTCATAAAAAAAGCGTGGGAGTCCCCCCAAATTCAATTACCAGGCCCTTCAGGTCTGGTATGGATATTAAGGGGAACACCGCCGTCAATTTAAAAAAAAAATGATGTGGGGTTCCCCCCAAATATCCATTCCAGACCCTACAGGTCTGGTGTAGATTTTAAGGGGAACTCCACCCCAAATAAAAAAAAATGGCGTAGAGTTCCCCCAAAAATCCACACCAGACCTCTTATCCGAGTACGCAACCTGGCCGGCCGCAGAAAAGAGGGGGGGACAAGAGAGCGCCCCCCTCCTGAACCGTACCAGGCCACATGCCCTCAACATGGGGAGGATGTCCCCATGTTGATAGGGAGAAGGGCCTCGTCCCCACAACCCTTGCCCGGTGGTTGTGGGGGTCTGCGGGCGGGGGGCTTATCAGAATCTGGAAAACCCCTTTAACAAAGGGGACCCCCAGATCCTGACCCCCTATGTGAATTGGTAATGGGGTACATTGTGGAAGTGTAAAGAATTGTAAAAAAAACACACACACACACACCGTGGAAAAAAGTCCTTTATTAAAAAAAAAAAAAACTGCGGTGGTAATCGGTGGTGGTAATCCACTCTCGATCCCCGCTCCCTGCTCCAACGTTGTCGGTATCCAGCGACGGGTGATCTCCTCTTCGCCGGGGTCCAGCAATGAGAAGATCATCCAGGGACGGGATCCAGAGCGCAGCATCGCCGCTGTGGCCTCAGTGCAGCACATTAGTACTATTACAATATGCTGTCTTTGGAAAATAATAGCCTCATTGCTTATTACTGGCTGAATTATGACTTCTCCCTGCTTCTGAAATTATCTTAGATTTAAAACCGTGTATTTCCATGCATCAATATTAATTTGTTCAATATTAATTTCATATTTCTGCCTGACAAATGCCTACTCCTTGCTTCACATATTGCATCCTGTTAAACAGGATGATATTTTGAGCTTTAAATGTGTACAACATTTATACAGTCTCTGGAAATGTATAGTTTCAGTCAATATTTCTTTGTGAAATAGGACTACTTTCTGCATCAGAAACCCCATCACATCTTAAAGAAAAACAATTAGATTTTATTTATAAAATGCTTTTGGGAACAATACCTTTCATTTAGTATTTTGGCCAAAATATGCCAACTCCCTGCCGGCTGCCTCCCATAAAAAAAGATACATTTCTGTTAAGCAAATCCATACAAATTACATGTGGTGCCCTGTACAAAAGGGTATAAAGGCTTCTTTTTATGTTTTTAGATGTAATATGCCCACTAGTAGCTCAGAAAGTCAGTCTGTCCATACATGTTTAAAACATATAATATTCATTTGTAATATTTTTCTATCTTCAGTCCTATTTTTTTTCAAAATTAATACCTTTTTTTTTTTTATCTCCAGACGCAATGGGCTTGCTTCCCCTTCAGAAATTGTGGCTTATATATCTCTTCTATAGAGTGTGAGTTTGTTGTTTTGAGGTGTTTGGTGCCCTCTGGATTTACAGTTAGTTCACAACTGAAAAAAACAAAAAACACATACTGTAGCTGTCGTTTATCTTCAAAAGACCAAGGAGAATGACTTGTAAGAGGAAGGGTACTGTCATTTACCTTGCTAATTTAAATCCAGAATCCACAATTAAATGGGACTTCCCAGGTACACACACATTTTCCACTGTGTAAACTGAAACATCCTTTTATTAAAACACAAGCTTTTAAGACAAACTTTAAAAGAGCAAGGCTGATTGCATAGTCCATTTTGGATATTGTCACACGACATGTTCGAACATTACTGTATTGTCAATTCATGGATTTTCTTCATAGTTAGCTATACTCCACCAGAAAATACACTAAAAAACCTCGCTCATGGTTATCTCCAATTCGTAAAAAAAAAAAAAAAAATAGGACAAAAGGTTCAAATAGAAAGTGTTAAAAAGAAA
Source organism: Rana kukunoris (assembly GCA_029574335.1). Classification (NCBI taxonomy): domain Eukaryota; kingdom Metazoa; phylum Chordata; class Amphibia; order Anura; family Ranidae; genus Rana; species Rana kukunoris. The sequence continues at coordinate 311,595,716 of CM056052.1, read as the reverse complement.
TCCATTTATTATAGATGAACTCCAAATGTATCTTGAAAAGTCTGTATAAAAATAAAACTGTATAGACAAATATAAGATAGACAACTACCATAAATACAAGGGGTTAAACCTCATAGGTTCAGAGAATATATCCTAAATGTGAATGGGGACAGATGGTAGGATGGCAGAGGTGGGGACATGGCAATAGTGACCTCCAACTGAGCCTGTCACCAAGTGTTCCACGTTACTGAAATGTCTCCGTAGGGGAAGAAAATGGAATCTTCCAGTGAATGAGCCAATTGGGGACACAGCTATGTCTAGAGTTGCAGCCGCTCGTTCTGTCCGTGACTGGGGATGACGTCACACGTCTGAGACGCCGCTCTCCTATTGAATGGTGAAGCAGGCGGAAGTAGAGACAGTATCGAATGTGCGCAATCAGAATGCATACGATGTAGTTACTGAAGCCGACAGTATCGAATATGCGCTGTCAGAATGTATTCGATGTTGCGTCGAATGTGCGCTATCAGGATACATACACTGCTGTTGCTGCCCTCTGGTGGAGAAACCGTAGATTCCACGTTCACTTGTGATATGGTAAAAGTTGCCAGCAAAAAATTTGCAATAAAATAAAATAAAATTAAATGATTCTTGAAAAGTTGAATGATGGATTTAAAATTTCATAAAAAAGGGGGATTGTGTGGTAGCCTTGACGATGCGTTTCGCGCTTCCAAGCACTTTTTTAAACTCAAGTGTATGAGGCTCTTGTCAGGTTTAAATAGTCTAAGGCCTCGTACACACGAGGCAATCTATTTGTTCAAATCGGTCGGACCGACCGATTTGAGCAAATCTGTCTGCTAGGATTTTGGTTTGCTCGCGTGTACACACGAGCAAACCAAAATCCCCGCCAGCAGACGGCGCGCTGACGTGTCGGTGACGTGGCATTCGGCGCCGGTGCGAGACGACATGTCTGCTGGTAAGTGTGCTAACCAGCAGACATGTCGGGCGGACGGGTTCCCATCCGATAGATTTCAAAGCATGCTTTGAAATCTGTCGGGTGCCCAAATCCGTCGGCTCGCCCATACACACGATCGAATCTGTCTGCTGGGACGGTCTAGCAGACCGTTTCCAGCAGACAGATTTGATCGTGTGTACGAGGCCTCAGAGGGAGGCATTATGGGATCATGAAGTGAGGGAGGGGGGCTAGTAAAAGGAAACAGTTGGGCATGTTCTTTGAAACCGAAAGTTTTAACCTCTTAATAGCAGAAGTTAAATCTAAACATATAAATATACACATAATTTGAAAAAATACAAAAAATACAATGCCTTAAAAATGAAATAACAAGCATAAAAATAAATAGTGGTACAAGAAAATGTAAACATAAAAATATAAGAAAATATATAATAATACCTAGTGGAGTATTTAAATGTCAATAAAAAAAGGCATTCCAGCATCAATCATGTGCTCTTTTTTAAGAACATGTAAAGAGATATAAAAATTACATCTGATTAGGGTATAGGAGAAGACTAAATAAGAGTGTATGTCTCAATCTCCTCGTTTAACCCTTTGGGGGCCAGCGAATCTAACATAATCTCTGAACCTATGAGGTTTTAACCCCTTGTATTTATGGTAGTTGTCTGCGGATCTTATATTTGTCTATACAGTTTTATTTTTATACAGACTTTTCAGGATACATTTGGAGTTCACGTATAATAAATGGATTTATTTTTAACACTTTCTATTTGAACCTTTTGTCCTAATTTTTTTTTTTTTTTTTTACGAATTGGAGATAACCATGAGCGCGTTTTTTTAGTGTATTTTTTGTTCCATTGGTACTTTCGGGTACCACAATTCTCACAGCTCTGGACAATCTCTCTCACACCCTACTTATGAACAATAAGCTACGATTATCTCATTAGGAATTTTACTATCCCTGTCTAGCGCCAGTGGACTTTTTGTGTTTATATACTTCACCAGACATGTGTTTTGTGAACCAAAGTCCATGTCTTCAGGGGAGCAAATTAAAAATGTAGGGCCAGAATCAGAGAAGGGGGCGTAAATTTCTGACCTGGGAACTGTGAGAAGGATTGGGGTACAACAGATTGATCACACATCTCAAATGTGCTTTTCAAATTCCCTCAAATATACACAGGATTATCCTTATTGTATATTATGACCATTAATAGCATAGTTTTACCAGCATTGAAAATTAAACTACATACCTTCAAGACTCTAGAGAGGCTCCACACTGGATTAGATAATTCATTATAAATGGATTATATATTTAATTGATCTCCCCCTAGAAGAGGCACAGTTGGTATTTGAAATGATTTTAATTGATGTTCACCTTTATAGTTTACCTGTTTTCCCTTTCACATTTCCCTAGGTAAAATGTGTGTTAGGCCGCGTACACACGACCAAATCTGTCTGCTGGAAACGGTCTGCCAGACCGTCCCAGCAGACAGATTCGATCGTGTGTACGGGCGAGCAGATGGATTTGGCCAGCCGACAGATTTGAAAGCATGCTTTCAAATCTATCGGCTGGGAACCCGACCGCCCGACATGTCTGCTGGTTAGTACGCTAACCAGCAGACATGTCTTCTCGCACACGCGTCCAATGGATTCGACGCATGCGCGGAAGTGATTTACTTCCTGGTGCGGTCACGTGGCGGCGTCAACGTCACCGCCACGTCACCGCGCCGTCTGCCGGCGGGGATTTTGGTTTGATCGTGTGTACACGATCAAACCAATACGTCCCCAGCAGACAGATTTGTTCAAATCGGTCTGCCCGACCGATTTGAACAAATCTGTCTGCTCGTGTGTACGGGGCCTTAGAGAATAGCCAGAGTATATAGCCAGTGTGCACTAGTTTTAGTAAATCTTAGCCATTATGTTGGCTGAAAATGGATCCCAAGTCCCACAGAACGAACTGTACATCTGTGATCTGTGATCAAGCAAGGTTTGGCTGTACTATATAAATTGCAAGGATTATAACAACCTTTGTTGCACATTCCTACCTTTTGTTGTTCTGAAGTAATCCCTGTATGTTCCTCTGAGCCTCAGTGATGAGTAAGTCTAATGGGGGTGGTTTCATAATTATCTATCAGGTGTGCAACTGCAGGGCTCTAATGAGGAAATCTGCTGGGCCTGCATTCCTTTAGACGTGTTCCTACCACATTTTTTTTTTTTTTTTGCAGGGGATGCCTGAAATCTGACTTGTATCTTAGACAAATTTCTGGGAAAATTGGTGAGCCAATCACACAAGCAGTGGTGTGGGTGGGGTATGAGGGCACTTGGGCTAGTAGATACTAATGTGTACCACAATATTTAGGTAAGCACCTGTGAGGGTGAAAAATGGATTGCAAATTGAGTGAATAAATTAAAAACTAAAAAGCAACACAGCTCACAATAAATATCGTATATAAGGTATACCACATGCAATGCAAAGGGAAGTGCCCACTACTGGTGGTGAGTGGAATCATACACTTAGCAAAGATATTAGAGAAAGTTCAACATTATGTGTGAGTTGATAAAGTTCATAAAACAGTCTTTCTTAAAGTGAATTCGCAACAAGAAAAATTGGATCCCATGGATAGAGTCTTCAACGAGTTTGTGCAAATAGTATCCCAGTGATAGTACAGCCTTCACCATCTAATTTCACCCGGAGTGCTCAGAGAATCAAAATGCGCTTACCACACTGATTAGACCCCTTGTTGAAAAGTGGGTCGTTTAAGCTTGGCAGGATAAGTGCCTGCACACTTGGGGCAAATACTGGAATGCTGGCTTCAATGGTGGATCAATAGAGTGGCTCAAAAAAACATGAGAGGGGGAATCCCATAGTGTAAAACCAGTTATTGCTTTAAAAACAACATAAAAATAGCCAATTGGCCTCTTACTTGGCACTATGACTGCGCGTGTTTCACGATCACCAATCACTTGGCGCGGAAAACATCTCACTTTCAATCACGCAGGAGATTATGTTTCTGGAGGGGGGGGGGGGTCAGTACACATTCTGTGTACAGAACAACTCCATGTAGCCATAGTGCAATGCATTCTCAGAAAATTACAGTGGCTGCAGATTAAAAAGGAAAGGTATACGCTATATTATTTTTTCTTTATTTACTTTTTTACCTATCACATTTTTTAAGGGCCTAGAGCACCAGAACAATGAAAACACCCACAAAATGACCCCATTTTGGAAAGCAAACACCCCAACATATATTCTATGAGACATGACAGGTATTGATGGGCTACGCAACAGGTACTGATGGGCTGCATGTCAGGTACTGATGGGCTGCTCGAGAGGTACTAATGGGCTGCATGAAAGGTACTGATTGGTTGCTCAACTGTCAGGTACTGATGGGCTCCATGAAAGGTACTAATGGGTTGCACAATTGACAGGTACTAATGGGCTGCACAACTGACAGGTACTACCGGGCTGCACAACAGGTACTGCGATGGGCGACAGACAGATACTCTGATGGGCTGCGTGATAGATAATCTGATGGGCTGAACAACAGGTACTAATGGGCTTCACTTCAGTTACTTCGATGGGCAGCATACAGGTACTCTGATGGACTTCAGGAAGGTACACTGATGGGCTGCAGATAGGTACTCTGATGCTCTAATGGGTTGCAGACAGGTACTCTGATGGGCTGCAAAGAGGTACTTTAATGGGTTGCAGACAGGTACTCTGAAGCTCTGATGGGTTGGAGACAGGTACTCTGATGCTCTAATGGGATGCAGACAGGTACTCTGTTGCTCAGATGGGTTGCAGACAGGTACTCTGAAGCTCTGATGGGTTGGAGACAGGTACTGTGATGCTCTAATGGGTTGCAGACAGGTACTCTGATGCGCTAATGGGTTGCAGAAGGGTACTCCGAAGCTCTGATGGGTTGGAGACAGGTACTCTAATGCTTCTGGGCTTCATTTCAGGTACTAACGGGCTGCACAACAGGTACTGCGATGGGCGACAGACGGATACTCTGATGGGCTGCATGTTAGGTACTTTGATGGGCTGAACGGCAGGTACTAATGGGCTTCACTTCAGGTACCTTCGTAATCACTTGTACTCACCACTTCATTTTGGCTGGTACTTTGTCGTTTTTACCCTTTTAAATGTTTTTTATGGCATTATTTTTTGCCTTACCAATAAAAGCTGCTTTACCTTTACTTTGGGTTTAACTGCACCATGTGGAGCCTTCCTTTGTTTTTTTGCATATCCTCCTAAGTGATTTCCAATCCATGAGCCTTAATTTCTTTAATACACCTGGGACGCCTATTTTAGATGATCTGTGACTGGATCTGTGACTGGATCGGATGACTTCAGTGTTCCTTCCATGGTCCTCCTCAGTCTGGTGACCCTATCCATGCTTGTTTGACATACCACCGCTGGTCAGTATGTCCACCTTATCCGGTAAGAATATTTAATCTTCTTGATCATTTTGGATTATACGGTGGATACTGCATTGGAATTTGAGAATCCAGAAAGTGATATATCTCACCTTACATATTCAACATTGTTTTATCACCTATTTATTTGGGACTCTTTTCCTCTTATGAGACCACTAGAGTACACTTGGACTTATTATTTGTGATCTGTTTTCCATGCATCTATGCTTGGTCTACACACCTCTGTGATTACTAGCACCTGGTCACATGATCAACACTTCAGCAGTTCATTTGTTGTGTGTGTATTATATGCTTTGTCATATAGCGCCACATTTTTTGTTTTTCTTCACTTCAGGTACTAACGGCTTTACAACAGGTACTCCGATGGGCAGCATACAGGTACTCTGATGGACTTCCGGAAGGTACACTGATGGGCTGCAAATAGGTACTCTGATGCTTTAATGGGTTGTAGACAGGTACTCTGATGGGCTGCAAAGAGGTACTTCAATGGGTTGCAGACAGGTACTCTGATGCTCTAATGGGTTGCAGACAGGTACTCTGAAGCTCAGATGGTTTGCAGACAGGTACTCTGATGCTCTGATGTGCAGCAAAGAGGTACTCTGATGGGCTGCAGACAGGTACTCTGATGGAATACAGACAGGCACTAATGGACTATTGGGGCACAGTGGCGGTGCGTCCATAGGGAAGCAGGAGTGAAGTCCCTTCTGGCTCGCTCACAGCCAATAAAATATACAGATTCATACACTGTATGAATCTGTATATTTTCGCCGCTGCCGCCTACTATACAGCTGACCGGACATTGAGCGCCGGTCAGCTGAATAGCTGACTGGCTGTGGGGAAGTGCCTATCAGGGCCAGCGTCCTGAGGCTGTAGTCGGCTTCCGGAAGCTCATCCTCTGGATGTACCGGCCGTGCGTCGAGGATGACTGACAGGTAACCTGATTGGCTGAAGCGTCATCGAGGGCGGGACGAGGGACATCGAGGGACATAGAAGCCATAAAGGTAAGTGCCAGGGGGGTACTGGGCACGATGACTACAAGTGGGGGCACAGTGGCTACAAGTGGGTGCACAGTGTCTACAAGTGGGGGCACAGTGGCTTCAAGTGGGGGCACAGTGGCAACAATTGGGGGCACAGTGACGACAATTGGGGGACAGTGGTGACAATTGGGGGCACAGTGGCTGTGTTTGATGGCATAGTGGTGACAATTGATGGCACAGTAGCTGTGTTTTGATGGCATGGCACGGTGGCTGCGTTTTGATGGCATGGCACGGTAGCTGCGTTTTGATGTCATGGCACAGTGGCTGCGTTTTGATGGCACAGTGGTTGTGTTTTGATGGCACAGTGACTGCATTTGATGGCATGGCACAGTGGTGACAATTGATAGGTACAGTGAGGCTGCAATTGTTTGTTTTTCTCGTTTGCGCCCCCCCAAAAATTTTGAGCACCAGCTGCCACTGTTGGGGCAACAAGGGCACAGTACTGTAAAGGGTTTACTGTTAACGTATTATGTCCTGCTATTAAGAACGAGACATGCTTTCTCAGATGTATCACATTTCATCAGCTTCCTAATAAACACATCCACACCCAGGCAAGAATGATTATTAGATCCAAACACACTCCTTTAGGCTAAGAAGCAATCCATGAAAATGGCATATTAGATTACTGTCTCAACCAGATGTGTTAATTTCTTCCAGAATGTAATACAGAAAGATAATCCAATCAAGGTCTTTATCTGACATTGTCCAAGGAAGCAAACACACAGTAATTAGAATTCAACTGAGTTAGCCAGAAGATGGTCTGAAATGCCAGTGTCTGCACAGCAAGAATAGCCACACAACTTAACTAAACTATTAAGTGTTTAATTATATTATCATGGCTATAAATCTTCGTAGGGATTGTAAAATGAATTGTTAATGAAGTATTTTTCTAACTATATTTAGCCTTTCTGGCACGCAGATACAAATGCAAGAATCATGTGGTGTGTCTGCTTCCCCTGCTGAACTACCCATAGTGCAGATGTAATTTACAGATTGCTTATTTATTCTGATTAGGGATGAGGTTCTGGTTTGCTGTTAAAACAAGTTTTCAGGGAATCCTGCATATTTGTGGATTCAGCTAATTATTACAGGTGATTGCCATAGTAACCTTAATATACTACCCGTCTTTTAGGTAAGCTGTGTTAAGGCGGCCATACACTGTACAACCAGATTGTGCAGTGCCTGTGCTATCTCCTTTACATTTACAAAAATAATAGGTGGAGACAATAGGAGGTCCCACCTGATCATTTCAATCGATTTGTATCCAATCATACAGGCTTTGGCACTACATGGGTGATGGTAGGTCTATAGGAGATTGTACAATTGGATTGTATAGTGTATGACCAGCTTTGGAAGGGCCAGATTGTGGGCTTTTGGATAAGTCGGTCCCCTCACTTTAAAAAGTGGGTTCCTGGAAGCTATATTGACAATGTGCTTAACTTTAAATGGAAAAGCATAGGGTGTGCTGCTGAAAATGTGTGTAGGGAGAGAATAATGTAGGGCTTTTAGGCACTGGCAGAACTGTTTAAGTAGACTGAAACCCTCGTTGAAATGTTCAGTATGTAGCAAAATGCTATTTCTTGGGGAATATGGAAGGCAGAGCTAGGACCAGGTCATCCAGTGCCCAGGGCAAAGAGTCCAAACTGTCCCCCCCCCTCCCAAGGGTTATCACAACTCCTGTCAGCCTTGTAACAGAAGCAACTTGCACCAGGCACCCCCATCCCTGCAATAAAACATTGGGCCTAGGGCAGCCATGACTCCTGCCCACCCCTTGTCCCAGACTTGATGGGAAGGGTTTATATAATTTTTCCACCTTTGTTACATATTAATGGTGCAGCCCTTTTTTAACCTGTCTCTGTCCATATGTGCTAACAGTCTTGTCTATATTCCCATTACACACATTCCTGGATCACAAGGCTTATCAGTGATGGATGCTGTAGCAATTACCAGAAGGACAATAGATATATAGCAGAACAAAACACATATTAGCCAGCACATCATGGATCTTCAAATGCAGTCCTAAACTTTTAGTGTAGAGAGATGACATCACCAAAGACAAGCAGTGTTGTAACTAACAGTGTTAAAATAAACGCGTTAGGTAATGATACCCCTTTTGAGGTATCAACAAGTAATATTAAGGTAAGGTATTAACAAGTAATCTACCTGATTACTCTTCCCCGCTCGGCAATGCCATTCCCATTACTGGGGTGGCGTTACCGCAATTACTTACCTGTGTCAGCAGCAGCCGTCACCGTCCATTATCAAAAGCCGCGCCTCCTCCTCTGACTGTTCCCTCGGCTTCGGACGAGAGGACATCCGTGATAGGCGGAACACTGAACAGAGGCTCTGCTGGGAAAATTACTGTTCCGCCTATCACGATCACAGCCTGAGGAGGAGGCGCGGATTTTGAATAATGGAGGATGACCGCCGATGTCTGACATGTGGAGAACAGGAGAAGGTAGGAAGATCGTCGTCAAGGCATTTTACAGGCACAGTAAGGCATGTATGATGGTACAGTGACCCACTGTGCCATCATACATGCCTCACTGTGCCTCTCACATGCCTCACTCACTGTGCCTGTAACATGCCTCACTGTGCCTGTAAGATGCCTCATGCTTCACTGTGCCTGTAAGATGCCTCATGCTTCACTGTGCCTGTAACATGCCTCATGCCTCACTGTGCCTGTAACATGCCTCACCATGCCTCACTGTGCCTGTAACATGCCTCACTGTGCCTGTAACATGCCTCACTGTGCCTGTAACATGCCTCACATGCCTCACTGTGCCTGTAACATGCCTCACTGTGCCTGTAACATGTCTCATGCCTCACTGTGCCTGTAACATGCCTCACTGTGCCTGTAACATGCCTCACCATGCCTCACTGTGCCTGTAACATGCCTCACTGTGCCTGTAACATGCCTCACTGTGCCTGTAACATGCCTCACCATGCCTCACTGTGCCTGTAACATGCCTCACATGCCTCACTGTGCCTGTAACATGCCTCATGCCTCACTGTGCCTGTAACATGCCTCATGCCTCACTGTGCCTGTAACATGCCTCACTGTGCCTGTAACATGCCTCACATGCCTCACTGTGCCTGTAACATGCCTCACATGCCTCACTGTGCCTGTAACATGCCTAACATGCCTCACTGTGCCTCTAACATGCCTCACATGCCTCACTGTGCCTGTAACATGCCCCATGCCTCACTGTGCCTGTAACATGCCTCACTGTGCCTGTAACATGCCTCACTGTGCCTGTAACATGCCTCGCATGCCTCACTGTGCCTGTAACATGCCTCACATGCCTCACTGTGCCTGTAACATGCCTCACCGTGCCTGTAACATGCCTCACTGTGCCTGTAACATGCCTCACATGCCTCACTGTGCCTGTAACATGCCTTACTGTGCCTGTAACATGCCTCACTGTGCCTGTAACATGCCTCAATGTGCCTGTAACATGCCTCACATGCCTCACTGTGCCTGTAACATGCCTCACATGCCTCACTGTGCCTGTAACATGCCTCACATGCCTCACTGTGCCTGGAACATGCCTCATGCCTGAAAAAAAGTCAGTTACTTTGCTGAGTAACTAATTACTTTGCCAATGTAGTAACTGAGTCACTAACTCAATTACTTTTTCGGACAAGTAATTTGTAACTGTAACTAATAACTTTTTTAAAGGACGATGAGCAACACTGAAGACAAGTGTAACGTTTCAGAGGCGCACAGGACCCCTTCGTCAGGCAGTGATAAAGGTGCATACAGTGGCAACAGAGTATACCAAATTACCACCAATCAAAACCATGAAAAAAGTGACACCCCCTTCCTCCCACCAAAAAAACATAAAACAATATTACTGGGTAACTCTCTCAGTTTCATTGGTTAAAAACTCCAAATAACAAAAAAATAATAATATAGCATATACAATTGCGGCACAAGTCATATTATAATTGAATGTCATTAAAAATTACATTTCCTTTTCAATCTGCAGCTCTGTAATTTTCTGTAAAATACATTTGAATATGGCTACCTGGAGGTGTTCTGTACACATAATGCGTACAGAACGCCCCCCAGAAACATAATTTCCTGCTTGTGTGATTGGATCACTGGCTTTCTCTGACACAAGTCTGATTTTTGGCATCCCATGCAACAAAAGTTTAATTTTTGGTGAGATACAGCCAATAGGAAATCCCATCTAAAGGCATGCAAACCCATAAGTTTTCCTGATTGGAGCTCTATAGCTGCAGCAGCTGGTTGATAATTATTAAACCACTCCCATTACACTCACTCAGAACATGGGCACAGAGGAACAAACAGTGATTTCTTTAGAATAACAAAAGATAGGAATTTGCAGCAAAAGTTTTTTAAATCTGTGCAATGTACATAGATCACCTCGAGGAGAATATATATATTTTTGTTTCAATAAAAGCAGAGTTATGCTTTAAACAGATATACATATGAAAACATCTAGGGAGTGTCTCTGTAAATTACTTAATAAATAAATGGGGCCCAGACAGACCCTAAATATAAGGCTGCTTTTCGGCAATCGGGGATATCAGCGAGATGTATCTGATCAAAACATGCAATCGGCAGGGCCTGGCATCCCCACTGCCAGGCAACATGACCCAGAGCCAATCAAAGCGCACCAAGTAGGCTGTGGACGCACCGTGGAGCATGGAAAAAAAAAGAGAAGTAGAAAAATAACAGACCCACTGGCTGGATCATCAGGTAAAAATAAAGGGAAAAAGCGTTAAAAAAACAATACATGTAATATATCACATTTATGTTTGTTGGATTAGTACCATTTTAACATCTTCATGATAAAATTTGCTGTAGACACTAGAATTTGATTATATCCTGCCTGTGGGTACCTGTATTGATTAGTGGGATAACAAGCACAAACATTAAGCAAACAATAAACAACAAACAACGGGGATCAAATACGTTTTTTTTATTAGGTCTGCTCGCTATTCTCCCTTATAAGGCCTCAAGCACACACAGTTTTTTTTTTTTTTTGGCCTTAGACAGCTTGTTCTGTTATCAGCATTTTTTGGCCCTTTGGGTCTGGCATAGATTTTAAGTTGAACTCCACGCCAAATAAAAAAAAATGGTGTGGGGTCCCCCCAAAATCCATATCAGACCTTCATCCGAGCAAACAGCCTGGCAGGCCAGGATAGGGGGGAAGAGCGAGTACCTCCCCCTACTGAACAATACCACTTGCCCTCAATATGGGGAGGGTGCTTTGGGGTCCACTGATAATCAATGAGCTGATTTTCAGAGCAGGCCCCCCTGTCAGGAGAGCAGCTAATCAACTCTCCTCTACCCGCACCTTGTCAGCACAAATAGAGAAAAAGCCGATAAACAGAACTTCCTGTTTACAATGTGACCAGCTGTGATTGGACACAGCTGATTACATGGTAAAAAGTCTACATCATAGGCTCTTTACAGAGATCAAAGATCCGGTATGTCAGACTAACACACCACCAATTGCTGAGCTGCGCACCCCTGTGGGAGCGTGCGAGCGGCTAATCCTGCTGGATGCCATATGATGTCCAGTCAGAATAAAAAAGCCACTTTGCAGCTATCTTATTCCTATATGGAGGGTGGGAATTGGTTAATTAAAAATTACAGAAGCATCACAAACTTGGAATGCAATTATTTCTTATAGTTTTAAGAAGGTACCATACATTTTGTTCAGTGCACTTTGGAATGTGTCAATTGTGGCTTTTTGTTTCTTCACTTTTTTTGTGTCATACCAATGGCAACAAAAGAAATAAACATGAGAATACTTGTAATTGCAACAATTTTATGGGTGCAATGGTGCATTAATTGACAGAAATGCATTGGAAATGCCAATATTTTTGGCCATGGCTGTATATAACTGTAAAGTGTGTGTGTGTGTATATATATATATATATATATATATATATATATATATATATATATATATATATATATATATATATACTAGTTTGCCCCTGTCCTGTATAGGTTAGTGCACATGTGGCTATGATTTAGTGATTTAGTTCTTTAATTCTGTTATTACTCAAAAATAATTAGAACCATCTGCTGTTCAGTTAAAACCCACCTACTGCAGTGAAGAATCATTACTGAACTCTCTTCCAGGCAATGTGTGACCCCTGTTACCAAGAAATATAATCCTACTGTATACATATAGATAGTAAATGTATATATTGGTGTGACCTAAGCTGTAAAGGTTTATTGAAACTATGCACAACTCATCAAATGAAAAAAAAACTCCATATAATTAATCAAAATATTGTGAATATTAAAACAATATAGAAACAGATGGTAGGTTGAATACTTACCTAGTGTTCACCTTGTTCTTTTGTTTTTACTGTAGAGAAAGCACAGTTTGGTATCAATCCACAATTTAGTGGGGAATTTCCGCACATTATTCCAACAGCCGTTATAACTGAAGGACTACAGTGCAATGGAAAATCATGCTTCATTTTCGGTTTCAAAGGGACAAAGTAGAGTTGAACTTTTGAGAGATTTATGCTTTTTCTTTTCTCCATGCTTCTGCTTTGGGAATCTGTAGGACATTACAGACAAGGGAGAGATTTCACGTAGAGATTGTTTAAACATGTGTGCTTCTACTTTACAATCATGCATGGTAAATCTTTACAGAGTTGCCGAGCGTCCTGGTGTAATTTTTGGCTCTCCATGTCTTGTGGTCATTTATCAACAGACATTCATCAAAAATGTTTTGGAAAGAATGTGAAGCAGTTGCATCCAAGCTTAGCTATGGAATAATATAATACTTTAGAGCTCAGAGTTATATTAAAATATTATCCTGTTTGGGAGAGCTTTTATTAGAGATCTACAAGCCAGAAGAAAATGTACAACAACCTTCAGCCTTCACTGAGCTTTATTAAAATGTTCATCTACTGTAGGTGCAGATTTAGCAAACAGGTCACAGTATCATTAAAAGTTCACAACTTTAATTAGAAATTAATGTAACTCATATAACTTAATAACTTTTGTATTTGAAGATGATAGGTTTAAGCCAAACAAAATACTTTGTATAATGAATGGATATTGTGCTATCTCACCACCATATTAATCAGGTGTTATAATAAAGCTTGTATTTTTGTAATTATGCCTTATACCTTATACCTTTTATACCTGGTCTTATGTTTTTGATCCATATTCATTTTGTATGATGTAAGGCCTGTAGATGTACGTCAAAAAATGCTTAATAATGATCCACGCCAAAGTTACGGTGGTATGCCACTATCATAATCTGTCCAAATCCCTATACTCCCGAACCATTCAGCAACAACAGAATATTGACTAGTCAAGTCAGGTCAATGAAATATAAATAATGATTAATAATTATGGTATATGACACTATGCATACCACTCTTGGAGTGTGCAACTCTTTCTTCATCCAACTCTTCTCTTCTGTGACCCAGGACTGGAAGCTGCCACATCAAATTGTGTAGCTGGGACAATGCCTGTTGGCAATCTGTTCATAAATATACCTATATATATTTCAGTTGAGAGCAATCTGACACTGCCCAAAACTTCAGTAAATGGCAGTAGACTGTGACTGTGTACCATTGCAAAGAGCAGGGTCCATAAAGACATGGATGAGCGAGTTTAGGGTGGAGGAACTTGACTGGCCTGCACAGAGTCCTGACCTCAACCCGATAGAATACCTTTGAAATGAAGTAAAATGGAGACTGCGAGCCAGGCCTTCTCGTCCAACATCAGTGCCCAAACTCACAAATACGCTTCTAGAAGAATGGTCAAACAAAAAAGCTATGGGATCAGGACCCTCATTGCCTTCCTCTGGATCAACTGTGGGTATGGAGTTGGGTGTATGGGATTGTACTGTTTTTTTTTATTTTGTTTGTTTATTTCTTATGATTAAACTGGATGGACATGTGTCTTTTTTCAACCTGACTAACTATGTAACTATGTAACTGCGCTCAGGGAACCCCACAATCCTCACGTTCTTCCTTTGCATCCTATTTTCCATGTCATCCATTTTTAGCTCCTGGTTAACTGTTCATTCTCTTATGATTCTCATCTTCCTTTTGAGCCTCTACTAGGCTAATTCTCTCCTTCAGCGCTATAGTCCTTTCACTTACTTTTTGTAGATCATGTCTAACAAAAGACAGTTCTTCCTGTATAGTTTTAAGTTGAGCAGACATTTCGTTTAGGGAAGATTTTCAAAAGTTCATTGCTTTCATAACTTTTTTTAAAGACGGCTCTGCTTCCACCAACTCTTTCCCCTCAGCAAGTAGCCCCAGGGTCTCACTGGTCTCTCCAGTCACTAAAGATTTTGCCTCTAGATCACTTGTTTCTGCTAATAAGGTTGTTTGGGGGTGTTATTGACTTGTTCTTAGCCCTGAAGCCCCAGTCTGTGGTTTAGAATGTGTCTGATCTGATCTGGAGTATGCATGTATTTTCCAAGTGTTGCAGCTGCTTGACTTGCCTTTGTAGTGTGTTGTGATGACATTGTGAAGCAGGCAAGGGATTTTGTGCTAGAGAGTATGTTTGTATACTACCTTCCACCCCTGCTTAGCTAAGCTAACCCCCCCTAGTAGTACTATAGATGGTTCTATTGAAAAAGCTAGGTCTGTGTGTCCAATATCACAAGGGAAATGGGGATCTGAGGTGCGAAGCACAAAAAAAAGGGAAATGGAAACAGGCAGAGAATAAGTACAATGGTTGTCTCCCACCCATCCGCTGGTCATCCATCTGGGAAGATTTGTTTATAGGCTTCAAGCAGAGTGAGAGAAGGAGAATGGAGATTACTGAGCCAAATTGAACAGGAGTTGTGAAGTTCCTCTATAGCCACCAGAGGGAGGGGGTAGATGATCACTACAGGGGCCTCTCACATCCCCACCGACTCCAATGCTGTGGCCATCTGTCTAATGAAAGATGGGTGCTTCCAAACCTCTCACGACCTTGGTGCCCCCAATGCTGTTATACTGACTGGTGAGCCTTTTGTCTTCCCAGGGGGGGTGGTCGGAGGTCTCTCTATCTCTGCCCACAGAGGGAGGAGCCTCTCACTCTCTGTCTCCCCATGATCAGATACAGCGCTGTTCAGGAAGGAAAGAAGTCGACAGCCGTCTCTTACACGGCTGCCGCTGTTTGTACCACTGCCGCTTCTGGCCCCCACTCAGCTATTCACTCCCTTTATGACTCCCTTTGTGACTGGCGCTGCACGTCCCTGACCTCCACAGGTCCCAGCTTGGCTCAACTCAGAAGTATAGCTAAATGAGCTTGGTATCGGTCCACATCGCTGTAGTCTCCTGGCTACCGCCAATGCACGCGGCCCGCCTCCAGCTCTCGGCACGATTCGCCTGATTTAGTTCCTGGCTTAGCTCGGCTTAGCTTGGCTCAGCTCAGCATGCAGCAGAATAGCTGGATTAGGATCAGAGGTAGGGGAAGCGTCCCGCACTCACACTCACATCCTGGTCACGCCCCCTAGCTCCGAGCTCCTTTTCTTTTACATGACTTCAATTACTTCCTGCTTTCTATGCCTATGAAAATTATGTCATACATCCCAAGAGTCTTCAAGAGGGGAGGAAGGTTGTTTTTCCGCTAAGCACACTCTCCTGCCTGCATGCCTGAGCTAATGGCAGATGTATTCCAGGAAGTAAATGCTGCATGACTTATTTGCCCTTACTCAAGATGGCCATGGCCAAAAATGCTAGGGTGTGTGTTTTTAAGTGATTTCTAAACATAATAAAGCATGGACAGGTGGATAGATGGGGGAGTTTGCTTTAAATATTAAAAATTAATTAAATATTTGGTTTTTGGTTTGTGGTGCTCAGATGCAGTGTAGTTCCACTTTAATAAGGAGCTTGTTACCTCCCTTCCAATTGATCCTCATGGTAACAACATGTTCTTGTGGTGACTGCCTTTTCATACTCAGCAGTTGCTTAAAGAGTCTCCTGCCTGTAGTGAGAACACCTACAGTGATAGTAAAAAACGTATACACTAAAACAGAACCTTTAGATCTGTGTTGCCATTATGTAATGTTTAAAATGGATGTAAACCCGATTCATGAAATTTGAGCTGGGCAAATAGATCTGCAGTGTTTTCTTGTCTCTCTTCAAAGCCCTGTGCCTAGTAGCTGTCTCTTGCTGCGTTCCTCTGTTATCAGACTGACAAGTTTCCGTCACATTATGATAAGAGCAGCCAGAGTTTGGAGTCAGGGGAGGTTGCTATAAATATATTAGCACAACGGAGAGAGCTAAGTGTCTCTACCTTTGTGTAGAGAGGGTGTGTGCCTTTCCTCCAATCAGTTGTCTTGGCTGTGTGCCCAGGCTTCTCTGCAACAATAACCAGGAAGAGAAAAAATCCCTTACACCAAAGGCACTTTCTAAACAGTATCTATAGCAGATATGGATGTCATACTTATATAGGGAGATTTGTTTTATCCCTATGTATGTTGGCATGTGTGGCTGTTCACTTCATTGGGTGTATGTGAGGGTTTACATCCACTTTAAGATTTTTACCATTTGGAAACAAATGTATTGCTTTGACTGTTTGTGTAGCATGTCTCTCTCTGATCAGTTGTCCTCTGATGCACCTGCAAGACGCAAAGATATTAGGCCCTGTACACACGATCAGACATGTCTGAAGAGACTTGTCTGATGGACCGTTTTCATCAGACAACTCTGAACTTGTCTGATGGTCTGATGTGCGTACACACCATCGGACCAAATACTTCCAAGCATGCGTCGACTTGATTTTGAGCATGCGCGGGTTTTTGGTCCGATGCTTTTGTGTACTAACCATAGAACCTGTCCGACGGACATGTTCCATCATTTAAAGCATGTTTTAAAACTTTTTAAAACTTTTGTCTGACGGGCAACGGTCCCATAGGCTGTACACATGATCGAACTAGTCCAATGAAACTGGTCTGCAGAAAACTGCCATGAGAGCTTTTGCCGGGAAACCCAGCCGTGTGTATGCTCCATTTTAGAATTTTAAAAACAAGTAATATTTTAATTACTGCATAGTATAATAAGCAAAAATATACAGTCTTATTTTTGTGAACAGGTATATGGCCTATGAATTACTATGGTGATATCTACAATTCACCAGGGCTTAAAACTACATCAATTTTTCAATTTATTATCTTGTATCTTTCTCATCTAGAATGAACAGATATACCCCAACCTACTTCCCTTCACTGAATGGCCCATGATGGTTGATGGTCTGGTGCGCATTGGTTTTCCCTTTCCTTTCCCCATCAGTACCATCTTGGGGACAGGTCTAGTTGACAAAATTGTTGGCACTCTCTGGTCTCTCTCACTAAACGCACCGTTGTTGGAGTATGTACAGTATATATTGATACGGATGTCACCTGTAAACTCTATGCCTTTTATGTAGGCTATTTGTTAGCATTTTTGCTTATTGTACTATATACATTCTAATTCAAATATTACTTGTTTCAAAAATTTAGAAGCTCCTGAAGAAGCGATGCATACAAAATCGCAAAACATGTCAAGCTGTCTTTAACATCTTAAAGTGGATGTAAACCCCAAAAAAAAAATCTTTTTTTTGATGTCACAATGTATAAGATTTCCTATCATCTGTGCCCAGTCTTGCCACACAGAGTTAATCCAGCGCTGAGTAATCCTCTTTTAAAGTCCAGTGCAAATTAACCGGACTTCAGATAAAAACCGTTTCACTGTTTTTGCTTTCAGTAACAGGTTATTTACAAATATAGCGTGGACATGTTTATCATAACAAGAGGTGATCCAAAGTTCATTGTATATTACTAGGATGTGTTATGATGTTATATCACCTCATGTTATGATAAACAAAACATAACATATGATAAACATGTCCTTGCTATATTTGTAAATAACCTCTCACTCAAAGCAAGAAGAGAGATTCCGGACTTTTTGATTTAGGCAGGGTTTTATCTGGAAGGCTGTTCGTTTTCACTGAACATAAAAGAGGATTACTCAGCGCTAGATTAACTCTGTGTGGCAAGACTGGGCACAAATGATAGGAAATATTATACTCTACATTGTGACATAAAAAAAAATATATTTTTTTTGGGTTTACATCCTCTTTAAGGACCCAATCGGTTTCATCCAGGACCCATCACTCCACCCAGCGCGAGACCTGTACTATGATACAGCAAGCCCTGAGGCTATTGAGTTTATATCTTGGAGTGACTCAAATTGGTTCCTTTTTTATGAATTATTTTGTGTGATGTATTTATGTATCTATTTATGTATTATTGAAATTATACATTTTATTGGTACGTGCCTATAAAGTCCATCTTTTTTTGAAAGGAACATGTTCATATGTTTTTTTTCTATAAACCCGCATAAAGAGAAGGGGACATACTGCAAATACTCAGAAAGCAGAAAACAGACATTAGGAAAAGGACCCTTTTTTTGTATGAAGAAAACACCTCAGTTGAGTGTGCTCTGCTGCTTTGGTTTAGTTTTTTTCCAAGGTATTGTCCTATTCTTCCCCTCCAGGGTACCAGGAACCTGTCCCTGTCTAACTTGTTAGACTAGGCTCCTCCCTGGGCAGATACTGTACCTTTTTATAGCATAGAATTTTACAGTAAAGAAAAAGAAAATAATAAAGTCTTGAGTTCTGTGTTTAAAAAAGACACAGACTCCCCCACCGTGGCTGCCAGCATCAAGGGTAGTAGACATTTTTTTCTGCGTCATGCTCCAGCCTCTTTGCCCTTAAAGGAGTTGTAAAGGAAAAAAAAACTTTTGCCTAAAATGAATGTCTGCAAGGTAGACAGACAGAATAGTATAATGATTCTGTTAAAAAATTAGTAAATACCTATTAAATTCCTTCATCTATATCACCTCCGGCATTCTAGTTTCTGTTCTATCATTCACTTCCTGGTTTGCAGCACTCGTTCATGTAAGAACTACATTTCCCAGTATGCATTGCCCAGTAATTCACACCTTCTTGAAGTCTCTAAGGCCGCGTACACATGATCGGTCCAAACCGATGAAAACAGACTGAAGGTGTGTGTGGGCCCCATTGGTCAGTTATCCTTCGGTCAAAAAAAAGAGAACTTTCTTTAAAATGTAACCGATGGACGCCTAACCGATAGGTCAAAACCGATCGTTAGTATGCAAAACCAACAGTTAAAAAGCCGCGCATGCTCAGAATCAAGTTGACGCATGCTTGGAAGCATTGAACTTCGTTTTTTTCAGCATGTCGTATTTTACGTTGCCGCGTTCTGACACGATAGTTTTTTTTTTTAACCGATGGTGTGTAGGCACATCAGACCATCAGTCAGCTTCATCGGTTAACCCAGGGGTCTCCAAACTTTTTAACACGAGGGCCACATTGTAGATTTTACAAGTATTCGGGGGCCGAAAAAAAAAATCCAGTTATGTATAAAATATCAGCGGTGTCCCCATCAAAAGCATCCCCATCAGCAGTGTCCCCATCAGCAGTGACCCCATGTCCCCATCAAAAGCATCCCCATCAGCGGTGTCCCCATCAGCGATGTCCCCATGTCTCCATCAGCGGTGTCCCCATCAGCAGCATCCCCATCAGCAGTGTCCCCATGTCCCCATCAGCAGTGACCCCCATGTTCCCATCAGCAGTGTCCCCATCAAAAGCATCCCCATCAGCAGCGCCCCCATGTCCCCATCATCGTTGTCCCCATCAGCAGTGACTCCCATGTCCCCATCAGTGGTATCCCCATCAGCAGCGTCCCCATCAGCAGTGTCCCCATAAAAAGCATCCCCATCAGCGGCGTCCCCATCAGCGGCGTCCCCATGTCCCCATTAAAAGCATCCCCATCAGCAGTGTCCCCATCAGCAATGACCCCATGTCCCCATCAGCGGTGTCCCCATCAAAAGCATCCCCATCAGCAGTGTCCCCATTAGCAGTGTCCCCATCAACAGCATCCCCCATAGCAGTGTCCCCATCAGCAGTGACCCCATGTCCCCATCAGGAGTGTCCCCATCAGCAGTGACCCCATGTCCCCATCAGCGGTGTCCCCATCAAAAGCATCCCCATCAGCGGTGTCCCTATCAACAGCATCATCATGAGCAGTGACCCCATGTCCCCATCAGCGGTGTCCCAATCAAAAGCATCCCCATCAGCAGTGACTCCATCAACAGCATGCCCCATAGCAGTGTCCCCATCAGCAGTGACCCCTTGTCCCCATCAACAGCAACCCCCATAGCAGTGTCCCCATCAACAGCATCCCCCATAGCAGTGTCCCCATCAACAGCATCCCTCATAGTAGTGTCCCCATCAGCAATGACCCCATGTCCCCATCAGCGGTGTCCCCCATGTCTCCATCAGGAGTGTCCCCATCAGCAGTGACCCCATGTCCCCATCAGCGGTGTCCCCATCAAAAGCATCCCCATCAGCGGTGTCCCCATCAACAGCAACCCCTATCAGCAGTGACCCCATGTCCCCATCAGCAGTGTCCCCATCAACAGCATTCCCATCAGCAGTGACCCCATGTCCCCATCAACAGCATCCCCATCAGCAGTGACCCCATGTCCCCATCAGCGGTGTCCCCATCAGCGGTAGTGAACAAGCAGGAAGTGAACAGAACAGAGAAGAAATAGAGCAACTTCTGCGCAAAAACGAACAATGAGGAAGTGAAAAGAGGAATGTCTGCACGTAAAGGATGCTTATTAGGAAAAAAAAAATGTTTCCTTTACAACCCCTTTAACACTCGAGTTTATGAAAGCAATGACATTGGAGGTCATCTGACTTCTGTATCATACCCTGTCTTTCAGCACTTCCAGCATCTATCATGATCCTGGGTGCCATTCAATGATGCTACCAACTGTACCTCCAATTTTGAAGCCAGGTAGTCATGGGGGTCCTGCCACGAACACTGCCAGTGGCAGACAGCATGACCTTGGGTCATACACACACTTGACTTGGGGTCTTTAGCTTTCTATAGTCGGTCTGTGCTGGGGTGTTTTTTACTTTTTGTTATAATAAATATCCCCAAAAATTATGAAAAAGTTTGCAGCAGAACATGCGAACAGGCAAACAAATAGTTTGAACAGGCAAACACTGTTAAAGTCTATGGGACACGAATGTGAAAAATCGAAAAGAAAAAAAATAATTTTGGTTTGGGTTTCCCCTTAACCACTTGACAACTGGGCACTTAAACCCTCTTAATAAGCAGATCAATTTTCAGCTTTTGGTGCTCTCACATTTTGAATGACAATTACTCAGTCATACAAAACTTTACCCATATGACATTTTTGTTCTTTTTTTCACACAAATAGACCTTTCTTTTGGTGGTATTTAATCACCGTTGGGTTTTAAAATGTTTGCGCTATAAGAGAAAACAAGACTGAAAAGTCTGTAAAAAAAAGTTTTTTTCTTTGTTTCTGTTTTAAAATTTAGCAAATTATTTTGGCGCATTGTGGAGTATTGTAGGGAATTGTGGTGTATTGCAGGGTATTGCGGAGTATTGTGAGGTATTGTGGAGAATTTCGGGCTATTGCGGAGTATTGCGTAGTATTGCAGGGTATTACGGAGTATTGCAGGGTATTACGGAGTATTGCAGGGTATTGCGGAGTATTGCAGGGTATTGTGGAGTATGGGCAGGGTATTGCACAGTATGGGCAGAGTATTGCACAGTATGGGCAGAGTATTGGGCAGGGATGGCTGACTGGATCTGTGACTGCAATTGCCACAGATCCAGCCCACAGTGCTGCTGCCATCCGCTCTCCCCCTCTCACACTGTACCAATCGATCAAGAGAGGGGAGGGAGGAACCGGCATCATCACATGACATCAGTGGACATCATGGCTTAAAGGATTGACGGATTGACTTATGTTCGACTTGAACATCGGGCTCATCCCTAGCAGTGATCAGCAATTTTTAGTGGGACTGCAACATTGTGGCGGACAGATCGGGCACTTTTGACACTTTTTTGAGACCATTGACATTCATACAGTGATCAGAGCTAAAAATAGCAACTGATTACTGTATAAATGTCACTGGCATGGAAGGGGTTAACACTAGGGGGCATTCAAGGGGTTAATGTGTTCCCTCATGAGTGTTTCTAACTGTGGGGGCATGGGAATAACTGGAGGAAGAGACATATCGCTATTCCTAATTACTAGGAACAGCAGATCTGTCTTTTCTCCCCTGTCAGAACGGGACTTTGTGTGTTTACATACACAGACCCCCATTCTGGCTCTGGTGCCCGTGACCGCATGTGGCTGGTGGACACACGCATCGGGTCCCCGCAATGCAGCAGGTGCATTCACGCACCTCCAGTGACGCGCGTGCGTGCCTACTATGGCTCTTAAAGGTACCGATGTATAGGTACGTTGATTCATGGGAACTTGCCAACGTAAAATGTGTGTGAGCTGGTCCGCAAGTGGTTAACTACTTAAGACCCGGACCATTATGCAGGTTAAGGACCTTGCCCCTTTTTGCAATTTCGCACTGCGTCGCTTAAACTGACAATTGCGCAGTCGTGCAACGTGGCTCCCAAACAAAATTGGCATCCTTTTTTTCCCACAAATAGAGCTTTCTTTTGGTGGTATTTGATCACCTCTACGTTTTTTATCTTTTGCGCTATAAACAAAAATAGAGCGACAATTTTAAAAAAAATGCAATATTTTTTCCTTTTTGCTATAATAAATATCACCAAAAAATATATAAAAAAACTATTTTTTTCTTCAGTTTAGGCCGATACGTATTCTTCTACTTATTTTTGGTAAAAAAAATAGCAATAAGCGTTTATTGATTGGTTTGCGCACAAGTTATAGCATTTACAAAATAGGGGGTAGTTTTATGTCATTTTTATTAATATATTTTTTTTCCTAGTAATGGCGGCGATAATTATGGAGGACACATCAGACACTTTTGACACATTTTTGGGACCATTGTTCTTTTCACAGCGAAAAGTGCTATAAAAATGCTGTGAAAATTACAGTGAAGGGGTTAACCACTAGGAGGCGCTAAGGGGTTAAGTGTGCCCTAAGGGAGTGATTCTCACTGTAGGGGGCATGGCTGTAGGTGTACAGGGAGCAGACGATCAGTGACACTGTGCCACACAGAAGAACGGGGAAAGTGTGTTTACACACACCCCGGGCTTTTTTTCAGCGGGAGCGCGGGGGAACGTAGTTCCGGGACACCTCAGAACTGGTGGGTAAGGGGTGGAACCAAGGAACGGTGCTCGGAGGTGGGTAAGGGGCAGAACTAAGAAATGGTGCTCGAAGGTGAGTAAGGGGTGGAACCAAGGAACAATGCTCGGAGGTGGGTAATGGGTGGAACCAACGAACAGTGCTCGGAGGTGGGTAAGGGGTGGAACCAAGGAACGGTGCTCGGAGGTGGGTAGGGGGGTGGAGTCAAGAAGGGAGGAGTTCCTGCACCTATTCTCTGTTCTTCAGCTCCTGTGACCCATTTGCAGGACACCAGCAGCGATCGGGTCCGTGGGTCCCATGGGCATGGTCACGGAGCTTCGGACCCACTGCTGGGCTCTTAACCCCTTCCATACAGGGCATTTTCACCCCCTTCCTGCCCAGACCAATTTTTAGTTTTCAGCGCTGTTGCACTTTGAATGACAATTGCGCGGTCAGGCAACACTGTACCCAAATAAATCGTTATGTTTTTTTCCCTACACAAATAGAGATTTCTTTTAGTGGTATTTGATCATCTCTGCGGTTTTTATTTTTTGCGCTATAAACAAAAGAAGAGCGACAATTAAAAAAAAAACACAATATTTTTTTCTTTTTATTTAATACATATCACAATATTTTTTTTTAAAAAATGTTTTTTCCCCTCAGTTTAGACCGATACGTATTCTTCTACGTATTTTTGGTAAAAAAAACGCAATAATCGTATATTGATTGGTTTGCGCAAAAGTTATAGCATCTACAAAATAGGTGATAGATTTATGGTATTTTTATTTTTTTACTAGTAATGGCGGCGATCTGCGGTTTTTTTTTTTGTGACCGTGACATTGCGGTGAACATATCGGACACTTTTGACACGTTTTTGGGACCATTCACATTTACACAGCGATTATTGCTATAAAACTGCACTGATTACTGTGTAAATGTGACTGGCAGGGAAGGGGTTAACACTAGGGGGCGCTGAAGGGGTTAAAATGTGTCCTAAGTGGATATGTGTGTTTACACACACAGATCCACACTCCTGACGTGATTGCCGGAAATCGCGGGTGCCCGGCCGCAATCGCAGAGAGCTTCCCAGAGGGGGTTATCTATTGCAGGAGGAGCCACGAGAGCCATTGTGGGACCCCAGGAGAGGACGATCGGGGCCACTCTGTGCAAAATGGACTGCACAGTGGAGGTAAGTATGATGTGTTTGTTATTTAATTTTTTTTAAACAGGGACCTTTACAACTACTTTAAGTACAAGAACTACAGTAAATTAAACTTGGTTTCTTACTATGGTTTCTGCACTTTCCATTGAAATGTCCTACAGTATCACAAACAGGCTGAATAATATGAATAGGGAATTTATCTAGAATGAATAACCATGAGCTCATATTCTTTCCTTTGTGATGTGGGCTCCAACATCTTCATATTTATATTCATAATCTGTATGCCTCTTCACACTGTTTACTTACATCGGGGAGACACCCCACGTAAGAATAGTGAGAAATTGGCAAGAAAGTTCTTGTTAGTGCTTATCCAAGCAACAAGCAATATGTTTATATGGCACTTAGTCAGGCTTCTGTCTTTTTGTTTTTTTGGATACTTGTAAAATAACTATTTCATTTTCAAATAATCTAAATATCTACCTCAATAGCATTGCTGTTGATAGAGTACCAGAGGCCATCTTAGAGTGAACAGCAAAGATCTGGGAAAAACTGCACTGCCTGGCAGTTTGTTTAAATAAAAAGTTATCAAATGTGGTCTAGGGAGACATGGCTGGTTTAAATTAAAAACTATAATGTATTCTTGTAGAGTTGCTAAAGGAAACCAGCAACCATTAAGCATAAGCAATCTGCATATCTCATTACTTTATTTAAAGCCACAAAAACACACACTTCCCTCACCTATAATGAATTAAATAAAAAGTAAAGTACACACTTCTGTTATAATATTGTATATTATCATATTCATTTTTCTTGTACCTTCCAATAATTATCGTTCAGCATCTGGTATGTATTAGAGTGAAAGATTATCCAAAACTCTGTGTTAAATTTAATGGTCCCACCCATAACCATCTGCTTCTAAGGAAATCACTTGACTTTATACATCAGATAATGCTGATTGTTTCCATTATGAGCATACTTCAGAACATGCAGCCAATGTTATCAAAAATGTAATATAATAAAAAAAACTTTAAGTTTAACTACTACAATGAATAGTAGGCATCACATAAAATGTATACTATTATGTAAAGTAAAATGATGATGCTGTCTTCCTAATGCCGCGTACAGACGACCGTTTTTAATGTCATGAAAAAAACAAAGTTTTTCTCGACATGAATCTTGTCAAGCCTGCCTTGCATACACACGATCATGAAAAAAAAAAATGCTCGAGCAAAGCGTGGTGATATACAACACGTACGTGGCACTATAAAAGGGAAGTTCCATTCGGATGGCGCCACCCTTGGGGCTGTTTTAGCTGATTTTGTGTTAGTAAAAGTTTGGTGGGAGACGATTCGTACTTTTCAGTCTTCATGCTTTTCAGTCTGTTACAGCGTGACGAATGTGCTATCTCCATTACAATCGCTAGTTTTACCAGAACGAGTGTTCCCGTCTCATAACTTGCTTCTGAGCATGCATGTTTTTTCCACGTCATTAAAGCCTACACACGACCATTTTTCAAGTCTTGAAAAACGGCGATGTGGAAAACGACGACGTGAAAAACGACGCAAAAAATTAGAGCATGTTCTAAATGTTTAATGCCCATTTTCACGACAAGAGAAATGCTCTGGAGCCTACACACAGTCGTTTTTTATGATCAATTTAAAAAATACGTGGCATAAGACTAACATTTTTTTTTTTATAAAATTTTGCAAATACATGTTCTTTCTTCATACAGGTCACATTTAGGCCAAAATGTATCCTGCTTTGGTAAATATAACCCGAATCAGTGTATGTTATTTAGTATGAAAGTTAAAGAGTCTACTGTCAGGAATCTTTTACAGCAAATGGTAATTTCCATGCAATTGATACTCATTTTCCATGCACATGTGCGGGATCATGAGCATTGAAGACTAACTAGATATGTAAGGACAAGAATGCATGCATGCATGAGCATACTGCTGAAATATCTTCAGCTCTGGTTCCTGTATTCCTAGTTTGTGAAAGTCTGCTTACCTCATTCCTGACCTGGCTATGCCTGACATCTTTCTTAAATTGCCCCTGCCTATTATACTTGCTGCTTGCTTGGTTTACCAACCTCGGCCTGGACTTCTGACCACGATTCCACTTCCTGACTTGGTACCTCACTGCCAGCACGACACTGATTTCTGCATGTTCCCGACCTTAACCCCTTCAATACCGGGCCATTGTCATATGACGTCCACAAAGGGGATCTCCCATATGACGTCCTGGACTTTGGGGGGGGATATCTGAATGATGCCTGCAGCGAGAGGCATCATCCAGATATCCATCTCTTCTGCCGGCGATTCTGCACAACATAAAAATGATCATAACGGCGGTTCCGCTGCTTGATCGTTCTTATAGGCGGCGGGAGGGGACATCCTCCCCCTTCCACCGCCATCCAGATGGTCACCAGTCATCTCTATGACCGTCGGAGGACCCGGGCGCGATGTGGTGACGTCACGCCCGGGTCTCGTAAGTAAACAAAGCCGCGATTGCGGCTACTAAGCAACAGTATTCATGAGATCGGTGAATTTTTTTCACCGATCTCATGGTTTCCAGCCTGGAGGAGAGATGTGGGGTCTTATTGACCCCGCATCTCTCCATAAAGAGGACCTGTCACACACATTCCTATTACAAGGGATGTTCCTTGTAATAGGAATAAAAGTGATAAAAAATAAAAATAAAATAAAAAAAAGTGTAAAAAAATAAATAAATAGGTAAGAAATTAAATAATAATAAAAAAAATTAAAACGCCCTTGTCCCCGGTAGCTTGCGCGCAGAAGCGAACGCAAACGCAAGTCCCGCCGACATATGTAAACGCTGATTAAACCACATATGTGAGGTATCGCCACGTGCGTTAGAGTGCCAGCAACAATTCTAGCACTAGATCTCCTCTGTAAATCTAAACTGGTAACCTGTAAAAAAATTCAAAGCGTTGCCTATGGAGATTTTTAAGTACCGAAGTTTGGCACCATTCCATGAGTGTGCGCAATTTTAAAGCGTGACATGTTAGGTATCTATTTACTCGGTGTAACATAATCTTTCATATTTTACAAAAAAATTGGGCTAACTTTGTTATTTTTTTAATTCATGAAACGTTTGAAAAGGCGTTTGAAAAATGATTGCGCAAATACCGTGCAAGATAAAACTTTGCAATGACCTTCGTTTTATTCCCTAGGGTGTCTGCTAAAAAAAAACATATATAATGTTTGGGGGTACTGCGTAATTTTCTAGCAAAAAAATTATGATTTGTACATGTAGGAGAGAAGTGCCAGAATAGGCCCGGTATGGAGGTGGGTATAAAAGCCCTGTATTGAAGTGGTTAAAACACATGCCTGTGTTTGTGTATAAATGTATGACGTGGTAGGGCAATGGACAGCATTGGTAGAGCAGTGGACAAGGTCAGTAGGGCAGAGGTTGGTGTGAGTAGTTTATGTTTTTTATATTTTTTATATTACATTTTTACAATTGCATAATTTTTTATACATTCATTTTTATTTATTTATTTGTTTTACAATTTTCTCCATTTAAGGCTTTGGTGAAATGTTAGGGGTCTAAACGGACCCCTGATGTCTTACTTTTGAGATAAAGAAAGATAAAGAAAGGAACTGGTGACAGAGATTACCCAGTCCTTTTCTCTGTAGCCAAGCAGCAAGGGGATTCTGCCCAGCACAGAGGGATTAGGGTGTGCCCAGGCACACCTGCCACACCCTGTGCGCACGCCTATGCTTGTGACCAGAATCCATACTGCCACTGTAAGGATTTCTGCATTTCCAAGTTTCAGTTCACTAATCCAGTATCCTGGCACCGGCACCCTTCCACTGCCCTAACAGTCCCTGTCTCCACTACCAGGGGTGCATGGATGGGAGTTGCGCAAAAGGCCACACACATTATCTTGAGCTCCACAGCCAGGTATGTGTCACCTACAAGCTATGATGTATATATTTGAAAATTGACCAACTCTGAGGTTCTGACTGTCTATCTAATTTCTTGAGGCCCTAAAATGCCAGGACAAGGCATTTGGTAAGAGGCATGGGGGTTGATTTACTAAAACTGGAGAGTTCAAAATCTGGTACAGCTCTGCACAGAGACCAATCAGCTTCCAAGTTTTTATGTCAAAGCATAATTGAACAAGTTGAAGTTAGAAGGTAATTGGCTACCATTCCCAGCTTCACCAGATCTTGCACTCTCTAGTTTTAGTAAATCAACCTCAATGTGTCACATACCCGGTAGAAGACTAAATTGACGAAGTTGGCCTCTCTTATATCTTCAGCCCAGGCCCTATTGAAGGCGGAACAAGGGTCGGAAAGAACACAAGTGCCAGCAGGTGTTAATAGCAAAACTTGCACCAGGAGATGCAGGCTTGAGAAGTCAGGCAGGACATTAGGCCAGAAGCAGATGTGATGCACGCTGGACCAGCTGAGGTAAAGGGGCACTCCACATGTACTGTAGGTTCTGGAAGCGTGGCTTGTTGAAGTTATCATCAGGCTTTAGGCAAGAACGCACTGCGATGACTGGAGCGATTATGAAGCCGAAGCAGGCACTCATAAGTGGTATTAAGCCAAGTTATAAGCAGGAGCAGGCTCACAGCAGCCAAGGTCAGTAGTATGCAGGCAACGAGGTACAGAAATGTAGGTGAAAGCATGGTCAGGAACAGAACCAAAGCCAGGAAGAGGTGGGTTGAGGTACAAGCAGAAGCCAGGATCAGGTCAATAACAAACCGAATCATCAACAGAAATCAGATATAGGATACACTCAGGACACAAGGAAAGCTGAAGACCAGTCAGCACTTACAATGTGCAAGATCATTCCTTAAATTGCCCGTCTGGGCTATGTAGTGTGGGGATTCAGGTTATTATTAACTGCTTTAGTTATTTACAGTATTATTTATGTTCAGAGGAGTTGCGCAAGTACATATTTTGTTTTGTTTAGTTATATAGCCTGGATTATTTTTGTTAGCAAAATGGCAGCACATTAAAAAAAAAAAAAAAAGTCTTGGGTAAAAGCTTTGATAAATTGACCCTCGTTTTTTATTTTAATATTTATTAAATAATACATTATTTGGCAGTGCTGCACATACTGCTACAACATGTTTTTTTTACAGTGACCCAAAAGTTGAAAGCTATAGACATTGATTAGCCTGTACACCTTGAGATTCTCAAGAAAAAATACACAGGCCCAGATTCACGTACATCGGCGCATTATTGGACCGGCGTAGCGCACCACTTTTCCGTTAGACTTGCGTAATCTAGCCGCGTAATCCCGCCATTCACGAAGCTTTTGCGCAAGAGATTGCGCAAGCGTAAGGTTTTTTCCGGAGGCGTAAGGAGGAGTAATACAAATTGGGAGGGACGTGGGCGTGTTACATTGAAATGAGCCGTGACCCCATGCAAATGAAGGGCCGGCCGACTCGCGCATGCGCACGTGAAGGAAACCATGTCAGCTCCGTTGTGCGCATGCTCACAACTCGGGAGCGGCGCAATCAGTGAAATTGGAAATGGACTAGGGCAACGTTGTGAACTACGCAGACAGCATAAATAGACACACACAAACGCACTTCCATTGCAAAAGTACATCCCTTTGTGTCCCTTCCCATTGAATCAAGTGCTTTTGCTCTGTTGTTCGTTAGAGTGTGTTTTGTAGTTGTCAGATTAGTGTTCTGTGTGATCTAGTGCTTGTTGGTAGTTTTGTGAAAGTGTGTTTTGATAAGTGTTTTTTGACTGTTTGTTTGATTGATAGATTTCTGAGCGTTTGTTTTCTTGCTTTATTTTTTCATCTGATTTTTTTGTGTCTGTTTCTTGCTGAGTGCTAGTGTGATTTTTGGGTGTTCTTTTTCTCTTTGTGTGTGTTCTTGTCTGATTGGTTGTGCTTGTATTTGTGACAGATTTTTGGTGACTGCTAGTGAGTTTGTTTGGAAGTATGACTGAGAGAAAAAGAAAGCTTAATTTTACAGTGGGGGAAAAAAGAATTCTTGCCCGGGCCATTACCGACTATGGGCGTTTTCTCCACGGCCCGCAGAGTGCCACCACCACCCCGGCCAGGAGGAGGGAGATATTGGATATGATCACGGAGCAGGTCAATTCATCTGGGGAGGGGGAGACACGGACCCGGTCTGGGATTGAAAAGAAAATAAATGACCTCCGGCGTGAGGTGAAAAAAAAACTGGCCGCAATAAATGCCCATGCCAGGGGCACAGGAGGGGGCCCACCATGCCGGGTTAGATTTACAGCGACGGAGCGTGTGGTGGCCCTGACCTTTCACCGGCATGAAGTGGAGGGCCTGCCAGGCTTTGACACAAGTCCGGTCCCCGCGGTGCCAGGTAAGGTTTTTATTTCTCTCAGGTGTGTAGCATGTGTGGGGGAGGGGGTGAAAGGGAATATGTGGCAAGTGTGTGGATCCTCCAACCTGTGAATGGTTTGTGTCATCCACAGATGTGCAGGAGGGTGCAGGGCCATCTGGCCTGACCGCTCCAACGCCAGGACAGCAGCCTAATGAGGCCCCCCCAACAATGCCAGAGTCCGCGGAGGAGGAACAAGAGGAGGAGGAGGATCATGCGGAGGACGATCATGAGGAGGAGGAGAATCATGAGGAGGAGGAGTCCATGGCAGGCACTGGCCGTTTGGTTTCTGCGGACTCTTCCCCTCTGGCTGCAAGAAGCCTGCCCTCCCTAAGGGTGAGCCCCCCCCCTCCTCCCCCAACATGGCTCCCCTCACAAGGGCCTCCCCTTCTCCCCGGCCACAACCATCAGCAAGAGCCAGGAGGTCATCCCAGAGCACCAGGGGGGCGCCCAATCTCCTGCCCGCCAGTCTGAGAAGGAACCTGGCCACCCAGACCCGCCTTCTGAGACAGCTCTGCCAGACTATGGGGCGGGTGGATCAGAGCCTGTCCTCCATCAACGATAGGCTGGGTAACCTGGACTCCCACTCCCGGGCCTCCACAACCTGCCTAAATGACCTGCAAACTACAGCAGCAGGCGTTGGGCAGGATGTGAGGGCCCTTACCCAGGCTATCCAGGGCAACACGGCAACACTTGGTGCTGCCCTGGACAGAATAGCCGTGGCCTTGGAGGGCAGGCCGCCAGGTGGGCAGATCTCAGGGGCTGCTCCTCCTTCCCCGGCTTTTCCCCTCCCCCATGCGTCTCCCCTGAGGGTCCGGGGCCGTGGCCGGGGGCGCCCCAGGCGTGGCTCAGGCAGAGGGCATTAATTTTTTTTCCCCCTTTTTTTGGTTTGAAAGCATGTTTATTTTTGTTCTCTGCTTTTTTTTTTTTCTATGCATTTTTTTTTTCTATGCATTTTTTTTTTTTTTGCTGACATTTTTGGCATTTTTTGGGTTGTGAATGATGTTTGAATGTGGGGGTGACATTCCTGCTGGAAAAGGGGTGTCATCCTCAATTTGGGTGGAGAAGGGTTCCCCAGGACCAGGGAGAAGTGATTCCCAGGTCCGTGTGAATGGTGTATGAATGTACAGTGACATAATTGGAGCCTTGACGTGGCGTTACTGCTCACCAGTCTTGCATGGTGGACTGGTGCCAATCCAATTTGATGAGGATGTGGGGTGTGTGTGCTAGGGACCATAGTGGTGTGCATGCATGCATTCTCATTGTGCCATGATTAATGTGTGTGTTTAACGTGCAAAGATGCATAATGTGAGCTGGCATGAGATGGGGTCATGAGATGGGGTTCCAGTTCATATGCAGAGTCACCTTGAAGGGAAAAGACAGGAGGATGTTAGTCATGCATGTGCCACTTGTGAGGTGTGCATCACGGGAGGGGATAGTCATGCCTGACTCCCATGTCACTCACCAACCAGCCAGCTGTCCCCATACATGTTCTGTTTGAAATCTGTGGGGATGGGGCTCTGATTGTATATGTAGCTGTCATGGGTGTCATGGGTGGTGCCCTGTGTTGGGCTGCTGATGTCCTCCTGCAAGGTTGTGGTAATTCCACGATGGCATGAGGGGTGAATCTGAAGATGCGAGACACCTCAGGATCTCTCATGCCAAAGATGTCTATGCGTGTGTGATATATCAAGTGAAGAGTGAGGGGCTTGTATCAGATAAGAATATTGTATTAGATTAGATTAAATTGTACATTTTATATAAGCCAAAAAATAAAAAAATAAAACATCTCCCGTGCCCTCCTTAGTGCCATCCTCCGTGCCCTCATCCTTCTTTGTTCATCTAAAGTCAGTAGTATAGCTATGCGCGACGATGCCCCTGGCATGTTGGCATACAGATTGTTGGGCAACACGTGTGACTGCTGAACTCCTCACTAACAGTGTTGCTTTATCTGACAATTAGACTTTTTTTCAAAATTTAGACCAGCTTTTAGGTCCTCTAACTTTAGACAGAACATTTTGCAGTTGCGCACATCGCGTAGCCTGCGCAGCAACTGCGTTTTTTTGTGAATCCCCGTAACTCCCTCATTAGCATATTTGACTAGCAAATCAATGGTGTGTCTAGCGCAGTTTTGCGTGAAGGGAAGCGAAGGTCTAACTCAATTACGCCGGACCAAAAAACGTAGATTTCTGGCGTATATTGTTTTGTGAATCGCGTCCAACTATACGCACGCGCACATTTAGACTTACGCACGCGCAACAGCAGTTGCGCAGGCGTAATCGCTCTGTGAATCTGGGCCACAGTGTCTAAAATTTTTACCAACAACAATAAAATATAGGACAAAAGCAGTACTGAATACTACGATATTGGGTGACATAGGCTAACTATACAACAACTGTATATTTCTCATATACATTAAAATGATTGTGCTGGGTGAAATTTGGGAATAAAATGTTTTATGGACAATTAAAAAATAATCTTTTCTGAAATAATATACAGTATAGGATGTCTTTGTTAACTTATTATTAGTCTCCAGGCTAATCCACTGGCTCTAATGCCGCGTACACACGGTCGTTTTTTGCGATGTAAAAAAACTACGTTTTTTAAAACGTCATTTAAATTGATCGTGTGTGGGCAAAACGTCGTTTTTTGTCTTAAAAAAAACGACCAAAAAAAAATTCCAACATGCTGAATTTTTTGTGTCGTTTTTCAAAACGTTGTTTTTTGTTTCACAAAAAGTCACCGTGTGTAGCAAAAACGTTGTTCAAAACAACGTTTTTCAACCCGCGCATGCCCAGAAGCTAGTTATGAAGCGAGCTTCAATGGAAAAGAGTGGTGAACGTAACCTTGCTTTTTGTGAAAAAACGATGGTGTGTATGCAAAATTGTCTTTGAAAAGTGACGTTTCAAAAACGTCGTTTTTTACTTCACAGAAAACGTCGTTTTTTTTCATCGCAAAAAACGACCGTGTGTACGCGGCATAATTCTTTTTGTATAAACCAACTTCGTGGCAAAAATAGATCAAAATCACTGATGTGACATTCGCAAGGCATTTTTGATCAATTTTTACAACAGTTTGGTTACTCAAAACCAAAGAAAAACATAAAACTGTGGTTGGCAGATTGCTTTGGCTGAAAAGGAAAGCTCAAAAATTGCCAAGACAATTGCCAGGTATGTGGCCAGCAATACATTTCTTCAGAAAACAGCTTGTCAGTTGCCTATTTAACCCATCCTGCCCCAATATGTATATCAATCACTTGAGTACCAACTTGTAATATCCCTTCATTACAGTATTATTATACAGGATTTATATAGCGCTGACAGTTTATGCAGCGCTTTACAACTTGAGGGTAGACACATACAATACACTTTAATATAGTAGGAATCAGAGGGCCCTGCTTGTTGGAGCTTACACATTTTTTTAGTTTCCAGTGCTGTGATACTTTGACAATTAAGGTCTCCAACATTGTGCCCAAATACATTTTATATAGTTTTTGAGACAGACAGAGCTTTATTTTGGTGTTATTTATTAACCACTTAACCACTTAAGACCCGGACCAATACGCTGGCAAATGACCCAAGGGGTTTTTGCGATTCGGCACTGCGTCGCTTTAACAGACAATTGCGCGGTCGTGCGACGTGGCTCCCAAACAAAATATGCGTCCTTTTTTTCCCACAAATAGAGCTTTCTTTTGGTGGTATTTGATCACCTCTGCGGTTTTTATTTTTTGCGCTATAAACAAAAATAGAGCGACAATTTAAAAAGAAATGCAATATTTTTTACTTTTTGCTATAATAAATATCCCCCAAAAATATATAAAAAAACATTTTTTTTCCTCAGTTTAGGCCGATACGTATTCTTCTACATATTTTTGGTAAAAAAAATCGCAATAAGCGTTTATCGGTTGGTTTTCGCAAAATTTGTAGCGTTTACAAAATAAGGGATAGTTTTATTGCATTTTTATTAAATTTTTATTTTTTTACTACTAATAGCGGCGATCAGCGATTTTTTTCGTGACTGCGACAATATGGCGGACACTTCGGACAATTTTTACACATTTTTGGGACAATTGTCATTTTCACAGCAAAAAATGCATTTAAATTGCATTGTTTACTGTGGAAATGACAGTTGCAGTTTGGGAGTTAACCACAGTTGGCGCTGTAGAGAATGTGTACCTAATGTGTGTGTTTACTACTGTAGGGGGGTGTGGCTGTAGGTGTGACGTCATCGATCGCGTCCCCCTATTACAGGGATGACGCGATCGATGCTCCGGCCACAGAGAAGCACGGGGAAGCCGTGTGTACACACGGCTCTCCCCGTTCTTCCGCTCCAGGGACGGATCGCCGCACTGCAGTGGCGATCGGGTCCGCGAATCCCGCGGTCCCGGTCCTAGAGCTTCGGACCGGGTCGCGGGCGCGCGCCCGCGGGCGCGCGCCCGCGACCCACGGCTGGGTACTAAAACCAACGTATATATACGTTGATGTGCCCAGCCGTGCCATTCTGCCGACGTAAATCTGCAGGAGGCGGTCCTTAAGTGGTTAAGGACCCCTTCACGCCGATATATGTCGGCAGAATGGCACGGCTGGGCACATCCACGTACCTGTACGTGGCCCTTTAAGCCCAGCCGTGGCGTCGCACGTGCACTGGGAGCCCGTGCACGCGACCCGGTCTGAAGCTCCGGGATCGCGGGACTCGCGGACCCGATCGCCGCTGGAGTCCCGCAATTGGTCCCCGGAGCTGAAGAATGGGAAGAGCCGCGTGTAAACACAGCTTCCCCGTTCTTCACTGTGGCACCCCGCATTGATTGTGTGTTCCCTTACATAGGGAATCACAATCAATGACGTCACACCTACAGCCACACCCCCCTACAGTTAGTAACACAATGGAGGTCACACATAACCCATTCAGCGCCCCCTAGTGATTAACTCCCAAACTGCATTTGTAATTTTCACAGTAAACAATGCATTTTAAATGCATTTTTTGCTGTGAAAATGACAATGGTCCTAAAAATGTGTCAAAATTGTCCGAAGTGTCCGCCATAATGTCACAGTCACAAAAAAATTGCTTATCGCTGCCATTAGTAGTGAAAAAAAATAATAAAAATGCAATAAAACTATCCCTTAACCAAACATAGGTAGAAAAATACCTAAAAGACCTAAACTGAGGGGGAAAAAAGTGTTTTAATATATTTTTGGGGGATTGTTTTTTATAGCAAAAAGTAAAAAATATTGCATTTTTTTCAAAATTGTCGCTCTATTTTTGTTTATAGCGCAAAAAATAAAAATTAAAGGGGTGATCAAATACCACCAAAATAAAGCTCTATTTGTGGGGAAAAAAAGGACGTCCATATTGTTTGGGAGCCACGTCGCATGACCGTGCAATTGTCAGTTAAAGCAACCCAGTGCCGAATCATAAAACCTGGCCGGGTCCTTTAGCTGCCTAAAGGTCCGGGTCTTAAGTGGTTAACCTCTTCATTAACTATTACATTTTTAAAAAAAGCTAAAAAACCTTACTTTATGGTTAAATAAAAACATCAGAACAGTGCAAACATCCCTACAATTTACCCTTTTCTGAAATTAGACACCCCAAAGTCATATCAGTTTTTCTGCAATTTTTAGGAAATAAAAGGAACATGCTAGCAAGATTGAAGGTTTTGTACAGTGCACAGTGTGCCACATGTATACAACAATGGAGCAACAGCTCCAGGATGGATATAGCGACAGATGTGAGCGGGTTGCCCTTCTGGAAGCTCACATTACAGATCTGAAGGATCAATTTGCAACACTAGACAGAACTGACAATCTTGAAAGGGGTCCTCTGGTTAGTAGGGCTGATGTGGAGGGGTAGGTCAGGATTATCAGTTATACAGATGGGTTGCTCTAGTAAGAGGAAGTGGTAGGGGCACAAAAAAGAAAGACCAGCCCTGGGTTTGAGCACCCAAACAGATTTGCCAAGGTGGGTGAAGATGTGGGGGTTGCAAGCTCAGAGGTGGCAGCCCTAGATTTAACTGCTGTCCCTAACAGCCAGGAGAACAGCCCATCTAGTAGGAGTGGTGAGGGGTAGTGCAGGAAGGCCGAGACAGTTGGTGGTAATAGGGGACTCTATAATCAGAAGGACTGATAGAATAATTTGTTGCCAGGATTGCCTCAACCGAATGGTTTGCTGTCTCCCTGGTGTCAGGGTTCGACATGTGGTGGACAGGGTTGATAAATTACTGAGAGGGGCTTAGCATGACCCACCTGTCTTGGTCTACCAATTGGTGAACTAATGACAGAATACATGGAAGGTGGAGGCTCCTTAAGAATCAATTTAAAGAACTAGGCTGCCAGTTGAATGTAAGGACTGCCAACTTGATATTCTCTGAAATGTTGCCTGTGCTATGCGCCCCACAGGAAAGACAAATAGATTAGAGAACTGAATGCATGGCTAAAGGCCTGGTGTAAGAAGGAGGGATTTGGGTTTTCTAGAGCATTGGGCTGACTTTTCATTGAAGTACAACCTATATGCTAAAGATGATTTGCATCTAAATGAAAGGGGGTCTGTTGTGCTTGGGGAGAGAGGGGGGAAATTAGATTATAATGGGTGAGATGGGTTAAGACAGGGGCCAGTGCCTATTGGTGGGTGGAATGGAGAAATAAGGGGGAGGGTTATGGCAGCTGATAAGAAGGTTCCCATGTTGCAAACAACTATTGGAAATGGTACTATTTGTATTCAAATAAAAAATATGCAAAATATGTGTGCAAAATGTGACAATGAATTAAAGTGTTTGTTTACCAATGCCAAAAGTCTGCCAAGCAAAAAGGATGAGTTAGAAGGTTTGCATGAAGAGAACCATTATTTACTTGGTATTGCTGAGTATTGGCTTCATTCTTCTAATGACTGGACTAATAATATTCCTGGCTATGCTCTCTTGTAGACAGACAGGGTAAAATGGAAAGATGGTGGTGTCTGTCTCTATGTGAGAAGTGATCTCAAAGCAAGTGTAAAATAGGACCTAGTTGATGGAGTGTGTGATGAAGCTAAAGCATTATGGGTGGAACTTCACATGGGTGTAGGTACTACAAAGGTTATCAATGGAGTTTGTTATATACCTCCCAGTGTTAGTGAGGAGGTTGAGTATCAGCTCCTTGCACAGATGGAAAGGGCTGCAAGGGCTGGGACAGTGATAATAATGGGGGATTTTAACTACCTGGAAATTGATTGGAGTAATGGTACTGCAGGAGCAGTTAAAAGGCAAACATTTTTAAACCTATTACAAGACAATTTTATGGTACCGTTCATAGAGGCCCTGACTGGGAATGATGCTCTGCTGTACCTAGTATGCTCAAACCATGCAGAGCTTATTACTGATGTTTATGTAAAAGAATATATGGGCAGAAGGAAGATGATTTTTTAGCCCTGGAGGGCTTCCTTTGACAAACAGGGATACTTTTTAAGGTGGCGACTTAGGGAAGACCCACCACTCACCGTCGGGTGTCTGATGACAAATTTTTTTTGAAGATCTTAGATCCCCCCCCATCTACAGTAATGACACCCACTTATTATATTAAACAGGGACTCCACCTATAACAGATTTTGTCAGTTTTCACAGTTTGACTACAAGCCCTGGTACCCAGGTATGAACTGAGCAGTAAAATATCATGCTCCTCCCAATGGTTGATTCAGGATACTTAATAAATCTGCCGACCCTAATATTCACTTAGCTTTGACTCATGTGGGTGCAAATATTCTGCTACACATTCAACACATGAAGGGAAAGCGAAACAAGAAGAACAAGAATACTATTAAAACTTTAGCCGTCGAGGAATCTCTTAAAAACATGGACTCCAAACTCCAGACACATACGCTGGAAATTACCGAAAATTCTATGTCTGTCAAACAAATCTCATCTCACCTGTTAGCCATCTCACCACC
The DNA here is from genome assembly GCA_029574335.1 of Rana kukunoris. Classification (NCBI taxonomy): domain Eukaryota; kingdom Metazoa; phylum Chordata; class Amphibia; order Anura; family Ranidae; genus Rana; species Rana kukunoris. The sequence goes on along the minus strand of CM056052.1, from coordinate 311,556,750 downwards.
CCCTTCATCAGACTCTATATCACATACAGCGCTATACTCGTCTGTTGTTAAAGAAGGAATAATATCCACAATGTCGGGTCAATTAACCCCTTCTGAGGCCCCTTCTCAAAACCCTATCTACATCCATTCTAATACTGAACGCTCCCCTGAAGCCCCCTTCAATGTTACTGACTTATTCAACAGGATATCGGAAATGCTAGATAGGGGCCTCGCCCAGAACGCTGAAAGAATCACTAAGGACATCAGGGCCGACTTCCAAAGCCTTGGAAACAGGATTGAATCCATAGAACGGAAACTGGATCTTAATGTCTCTAGAATCGAACAAAATACTGACCACATACAACACCTGCAAGAACAACTGGAGGCGGCCCAGGCCAGAATAGATGATTTGGAGAACAGATCAAGGAGGGATAATTTCAGGCTCAGGGGGCTACCTGAGTCCATCACATATGTACACTCAGCTATACAGGACATCATAAAAATCCTGATCCCATCCATGCCTATTCACAAAATGGAATTAGACAGAGCACATAGATCCCTAGGCCCACCAAGAAAAGACGGCTTACCGAGAGATGTGATAGTAAAGCCTCACTATTACTCCACCAAAGACGAGGTGATGAAAAAATCTCGACAACAAGAAAACCTTCAATATCAAGGTGCAACGATTCAAATATTTTCAGACATATCTCCCTACACCATTCAGAAGAGGAGAGCGATGAAACCACTACTTTCTGCCCTCATGAAAAAAGACATTAAATACAAATGGGCCTTCCCATTCGCCTTAAAATTCAACTATAACGGCAGACTCCACATAGTACACAACTTTCAAGAAGGTGAAAGACTATTACTAGACCTGAAAATTATTTCACATGAACCAGCCATGGACACTTTACCACCGCAACAAACCTCAGCTGAAAGAAATACACCCAATAGTCCAACCTCAAATCCCTGGAATAGAGTCAAACACAGGAAAGTCTAAAATAACTCTACTAAACATGAACTGGAATGATTTAATCTTAGCTCCATCCCCCATTCATATAAGTTGTTGTGTATTTTTTTTTTTTTCTTCCCCAATAGGCCTTCTTTTAATATGATTTGTTTCTCAATTCTTGATCAAATTACTTATAAGGTTTTCTGGTAGAGTAAGAGTTAATATTTACTGGCTCACTTATATAATTTATTTATTCTTGTGGTTTTTCAATATCTACTTACCCATATGGTTCTACAATTTTTATTTTTTCCTATGGTATTAAAACATTTTTTTTTTTTGAGGGGGGAAGGTACTATCTCTTCAATTGTTATTTTTGGGGGATCAACCCTTTGTTTTTCAAAATGTAATTCATGAACTTTTTGATTGTTGCTGACAGCTGACGGTGAGGCCCTGAGCCTCAACCTACTTCTTGGAGCGACACTTTGTCGCCCTGACAAGTAGGAAGTTAGTCCTCTAAATGGACTACTCTAATAAATTCTGTTTGATTGAAGGAAGGAGCAAACTTCCCTTCCTTCAATCTGGGTCATGGTTTGACCTTTTGCAATACTACATCTTGCTTTGTTGTTACCATTTTTGCCTTTATTACCATGTATCTATTCTCCCCTTCTTTTCCCCCTTTACCTTCCCACCCTCCCTCCCGGCCTACCTGCCATCACAGGTGTCTTCTGAGCTATGGACTCAGTCTGCAAGACACGATCTGTCCATAACACTCTTTACGACCCATGGCTGGCTCAAATAACACTACTAAACCCCTGCGTGTTGTGACACACAACACCCAGGGGTTGAACTCTCCTATTAAAAGACGAAAAGCCCTCCAGGCATACAAGGCGCTTCATGTAGATATAGTGCTCCTGCAGGAGACACACTTCCCAAGGCGGTACTCCCCCTCATTCCTACACTCCCACTTCCCAGTATTCTATTTATCCAACGCGGAAAACAAGACGAAAGGAGTGGCTATCTTGTTATCCAAATTTTGTAATTTTAATTTACTAAAGGAATATGGAGACCCGGAAGGCAGATTTATTTTGGTAAAAGGAACTCTTGACGAGAAGCTATACACGTTTGTCTCCTATTACGCCCCCAATAGGGGACAGAAGAAGTTTTTCTCTCAGATGCTTGAGGTCCTCCATCGTCTTATGGAGGGCATCATTATCATGGGAGGAGACTCCAACCTGGCTTTCGATTCGGGCTTAGATAAATCCAAACCAAATAATAATAAACTCATAAGGCCAACCAAAATTAGCACACAAGTAGCTGACATGCTTCATCAATCCCGATTGACCGATATTTGGAGAGAATTAAATCCGAAAACTAAAGATTACACCCACTATTCTAATCCTCACAAATCGTACTCCCGCATAGACCATATATTAATATCCAACCATCATGTCCCAGCAGCCTCTAAATCCACTATAAAGGATGTCCCTTGGTCAGACCACTCCATGGTTCTATTAACCTTGAGAAAAGAGGACACAACTCATAAAATGTCTCACTGGACACTTAACCAGTCGATCTTAAAAGATCCCACTCTCATGGCAGAAATTGAACAATCCATAAAGGAATATTTTGAAATTAACGATACTAAAGATATATCCCCCGAAACCTTATGGGCTGCCCATAAAGCTACAGTTAGGGGAAAAATAATACAAATTGCAGCCAAACTTAGAAGACAAAAGAAATTGACCATAGAGAAATTGGAAGAGACCTACTCAGAGTTACGTAGAAAACATAAATTAGACCCTCTCAGTGTTCCCACCCACGATCTTGACGCTGCTAGATCGGCCTTAAACCTAGCTCTGACAGCAAAATCAGAAAATGATCTAAAATGGACAGGTGCCAGGTTCTACCATTTAAAGGATAAAATAGGTCCAATGCTAGCAAGCAAACTATCTCCCAGATTTAAATCGAGAACCATCCCTAAGATAAAAATGGCAGATGGTACCCTTACCCTAAATCCTCGGCGGGCGATGGGGGCCTTCCACGACTTCTATTCCAAGCTCTACGCTAAGGATAGTAACTTTTCTTCGGACAAAATAGGTGAATATTTGAACAGCCTGAATCTTCCCAGGTTGACAAAAGTTCACAAGGAGTTGATGGAGGCACCCATTTCAGCTGAGGAAGTTATGTCAGTGATCAAAAACTTAAAATTAAACACAGCTCCTGGCCCTGATGGATTCTCAGGGTCTTACTACAAAACATTTCCTATCATTCTATCACCCTACCTAGCACGATTTTACAATCATTTGACTGAGGGCTCCCCTATAGATAAACAACTTAATTTGGCCTATATTTCGTTGATACCGAAACCAGATAAAGATCATAGCCTAGTAGAGAACTATAGACCGATATCCCTCATTAATAACGACCTAAAAATACTTACTAAAATAATAGCTAATAGGATGTCTGCCTTCTTAGGTCAATACATATCCAAAGATCAAGTAGGTTTTATCACAGGGAGACAAGGCCCGGACCAGATCAGGAGAGCTATTGATCTTATCTCTTTAATGTACTCGGGGTGGTCTGGAAGCACTAGACAAAGAGGTATGCTTCTCTCACTTGATCTCCAGAAAGCATTTGATTCAGTATCTTGGCCATTTTTGTTTTCTGTTTTGAATCGTTGGGGGTTTGGTTCTAAATTTTTAGGAATCATCTCCGCTTTCTATTCCTCCCCTGAAGCTAAAATCCGGTTACAAGGCATATTCTCGGAATCTATAAATATCCAAAGAGGCACAAGACAGGGCTGCCCTCTATCTCCTCTGATATTCGCTATTGTTATTGAATCTCTGGCCATAGCCATCCGAGATAACGCGAATATCAGGGGAGTTTATTGTAATAAAAAAGAACACAAATGCGCATTATTCGCAGATGATTTGCTACTCTTCGTGACCTCTCCCATCTCCTCCCTTCCGGAAATTTTCTCCCTGCTAGACGAGTTCTCTAAAGTCTCGGGTCTCACGGTAAACATGCCTAAATCTAGGGCCCTTAATATTTCTCTTTCAGAACCCACAGTGTCCCTCTTGAGAAACAAATATATTTTCAAATGGGACTCTACGTCTACTAACTATTTAGGTATCAACCTGACCCCAAATTTCCAGAATTTATACTTAGCCAATTACCTTCCTATGTATAGGAAACTCGAGAAGGACCTTACCGAATGGGGAGCGCAGAAAATAGGCTGGATCGGCAGAATTAATTCTACCAAGATGACTCTCCTCCCGAAACTTCTATATCTTTTTCGATCCCTTCCGATCCCGATAATAAAAAGCCATCTAAAATCCTTTCAAGGTAAAATCACCAAGTTTATCTTGAACAAAAAGGGACCCCGTCTTCCCTCTCGTAGTCTGTTTAACTTACCTGAACAGGGAGGTCTAGGAGTGCCAAACTTGTTATGGTATTATCAATCCGCGAGGTTAGCGCAATTATCGGAGGTTTACCTTGGAAATAATCGCCCAGATTGGATAGAAATAGAAGAACAGGCTTCCCCATTATCCACAATCGAAGAACTCATGTGGCGTGCTCCTAAAAGTAGACCCCCTATACTATCCCCCACCCTATCACAAGCATTGGTATTATGGGATTCACTTAAAAGCAATCCACTCTTAATTAGTGTTGAGCAGAATATGCCATATTCGATTTCGCAATATATCTCGAATATATAGTCGAATATTCAAGATATATTCGCTAAATACGAATATTCGTGATATTTTTTGGAAATGAAATGATTGCGAAATTTCGCTATTGCGAATGCGAAATTTCGAGAAATGCGGAAGGAGCACTCTGATTGGCTCAGAATATTCGTGATATTTTATAATACCAAATAATTGCGAAATTTCGAGAAATGCGGAATGGAGCACTCTGATTGGCTCAGAATATTCGTGATATATTACAATACAAAATAATTGCGAATATTCGGCAAATGCGGAAGGAGCACTCTGATTGGCTCAGAATATTCGTGATATTTTATAATACAAAATAATTGCGAATATTCGGCAAATGCGGAAGGAGCACTCTGATTGGCTCAGAATATTCGTGATATATTACAATAAAAAATAATTGCGAATATTCGGCAAATGCGGAAGGAGCACTCTGATTGGCTCAGAATATTCTTGATATATTACAATACAAAATAATTGCGAATATTCGGCAAATGCGGAAGGAGCACTCTGATTGGCTCAGAATATTCGTGATATATTACAATACAAAATAATTGCGAATATTCGGCAAATGCGGAAGGAGCACTCTGATTGGCTCAGAATATTCGTGATATATTACAATACAAAATAATTGCGAATATTCGGCAAATGCGGAAGGAGCACTCTGATTGGCTCAGAATATTCGTGATATTTTATAATACAAAATAATTGCGAATATTCGAGAAATGCGGAATGGAGCACTCTGATTGGCTCAGAATATTCTTGATATTTTATCGTAATTTCGCAAAAATGCGAATGAGAAATTTATTGCGGAATTCGACAGTAACACTCTGAAATTGAATATATGTGTTATTTTAGCTAAAAACAATATTGCGAATTTATCGAAAATAATCGCGCGATATCGCTATTGCCGAATAATCGCATTGCGATTTATCGGCAATATAAATTGATCGCTGCAGCTACTCGGCCCAAGGTCTCTAATAATACCAGCAATGCTTTTAGACGTCGATGGGGATCTCTAGGATGTGATCTGTTCTAAAAAAAAAAATAGAAAAAATATGAATATTCGAAATAGCGAATATTCACCGCGAAATTCGGAATATATCGCGAATACTCGAATATGCCATATTCGAGCCGAATATTCGCAATACGAATATTCGTGAGCAACACTACTCTTAATTTCTAGAGGCAAACCTTTGTCAAGTATCTTTCTCGACCCATCTTTCTGCCCCAAAACGGAAGTGGACTCCTTCAAATGGTGGCTTGATAGGGGGGTGTACCGCATTGGTCGTTTCTTTTAACACATAGGTCCTCTTACTGAGCAATTCCTTATAGACAACCTTTGCCCCCCCCCCCCTCGGAAAGATCCAGATTACACCAAATACATACCTTTTTTTAGAAACTTTGGAACGATAAAACAATTTCTGGCCTTTTGACCCCATATGAACACAAATGCGAACAAGCTCAGAATAGGAAAGGTATTATCTCTATCATCTACAAATCTCTTGCATCAAATAACATAAAATTACCTCATATGCTAGCTTGGGAAAGAGAGCTTCAAGAGGACTGGGACTTGGTGGACTGGCAAAAAAACTACTCTAGATCTCTTAAGGGTTTTAAGAGTCCACCCCTCATTGAAGCTAATATAAAAATTTTCACTAGATGGTACTTGGTCCCATTCAAATTGGCCACCATGTATCCGTCATCCTCACCACTATGCTTTAGAGGTTGACAAGGAATAGGCACCATGATCCATACTTGGTGGGAGTGCCCTAGGATACGGGGATTCTGGAACAGGGTATTCCAGATTATCAGGAGAGTTACCGGTTGTAACCTCCATCAATCTCCTGCAATAGCCTTATTGAATGGTCTAATACCACAGAGTTCCAAGGCCATTAGACAGCTGATTCTATTTATACTGACTGGCGCCAGAATCACTTTAGCGGCTGCATGGAAGAAACCGTCTGTTTCCATTTTACACATGAAGAGAAAGGTTACATGGATTATGGAACAGGAAAAAAGAATTAACTCTATGTTAGATACCTCTACCCAGTTCACTGAAATTTGGGAACCTTGGTTGATTTACATGGGAATCTCCCACAACATGTAAGTTTAGTTTTGGCTCTGGACTCAGACTGATGTAATCCTATGGCAGGTAGGCCCACCCTCCCTTTCCCTTTCCTCTCCTTCCTCTTTCCTCCTTCTCCCCCTCTCTTTTATTTATTCTTATTTTTTCTCTTGAACAGGAGATATTCATTACATATCATATTCTCCACTGGTCTCAGCCTAGTGCTGATTTAGTTTAACTGGATGTATGTATTAAATTCCTTGTCTCCTTTTAGGTTTATAAGTTAAGAGTTGATTGAGAGATGTTTCTCTGGACAACATTTGGATCCAATTTTTTTGTCATCAAGGGGGGGCTGGGTGGGGGGGCTGCCCCCCCCTCCTCGACACAGATTGCTCCCGGTGGGGGTGTCAGGGGGAGGGGATGCCCCCGGAAACCTATCCTCTCCACGGTTCGGTATGATTTATTCCTTACATATATTTTAGTTTTATGATCTCAGCTTATAATAAAAGTTTTATAGATTGCTTAGTAAACAGGGAATTTTAGCCCTAAAATGTTGTCGCTACCTCTACTGATTCCCATCCCTCCTGATTATACACGTTTACACTCCCATGTTAAACTTACCAGGTATATAGTCGGGACATTGGGGGGGGAGGGAGGAGAGGGGGAAATCTAGTTAAGAAATGTAATCTATTGTTTACTACTATAATTGTCAACACAATGTTTCCTGATGCATTTATTGTATTACGTTTATTACTCTGTATGCTCTTTATTTTATTATAATAAACTTAAATTTAAATGAAAAAAAAAAAGAATATATGGGTAGCAGTAACCATACCATGATTTAATTTAATGTAGGCCACAAGCACATACTGGAATTATAAAAACAGTTTACTAGTAAATTTTCCAAGGATGAGGGCTGCTCTCCAAGTCTTATGCCGCGTACACACGGTCGTTTTTTGCGATGAAAAAAAAACGACGTTTTTTAAAACGTCATTTAAATTGATCGTGTGTGGGCAAAACGTCGTTTTTTGTCTTAAAAAAAACGACCAAAAAAAAATTCCAACATGCTTGAATTTTTTGTGTCGTTTTTCAAAACGTCGTTTTTTGTTTCACAAAAAGTCACCGTGTGTAGCAAAAACGTCGTTTAAAACAACGTTTTTCAACCCGCGCATGCCCAGAAGCTAGTTATGAAGCGAGCTTCAATGGAAAAGTGTGGTGAACGTAACCTCGTTTTTTGTGAAAAAAACGATGGTGTGTATGCAACATCGTCTTTGAAAGTGACTTTTCAAAAACGTCGTTTTTTAGTTCACAAAAAACGTTGTTTTTTTTCATCGCAAAAAACGACCGTGTGTACGCGGCATTAGACCAGGAGGAAATTTTGGCATCAATGAACACAGCACAAAAACACTCTTTGCGAACACACTGCAAAATATATTCCCATTGGCAATACATTTAAAATGCTTAAAATAAAACCTATGTGGCTCACGGCTAAAGTTCAAAAAGCTATGAATAAAAAGAAAACAGCGTTTTAAAACTATAACAATTATGGAACACTATCATCATTTAAATGTTGCAAAGCATATAACAGAATATGTAACAAGAAAATCAAGGCTGCAAAAATTAAAAATAAACAGACAAACCCTCAAGATAGTAGGACAAACCTCCAAAAAAAATTCAAAAATATTAATACAGTAAAGCGAAGCTTGAAGGGCTTGTGGAGCGCAGCGTGGAAGGGATGACATCCAAATATGGAAAGGTTTCTTCACAGTAAGAGCTTTGAACATGTGGAATAGACTCCTTCAAGCGATGGTTCTGGCCAGCTCAGTATATTTCTTTTAAAAAGGCATGGATTCTTTCCTAAATGTACATAATATAACTGGATACTAACATCTATAGACAAAGTTAATCCAGGAAATATCTGATTGCCTCTTGGGGGATTGGAAAGGATTTTTTTCCCAAGCTGGAGCAAATTGGTACATGCTTTTCTGTTTTTTTCTATTGCCTTCCCCTGGATCAGCTGTGTGTAAAGGATTGCGTATATAAGATTGTTTGGTTTCCCCCCCCCCTTTTATTGGTTGAACTAGATAGACGTGTCTTTTTTCAATCAAACTAACTATGTAATTATGGAACATGTTGTAGTTGGGGATGGTTAAAACATGGAGCTTGGTAATGATGCACTAGCAATAGTGCATGCAGGCCATAAACAGGGGTGGTAAAGGGTCACATACAGTGGGAGTATGGCACTTCCCAGTCCTTTAAGGGGTTTCTGGTGCCTGGAGATGGGGTGGGATTTCTGATCATGTGACTGCCGTGATTGGTTGTCACAGCGGTCACATGATTGGAAATCTCCCGCACGCAAGTAGCCCAGTGTCTGAAAGCATACACATGTTAAACCATAGGGCAGGCAACTGAAATTTTTTTCACAATACAGCTCTTATGCATGTGTGTGAACAGCTTTTCTAGGCATGCAAAAAAACAGTGTCTGCTACTGAACCTGAAATTACTTTGCTTATTATGAATGAATGAAAAGGGCCATTGTTATAATGCATAATTGGTCGTGAATGTATATGGGCATGTACAGTTTCAAGACTGCATCTGAAATCAGTGGAGAAGGTAGCAGATATTCAAATGATGTTTGTAATGTTCAATTTAAATGATTTTATAATAAACAAAAACAACATTTATTGAAAAATATATATAAATAGAGTTTTTTTTTACCCCCTTCTTGAAAAGCTCACCAATTCCAGTAGCGAGAGTACTATTGATGAGTGGAGGGTGTTGTCGGACCTTGAGAGAGGCAGGCCATTGCTTTGAGTGAGAGCTCTGTGGTCTGACACTCAACTCTTTCTATAGTACGTTTCAGTTCAAAAAAGAGTACATGAAGATCAGATTTATTGTCTGCATTATAGTAGTAGAGTGTGATGATTCAGTCTGTTTTTAAATCATCCAGCCATGTGCAAAGGAAATTCACATAAGCTCAAATTCATATGCACCTATGTACAAGATTAAGTGTATAAAGTGAATACAGGATCTCATGACTGACTACAAGAATGTACTCCTTTAATAAATCAACTCCACTGTGAACAAGGTTTTTGGATAGGAAAGGATTGGGGGAATCTCGCGCCAAAATACAATGGGGGAGGGGAAGGAATATTACAAATGTGAACTAAGAGCTGCTCCCTAAATAATGCAGAATACTGAATTATACGTGTGAACAAGTGAAGAAAAAAGGGGCGCTATCTGCTAATATATTGAACATATAGGGGCAGATTCACAAAGACGTAATATTCCGCTGCGTAATCGAAATACGGTACGCTGCCGTATTTCACCAGACTCTACACCGAATTCAGGTAGTTTTTTTGCGCGTACGCTATTGTGTCGTATTTTTTTTCCGCCGCGCAATCGAAATACGTGATTAGGGGGCGTGAAGCATTTAAATTAAGCGCGTCCCCGCGACGATCGAACTGCGCATGCTCTGTTCAGGAATTTCCCGCCGTGCATTGCGCGAAATCACGTCGTGACGTCATTCGTTGTTTGAGTAGCGGCGTTTACGAACATTCCTATTCCCGGACGACTTACGTTAAAAATAATAAAAGACATCGGAAAACGTTGAAATTCGACGCGGGAACGACGGCCATACTTAACATGGGCTGTCTAATATTAGAGCAGCAAAAAGCTGGTATAGTGAAACGGAAAAAAAAGATTACTAAAGGTGCCGTAAGAGATTGCGTTAAAAGTGCGAAATTTTGTGGATTGCAGGCAAAAGCTCATTAGCATACCCTGACGGCGAAAAACAACAGGAAGTCCGCCCAGTGGCCGCAATTTTCTTGCAGCGTAGATCTGAAGGCGTACTAACACGTAATACAGTCGAAATGAAGCCCGCAGGTGTCTTTTCATGGTTTGAGGATTTCGACTAGCGTAAAAACGCCCGTAAGTCGAAATTACTCCAGTCTAACAACATTTACACAGGCGTAATCGCTTTGTGAATCTAGGCCATAGTGTACAACATAAGTGTGAACAATATAATATTGAACAATAGAAATGAAAAAAAAAAAAAATCGTGGCACAACAATATGAGCAAATAAATGACAAACAAGTAAATACAATATAAATGCAAATAATTGTAATAATAATAATCAGTGAATGTCTGCACAAAGTCCATCAAAAATTAAGATGTGCATTGATGTGCTGAGAAACAATTGTAATCTTAAAAAGTGCTTTGTGTTGGATCATCCAAATATAGTAATCCACCTTCACCAAAGTGCCACCGCAAGTGAGGATAGATGGCTCCTTACCCGATGTTGTTGACCTATTACTTAAAATAAGGTCAAATAAAGCTTGAGTGTCCGCTGCTATCCATGGGGGACTCGATACCGGACCCAGTTGGTAATGGATTTCATATAATGAGAGAAACAGCTACCATAGTATAAAACCTTTTATTTTAACAAAATGCTCAAATAACAACAGCCGATTGGCCTCTTACTTGAAGTGGTGCCCGTGTGCCCGGCACTGAGGCTGTAGGCTTTAGGCTGTAGATATGAAGGGGTATGGAGAGAGAGGTGAGGTAAGCTGGTAACGCCGGCGTGCGTTCCACCGCCGTCAGCTTGAAACCAGGAAACCGGAAGTGGCTAGTAGTGCGTGCCCAGGTACCGCCTCGACGTACGTTTCGAGGCGGTACCTGGGCACGCACTACTAGCCACTTCCGGTTTCCTGGTTTCAAGCTGACGGCGGTGGAACGCACGCCGGCGTTACCAGCTTACCTCACCTCTCTCTCCATACCCCTTCATATCTACAGCCTAAAGCCTACAGCCTCAGTGCCGGGCACACGGGCACCACTTCAAGTAAGAGGCCAATCGGCTGTTGTTATTTGAGCATTTTGTTAAAATAAAAGGTTTTATACTATGGTAGCTGTTTCTCTCATTATATGAAATCCATTACCAACTGGGTCCGGTATCGAGTCCCCCATGGATAGCAGCTGACACTCGAGCTTTATTTGACCTTATTTTAAGTAATAGGTCAACAACATCGGGTAAGGAGCCATCTATCCTCACTTGCGGTGGCACTTTGGTGAAGGTGGATTACTATATTTGGATGATCCAACACAAAGCACTTTTTAAGATTACAATTGTTTCTCAGCACATCAATGCACATCTTAATTTTTGATGGACTTTGTGCAGACATTCACTGATTATTATTATTACAATTATTTGCATTTATATTGTATTCACTTGTTTGTCATTTATTTGCTCATATTGTTGTGCCACGATTTTTATTTTTTTATTTTTATTTTTTTCATTTCTATTGTTCAATATTATATTGTTCACACTTATGTTGTACACTATGGGCCAGATTCACGAACACTTGCGCTGGAGTATTTGGATATGCGCCGCGTAACTGTGATGATGCGCCGTCGTTTCTATGTGCCCGTACCCACCAAACTAGATGCGCCCAATAACGGGTCATTTGCGACCGGCGGAACGTTCCGACGCCAGAGTATCGTCAGCGCTTATTTTCGCTGGGCGCATCAGTCGCACCCATTGATTTCCCCTGCAAATATGCAAATGAGGGATTTTTCCCAATTCACGAACGGATTAGCACCATACGCTGGCTACATGCGCCGCGCGTATCTCGTCCGTCCGGCGCAAAGTTATTTCTACAAAAGGCTGCTTTATCTTTACTCCAGATGGCCACAGGTCAGCAGGAGAGCAGCTACAGCAGCGTTACCGACGATAAGAGCTAGCTGAGCACCCCAACTTGCAGGACAACACCTCTGTCCATGCTTGTCTGTCAAATTTTACAGCCATGGAGGAAGACATCATAGGTCTCCATAGCCGAGATGATGGCTGACAGCTCCTGGCCATTAAAGTTCAGCTTTCTCCTGTGTGTTTGCGGGGAACGGGAGCAGCCATCTCAGAACAAAAGTAACATCACTGCGGGGAGGGGGAGCAGGATATACTTTAGTGCCGGAATGGCGCTTCTACGGGCGCATTTACACGCCCAACGGAAGGCATTGCGCTGACGTTTCCCGTGCAGTGGTGCCGACGGAAGTTGTGAGCATGCGCACAAAGGGGGCGAGTGGAGCCTCACTCACTGCGCATGCTCCGTGGTTGATGCGCTGAACGTAAGCCTCTGCGCTGGGCTCCGCCCATCATTTACATATGATCACACCCACTTCCACTTGCGTCGGGTTACGCCAGCGCATTATCGTTACTCTGGCGCAAGTTTACGCGCAACTGCTATGTGAATTACAGGACTTGCGCTGAAAGGGTCTTCAGAGTAACGTAAATGAGAAGCGTTACTCCAGAGGAAAGATACTCTCATCTACCTGAATCTGGCCCTATATGTTCAATATATTAGCAGATAGCGCCCCTTTTTTCTTCACTTGTTCACAAGGTTTTTGGATAGCATATCCTGAGAAGTATAAATCGTTTTAGTGTGCGGCTGGTGTGAACGGTCCCTAAGAGAAACATAAAATTATTGAGAATAATTTTTTAACAATATCTTATGAAGTACATATGTCAGTCAGGGACACGGGTTAAGCAAGGCAATCACAGTTTTAAGTTAATCTAACTTGGTGTATGCTATGTTGATTGTAGGATTGAGTCATGGTATAAGTCATCTCATATTTTTGGCCACTCATTATTTTATGCAGCTGCATGAAACACTAAAGATCTTAATCATTAAAATACCAGAAGATTTTTAAGCATTAGCTGTCTTTTGGTTCTACTCTTAAAAATATCAGTCATTTAAATTCTTGTAGAGTTTTATGATGACAAGCCAATTTACCAACTAATCCTTTGGTGAAAATGTCCTACAACATACTTCTAATATATCAACAGTTCATTTTACTATTTATTTAGTTACTCCCTTGCTATTAATTTAAGATATTTAAAGACCTCTAAGGAATAATTTGTGTTTTCCTGTATTGAGTTTTAGTTAAAGTAACATGTTAATACTGCACATTTTTTAGCCTATTTTTAAAGTTTAAGTCTACCCACACATCCTAAAATTCTGTGTTTTGGTCATTGTGATAATATTAACCACTTGACCACTGGGCACTTAAACACCCTTAATAACCAGACCAATTTTCAGCTTTCGGTGCTCTCACATTTTGAATGACAATAACTCAGTCATACAACACTGTAACCAAATGAAATGTTTGTCCTTTTTTCCCACAAGAAGAGCTTTCTTTTGGTGGTATTTGATCACCTCTGTGGTTTTTATTTTTTTCTATATAAATGAAAAAAGAACGGAAATTTTGTAAAAAAAATAATTTTTCTTCATAAATTTGGCCTAAAATGTATACTGCTACATATCTTTGGTAAAAAAAAAAAAAAAAAAAAAAAATGTTTTAGATATTATTTTGTCTGGGTGAAAGTTATAAGGTCTACAAGCTATGGTACCAATTACTGAAAATGTTTCAATTTAATTATACCTGATGTAATGTCAGCCTCTCTCATTTCTTGAGACCCTAACATGCCAGAAAAGTACAAATACCCCCCAAATGACCTTTTTTTGGAAAGAAGACATTCCAAGGTATTTAGAAAGAGGCATTGTGAGTTTTTTTTAAGTTGTCATTTTTTCCCACAATTCTTTGCAAAATCAAGTTTTTTTTTATTTTTATTTTTTTTTTACACAAAAGTTTCATATTACCAGGTTATTTCTCACACACAGCATATTCATACCACAAATTACACCCCAAAATACATTCTGCTATTCCTCCCGAGTATGGCAATACCCCATGTGTGAGGCCCTGTACACACAAGCAAATAAATCTGTTCAAATCGGTCGGACAGACCGATTTGATCAGATTTGTCTGCTGGCTGTTTTGTTTTGATCGCTGTACACACGATCAAACCAAAATCCCCGCCGGCAGACAGCGCGGTGGTGTGATGGTGACGTTGACGCCGCCACGTCACCGCACCTGGAAGTAAAACACTTCCGCGCATGCGTCTAATCCATTCGATGCATGTGCGGGCAGATATGTCTGCTGGTTAACGTACTAACCAGCAGACATATCGGTCCGACGGGTTCCCAGCAGACAGATTTTAAAGCAGGCTTTAAAATCTGTCTGCTGGAAAAACCTGTCTGCTTGCCCGTACACACGATCGAATCTGTCTGCTGAGACGGTCTGTCAGACCATTTCCAGCAGATAGATTTGATCTGAGACTTTTACACAGTGTGGCCACATACAGAGGCCCAACATGCAGGGAGCACCATTAGGCGTTCTGGAACACACAGACCAATTCTGACATTTCTCTCCTACATTATTATTATTATACAGGATTTATATAGTGCCAACAGTTTGCGCAGCGCTTTACATCAGGGAAGACAGTACATTCACAATACAAATCAAAACAGGAGGGATCAGAGGGCCCTGCTCGTAAGAGCTTACAATCTAGAATCTACATGGAAAAATCATAATTTATTTGCTAGAAAATTACATAGAACCCCAAAACATTATGGGCCAGATTCAGGAACACTTGCGCTGGAGTATTTCGATATGCGCCGCGTAACTGTGATGATGCGCCGTCGTTTCTATGTGCCCGTACCCACCAAACTAGATGCGCCCAATAACGGGTCATTTGCGTCCGGCGGAACGTTCCGACGCCAGAGTATCGTCAGCGCTTAATTTCGCTGGGCGCATCAGTCGCGCCTATTGATTTCCCCTGCAAATATGCAAATGAGGGATTTTTCCCAATTCACGAACGAATTAGCACCATACGCTGGCTACATGCGCCGCGCGTATCTCGTCCGTCCGGCGCAAAGTTATTTCTACAAAAGGCTGCTTTATCTTTACTCCAGACGGTCACAGGTCAGCAGGAGAGCAGCTACAGCAGCGTTACCGACGATAAGAGCTAGCTGAGCACCCCCACTTGCAGGACAACACCTCTGTCCATGCTTGTCTGTCAAATTTTACAGCCATGGAGGAAGACATCATAGGTCTCCATAGCCGAGATGACGGCTGACAGCTCCTGGCCATTAAAGTTCAGCTTTCTCCTGTGTGTTTGCGGCAAACGGGAGCAGCCATCTCAGAACAAAAGTAACATCACTGCGGGGAGGGGGAGCAGGATATACTTTAGTGCCGGAATGGCGCTTCTACGGGCGCATTTAAACGACCTACGGAAGGCATTGCACTGACGTTTCCCGTGAAGTGGTGCCGACGGAAGTTGTGAGCATGCGCACAAAGGGGGCGAGTGGAGCCTCACTCACTGCGCATGCTCCGTGGTTGATGCGCTGAACGTAAGCCTCTGCACTGGGCTCCGCCCATCATTTACATATGATCACACCCACTTCCCCTTGCGTCGGGTTACGCCAGCGCATTATCGTTACTCTGGCGCAAGTTTACGCGCAACTGCTATGTGAATAACAGTACTTGCGCCGAAAGGGTCTTCAGAGTAACGTAAATGAGAAGCGTTACTCCAGAGGAAAGATACTCTCATCTACCTGAATCTGGCCCTATATATGCTTTTTTAGCAAAGACCCTAGAGAATACAATGGCGGTCGTTGCAACTTTTTATCGTGCATGGTATTTGCACAGCAATTTTTTGAACGCATTTTTTTTGGAAATAAAACATTTTTGTGCTTTAAAAAAAAAACATTAAAGTTAGCCCAATGTTTTTGCATAATATGAAATATGAAGTTACGCTGAGTAAATAGATACTCATGTCACCCTTCAATATTTCACACGCTTGTGGAAAGGCGCCAAACTTCGCTACTTAAAAATCCCCATAGGTGACGCTTTAAATATTTTTACTGGTTACATCTTTTTAGTTGGAGAAGAGGTCTAGGGCCAAAATGATTGCTCTCGCTCTAACGTTCGCAGCGATACCTCACATGTGTGGTTTGAACACCGTTTTCATATGTGGGTGGGACTTACGTGCATGTTCGCTTCTGTATACGAGCACACGGGAACAGGGGCGCTTTAAAAAATTATTATTATTTTTTATTGTTTATTTTACTTTATTTATTTTGACATGTTTTTCCCCAAAAATAAACGGTTTGATCACTTGAGTCGGAAGAAGCACCGGGGGCGAAGGGAGTGGGGACGTCCCCTTTTGCCTCCCGTAAGAATGATCAAGAGGCGGAACAGCTGCCATGATCATTCCTATGGTGTAGGGAATCGCCGGCTGAAAAAAATTATATCTGAATGATGCCTGTAGCTGCAGGCATCATTCAGATATCCCTGCACAAAGTCAAGGACGTCATATGACGTGGGCGGGAAGTGGTTAAAACACAGTTTTTTTCCCCAGAGTATTTTCTGGTTATTGCAGAGTATTGGCCGGGGTATTGCAAAGTATTGGTCGGGTATTGCTGAGTATTGTGCGGGGGGTATTGCTGAGTATTGTGCGGGGGTATTGCAGAGTATTGTGCGGGGGTATTGCAGAGTATTGTGCGGGGGGTATTGCAGAGTATTGTGCGGGGGGTATTGCAGAGTATTGCACGGGGGTATTGCAGAGTATTGCGCGGGGTATTGCAGAGTATTGCCTGGGAGTATTGCAGAGAACTGTGCAGGGGTACTGCAGAGTATTGCGCAGGGGGTACTGCAGAGTATTGCACAGAGAGAGGAGGGAGGAACCGGCGTCTTCAAATGACGCCGGTCTGTTTACATGCGATCGCGCCGTCATTGGAGGGCGCGATCATGTGGTAAGGAACTGCTTCCATTGGTTCCTTACTGCGATCCTTGTTGCTGCTGGTCCCGTGGACCCGGTGAGCACCGGTGAGCGCGTGTGCGTGACTCTACGGGAGGAGTCTATGGACGTCCGGTTAGAGTTAGGGAACCGCCTTATGGACGTATTTCATCTATAGGGTGGTTACTAAGTGGTTAAAAGGCAATTAAGAATTAAAAGTAGCTTTTCTTGCAAATATATCTTGTGTAATAACTCATCATCTATATCAGAATAAACCAGTGGCAGCTGGTGCTCAATATTATTTTAGAGTGGGGCAGCAAACATACCTGCCCCCTCACTAGCACATACCACCACCACCCCCCGGTGCACAGGCTGGTCTCAGTACTCACACTGCTCCCCATTCTCTACACCGACTCTACATGGGCTCTGCTAGGAGGACGGTGCTGTCAGTACTAGGATCCCTTTAGGACCCAGCACATCTCACCTGACTCAGCCTTTGCCTGGGAAACAACAGTGATTGGCCAGCTCATCTTTAAATCACCTGTATCATCATCCAATCAGTGCTCGTGATAGAGTTACCTTTGTTTGCCATTGTGTGAATCAGCCTGACATTCTGCTCTGTGTATTTCGTGTATGACCCGGCTCGTTTGACTCTGTTTGTTCGCTTCTGATTCTGTACCATTTGAACTCTGATCTACCTGTGTATGATCCAGCTTGCCTAGACTACGCTTTTCCTGATTCTCCTGTAGTACATCCATCTGCAGCGGTGAACTACAAACACCAGCAAACATCCATCTGCAGTGATGAACTACAAACACCAGCAAACATCCATCGGCAGTCCCAGCTGACCTGCTCATCTCAGACCTGCTCATGGTATGTGCTCTTTAGACATGTGCACAGATTTTTTTTTAGATTTTTTTTTGTTTCATTTCGTATGGTCCCGTCGATTCATTTCCGTTCGTTTTTCGTAAGACGCCCGTTTTCCCGTTCGTTCCCGTTCGTTTTTCGTACGACGCAATTTTTTCGTATTCCGATCGTTTCGTATTTCCGTTACCATTTTATTTTCGTACATTCGGGATGGTTCGTTATTCTGTTTAAATCATGTTCGTTACTTGTTAGACAATAATTTTCGTGAATTTTCGTCAATGATTTGCATTCTGTGTATTTTGAATACTTTTTCTTTTATTTTCAGTCGTATGTTCATTGTACTTTGACATCTATAACAAAAGAATTTCATTATGTATATTGTATTGAATTCCTTTTTTCTGTTCGTATTGTGTATTCAAAATACTGAATGCAAATCTTTTGTTATAGGTGTCATATCAACATACGAAAATAACAAAAGAAAACGGATTCAAATGCAAATCTTTTGTTATAGATGTAATTATCGTTTTTTTGAATGGCCAGTGAGTTAGTGAGTGAAGCAGCTTCTCTTTTGTGCTGAGTACACTAGTACAGTGAGAGTAGTACAGTAGAGCCAAATAAACTTTTCTGTGGATTTGCATCTGAAGGGAGATCAGTTGGCCAGACTTTTGAACCCAAAAATGGTTTTCTGATGCAGTTTAAAAACGAACAAATTTTCTGAGAACGATCGAAAAACGATCGTTTTTATGTTTGTTGTTAAAACAGTCTGACCAAGTGTATGGGGCTTAACAATAGTTAATATGGATGAGCCGCGCGTTGAAAGTGCAGCGAATCCCGCAATATATTTAGGAAAGTACAAAATGACGAAAATCTTTTTTTCTGTTCATATTTTCAGTCACATGTTCAATTGTTCATATGAACATGTGACTGAAAATATGAACAGAAAAAGGATTTTCGTCATTTTGTACTTTCCTAAATATATCGCCCGATTTGCGGCACTTTCAACACGCGGCTCATCCATATTAACTATTGTTAAGCCCCATACACTTGGTCAGACTGTTTTAACAACAAACATAAAAACGATAGTTTTCTGATCGTTCTCAGAAAATGTGTTTGTTTTTAAACTGCATCAGAAAACCATTTTTGGGTTCAAAAGTCTGGCCAACTGATCTCCCTTCAGATGAAAATCCACAGAAAAGTTTATTTGGCTTTACTGTACTACTATCACTGTACTAGTGTACTCAGCACAAAAGAGAAGCTGCTTCACTCACTACACTCACTGGCCATTCCAAAAAACAATAATTACATCTATAACAAAAGATTTGCATTTGAATCAGTTTTCTTTTGTTATTTTCGTATGTTGATATGACACCTATAACAAAAGATTTGCATTCTGTATTTTGAATACACAATACCAACAGAAAAAAGGAATTCAATGCAATATACATAATGAAATTCTTTTGTTATAGATGTCATTGAACTATGAACATACGACTGAAAACGAACACAAAACGAATTCAAGCAAAATACCGAATGCAAATCTTTTGTTATAGATTTCATTTTCGTTTTGTTGTTTATTTCCGTCGGATCGTTCGTTCGTATTTGGGGTCGTTTCGTTAAGCGGCTCATTCGTATGAATGGGAATGCACATATCTAGTGCTCTTGTACTGGAACTGTTTATATAGTTAGCACACCTAAACTGTTATATGCTCCAACCTGACATGTGCCCAGTGCAAGTTCTATGGAGCCAGGAAGGCGGTGATCAGTGTTAGGAGGCTGATGCTGCTCCTCGCTCCAGCTTGCCGAGGGGCTGTTGCTTCTCCTCACAGCCAAACAGGAAGTGGGTCCTGAGACCCAATTGGCCAAG
This sequence comes from Rana kukunoris, assembly GCA_029574335.1. Taxonomy (NCBI): domain Eukaryota; kingdom Metazoa; phylum Chordata; class Amphibia; order Anura; family Ranidae; genus Rana; species Rana kukunoris. The sequence continues at coordinate 311,536,676 of CM056052.1, read as the reverse complement.
GGTCCTAGGAATAGCTGGCCAATTGGGTCTCAGGACCCACTAACTGATTCATATGACGTCCCGCAGGATAAGCCATGATTGCGCATTAATCGGTGGTGTGTTGTGTCAGTCTGACACAACGCATCACTGATCTCGGTGAAGAGCCTCTGTATCCAATCACGGTTGATCACAATGTAAACAGGAAGAGCCATTTATCGTCTTTTCCTCACTCACGTCAGACAGATGCAAGTAGAGGAGAGCCGATCGGCAGCTCTTCTGACAGGGGGGGTCTGTGCTGATTGTTTATCAGTGCAGCCCCCTGTAGATGCCCACCCAGGACCACCAGGTATGCCACCAGGTCCAACAGGGATTGCTATAAAGGACGCCCACCAGTTATGCCACGCTAGACCAAAAAAGGTATGCCAATCAGTGCCCCGGCACCTGCCAATCAGTGCCCAGGCAGCTACTTATCAGTGCTCATTAACAATGCCTGCCAGTGCCAGTGCTATCAGTGATGTATATCATTGGAATCTATCAGTGCCCATCTGTACCGCCTATTAGTGCCACCCATAAGTACCCATCAGTGCAAACTTTCAGTGCCCATCAGTGTCACCTGTCAGTACCCATTAATGCCCACCATTGCATCCTATGTGTGCCCATCAGTGCTTCATATCAGTGCCATCCATCAGTGCCCCCTATCAGTGCCATTTAGTGCCATCTAATTGGTGCCATCTCATCAGTGCTGCCTTATCAGTGCCTGTCAGTGCAGAATATCAGTGCCCATTAGTGAAGGAGAAAACTTCCTTTTTTGACTAGATTTCATAACAGAAACAAAGGAAAACATATTTTTTTCAACATTTAGGTCTTTTTTTTTTAATTATTTGTTTAGCAAAAAATTAAAACTGCAGAGGTGATCAAATACCGCCATAGGAAAGCTCTATCTGTGGGAACAAAATTATAAAAAATGTGTTTGTGTACAGTGTTACATGACCGCGCAATTGTCATTTAAAAAGTGACAGTGCTGAAAGCTGAAAATTGACTTGGGCAGGAAGGGGGTAAGTGCCTTAAGTGGTAAGTGGTTAAACAGATGGAAAAGACGGGTGTAATGTTAAACTATATAAATGAGTGTAAATTAGCACTACTCAATCTTTTTTAAAAACATTTTTATTCAGAAGAGACCATATGCACATGTATTTGAAACATCAGATACAAAAAACATTGCATAGTGCATAATAATCCAGTCCACATAACCGCTTCACCTGTCCAAAGAAAGTGTGACTTTAGTAAAAGTATTTTTTTTATTAAGAAAATAACTATATGCAAACCCCCCACCCCCGGAGCATGAAAAATGTATAGAGTGGAATATTTCACCACCTCATCATATCACTCACAGAACTGAGTCTATAACCCCACCCTCAAGTCCCTCCCTCCCTTCCTCTCTACTGTATATATATATCTCCATCTCCATACTTCTTCAGCCTTTACTCGTTCACCCCATCTGCCAGTGTCTCCTTTGAATCCCACATAAACCAAACCTTCCTAAATTTCTACAACAATCCTGAAGCCAGAGAAGTCCCCAAATTCCTGAATCAACCCAAAGGCTGCTGAGAGAGAGGGACCCGGATCCTGCAAATACAGCAACACATTTCTCCTGCTGCCCCACCACTAAATTTAAAGTGTCTGTTTAAATTTAATGGTGCTATGCTGCAGTCAGTGTAGCTAAATTAATAGTTCAAGGTTCTCTATCTGTGAAGAATGTGGGTACACGTGTTCCCTTTTTCGTGGCATCTGCTTGTTTTGGGTGTCCAGTGCCCTTATCCTCTCTTCCTTAAGTTTGACAAATGTAATAAACTACAGGTGAAATTTCATCTCACCCTGTCTCTGGGGGTACCACCATGCCTCCTGGATGTCAGGGGGTGCTACATGTATAACACTTAGTTTGCACTAGATTAGTGATGGTAAACCCTTCTGAGCCCGAGTGCCCAAACAGTCAGGGCTGGTGCTAGGATTTTTGGCACCCTAGGCGAAACCACATTTTGCCGCCCCCCACTTTGGCTCTGCCCCTGACTCCACCCTCTTTGCCTTTGTAACACATGTGACTTGACACATATACTGACCAGGGTCGATGCGAGTCTATTTTTTCCCCTTTGGCAAAACCAGCTAACTGGGGAGGGGGGCAAAGAGAAAGGAGGGGTGAGAGAGAGGTAGGATGGAGGGCTGAGAGAGAGGGAGAGAGTGAGGCTGTAAGAGAGTGGAGGTTGAGAGAGTGGGGGCTGAGAGAGAGATGGAGGTAGGAGGGGGCTGAGAGAGAGAGAGAAAGAGAGGGGGGAGGGAGGGGAGAGAGAGGGAGGGAGGGCTGAGAGAGAGAGAGAGAGGGAGGGAGGGCTGAGAGAGATAGAGGGAGGGAGGGCTGAGAGAGAGAGGGAGGGAGGGAGGGAGGGGAGAGAGAGGGAGGGAGGGGAGAGAGGAGAGAGAGGGTGGGGAGAGAGAGAGAGGGTGGGAGGGAGGGGAGAGAGGGAGGGGGGAGCGAGGGGAGAGAGAGGGACTGAGAGGGAGAGAGGGGGAGGGAGAGAGAGAGAGGAGGGCTGAGAGAGAGAGAGAGAGAGAGAGGGGGAGGGAGGAGAGAGAGAGGGAGGGGAGAGAGAGAGAGAGGGAGGGAGGGCGGAGAGAGAGAGAGGGAGGCTGAGGGAGGGCAGAGAGAGAGGGAGGGAGAGGGAGGGAGGGAGAGGGAGGGCTGAGAGAGAGAGAGGGAGGGAGGGCTGAGAGAGAGAGGGGAGGGAGGGAGGGAGAGAGAGAGAGAGAGGGAGGGGGAAAAAGAGAGAGAGAGAGGGGGAGGGCTGAGAGAGAGAGAGAGGGAGGGGGAGAGAGAGAGGGAGGGAGAGATGGAGGGAGGGGGAGAGAGAGGGAGGGAGGGAGAGAGAGAGAGGAGAGGGAGGGCTGAGAGAGAGAGAGGGAGGGAGGGCTGAGAGAGAGGGAGGGAGGGCTGAGAGAGAGAGGGAGGGAGGGAGGAGGGCAGAGAGAGAGAGGGAGGGAGAGGGAGGGAGGGAGAGGGAGGGCTGAGAGAGAGAGAGGGAGGGAGGGCTGAGAGAGAGAGAGAGGAGAGAGAGGGAGGGAGAGAGAGAGAGAGAGAGGGAGGGGGAAGGAGGAAAGAGAGAGAGAGAGGGGGAGGGCTGAGAGAGAGAGAGAGAGGGAGGGAGGGAGGGAGGAGATGGAGATGGAGGGAGGGGAGAGAGAGGGAGGGAGGGAGGGGGGAGAGAGAGGGAGGGAGGGAGGGGAGAGAGAGGGAGGGAGAGAGAGAGGGAGGGGAGAGAGAGGGAGGGAGGGGAGAGAGAGAGGGAGGGAGAGGGAGAGAGGGAGGGAGGGAGGGAGAGAGAGAGAGGGAGGGCTGAGAGAGAGAGAGGGAGGGAGGGAGGAGAGGGAGGGAGGGAGGGGAGAGAGAGAGGGGAGGGAGGGCTGAGAGAGAGAGAGGGAGGGAGGAGGCAGAGAGAGAGGGGGCAGGGAGGGCTGGAAAGAGAGAGAGAGAGAGGAGGGAGGGCTGAGAGAGAGGGAGGAGAGGGAGGGAGGGGGGAGAGAGAGAGGGAGGGAGAGAGAGAGGGAGGGAGGGAGGGAGGGGAGAGAGAGAGAGGGGGAGGGGAGGGGAGAGAGAGGGAGGGAGGGGAGGGAGAGAGGGAGGGGGAGAGAGAGGCTGAGAGAGAGAGAGAGGGAGGGAGAGAGGGGAGGAGGGAGGGGGGAGAGAGAGGGGGGAGGGAGGGAGAGAGAGGAGGGGAGGAGGCTGAGAGAGAGAGAGGAGAGAGAGGGAGAGGAGAGAGGGAGGGAGGGGCTGAGAGAGAGAGGGAGGGGGAGGGAGGGTGGAGAGAGAGGGAGGGATGGAGGGCAGAGAGTGAGAGAGAGAGAGGGGGAGGGGAGAGGGCTGAGAGGGAGGGAGGGGAGGAGGAGAGAGAGGGAGGGAGGGCAGAGGAGAGGGAGGGAGGGCAGAGAGGGGGGGGGGGAGGGAGGGAGAGGGAGGGAGGGGAGAGAGAGAGAGAGGGAGGGAGGGCTGAGAGAGGGGGGAGTTGGGGGGATATGAGACCCCTAGCCCTGTTCCTGCAGTCCCACCTCTGTCACAGTCTCTGCAGGTGTGTATGGTGCAGACAGTACCTTCCTGATGCCACTCTCCTGCTTCGATGATCCGTCCAATTCCCGCGGCTCCCGCAGCAGCCTGCGCCTCCTGCCCGTCCTCTATGACAGCTCTGTGCTCCAGCTCTCGGCCTCACATTAGAGCGCGGAGAGGAACTTGGAATACTCCATGCTCTGGAAGCATGGAGTACGCTGCGCCCGCTTGCCTCCTGGGGGAAACGAGGTCAAGGAGGAGGAGGCGGGGCCACGGTGGAGCTCTTCTTCCTAGTCCCAGGCTCTCAGATTTATCTGCGCTCAGGCGGCCCCCCCGCTGTTCACTGCCATGTAGCGATATATGCCTCTCTCTTAGCCCACACCTCCCCAAGGGTGCTGCTGATTGCTGCCCGCTGCTGCGCCGCCACAGCAGATACTTCTAGTGCCAGACAGCCGGGTAGAAAGTTGAGGCGCATTGGCAAGCTCCTGGCGCCTTCTCCTCCCAGCATAAAATAGTGATGTAGCCAGCGGCCATGGTTGCGCTCTAGGCGGCAGTGCGCTCCTAGGCGGCTGCCTAACTTGCCTAGTGGTAGCGCCGGCCCTGCAAACAGTGACACAAAACCAACTTATTTATTTCAAAGTGCCAACACAGAATTAAACCTCCCAGCGGCTCTGTACAGTGGATGGGACTGATTATCCCTCTGAATGAGCCCTAAGGGACCAAAAACATAAGATTCTGCCAGATTCACTCAGAATGCAGGGTTCAGGAATTCGTTGTGCTCAGAACGCAACATACACTGACCTACCTGACCATTACACTGACCTACCCGACAGACATACACTGACCTACCCGATACAGTTAGTCAGGTTGAAAAAAGACACACGTCCATCTAGTTCAACCATAAAAAAATAATAATAATAATAATAATAATAATATCATACAATCCCATATATCCAATTCTATACCCACAGTTGATCCAGAGGAAAGCAAAAAACCCCAGAAGCATAATCCAATTTGCTACAGCAGGGGAAAAAATTACTTCCTGATCCTCAGAGAGGCAATCGGATATTCCCCGTATCAACTTTACCTATAAATGTTAGTACCCAGTTATATTATGTATATTTAGGAAAGTATCCAGACCTTTCTTAAAGCAATCTACTGAGCTTGCCAGAACTACTTCTAGAGGGAGTCTATTCCACATTTCCACAGCTCTTACTGTGAAGAAACCTTTCCATAGTTGGATATGAAATCTATTTTCCTCTAGATGGAAAGAGTGCCCCCTTACTGTGAAGAAACCTTTCCATATTTGGATATGAAATCTATTTTCCTCTAGATCAGGGGTGTCAAACTGGCGGCCCTCCAGCTGTTCCGAAACTACAAGTCCCAACATGCCTCTGCCTGTGGGAGTCATGCAACTGTTAGCCTTGCAATGCCTCATGGGACTTGTAGTTTTGCAACAGCTGGAGGGCCGCCAGTTTGACACCCCTGCTCTAGATGGAAAGAGTGCCCCCTTGTTTGTCCTTTGTGTTGACTGTCACGTGAATAACTCAACACCAAGTTCACTATATGGACCCCTTATATATTTGTACATGTTGATCATATCCCCCTTATTCTCCTCTTCTCTAGAGGAACTGAATTTATTCTCTTATCTCTCCTCATAGCTGAGTTCCTCTATGCCTCTTATAAGTTTGATTGTCCGTCTCTGCACAGTTCCCCGATATTCTTTTTGAGAATTGGTGTCCAAAACTGAACTGCATATTCCAGATGAGGTCTTACTAATACATACACTGACCTACCCAACAGACATACACTGACCTACACTGACCTACTCGACACACATACACTGACCTACCCGACACATCCTTACTGCACTACTCACCCTCTAACCCCCCACACACAGTACAATGTAGATCAGAGAATCCATTATCCTACATACCTCTCAATGGCCTCATCATCCAGCTCTCCCCATCACCGGGCGGTGTAGCATTGCAGGAGTCCCCGCCATCCATCGGCTCCTTGGTATCCCCACCGCCGGTTAGTCAGCTAGCAGCCACTGCTCAGAGCACCGCCCCTCCCCCTCTGCTGTTCCACAGGTCGAAGTGCCAGAAGAACAGGCTGGAACAAAGTAGTTCTGGGGCAGTGGGAGCTGGAATAGGGTGCTGCAGAGAGGAATGCCCGAATGCCCCACTAGAGGTGTAGGGGTCCGGGGAGGCAATAAGCTGCAGACCCTTGGGATGGCAGAGGAATAACTTTAGAACCCCCTGTATTTTGCACCTGGGGCAAGATGACTTGCTGCCCACCCCCCCTGGAGACCCCACTGGCACTGATGCAAGGAAGGGAGTGGGCTCACCAGTGCAATTGACTGCCTGGCTGGGATTTTTTTCCCCCTATTCTGGCGGCGCTGGCTCAGTAAGCTGGCGTGCCCACAAGGAGGGCTCTGAGTGCCAGCTGTGGCACGCGTGCCATAGGTTCCCCATCACTGCACTAGATAGTAACCCAGTAGACATTTTGTATACTGAACAATGTCTTTCCAGTACTCAAACACTGCCCCATTTAGAACTTTAGGTAGACCACGCTATATGATCTTATTGTTTTGGTTATGCACTAGACAAACTATGCCATGCAAGTCAGAGTTTTTGGGAGATTGAACTGATTTTGCTTGAAACATATTTACAAGAAAAGTAGTGATCTACACCACCACCTTCACTGGCAGACAGAAATTTGTATATGTGCAGCACTAAGTAAGTGTGAACTCACAACAAGGGAAACTCAGAGATAAGTTGATTGAATCCTTAACACCATGGTCAGTAGATCCCTCAATAGATGATTGTGGTGGATGAAGCTTGCACGAATCTTACAATCATCTATCAAGAGATCTACTGGTGATAAGGATGCGATCCTTGCTGCGAGGTCTCTGAGCGATGGTGTGAATACTATCCTCCTGTGCCAATATCCGCACACGTAGATGTCCCTGCCTTTTGGTGTGTTGTCACCACAAGTCTTAATGACTCATTGGGAATATGACTTGTTGAGTTCATTAGCTCTGGTAAGCCTCTCTACTTTCCATCCCCCGCAGAAGTTAGCTACAGAGGAGAGGAGGGAAGCTAGCAGCACTGCGGTGGGAGTAGGGGGACACAGGCTATCCCATTGATGTCAATTCAGACATGGTGGCTTCTTGGACACAGCTGCTGTGCTTGAACGTGACATCCGTGTGGGTGTACGTGCGTGCAGGTGCATGTCCCTGAACGCAAACAAAGTGAGTTTGGAGACACTCTGTGTCCCAAGTGACATAAATGGGACCGCCTGCATTTGGATGCATTGAATGCTGGTACACTCTTGGTAAACAAGGCCTTAAACACACTCAAACAATAGTTTTCTATAGCTTTATTTAAAGTGAAAAGTACTAATAGAAACCTTTGACGTGTTAATCTGGTTAACAACAAGCTCTCAATTGTGGTGTCACCCTATCACAGGCACCACTGGTTCAGACAAATTGACATACATTACATAGGCATGGTCCACTGTTGTCACTCTATGACACTGTATGACACTGAAGCTAAAGCAAGCGCCTGTAGAAAGAAAGTAGTTGACAAAAGCAAAAAATCAGCAGCACAATGATGCAATTAAAAAAAAAAAGAATGAACAATAGTTGAAAACTATATCTTATGAAATTATACTCAAGCCCTTTAGCAAATTAAAAATAATCCATTTAGGCTTAGATCTGCTCTAAGGCCGCGTACACACAATCGGTCCAAACCGATTAAAACGGACTAAAGTCCAGTTTAATCGGTCCAAACCGACCGTGTGTATGGCCCATCAGTCTTTTGTCCTTCAGCCCAAAAGTTTGCTTTAAAATCGGACTGATGGACGCCTGACCATCTGTCAAAACCGATGGTTAGTACGCAAAAGCATCGGTTCAAAAACCTGCGCATGGTCAGAATCAAGTTGATGCATGCTTTTTACGTCACCGCGTTCTGACACAAACGGTTTTGGAAATGATGGTGTGTACGACCATCAGTCTGTGAACCAATGAAAATGAACTTCAGTCCGTTTTCATCGGTTTGGACTGATCGTGTGTACGCGGCCTTAAACAAAACAACTTTAAACTACAGTTCAGCTTGCTGTTACTTTAGAGTTTGCTGTTTATGGTCACAGTTTTTGTAATGCGGAAATTAAATTGAATTTGTTATAATTTATTTACCGTAATAATACATTACACATTTGGTATTTTTAAATTAAAAGCGAACCTGTCTAAATGTTAATACAATGTAAGTCATGAATGATGCTTTCAGTTTTGGAATTATTCAAGTAGAGCCAAATGCTTCCTTATTTTTCAAGGCTGGTGTTTATAAACACCATAAGCGTTGAAGGTGTCAGTGGTGGCCTAACTGCAGACTACTGCATAATGAAGCTGTCTGTCTTTATTCACTGGGCCAGAAAAAAAAGGTCTGGGTAGCAGATGTCATTGGGGCTGATTTACTAATGAATCTGCGCTGCGCCGGTACATGCCTTAATTAGTGCGCTGGATGAAGCCCTAATTAGGCGCATGAACCGGCGGCAGCAGCAGCGCGATGTGATTGATAACTAAAGCCGCCGCCGAACTCCCTGTATAAGTCTATGGGGGGAAATCTTAATAGTGAATTTTAAAGGCTAATCTGCAAGTTTTGTCCTAAAAAAGTGTTTGGGGACCTCAGTCCTGCCCCAGGGGACATGTACCAATGCTTTTTTTATTTTTTAAAACGGCCGTTTTTTCGGGAGCAGTGATTTTAATAATGCTAAAAGTGCAATAATAAAAGTGTAATTTTCCTTTAAATTTCGTACTATGGGGGGTCTCTAATGTCAGCATGTGAAAAAGCGCATGTTTCCCGTGGTTAGAAATGTCTCTGCACAAAATGTCATTTTTCAAAGGAAAAAAGCCATTTAAAACTGACTCGCGGCAATAATGAATTGTCGGCTCCCGGCAATTGCAGGAGAATTCATTCATTAAAAAAAAGGAAAAAAAAAGCGTGGGGGTCCCCCCAAATTCAATAACCAGACCCTTTAGGTCTGGTATGGATATTAAGGGGAACCCCGCCGTCAATTTAAAAAAAAAAATGACGTGGGGTTCCCCCCAAATATCCATAACCAGACCCTTCGGGTCTGGTGTGGAATTTAAGGGGAACTCCACTCCAAATTAAAAAAAAAATGGCGTGGAGTCCCCCCTAAAATCCACACCAGACCCCTTATCCGAGCACGTTGACCTGGCCGGCCGCAGAAAAGAGGGGGGGACAGAGCGCGGCCCCCCCCCTCTCCTGAACCGCACCAGGCCACATGCCCTCAACATTGGGAGGGTGTTTTGGGGTGCCCCCCAAAACACCTTGTCCCCATGTTGATGAGGACAAGGGTCTCTTCCCCACAACCCTTGCCCGGTGGTTGTGGGGGTCTGCGGGCAGGAGGCTTATCGAAATCTGGAAGACCCCTTTAACAAAGGGGCCCCCCAGATCCCGGCCCCCCCCCTGTGTGAAATGGTAATGGGGTACCTTGTACCTCTACCATTTCACGAGAAAAAAAATGTAAAGGGTTAAAAAAGACAAGAGCCGGTTTTTGACAAGTCCTTTATTATCTTCTTTCTTCTTTTCTTCGGGTTTCTTCTTCCTCCTCCTTCTTCTTCCTCTGCTTCTGTCTTGGGTCTTCTATTCCCGCATCTTGCCCGGCGTGTTCTTCCATCTTCTTCCGCTGTCCTTCTCGTCCGCATCTTCTTCTCCTTCTTCTTCTTCGCCGGAGGCGCCGCTTCCAATTGAAATCCCCGCTGTCTGCCGGACCACGCCCCCCCTCTGACGCCACGGGCAAGCTCTTAGGAGTGTGCTGCAAGTGCGTCCGAGGGGGGCGTGGTCACATGTCAGAGGGCGGGCAATTCAATTTGAAGCTCGTGCGCGGCTTTTTCTTTGCCAGAGTCGCCGCTTCCAATTGAATTGCCCGCTTTCTGGAACATGTGACCACGCCCCCCTCTGACGCACTGGCACCACACGGGGACTTTCCTAAGAGCTTGCCCGTGGCGTCAGAGGGGGGGCGTGGTGGTCCGGCAGACAGCGGGGATTTCAATTGGAAGCGGCCGCTCCGGCGAAGAAGAAGAAGAAGGAGAAGATGCGGACGAGAAGGACAGCGGAAGAAGATGGAAGAACACGCCGGGCAAGATGCGGGAATAGAAGACCCAAGACAGAAGCAGAGGAAGAAGAAGGAGGAGGAAGAAGAAACCCGAAGGAAAGAAGAAAGAAGATAATAAAGGACTTGTCAAAAACCGGCTCTTGTCTTTTTTAACCCTTTACATTTTTTTTCTCGTGAAATGGTAGAGGTACAAGGTACCCCATTACCATTTCACACAGGGGGGGGGCCGGGATCTGGGGGGCCCCTTTGTTAAAGGGGTCTTCCAGATTTCGATAAGCCTCCGCCCGCAGACCCCCACAACCACCGGGCAAGGGTTGTGGGGAAGAGACCCTTGTCCTCATCAACATGGGGACAAGGTGTTTTGGGGGGCACCCCAAAACACCCTCCCAATGTTGAGGGCATGTGGCCTGGTGCGGTTCAGGAGAGGGGGGGGGCCGCGCTCTGTCCCCCCCTCTTTTCTGCGGCCGGCCAGGTCAACGTGCTCGGATAAGGGGTCTGGTGTGGATTTTAGGGGGGACTCCACGCCATTTTTTTTTACATTTGGGGTGGAGTTCCCCTTAAATTCCACACCAGACCCGAAGGGTCTGGTTATGGATATTTGGGGGGAACCCCACGTCATTTTTTTTTATAAATTGACGGCGGGGTTCCCCTTAATATCCATACCAGACCTAAAGGGTCTGGTTATTGAATTTGGGGGGACCCCACGCTTTTTTTTTTCCCTTTTTTTAATGAATGAATTCTCCTGCAATTGCCGGGAGCCGACAATTCATTATTGCCGCGAGTCAGTTTTAAATGGCTTTTTTTTTTTTTTTTTTTTTCAGAATGTCATTTTGTGCAAAGACATATTTCTAACCACAGGAAAAGTGCACTTTATTCACCTGCTGACATTCCCCCCCCCCCCCATGGTACGAAATTTAAAATAATTATTCAAATGACGTGGGGGTCCCCCCAAATTCAATAACCAGACCCTTTAGGTCTGGTGGGTATGGATATTAAGGGGAACCCCACACGTCAATTTAAAAAAAAAAATGGCGTGGAGTCCCCCCTAAAATCCACACCAGACCCCTTATCCGAGCACGTTGACCTGGCCGGCCGCAGAAAAGAGGGGGGGACAGAGCGCGGCCCCCCCCCTCTCCTGAACCGCACCAGGCCACATGCCCTCAACATTGGGAGGGTGTTTTGGGGTGCCCCCCAAAACACCTTGTCCCCATGTTGATGAGGACAAGGGTCTCTTCCCCACAACCCTTGCCCGGTGGTTGTGGGGGTCTGCGGGCAGGAGGCTTATCGAAATCTGGAAGACCCCTTTAACAAAGGGGCCCCCCAGATCCCGGCCCCCCCCCTGTGTGAAATGGTAATGGGGTACCTTGTACCTCTACCATTTCACGAGAAAAAAAATGTAAAGGGTTAAAAAAGACAAGAGCCGGTTTTTGACAAGTCCTTTATTATCTTCTTTCTTCTTTCTTCGGGTTTCTTCTTCCTCCTCCTTCTTCTTCCTCTGCTTCTGTCTTGGGTCTTCTATTCCCGCATCTTGCCCGGCGTGTTCTTCCATCTTCTGTTCCTCCCGCTGTCCTTCTCGTCCGCATCTTCTCCTTCTTCTTCTTCGCCGGAGCGGCCGCTTCCAATTGAAATCCCCGCTGTCTGCCGGACCACGCCCCCCCCTCTGACGCCACGGGCAAGCTCTTAGGAAAGTCCCCGTGTGGTGCCAGTGCGTCAGAGGGGGGCGTGGTCACATGTTCCAGAAAGCGGGCAATTCAATTGGAAGCGGCGACTCTGGCAAAGAAAAAGCCGCGCACGAGCTTCAATTGAATTGGCCGCCCTCTGACATGTGACCACGCCCCCCTCTGACGCACTTGCAGCACACTCCTAAGAGCTTGCCCGTGGCGTCAGAGGGGGGGGCGTGGTCCGGCAGACAGCGGGGATTTCAATTGGAAGCGGCGCGCTCCGGCGAAGAAGAAGAAGAAGGAGAAGATGCGGACGAGAAGGACAGCGGGAGGAACAGAAGATGGAAGAACACGCCGGGCAAGATGCGGGAATAGAAGACCCAAGACAGAAGCAGAGGAAGAAGAAGGAGGAGGAAGAAGAAACCCGAAGGAAAGAAGAAAGAAGATAATAAAGGACTTGTCAAAAACCGGCTCTTGTCTTTTTTTACACTGACACTTTTTTTTACTCGTGAAATGGTAGAGGTACAAGGTACCCCATTACCATTTCACACAGGGGGGGGGCGGGATCTGGGGGGCCCCTTTGTTAAAGGGGTCTTCCAGATTTCGATAAGCCTCCTGCCCGCAGACCCCCACAACCACCGGGCAAGGGTTGTGGGGAAGAGACCCTTGTCCTCATCAACATGGGGACAAGGTGTTTTGGGGGGCACACCCCAAAACACCCTCCCAATGTTGAGGGCATGTGGCCTGGTGCGGTTCAGGAGAGGGGGGGGGGCCGCGCTCTGTCCCCCCCTCTTTTCTGCGGCCGGCCAGGTCAACGTGCTCGGATAAGGGGTCTGGTGTGGATTTTAGGGGGGACTCCACGCCATTTTTTTTTTAATTTGGGGTGGAGTTCCCCTTAAATTCCACACCAGACCCGAAGGGTCTGGTTATGGATATTTGGGGGGACCCCCACGTCATTTGAATATTTTTTTTTTTATTTCGTACCAGGCGGGTGATTTGGGGGGGGGGGTGGGGGGGGGGGGAATGTCAGCAGGTGAATAAAGCGCACTTTTCCTGCGGTTAGAAATATGTCTTTGCACAAAATGACATTCTGAAAAAAAACAAATAATAAAAAAAAAAGCCATTTAAAACTGACTCGCGGCAATAATGAATTGTCAGCTCCTGGAAATTGCAGGAGAATTCATTCATAAAAAAAAAAAAAATCAAAAAGCGTGGGGGTCCCCCCAAATTCAATAACCAGACCCTTTAGGTCTGATATGGATATTAAGGGGAACCCCGCCGTCAATTTATTAAAAAAAATGACGTGGGGTTCCCCCCCAAATATCCATAACCAGACCCTTCGGGTCTGGTGTGGAATTTAAGGGGAACTCCACCCCAAAAAAAAAAAAATGGCGTGGAGTCCCCCCTAAAATCCACACCAGACCCCTTATCCGAGCACGTTGACCTGGCCGGCCGCAGAAAAGAGGGGGGGACAGAGCGCGGCCCCCCCCCTCTCCTGAACCGCACCAGGCCACATGCCCTCAACATTGGGAGGGTGTTTTGGGGTGCCCCCCAAAACACCTTGTCCCCATGTTGATGAGGACAAGGGTCTCTTCCCCACAACCCTTGCCCGGTGGTTGTGGGGGTCTGCGGGCAGGAGGCTTATCGAAATCTGGAAGACCCCTTTAACAAAGGGGCCCCCCAGATCCCGGCCCCCCCCCTGTGTGAAATGGTAATGGGGTACCTTGTACCTCTACCATTTCACGAGAAAAAAAAATGTAAAGGGTTAAAAAAGACAAGAGCCGGTTTTTGACAAGTCCTTTATTATCTTCTTTCTTCTTTCCTTCGGGTTTCTTCCTCCTCCTCCTTCTTCTTCCTCTGCTTCTGTCTTGGGTCTTCTATTCCCGCATCTTGCCCGGCGTGTTCTTCCATCTTCTTCCGCTGTCCTTCTCGTCCGCATCTTCTCCTTCTTCTTCTTCTTCGCCGGAGCGGCCGCTTCCAATTGAAATCCCCGCTGTCTGCCGGACCACGCCCCCCTCTGACGCCACGGGCAAGCTCTTAGGAAAGTCCCCGTGTGGTGCCAGTGCGTCAGAGGGGGGCGTGGTCACATGTTCCAGAAAGCGGGCAATTCAATTGGAAGCGGCGACTCTGGCAAAGAAAAAGCCGCGCACACGAGCTTCAAATTGAATTGGCCGCCCTCTGACATGTGACCACGCCCCCTCTGACGCACTTGCAGCACACTCCTCAGAGCGTGCCCGAGGCGTCAGCGGGGGGGGGGCGTGGTCCGGCAGACAGCGGGGATTTCAATTGGAAGCGGCGCCTCCGGCGAAGAAGAAGGAGAAGATGCGGACGAGAAGGACAGCGGAAGAAGATGGAAGAACACGCCGGGCAAGATGCGGGAATAGAAGACCCAAGACAGAAGCAGAGGAAGAAGAAGGAGGAGGAAGAAGAAACCCGAAGGAAAGAAGAAAGAAGATAATAAAGGACTTGTCAAAAACCGGCTCTTGTCTTTTTTAACCCTTTACATTTTTTTTCTCGTGAAATGGTAGAGGTACAAGGTACCCCATTACCATTTCACACAGGGGGGGGGCCGGGATCTGGGGGGCCCCTTTGTTAAAGGGGTCTTCCAGATTTCGATAAGCCTCCTGCCCGCAGACCCCCACAACCACCGGGCAAGGGTTGTGGGGAAGAGACCCTTGTCCTCATCAACATGGGGACAAGGTGTTTTGGGGGGCACCCCAAAACACCCTCCCAATGTTGAGGGCATGTGGCCTGGTGCGGTTCAGGAGAGGGGGGGGGCCGCGCTCTGTCCCCCCCTCTTTTCTGCGGCCGGCCAGGTCAACGTGCTCGGATAAGTCAATGCTCCAGGTCTGGTGTGGATTTTAGGGGGGACTCCACGCCATTTTTTTTTTTATTTGGAGTGGAGTTCCCCTTAAATTCCACACCAGACCTGAAGGGTCTGGTTATGGATATTTGGGGGGAACCCCACGTCATTTTTTTTTAAAAATTGATGGCGGGGTTCCCCTTAATATCCATACCAGACCTAAAGGGTCTGGTTATTGAATTTGGGGGGACCCCCACGCTTTTTTTTTGGTGTTTTTTAATGAATGAATTCTCCTGCAATTCCAAGAGCTGACAATTCATTATAGCCGCGAGTCAGTTTTAAATGGCTTTTTTCCTTCAGAATGTCATTTTTCACATGCTGACATTACACCCAGGGCCGCCATCAGGGGGGTACAGGCAGTACACCTGCAGGGCCGCCATTAGGGGGGTACAGGCATTACACCGCCCGGGGGTCCCCAGGGGCCCCCAGGGGCCCGGATGGGAACCACCCTAAAACAAAAAAAACTATTTTTTTTTTTTTTTTTTGTTTAAGGGCTCCGAAGGTCCCCAGGGGCCCGGAGGCCACTAAGGGCCCCAGATGGCAAGCCCTTTTTTTAAATAAAATATATATATTTAAAAAAAATATATATTTTTTTAATATATTTGTTTTTTTTTTTTTAAGGAAAGGGCCCAGAGGTCCCCAGGGCCCTGGAAGGCTACCCCCTTGTTTTTTTACTTTTTTTCGATAAATGTTATATTTAAAAAATATATATATATGTATTTTCTCTCTTTTGTATTTTTATTTGATAAAGAGCACAGAGGTCCCCAGGGCCCCGGATGGCTACCCCCCTTTTTTATATATATTTTTCTTTATTTCTTATTTCTGTCAAAATTTTGTAAAGGGCCCCCCCGCTCCTCAATTTGTGGCACCACCCCCCCCCCCGCTTCTCAATTTCATGCGGCAGCACCCCCCCCCCGGTTCTCTGCTCCAGGGGGCCCATGCCTGAAGCTGTGTAAGGGGCCCAAAATTCATGATGGCGGCCCTGTACACCTGTAAGGGGCCCGGGGGTCCGGAGGTGCCCAGATGCCTGGAGGCCCCCCAGCGCCCCAGATGGTAACCCCCTCTTTTTTTTTTTGTATATATATTTGTTAGTTGGTTTTTGTAGGATTTTTTTATTAAAGGGCCAATTTTTGGAATTTAATATTTTTTAGCAGTCTGGAGGTCCCCAGGGCCCCGGGTGGCAACCCCCAAATTTTTTGTTATTAAAGGGCCAATGTTTTGGTTTAGGGGTCTGGAGGTCCCCAGTGGCCCTGTCCCCAGTGGCCCGGAGATCCCAGGGCTCCAGATGACAACCCCCCACCTTTACAAAAAAAAAAAAAAAAAAAAATATGTATATAATTTTTTGGTTATTTTTTAAACATATATATATATAATATAATTTTGAAAGCTCCCAGAGGGCCCCAGATGACAACTTTTTGCTTCTAAAAATGTTATAAAACATTTTCCCAGGTTTGTTACTTTTTACTTTAATTTCTTTTTTAAAGTGTATTTTGTGCGTGAAGTCGAGAGAGAGGAGCTGGATTGCAATCGCCATCCTTCTCCATGCCCCCGGTGGCAATGGTGGGTGTGAGGGGGGCCTCCCTCACCCCACCTGCTACACTTGGGAGCCCGATGGGACAGAGGGACTCCCCCTATGAAGGAGTGTAGCCCACCCAGCCAGCCCTGTAGGTCCTTCGCCTCCCTTTATTTTAGGAGACCTCATGGCCAAAGTGTGTGCAAGTGTGGTGTGTTTTTTTTGGGGGGGGGGGTGGGCATACTAAGCACAGGCGTACCTTGCATAGCACACCCACGGGAGCGGGCTGACACCACCAAACTCAATTCATATGTAGCCGAGACCGGGATCCGAACCCTTGGCTGCAGAGGTGAACGGCTTGTCAGCGCAGTGCCATTCACGTTGAGCCACCACAGCTCCCACCCAATGTTATTTTTTTTTTAGATTTTTGGTAGTTATTTTTTATTAAAGGGCCCAGAGCTCCCAAGGCAACCCCCTTTTTTATTATTTTATATATGTAGATATTGTAATTTATTTTTCATTAAAGAGCCCAGAAGTTTCTTTTTATTAAAGGGCCCAGTGGTCCCCAGGGCCCCCGGATGGCTACCACCCTTTTTAATATATATTTTTCTATATGTATTTTTTAGTAAAGGAACCCCCGCTTATCAAATTGCGGCAGCCCCCCCCCTTCTTAATAATCAGGCGGCACCCCCCCCCCCTATTCTCTGCTCCAGGGGGCCCATGCCTGAAGCTGTGTAAGGGGCCCCATAATTCCTGATGGCGCCCTAATTGCCTCCCCCCCCCCATGGTACGAAATTTCAAGGAATTTTTCACTTTTATTGGTGCACTTTAACCACTTCCATACCGCGCCTATTCTGGCACTTCTCTCCTTCATGTAACAATTATATTTTCTTCCTTGAAACTTACTCAGGACCCCCAAACATTATATATATTTTATTAACAAACACCCTAGGGAATAAAGTGGCGGCCATTTTTTCGGACACATTTCCAACAGTATTTGTGCCAAAATTTCTAAACGTTTTTTTTTTTTTTGGCTTTCCAAAAAAAACCTGTTTCATGAATGACAAAATAAGAAGAAAGCAGTAAAGCTAGGCCCAATTTTTAGGGATAAGGTAAAAGATGATGTTACACCGAGTAAATAGATACCTAACTTGTCACGCTTTCATATTGCGCACACTCATGGAATGGCGCTAAACTTCGTTATTAAAAATCTCCATAGGCAACGCTTGACTTTTTTTCTCAGGTTACCACTTTTGAGTTACAGAGGAGGTCTAGTGCTAACATTATTGCTCTCGCTCTAACGCACGCTATGATACCTCACATGTGGGGTTTGAAGGATGTTTACATATGTGGGTGGGACTTGCATGCGTGTTCGCTTCTGAGTGCGAGCTACTAGGGACAGGAGCATTTAAATTCCTTTGTTATTTTATTTTTTTACTTAATATTTTATTTTTTGCACTTGTTTGTCCCTTTGTTTGTATTATTTTTCACTTTTCTTCCTATTACAAGGAATGTAAACATCCCTTGTAATAGGACTAGTGTGTGACAGGTCCTCTTTATAGAGAAAGGCGGGGTCAATTAGACCCCACATCTGTCCTCCAGGCTGGAAAGCATGGTAATTGGTAAAAAAAAAACATCTCATGCTTTCAGCTGCAATCATGTTCGTTCAGCACAGTAGCGTAGTGTGTAGCATGTTCACCTAGCAGCAAAAGGGTTGCTGGTTCGAATCCCGCCCGTGACACTATCTGCCTGGAGTTTGCATGTTCTCCCTGTGTGGGTTTCCTCCCACAATCTAAAAACATGCTGTAAATTGGATCCTGTCTAAATAAGCCCTAATATGCAGTAGGATATTTAGGTTTTGTGCTTCCTAGGCCTGACCAAATTTTGGCACCCCCCTAATAGAAAAATGACCCACCCTTCCTGTCAAGGCCACACCCTGTTTTTTTATGACCCACCCAGGAATTTTCAGGGGACACACACAAGTTCTGTGGGGGGGGGACTTGGGGGGGCCCTTAATTTGCCTACTTTTTCGATCACTTCCTGTTTGGCTATGGGGCAGGAAGTGAAGGCCAATCTCCCCAAACGGACAGGGATAATACAAAATAAACTGACAGAGCTTCTAACCCCCCCCCCCCCCACCAACTCTATCCAAAATGAAAGAAATCCAAAAAATAAAAGTGATGATTATTGTTCCAGTTTAACCCAAATTTCAGATCATTTTATTGAGAGGCTTAAGAAAATATAACCATGCCAATAGGCAGGATCCAGCGTTGCTAATATGTATGAATGTGTGTTAGGGACCCCCACAAACACCACCCAATGTTAAATCAACTATTTTCTTGTTTGTTTTGGGGATGCCTGCACCCCTGATAGGGTAAAGACACCTCACAAATGTTGTCACTTTCTACTTAATTCATTCACTTCCTGCCACACAGCCAAACAGGAAGTGAGGGAAACACCTGAGTAATGTTTTGTTGGGGACACACAGATCAATATAAATAGTTTCCCATTTTGGAAATGGCATTTTGCTGTGTACACCCCAAATTAGTAGGAATCTTGGACTTTGGGGTCCATTTACTAAAGGCAAATCCACTTTGCACTACAAGTGGACAAGCAAGGAAGAAAACTCAAAACTTGGCGGGATTGGAAGTAAAAAACCATCAGTGCTTCCCTTCTGATTTTCATTGCCTACGCTTCTACTGCAGAGCGGCTTTGCCTTTACTAAACCCCAAAGTAACTAATCATTTGGGGTGTACACTGCAGTGCAATTTGCTTAATGGTGACACTAGTTAGATTGACCTGTGCCCCGAAGAAAAGACCATTGGTAGGGTTTTAACCTCACTTCCTGTTCAGCTGTGTGACAGGAAGTGAAGCCAATTTTAGGAAAAGGACACAAAGCCCAACCTAAAACACTAGCAGGGGTTCTAACACTCAATTGGCTTCCCTCAAACAACCCACAATTAGAATAGGATTGTCTTGTGCTAGTTTCAAGCACAGCGCTGTAAATCAGCACTTCAAGCTGTCACCAATACACCACCACCCCCCACCCCCTCCAACAGGCCCTGTTTGCAGCTTTTCCTACATCTTGCACATGTGCTTTAAAAAGTCAGTCTGGACATCAGTTCTAGGAAACAATACTTACCGCTTTGTCCTTCCTTTTCTGGTGACTAAACATTTCATGCATACACACCAGGAAAGATTTAGAGACAAATCACACTTGATGGTTTAGGCCCAAACTAGTTCAGCTGCAGCGGTTGAAATCCATAGCATGAAAAAAATATCACAAAACAAACTTCAAAATTTGAAAGTAATTTTATTGGTCCACAAAACAAGGAAAGCAAAAAAAAAATTACAAATAAACACACCAAAATATATAAAAACACCTAAAAACAAAAAAGACCAACGTTTATTTCACAGTCATTGGAAAATAAATCATGCTTTTGAAATAACAGGATAGACCCACAGGATTAAAACATTAGTCATTAACATCTTGAGAAACATTTAGCAAAATTATGTAGCAGAGAAAACATCAAAAAATACAAAACTTGCTCCAAAACATCTCTGTTTCACTCCGCCATTCCTTCCAGCCAGCAAATCTGCCCCCTCTGAGGGGCAGCTGACACGTGCAGTATCCACGCTTTTTATAACATGTGTGCTAATGAACCAATTGGAAACACATGAAGAAATGTCAGCCTCTAGTTTGTGTGCACTTGGAACTGCTTACACCTGTTAAGGATGTCCTTAAATTACTAAGCCAAAAAAAGAGCTTTCTGAGCATGCTCAGAAAGATGCAAGTCATTTTCAGGATGAAACTTCCAACTTCTTTTTCTAACTGTTCGAGCATGCCCAGTTCACTCGAAATGCAGTACCAGAATCAAATCTGCAATGGCGGATGAAAGCATTAGAGGTGTTAAATTTTTTTTGGTCCCCCATGAAGTGATGCTACAAGCTGAACGGGAGGTCTTATAGAATTTTTACGTAACAAACCTAAATAGTAATAATTTAAACGCCCCTGTCCCTAGTAGCTCGCAGTCAGAAGCGAACAAGCAGCATTTTTATTGTTTCCGGTTACCAGTTTAGATTTACAGATGAGGTCTAGTGCTATAAATATTCCTCTTGCTGTTACGCACGCTATGATACCTCACATGTGTGGTTTGAAGAATGTTTCCATATATGGGGGCGGGCCTTAAATGTGTAAGCCCCGCCCACATATTGAACCCCCGTTCAAACCCCACATGTGAGGTATCATAGCGTACGTTAGAGCGAGAGCAATACTTTTAGCACTAGACCTCCTCTGTAAATCTAAACTGGTAACCTGAAACACATAAAAAAGCGTTGCCTATGGGTTTTTCAAGTACTGAAGTTTGGCGCCATTCCATGAGTGTGTGCAATATTAAAGTGTAACATGTTGGGTATCTATTTACTCGGTGTAACATCATCTTTCACATTATGGCCATAAATTGGGCTAACTTTAGTGTATTCTTAATTTGTAACCACTTGAGCCCCAGAGCATATTACTGGTCACTGACGGGGCCATTTTTTGCATTTCAACACTGCGTCATTTTGACTGACAATTGCGTGGTTGTGCGACGTGGCCCCCCAAAAATTGGCGTCCTCATCCTCCCCCCCCCCCCCTAAAAAATTTTTTTTTTTTTTTTTTTGTTGGTGGTATTTGATCACCTCTGCGTTTTTTTCTTATTTTGCTTGACCCAAAATATAGCGACAATTTTGTAACTAAAAAAACATCTTTTTTACGGTTTGCTATAATAAATCCCCCCAAAATATATTCAAAAAATGTTTGCCCTCAGTTTAGGCCGATAAGTATTCTTGGACATATTTTTGGTTGCAAAAAATCACAATAAGCTTTATGGTTTGATTGAGTTTGGGGCAAAAGTTCTAAGTAGGGTTGGTCTTATGGTTTTTTTGAATATTTTTGTTTTACTAGTAATGGTGGCTATCATTGTTTTTTCTGTCTAATGCGACATTGTGGCGGACACATTTTTGTGAGATTTGGCATTTTTGTAGCGAGCAATGGTATAGAATGCATTGCTTACTATAAAAATGACACTGGCAGGGAAGGGGTTAACACTAGGGGCGCGGAAGGGGTTGAATATGTTACCTGGGTGTGTTCTAACTGTAAAGGGGGTGGGACTGTGTAGGGGAAATGACAGATCGCTGTTCATACATTGTAGGGACAGACGAGCAGGCATTCCCCCCCCCCCCTGACAGGACCGGGATAAAGGGGAACTCCACCCCAAATTACAAAAAAAAACGGCGTGGGGGTCCCCCTTCAGGTGCACAACAGGCTCTTAGATTTGATCTGGAACATAAGGGGTAAACCCACGCCAAAAAACGGCGTGGGGTTCCCCCTCAGATCCAGACCAAACCCTTCTCCCAGGCACGCAGTCTGGCCGGACAGGAATGGGGGTGGGGACGAGCGAGCGCCCCCCCCCCCCTCCTGAGCCGTACCAGACCACATGCCCTCGACATGGGGGAGTGTGTGCTGTGGGGGAGGGGGGCACTGCCCCCCCACCCCAAAGCACTCTTGTCCCCATGTCGAAAGGGACAAGAGCCTCTTCCCGACAACCCTGGCCGTTGGTTGTCGGGGTATGCGGGCGGGGGGCTTATCAGAATCTGAGAGCCCCCTATATTAAGGGGGCCCCCAGATTCTGGCCCCCCACCCTATGTGAATGAGTATGGGGTACATCGTACCCCTACCCATTCACCGGGTGGAAAAGTGTAAACAAAAAAAAAACACACAGAAAAAAATAATTTATTAGTCAGCTCCGGGGGTCTTCTGCCGGGACCCCCCACCACCAGCCCATTGGGCCCCGGGCTTCGCCGTCTTCTGCCGGGGGGGGACACCCACCGATGATCTCCGCCATGTCCAGCCAGGCCCCCACCCCAAAATAAGCTCTTTCACATCCGGGGGGGCCGGCCGAAAAAAGCAGAGAACAACGGGGGCGGAGCCCCTCGGTCTTCCAGACGTTTTCTGCCGGGGGGCTCCAGCCCCGCACCGGTCTTCGCCGCCGCCTTCCGCCGGGGGGTACACCTACCCCCCCCCCGGTCTTCGCCGCCGCCTTCCGCCGGGGAGAGAGACCCCACCGATGCTCTCCGCCATGGTCGGCCAGGCCCCCCTACCCCAAACCAAGCTCTTTACATCCGGGGGGGGGCGGCGGGAATGGCGGAGAACAACGGGGGCGTCGCCACTCCTCGGTCTTCTAGCCGTCTTCTGCCGGGGGGGGAAACACCCACCCATGCTCTCCGCCATGCTCGACTGTGCCCCCACCCCAAAATGAAGCTCTTTTACATCCGGGGGGGGCCGGCCGAAAACAGCGGAGAACAACGGGGGTGTCGCCCCACCTCGGGCTCCTCCGCTTCTGCCTGGCTCCTCCCGAGGCCAGGGCTTCTTTCGCCGTCTTCCGCCGGAGGGCGCCACTCTCCGGGCTTCTCGACGTTGTCTTCCGCCGCGGGGGCCAGGCCTTCTTCTTTGCCGCCCCCCTTCGATTTTTTCGGCCTGGACGGGGTCGCACATCCCATCCAGGACTTGGACGTGGCGGGCTTCTCGTCGCCCGTTTTCTTCTGCGCCGCTGCCCCCTTCACCACGAAGCTCCGTGCTTGTTTGATGAGGGCAGCGGGCTTCCGTCGTCTTCTCCGGGGCGAGGGTCGTACATCCCAACCCCGGATTTCGTCGCCGGCTTCTGCCGCTGGCTCCTTCCACGGGGCCAGGTGCCTTTCTTTTGCCGTCTTCCGCCGGAGGGCGCCACTCCGCACTCGCGGGCTTCTCTACGTTGTCTTCCGCCGCGGGGGCCAGGCCATTTCTTCTTTGGCCGCCCCCTTCGATTTTTTCCGGCCTGGACGGGTGTCCAACAGTGACATCCCATCCAGGACTTAGGACGTGGCGGGCTATCACGTCGGGCCGTCTTCTGCCGCTGCCCCCCTTCACCACGAAGCTCCGTGCTTGATTGATGAGGGGCAGCGGGCTTCCGT